>JAJQJQ010000006.1:7325384-8546282 GCA_028622995.1 Panagrolaimus kolymaensis
TGACGTGACTTTTACGACCACCGTTATTCTTGTTCGCGCAGTAATATTTTAAACAAAACTTCACACATTTGCCTGTTGCTGCTGCTTTGTTATTTTATTCTCATCCTTTCAGCTCAGCAGCTTCATCCTTTCTCATTGGCACTTTATTTTTATTTTTCAAATGGATCAATAAAAAACGTAAAAAGGAAAAGACAGAGAGAGTCTTATCTCTTTTTTTCCCTTCAAAATATATATTTTTTTCTCTTAGTTATTTTTTTCTTCATTCGCTGAGTCAACTTTTTTTGTTATTATTATTTTAACATCCACCATAAATCCTTTGGGGACATCAGTTATTATTCCCTCAGTTATTATACGAATAAATAAAAAATGGTTGTATTTAATGGAAGTGCAAAAATTCGAGTTGTTGAAGCTCGTGATTTAAGACCCACTGAATGGTCAAAAAGATTTAATACATCTGATACTGAAACCGCTTCACAACTTGATGCATATGTTAATGTTGATTTGGATGAATATCATGTTGGACAAACGGTGACTAAACCTAAAACTTCCACTCCAGCATGGAATGAAGATTATCAGGTAATTATCTCAATAGTCATATTTACGTAAACCTTTATTTAAAAAAAAAGTTTATGGATTTTAAAATCTATTTAAATTTTTGAGAAAGCTTTTTTATGTCGAAATCAAAAAGTTGTTTTATTCTTTAAACTTTTGCTCTCGTAAAATCCTCCAAGCAGGAACTAAAAGTTTTTTTCTACCTTACCTTTTTTCTTTACACCTTTAAAAATAGTTTTCTTTTTTAATTTAAAAAAAAATTGACATTTAAAGAGATATTTATTTTTATTTTTTTTAGACAGATGTTCATAATGGTAAAGTTCTTGGTTTTACTGTATTTCATGATTGTGCATTACCACCAGATGATTTTGTCGCAAATTGTAAATTTGGATTTGATGAACTTAAACTTAAAACAGTGAATGATATTTGGGTCGATTTAGAACCCCATGGAAGATTACATGTAATGATTGAATTACAAGGTTCTTATGCGGAAGGTTAGTTTTAATATTTTTGTTTTCTAAGTTAGACCTTTTTGAGAAAAAATTAAGTTTAAAAGCATAAATATTTATTCATTGCAACAAAAAATTATCTTTAAAATGCATAATACAATTTTTTAATAACCCGTAAATTTTTTCTTTAAAAAAAGAAGCTAAAATTATGACATAGAAGTAGAGTGATTAAAATCGGTATATTTTTGTTATATATTTTTACAAAAGCAATATTTTCTAAGTAATGGCGTTTTCACACAGCTTGATTGATTTCCATATTTATTAATTCTATTTATATCTCCAATCACAGTGAAATCATTTTCATTTGAGATTAAATGCCTCACAGTTCCTTCCAAAAATGCATTGGATGGTTTTACAATTACCGCCACTCGATACATAACATAGAAGCCGCTTCCATCCAAAGCTATTTTAACATTAGGCAAAAATGTTTGAGCATGCTCGATTTTATGCAAAACTAAAGTTTCACATTTGCCTTTTTCTGGTTCGAGGATTCGATTAACTTCATCGACAACCTTTTTTGCTGCTTCTTGAACCCTTGAATCATTAATTGGAATTTGATTTTCACGTTGACAAATGCAAAAATCTTCTGGAATACCTGCAGATACGCAATTTCTTTTGGGCGGAAGTGGTCGAAGAAGAGATAAGCCTCGTTGAGACCATTTTCGAAATTTTATTTCATCTTGAGTTCCATCGATTAAAGCTTCCCATGAATTAGATGTTGCTAAATCGAGAATATCTTTGAGAGTTATGTAAAGATCCCAAAATGAAGTTAATTTTTTCGAATTTTCTAACACAACTTCTTTCAATTGAGGAATTCGATGTAAAATATTTTCTGGTAAAGAAACACTAAAAAATGGCATTCGTTCTTCAATTCTTCCAATCATTGATTGTCGAATTGGATCAAATCGATGTCCATGATCAGCGAAAACAAAAACAAAAGAATCTTTTAAATATTTTTGTTGACCTTCAAAAAAATTTGCCATATCTAAATCTCCAATTGAAACTTGATTCAACCAATCATGGCCCAATTCGGTTAGCCAATTCATTGCAAACATAGGAGATTTTCCATTATAATTTTCTATGAATTCGTTTAAATAATTCATTTGAATATTATGACATTGTCGATTGCCATAACATAAATGGGTGGATCGTCGATGTAAAAAGCTTCCATAAAGTTGCAACCAAAATGGACGAAAATAATGATCCGTTGGAGCTTTTTTAAAACCATTGGATAAATATTTAAATAAATTATATTCTGGATAATCTTCAGCGTAATAAGTTGCATAACCCTAAAAACTAAGTTTCTTGAAGCATAAATTTATTTTTTCGCAGTGAAATCTTACATTTTGTTTAAAATCTTTCCATATTATTGGCCAATCATCAAAAAATTTATCTGACATATCACTGGGCATTTCACTTTCATATCCAACAGTTTGAACTCTTTTACCAGTTAAAAATGCGGCTGCATTTGGAAAACTATTATCTCCAACTTTTGTAAAGCCTTCAAAAATTGTTGCGTTATATAAATTTTCTAAAATACTTAAAGTTTTTGGTAAATTTCTTTTCCAATTTGATTGAGAAATGGAATCCACTACAAATAAAATAACATTAGGATATTTTGAAGCTTTCGCTGGATTTATAATTTCTGGTTTTGGAATAATCCAATGATGTAAATTAGTATAAATTCTTAGCGGTGGAAATTGTTTCCAACATGCAACTTCCATAAATTCGCATGACATTTTTGTGCCATTTATTAAATCCGACCATGATGAATAATCCAAAGTTATATCATCGCCATCTTTCCTCCAAAAACATCGTTTTCGACAACTTATGGATTCCATTGAATATCCGCTATCAGATAATTCATTCAAATCAAGCCAAATAGTTCCATTTATAACTTTTGTTAATTCTGATTGCAGCTTTTTACAAATTAAAGGTTTCGCAGGTTTTAAATATTTTAGAATAGTTTCATCGTAAGGATCGATTCGGGGAATTTGGCACACATCCTAAAATTTAATTGTGTGGTGATGAACCGACATTTGTGTACAAACAAAACAAAAAACTTACCACATTTTTAACATTTTTAAGCAGCGAATAATAAACTGAATAATCCACAGAAGTATTCAGACGATATTGATAGAAAAATAAGACTGCAGTTGAGATAAGCAAAATTACTGTGAGCCAATATCTCTTTGCTGAAAAAGGTCCAGCACCCGATGCTAATAGTCTTTGAAATTTAGAGACGGCTTCGGGCTTTCCTATCGGAGAAGAGAGTTTCGAATATGGCATAGGCATTTTAGCATTTACATAAAATCCATTTTTATTCCAAACATTTAAAAATAATAATTCTGAAACAAAAATTACGAAATCACGTGATTTATTTTTTTACGTTTTTTTCTTTAAAGTTTTTGCCTTTTTAGAAAAAATAAATAATCGGTGGCGCACACGCTTTTTCTATGAATATTGTTGTTTCTTTCCTCCAAAAGTTATTTAGTGGAATAACGCTTCAGCAATTTTCTTGCTATCTTCTCTCACTCTATTTTTTTCCTGCTAGCTTTGGCATTTTTAATTTTTAAGAGAGGAAAGAAAAATAAAATGTAAAAAAATGTTATTGAAAAAAGCAAAAAGCAAAATAGTAAAGAATTTTTTTTAAATAAAAATTCCTTAAAAAAGTAAAGTGCACAACATTTTTTTTTTTCATCAAAGAAGAAAATGTGGTGGCATAAAAAAGGAAGAAAAAAGGAGGATGTGAGAAAGAGAGAGATAAGGATCTTATAAATTTTCATAATCTACATATCTTAAATTAAAAATAAAAAAAGTAACAAAAGAAAATACATAAAAAGTGAAAACAGCAACAAAAAAGGGAGTATACTCGATTTATTGAAGTTGTTGATTGATGTCGGATTATTAAATTTTGAGTATATCTATATTTTTTTTGTCGTCTCTTCTCTGTGTTTGTTTTTTTTGGTCAAAAAATTGTGAGTCAGTCTGTCTATGGCAGAGGTGGCAGAGAGGCACTAAAGCGGAAGATAATTGACATCGACTGAGAACGAAGTGAGGAAAAGGCAGTCGTTTAGAAAAGTTGGAATTTGATTGCGCAAAGAAGAATTTTTATTTTTTTGGAGACACAAAAAAACGGGAATTTGCAACAATGAAAAAATGTGTGAAAAAAGAGGATAATTAAATGTTTTTTTTTTTCAAAAAAGGTAGTGGCGTTTTTGAAGTCGTTTTTTTGTAAAGCCTTTGTAGGTTTTGTAAATCAAGAATCGCTACAAATTGGTGCCATCCTGTTTACAGGCAAATAAACACTATGAAATAAAAGCTCCTTAGTTTGATAAATACCAAGCGGATAATGGCAATCCTAAAAAAAGATAAACCCAAAATCATAGCTTTAAAATAAATAAAAATAACATTAGAAATTGAAAGAGGCAAATGATTGTAACGTGACTTTCGAAAACTGTTTTTATATAAAATGAAAAAGCAAAAGCAAAAAAGTTTTTCTTATCAAACAAAAACAGTTTTCTCACCTCCTTCCTTTCTCGCTTCTTTTATGTTTTTATCATTTGTTGCAACAAAAAAAAAACTAAAAACTAAAAAGAAGGAAGCTAAAAGTTGTGGAAAAAAACAACCAAAAAAATATCGCCAAACCACAAAAAAGCTGCTAAATGTTTTTCCTCTCGATTGATTCATTGCTTGCATGAATAATGTTGTTATCGTTAGTTTACAGACGGAGGAATACAAAAGAAGAAATAAAAAGAATAAAAAAAAAGCAAGCAGCCTTTTCTATTGAATTTTTAGAAATCTTTGCCTAATTAGTAAAAAAAACATTTTTGGAATTGGACTGATTTTTAATTGGAACTTCTTTGACCTTTTGAAGTATTTTTTAATGGTTGTTTTTCTTTACAAAAAAAAACAAGTTTAACACTTTTGTAAAAGAAAAATCAAAAATAAAAGGATTTATAAAAAAAATTAAAGACGGTGAAATTAAACTTTGAACCATTAAGAACAGGTTTTTTTGTTGCGTGACAAATAATCATTAAAAAAATAACATACTGCTTATTACTATAAATACCAAGTCACCATTAAAGCCTTAATTATTTGATTTTTCAGAATCATCACAAAATGCGGGTAAAACTCAACGTGTTTTCCAAGAACGATCTGGAGCTTTCACGGATCGTCAAAGGCGTGGTGCCATGCGAAGAAAGATTCATGAAGTAAGCATCCATCCCTTTCTTATTAATACCATTATTACCAATTAAACTTTTTTAGGTAACGGGTCATAAATTTATGGCATTATTCCTTCGACAACCAACGTTTTGTGCACATTGTAAAGAATTTATTTGGGGTATTGGTAAACAAGGATATCAATGTCAAAGTAATTAATTTTCACTAAAAACTTTAAAGTCTTGTTATAATCCTAAAATTTTAGTTTGTACGGTTGTGGTTCATAAAAGATGCCATATGGCAGTTTTATGGAAATGTCCCGGATCTAAAGCTGATGCATTGGAAGAACTTCAATCAGAAGTAACCGAACAAGGCCTTGGTAGATTTAATATAAATATGCCTCATCGATTTGGAATACATTCATATAAAAGGCCAACATTTTGTGATCATTGTGGTTCAATGCTTTATGGAATATTTAATCAAGGTTTACAATGTTCTGTTTGTAAATTAAATGTTCATAAAAGGTTTGGTTTTAATTAAATTAGATTCTCGAAGAGCAGGATTTGGCTTTGGAAAGATCAGCTTTATAAAAAATTACTCGAAATTATTTGAAAAAAAAATTGATCTTGGAAAAATTCCATTCTTTCTTTGCACGTCAAAAACCTTTTTATTTGAGTTATATTTTTTTTCTTTTCTCTTCTCTTGGGATCACATAAGTCTCTTTTCATTTTTTTATTTACCAAAAGCCAATCTCCTGCAACAACAAAAGAAAAAAACGGTTCAAAAACTTATGCTTTAAATAAAAAAAATTCCGAAATGCATACTTGAGTTTTACCTTTTGACGTGAAAGCTTTTTTTTTGTTTGTTATAAACTTTTTTTCAAAATTTTATAGCGTCACAAAAAATGAAGAAAAAAAGTGAGAGAGTATCAAAAATTATTCTCCATTCCCTTTAGATTTTTGTAAAGCTTAAAAGCTTCTTTTTCTTCATCGACTGCTTCTATTTTACTTGCATCAAAGCTCATAAATACGAATTACTAATTTTTGATGATTATTTAAAAAAATACATATCTTATCCAAAAGATTTTATTTGTTGAACGAAATATTCATTTGCGTAAAATTGGATCATTTTAAACTCGTTTTTTAACTCATGTTTTTTGGTTGAAATATATTTTAGTTTTTTCAAGTGGACAAGAACACTTAAGTTTTTGAGGTTTAAGAAAAAAAGAAACTGAAAATAAAGAAAGAGAAAGGAGGATTTCCTTCAGATCTTTTTTTTCTAGTTAGTTTTGCGCAAAGATCTTTTTCGAAGAGGTTTAATTAAACTCGGAAGAAAAAATAAGCTTTTAAATTATTTTATTTATTATTTAAAACTTAAATTATTTAAATTATTATTAAATTAAAAAATGGTAATATTAAATATTATTTCAAGATGTCAAAGGAACGTTGCAAACAATTGTGGAATCAATGCAAAACAAATGGCTCAAGAACTTGCCCAACTTGGTTTAACTGGTGATAAAATGTCTTTGAGAGCTAAGAAAAAAACACTATCAGTTTATTCGGGTACTAGTGATTCATCGGATGCTACTATGGAAACAACCTTATCTGCACCAGCAATATCAGGTATGTCAAGGAATCTTGAAAAGATAATAATAAAAAAATGGCCTAAAAATTTTCGATCAAAGTCTAAATTTGTTATAGCTTCTGTTTCGAAACGATAATACATAATCTATTTTTGTATTATTTGTGATTTCGAGACAAATATTGTCGTCATAACTTCGCCATTTTTTGCTAAATGAAAAAAACACCTGCATGAAATTGCAATCTGTTTTTTTTTCCCTTTCGTCCAAAAGTCATCTAATGGTTTGTGTTTTTTTAGAATGTATTAGAGAGCAACCTAAACCAGCGGTGGATGAAGTGATGCCAACTATAGCTGGTACAGATATACTTAAACCAACATCCAATCAATTATCCATAAATGATTTCACCTTTGTTAAAGTATTAGGAAAGGGTTCATTTGGTAAAGTATTATTAGCAGAAAAAAATGGTAGTGATGAAGTATTCGCTGTTAAAGTTTTAAAGAAGCATGTTATATTACAAGATGATGATGTTGAATGCACCATGTGTGAAAAGCGTATTCTTGCTTTAGCAGCCAAACATCCATTTTTAACTGCTTTATATTCATCCTTTCAATCCCCTGATAGGCTATTTTTCTGTATGGAATATGTCAATGGTGGAGATTTAATGTTTCAAATTCAAAGAGCCAGAAAGTTTGAAGAACCTAGGGCGAGGTTTTATGCTGCAGAAGTTACATGTGCTTTACAATTTTTACATAGGCATGAAGTAATTTATCGGTTAGTTCTTATTTTGAAAAATTTCTTTGAAATAAATTTTTCCAATTTTCAGCGATTTAAAATTAGATAACATTTTATTGGATGCGGAAGGACATTGTAGATTAGCAGATTTTGGAATGTGTAAAGAAGGAATAAATAAAGATAATTTAACTTCAACTGTTGGTTTTATCATAAACGAGCAGAGTTAAATTAATTAATTTTCAGTTTTGTGGAACACCCGATTATATTGCCCCTGAAATTTTACAAGAAATGGAATATGGAGTTTCTGTGGATTGGTGGGCTTTAGGAGTATTGATGTATGAAATGATGGCAGGTCAACCTCCATTTGAAGCAGATAACGAAGATGATCTCTTTGAAGCTATTTTACACGATGATGTATTATATCCAGTGTGGTTGAGTAAAGAAGCTGTATCGATATTAAAAGCAGTAAGCTTTGAACTCTTAAACTTTTACATTAGCTTGTCGCATCCGAAAAAAAACTTCTTATAGTCGTTATATAGAATAATAATTCCATTTTTTAGTTTATGACCAAAAATCCATTAAAACGATTGGGTTGTGTACAATCTCAAGGTGGTGAAGATGCAATTCGAGCTCATCCATTCTTTAGAGAAATTGATTGGGATGCATTGGAAGCTCGAAAGGTTAAACCTCCATTTAAACCTAAAATTGTAAGCCAAGTTTTTCAAGACACCAAAAAAATAAGTAAAATTTTTTATAGAAATCCAAACGAGATGTAAATAATTTTGATTCTGATTTTACCAAAGAAGATCCCGTCCTAACTCCAATTGAAGCAACAATTATTCGTTCGATAGCTCAAGATGAATTTCGTGGCTTTAGTTTTATTAATAATGAATTTAAAAATGATTAAATTACATACATAAATTATTATTATTATAGCTTTTGAAGAAAAAAAGAAAGTATTATTAGATTTAAAAGACATTTGTTTTCTTTGTTGCTCAACCCAGATCAGACATTCGATTTATTCCTTTTTTTGCTGGTTTAATTTCTTCTCTTTATTGTTTCAATATATTTAAAATGCTTGTAAATTTGTTTATTAGACGTTTTGAATTTTATGGAATATAGCTTAAGCGTTAATCTCATAAATTCGATCTAATTTGCTTATTCGCTACACCAAATCTTTTCTTCCATACATTTTACTAACAACTTCTTAAACAATTTTCAAAGCTTTTCCCCAAAGAATTCTTGCCATCCATCCTTTTTTTTAATTATAATATTATTATCTGAGGATTCTTATATCCTAAACACTGTCGTCAAAAACACTCCAACTTTAATTTTTATCCCATGATTGTAAATCTTTTTTATAAAAGTCTATTGCGTTTGTGTCTCTCGTTGGTATTGCTATTATCTCTTTCAAAATTAAAAGAAAAATCATTTTAGTCTCTTCGATGATTTGAAATTTAACCTTTTAAAAAAATTCCCATAAATCTTTCGATTTTATTATTCTAAGTTTCATTCATTTTGCAGGCAACAGCTGATCGTCCAAAAATGAAAAATTTATTATGAGCTAATCTTTTCAAACTAATATTGTTTTTCTTCTTATATTTTACTGTCAGAAAAAATTTTGTTTGTTTATTTCCGGTTGTTTTTTTGGTCATGATTTCGTTTGTTTCTTTCATATACATTTTTTGAAGCTTTTTATAAACATTAAAAAAATTAAAACAATAAATAAAAATTTATTATAAAATTTACCATTGAAATTAACGCAAAAAAACAGTAAAAATTTGAAAGGATTTATTCCTTTTCACCCCAAGATCTTCAATATTGTCTTCATCACTTTTAAAACATGAAGTTTTATTTTAAAGTTCAATGAAACAATAAATATTGCGATGTGATGTGTTCCTTGATAAATGGATGCTTTATCTTTAAAAAAGCCATAAGAAACATAAAAGTTTAGATAAAATATCATGAAGCCTTCAGAATTCCCCGTGATTTATGTTTGTTGTTTGACAGGCGTTGATTGAATTTTGATGGGAATGTTGCATTTTTTTTTATTGTTATCATTCATTGATAGAAGATTAAAGCCGTTTATTCAATAATAAAAATATCATTGATAACATTTTTTGACAGTTTTATTTTGCTTTTAGACCAAGTTTCAAAAATGGCAACATTGTTACTTTAAAAGGACATCGTTTAAACTAACAGTTACGTACGTAGAACATAAAAATTTTTATTTTGATACCAAAATTACCGAAAACTTTTCTTACTTATTTTTTAAAATACAGTTGGGAATATATTTACCGGCCTACAAACGCAACAATTATAGTTTCTTTTATTTCTATTTGAGTGGAATTAATAGTATTTATTTTTTTAGGTATGCTTGATAAAGCTTTTTGTTGGCTGTTATTTTTCATTTTTCTTTCTGTTGTAACGTCAATTGCCATTAACCAAATTAATCGAAGCAATTCAGTATTTGCTAAAACAAATTATGGTCCAATTGAAGGCTTTCGACATACTTCAGGAGATGGATCAAAGTCTCACGTTTTTCTTGGGATCCCATTTGCAAAACCACCCATCAATGAACTAAGATTTGAAGCAAGTCCTTTCAACTGTTGGGTTAAAAATGAAAACTATCTAACTTTTTTAGCGCCCATTAGCTCCATCAAAATGGATATGGCCTCGAAATTCCAAAAACTTTCAATCTGCATGTTATCCAATGCAATGGTTTTTTATCCAAAACAACGTAACTTACAATGAAGATTGTCTTTATCTCAATATTATTGCTCCCGCCATTCCATCATTGAATCCTAAAGGTTATCCAGTTTTGGTTTATATTCATGGCGGTGGATTTGTATCAAGCGATGTTATTAGAGCAGGGTATGATAAAGCCACACAAAATTATGCGAGACGTGGAGTAATACTTGTTACGGTTCCATATCGTCTTGGAATTTATGGTATGTTACAAATCTATGTATTTTATGCTATCAATTTTTTTTCTTGTTTTTTCAGGATTCATGTCACTTGGAACTAAAGAAGATCCAGGAAATATTGGAATGTGGGATCAAATTGCTGCATTAAAATTTATCAAAGAAAATATCAAATATTTTGGTGGAAATCCAAATAACATTATTGCATGGGGCGAAAGTGCTGGAGCATCATCAGTTGACTTATTATCACTTTCTCCACATTCGAGAGGTAATTACTATTCCATTACTCAGCAACAATTAAATAAATATTACCATTGCAGATCTCTTTCAAAAAGTAATTCAAGGTAGTGGATGTGGAATCAATGAATGGGCTAGTAGTATGCCTGTAAAAAGAGTAACTATAAATCTTGCCAAAGCTATGGGTTGCAATGCCACCGAACCAGCTCAAATTAAAGCATTTTTAAAAGCTCAAACTTGGGATACAATTTTAAATGTTTCTTCAACTGTGAGCGAAAAACTTAACTTAAAATCTTTTTTTAAAAATTAAATGATAGTCGATGTTTTCAGTTTGAGGGAATTGAAGCACTACCCAATTATATTGGTTTTGCTCCTCGATATGATGATGATTTCTTTGATGGGAAAACTGTTGAACAATTAATTCAAGAAGCTCCACCCAAACCCCTCATAGTTGGATTAATGAGTCTTGAAGCTGCATCATTCACAAGTGAACCTTTTTGGTTTAACATAGATAATAATTGAAACAAACATTTTTAGATTTGAGAGGAAAAACCCCTGAAGAATATGCAACTTTTACAGCTCAAAATTTGACTGAAGCTATAAAAGCTACTGCTTCAGAAGCCATTGTTGGTCCAGAATATCAAGAAATTCAAGATGACATAATTAATTATTTTGTTTATGATTCCGCTCTTGAACAACCCGATTCTAATTTTTATATTCTTCGATATGCAGAATTTGTTTCAGACTATATGTTTATGCAACAAGTTTTTAATTCAACTGATGCCAAAGTTAAACGTGGATGGCCCATTTACTTTTATTTATGGAATCACATTAGCGCTCCAGTTCAAGCAACTTTACCCATGGCTAAAGGTTTGTTTTTTAAAATTTTAATGTATCTAAGGTTGCTGATTTTAAAGGTGGATGGCATGCGGCTGAATTGTTTTACACCTCCGATGAAATGGTTTTTCCAATGGATGTTTTTGGTAAACCCGAATATAAAGTTCAAAAATATTATGCTGATATTTTTGCAACCTTTGCTTACACTGGGTGAGATTCTTTATTCCAAAGTTAGATACTACTTTAGTAATGCCAAAAAAATTTTTAGAAAACCATATTTCACTGAACTTCTTTTCCCAAAATATGATTTATCAACAAGAAAATCGCTTTGGATTGATCCAACTCTTTCCATCAAACGTGATTTCATTGGAGATCGACGGCGTTTTTGGATTGAACATGGAAGCAAATTCAATTTCAATGTTTTACGTGGACGAACTCGTCAACAAATTATCGATGGGTCACCATTGGATGATAATTAATTGTTTAAAGTATTTTATAAACGTTAACAAAAAATTCAAACAACAAATAAAAATTTATTATATATTTTGCGATTACATTAATACAATGAAATTAACAGAGGAAAACCAATAAACAATAAAAAGTTTGAAAGAATTTATTTCTTTTCACCACCAAGATCTTCAATATTGTTTTCATCAATTTGATTCCATTTCTCAGGGATTAAATCGAAAAGTTTATCTGAGACATCACCTTGAATTGTAATTTCATCAACTCCAGTTACAGAACATCCACAAGCATATTTACTGGAGAAAACTTTTGAAGCAACTTTTAGATCAACTCCTAAAATGTAACAATAAAATTATAAAATATAAAATAAAGATAGCTTACCGAATGACGCTAAACCTTTGACAAGTGTAACACTCTTATTCTTACTTCGAGAAGAAAGTTGTAAAGTAACTTTAGATGGTTCTTGTGGCTTCTTTGGTTTTGCTCCACCACCAGCAGCACCTGTTGAAGTTCCTTTTCCACCTCGTTTCTAAAAACATCGAAGTTAAAGCCATAATTTCCATACAAAAATAAGAAGTAACTCACTTGATGCTTCTTTTCATCAGTTGAATCATCAATGATAACTTCACCAGCCATATTTGGAAGATTCTTTTCAAGCCATTCACGACATTTATCTTTGCAAGTTGAATATTCACAATATTCCAATGGCATCGAACATGCACCACAATATGTTACATTGAGTGGATAACTTACTTCACCAGATGATTCAACTTCTGCCATGTTTTTGTTGAGCTAAAAATGAATTAAATATTAGGCAAGTCAGAAATATTTTGTACAAAAAAAAACGCGCAATGAAAAGGTAATAAAATGCGAAAGCTTGTTTTGGTAAACTCCCAAAAAAATTTATTGAAGGAGCAACACATTGCTTTTGTCATTAAGTCACATAATAGGGTTTGAGAATTGCACAAGATTGGAGCATTCCTCCATGCAATTTGTATTTATCCATTGCCTTTCCTTTTTTTTTATTACCACCATCAAAATGGCTGATACAAAAATGCAACAAATTCAAGAACGTTTAGAAGCTTATCGGCGACGTAAACAAGCTGAAGAAGAAGCAGCTAAACCCAAACTCCAACAACCTATGCCAGCTATGGAAGAAGAAGTAAAGTTTATTTGAATTCTTTCTCAACTCATCAATGCCTTTTCAGGAATCTCAAAAACTACCAGCGGAGCCACAATTAAATAAACTTGATTATTTTGCTATAGATTTATTAAATTTTTATTTAATGCGAAAATGGAGAGAATGGTGTTCAGCCGACCCATTACGATGTTGGGCAGCCACGGGTTGTTTTTGGTTGACAGGTCAAATTCTTGCAGCACACGTTCAATTCGGAGTCGTATATTTCATGCTTTCATTATTTGTTTTCTTATTTTTAAATCTTGGTTCAAGAAAAGAGGGCGAGCTATCAGCTTATTCCGTATTTAATCCAAATTGCACGCGTCTTCTTGGAACCATGACGGCAGAACATTTTGAAAGAGATATGATGATGAGAAGAAACGATACCGAGAATGAATAACTCGTGAAATTTGCAACAATCAAAACGGGTAAAATAATAAATAATTTATTTACAAAAATAAGCAATTACAAAACTCTAAATTATATACAATACATCCTCAAACAAGTGGTGAAGTTGATTCAGGAAGTTTTTCCCATTCAATGCCATCAAAAAAATCATGAGCTTTCAAAGCTTCGTTTCCTCCTTTGGCTTTGGATCCTAATCGATCATCGGGTTCAAGTTGAAGCAATTTTTCTATGAGATCTTTCGCTTTAGCACATGGAAAATCAACAGGAAAATCATATCGTACGGCAGTAATTCGTTTGAAAATAAAAAATTCACTAACATCATTGAATGGACGTTCACCCACAATAAGTTGAAAGATAACGCTTCCAAGAGCCCAATAATCACAGGTTTCATCAATTGGCTTGTTAAGAAGAATCTGAAAAGCATATACATATGTTTAGAAGAAGGTTGAATTCAGAAACCGACTAACTTCAGGACAAACATAATGTGCTGTTCCAACAAATGATGACTTTCTTATTTGTCCTTTAATAGCAGCTTTTTCTTCTTCAGTTTGTTCCAACATTTTAGCGCAACCAAAATCTGATAAAATTATATGCCCCGTTTCAGTAAGTAAGATGTTTTCTGGTTTCACATCTCGATGAACAATGTTGAATTTGTGAATATGTCCTAAAAACATGATTGGTAAGCTTTCAAACAAGAGAAATCGATGCAAACCTAAAGCAATAGTAATTTCAGCTACAGCAAATTTCGCTTCATCAACAGTAAACTTCTTTTTCTTTTTCAATATTTGAAATAAATCCTTCCTTGAAGCTAAAGTCATAACAAAATACAATGAATCATTATCTTGAAAAGTGCAATAAAGTCGAGTTATAAATGGATGATAGTTTTCTTTTGTTGATAATCGAGTAAGGCATTCTTTTTCACGAAATATTTGAATTGTCTAAAAACAAACAACATACATTAATAAAGCTAAAAAACAAAGTAAAAACCAACCTTCTTTTCCTTCAAAATTTGTCGCTTTGAACATTCTTTAATTGCATATCGTCTATGAGTAGCTCGTTCACTTCCAAGATAAACAGTTGAATAAGAGCCTTCACCAAGTTCACCCAAAAATAAAAAATCTTCTCGGCTTTTTGAAGTTAATTGTGGAGCATTTTCAACTGATTTTTCTTCTTCTTTTTCATTTGTTGAGGAATCAGCAGCAGCAGCGTCGATATTGGAAGAAGTTGTCATCGTTGAAATAATAATTTTGTTTTTCGTCTATAAAATAAATATGCACATTATATTCCCAATGGTCAAGTTCAATTCGTTCGTATTTGCTATTTTTGTTTATCTTGAAAAGTTATGTTATTTCAAAAAAGATTTAGAACAAAAATAAAAATAAAGCAAATAAAGAATCAAAAACTTCTTTCACTGTTGGTTGTTGCATGAAGAAAGATAGTTAACCGAACGAGAGAAAAAAAATGAGGACATTCAAAGGCATGCAGGTCTTGGTTGGATAACTTCAGCGGCGGCGCCTCCCAAAAAATAAATACTTACGTTTTTTCCAATAACAATTTTTTTTTTGAACCAATTCCCTCAAACTTCCCCTTTTTTGTTGCTATTTTCTTATTCCCCAATTTTTGCGCTGCTATTTTGTACGATTATAAAAATATTATCTCATATTTTATAAAACCATTTTTTAGCTTGGGATAATCATGTCTGAAGCTCCTCAATATGTTCTGTTTGAACATGGTGTAGGCTATGCACTTTTCAAAGTAAAAGAATTTGAAGATATTGGTGAAGCTCTTCCTGAAGTAAGTTTGGTTTTTTTTATTTAATCCAACATATAATAACATACTTGATTTTTAGGTTGAAAATTCTGTTACTGATTATCAACGATTCAACTCCATCGTTCAATTGCATGCTTTTGAACCTTTCAAGAATACTGAAGCTGCTTTGGATAATTGTAATGCCATCTCAGAAGGAATTGTTCATGATGATCTTCAAAATTTCCTTGATGCGAATCTTCCTAAGAAGCGAAAGAAGTGCTTTATCGGTATAAGTGATCCAAAAATTGGTGGTTCAATCTCTGAAGCTCTTGGTGTCAAATGTATTGCATCTGGTGTAGTTCCTGAAATTTTTCGTGGAGTTCGTTTCCACTTTGATCGTTTGGTTAAAGACTTGCCTCATCATTCACTTAACAAAGCTCAACTTTCTCTTGGTCACAGTTATTCTCGTGGTAAAGTCAAGTTTGATGTTCATCGTGTCGACAACATGGTTATTCAAGCCATTGCTCTTCTTGATCAACTTGACAAAGATATCAACTTATTTGGTATGAGAATCCGTGAATGGTATGCTTACCATTATCCAGAACTTGCAAGAATTGTTCCTGAACAATACAAATATATCAAATGTGCTCTTATCATCCAAAATCGTATTGATCTTAATGAAGATCGTAAAACTGCTCTCTTGGGTAAGCTTTCTAAGTAGTTAATGAAATGAAACTTATCTCTTTGTTTGTTTTAGAAGTACTTGAAACCGAAGAAAAGGTTGAAGAAGTTGTCGAAGCTGCTCGAACGTCTATGGGAATGGAAATTACTGAACTGGATTTAAAGAATATCGCTAAATTTGCTCAACGAATTGTTTCTTTGACTGATTATCGTAATCTCCTTCATGATTACATCAAGGATCGTATGGCTGCGTGTGCTCCATCTCTTACTGCTCTTGTTGGTGAACAAGTTGGAGCTCGTTTGATCTCTCATGCTGGAAGTTTGACTAATTTGGCTAAATATCCTGCTTCCACCATCCAAATTCTTGGTGCCGAAAAAGCTTTATTCCGAGCTCTTAAAACACGATGTTTGTTTCTTACTTTATCCATATTATGTTCTTACTTATCTTATTCATTTTAGCCAA
The DNA here is from genome assembly GCA_028622995.1 of Panagrolaimus kolymaensis. Taxonomy (NCBI): domain Eukaryota; kingdom Metazoa; phylum Nematoda; class Chromadorea; order Rhabditida; family Panagrolaimidae; genus Panagrolaimus; species Panagrolaimus kolymaensis. Next base: position 7,341,865 of record JAJQJQ010000006.1, read on the forward strand.
CACACCTAAATATGGTCTTTTGTTCCATTCATCTTTCATCGGACGTGCCTCAACCAAAAACAAAGGACGCATTTCTCGGTTTTTGGCTAACAAATGTTCTATGGCTTCTCGTCTTGATTGCTTCTCAGATGTTCCTGTTCCTGTTTATGGTGAATTTTTAAAACAACAAGTTGAAGATCGTCTTACTTATTTTGAAAAGGGAACTCTCCCTAAGAAGAACATTGAAGTTATGAAGGAAGCTCATGAAGCTGCAGAAGCAGAAAAAGATGAAGCACCTAAAAAGGCACGTAAAGCTCATAAGAAAATTTTGAAACGAGCTCGAGCTGTTATGGACGCTGAAAAACAACATGAAAATGGAAAAACTGAAGAACCTATGGAAGTCGAAGAAGAGAAGCCCAAAAAGAAAAAGAAGAAGTCTGTGGCAGCTGAAGAATAAGTCTTGCTCATTTTCTATGACACTTATTTTGATGCTTTATTGTTTGTTTTTGTTGATTTGTTGAATTTCATTTTTATTTTGATCAGTCAATATAAATTTATTTTATTTAATCAAATTGTGTATACACTAGTAGAAATGAATTGTAGTTTTATTTCTTTTCTTGAGGTTTCTTTTTATTAGCTTCTACAGCTTTAGCAGTTGATGGACTACCACAGTCTCGATTGTACATAACACTTGTCATATCATATTCTTCTACGCCATGTCCATCTTGATTTTGGAAGCAGGAGTTTTCTTGAACACCTTTGCTATTGCTTTGTTCGGTTCCACTACCAGGTGCTTTTGGAGTCTTGGAATTTTCAGATTCTTTTGGATCACGAGATATATTTGAATCATCAGATTCGACTGGATCACGAGCGGTATGATTGTCTTCAGATACTGTTGGATCTCGAGCAGTATGTGAATCTTCAGATGTTGTTGGATCACGAGCGGTATGAGAATCTTCAGATGTTGTTGGTCCACGAGCAGTGTCACTATCTTTGTCAGATTTAGAATTCTAAAAAATAATATTACTTTTAACATTTCAAACAACAACAAAACAAACTTACACTTGCTCTCATGATGATGACGACAAGCGAGTTTGAATGAAGTTTGTATCAACTGAACAAAAAAATTCTGTCATCAACAAGATTGTTCAAACCAATGAATTAAAAAATTTGCATGGTTGAGAAAATTCTCGAATATCCATGCAAATTAAAATTAACCAGCATCAAGCATAGGCAGAAATCATTGAAGTTCAAATAAAGCAATCACATCATTTCCATTTGGTTGGCAAACTGTGTTTATGTATGCCCAACATTATTGAAGCCATCGATCTTGAATAACTCATAAGCCTTTTCTTACGTTTATTGTTTCACTATTTTTTAACCTTTCCGTGTTTTTTTTCTTTTATAAACTTTAAACGAATGCCTTTTTGTTTTATAATTAATTGTAGTTTGTATTGTTGATCGTTTTAACCATCCCAAAATTCCTTTTTCATTAACAAAAACTTTCAATTTTAAATATTGTTTCTGTAAACAGACATTTCAAAGATGGGTTGTATCATCCTATCGGATTCCTCTAACTTTTAAATAAAAGTCTTTGGGCGTTTGAGGAAATTGAAAAGAGGTATTATTCAAAGAGTTCGACAAAGTTCAAACAATGACATTCAAAATTTACAATTTTGCCATCCAATTACTGTAACCTTTAATTTTATTTTTCTTCACCTAGCTTTACCATCACTAACTATTAGTTTAGTACAAACTATTTCTCTTTTTACTTTTTTTAAGACTCATTGTTAAAATTTTCAAGTTTCATTGAATCATTGTTAAGAATGTAGTGGGAAAGGTAGCGGAGGTTCATAAAAAATGTTAAAGGGTATATTATTTCATGCTTCATTGACTTCCAACACCATTAATATAAGTGGTGGCCAATAATAACAATAGGAAACCCAAATTATTCCTCCTCCGATTCATTGTGTTTTCCATCAAACTTGATATTTTCTCGAATCAAGGACACCTTTTTGTTGCTCTTTTTTTTGTTATTGTCTACGATCACCTGAACTTTTTTTGTTCGCATTAAAAAATGTATCAATCGCTCGAGGCGGGTTTCAAAGAAAAGTAAAATGTTTTCATTTGTGGATATGTAATATCTATAAAAGGATTTAGGATGGATATCAAATATGTATGTACCTTTAATAAATCGATTCATTTTTCGCTATTTGACAATACAGCTCTCGGGAATCAATGAATGCAATGAGAAATGTTTGCACATGCGTTCCCTATTTTTCCTTTGCTCAAATAGCTTTCCTGCCTGTCGTCCGTTAGTTATTTCATCGGACTAAAAAATATATTTTTGTACACCTTTTTTTCTGCATCTGTTTTCCCCTTTCTTTTTTCCTCGTTTTTGTTGTTGCTTTTATCAACAACGACAAAGCTAATTTTTTTTTTGCTATGAAAACCAAGTTGCTTGGAGAAGTGCTTGATGCAGATGTATGTTTGTGGTTTCAGCGGCAGCAATGGTAAAGTAGGGAAGAAAGAAAAAAAAAGGCTACCATCTCTATGGTTTTATGTTAATTTTTTTAAAACTTTTTTGTTTGTTGTTTGCTCTGACAAATATTATTCATTTCGTCTGTACAATCAACTGATAAATCTGTGTTAATAATTCCAACACCTAATAATGTGGGTGATGATGTAATTGTTTGTCATACTAACCACGTTGACAATGGTGTTAATGAATCAAATAGCATTTATTTTTAAAAGGATTTGTTTGTTAAAACTTTAAGCGTTGATAAAATGCTACTACCGTAATCGTATGCTTTTTTACTTTTTTGTTGTTGGTAAAAGTCTTTCGTGAAAATTTTGTTTTACTTTTTTTACAGCTTTTTCTCACATGTTTATTTGTTTTAGGTAAAGCCATCATCTATCTATCCAATGTTAGTAGCTCCATCAATAATTTTTAGACAACATTATCGCCTTCCAATATTTTTATATTTCTTTGGTGTTTTTTGTTTTACAAACGCATTGGCTCAATGGAGAAACAAACAACGAAGTCATCAACTTACAGCTTTATCAGCAGATAACCTTCAAACATTATGTTCGTTTACAAATATGAATTATTTCAAACAGCTGCTAAAACCAATCCTCGTGGAAAGAATTGTTGGAACTCCAGGACATCAAAAAGTTGGAAATTATTTAAAAAATACTGTTGAACAATATGGTTTTTCGACTGAAGAAGATATATTTACGGATAACACGCCAATGGGGCCTAAACAATTCAGAAATATAATTGCAACTTATGATCCATTGGTTCCTCGAAGGCTGGTGCTCGCATGTCATTACGATTCAAAGATATTACCTGGGTCGGTTTTTCATTGAAATTTGCAATTTTTAAATTTTAAAAACAAAAATATTTCTTAAGGGATGTTACGGATTTCAAAAATTGTTTTTGAAAGGATTATTAGTTTTTTTGAAAGATTAAATATTTGTATGTAACAAATATCGCCTTTTTTAGTTTGTTTGTTTGTTTAAGAAAATTATTGAATGCACTATTTTGTTTGTGGATTCTTTATGTTTGTTTTGGAAATTAATTAAAAATAAGTTTTCTTTCATGGAAATCCAAGCAAAAAATTTACTTAAAATAATAGTTATCCATAAATTGTATACTGTAGCTATTATAAAATAAAGATAGTCCAAACATTTTTAGTTATTTTAATAGCCTTAATTTTTCATATTTTTTAGTCACAAATTTATTGCTGCAACCGATTCCGCTGTACCATGTGCGATGTTACTTGATATTGCTCGAACGCTTGGTCCGTTTCTTCAACAACGAACAAACAAACATATCACTCTTCAACTCATATTTCTTGATGGTGAAGAAGCTTTTGTTAATTGGACTCCAACGGATTCTATTTATGGTGCAAGACATTTAGCTGATTTATGGTCAAAGAAATGGTATCCTTCAACTGATGGTTCTTCATTTGATTTAAGTAAAGAAATTGATAGAATTGTAAGTTTATTTTAAGCTTGAAATGCTTTGGAGAGAATGAGTCTAAATTGGCTGGTTTTGATATACAGCATGGAAGATTAATTTTAAGTGACTCAACGAAAGTTTAAAACAGCTATTTTGCTTCCTTGAATTACTAATCATATTGACTCATAAAATCTTATTACAGGATGTATTTATGCTTTTGGATTTACTTGGTACTCGAAATCCACGAATTACAAGCAATTATGGTCATGGCACAGCTGAACTATTTCAAGAACTTCCAAAAATAGGTATTTCACCCTTTTCTTTAGAACCATCTAACTTTTTGAACATTTTAGAAACTACTCTTCGCAATTTGGGTTATTTAAAATCAAGACCGAATGCCTTTATTTCCGGAAATACTTTTGCCGCAGTTGAAGATGATCATGTTGCTTTTATGCAAAAAGGCAAGTTTTTAACTTTTTCATTCTTTAATTCTAACATCTTTAATTATTTTATAACATAATTATGTTTGTTTTTAGGTGTTCCAATAATGCATCTAATTTCTGTTCCATTTCCAAATGTATGGCATACACCGGCTGATAATGAAAAAGCCCTTGATTATGATACAATTGAAAATTTAAATGATGTTATAAGAGTTTTTGTTGCACGTTATTTGGGCGTTATACCTTCATCTTCATCATCGACGGCGTCAAATGGATAAGAAGACTCAAAAGAATATCAACGACGTCCTTTTCAACTGTGCTATTACGGGTTTTCCAAAAAAACATAAAAATCGAGAAAATTTTGTCAAAGTTAAAAATTGTAATTTGTTTGTAACCAAAGTTTTATTGTTTGTTTTTAATGGGTTTAAAATGAAAATAATTAATTAATCATTGTTTTTTCTTTGTTATGTTTAATTTAATTTTTTATTGTTTGCAAAAAATAAATACGTTTTAAAGTAAAGGGAAACACATCTTTGGCGGTGGAAAAACAAGAAAGGAAAATATGAGAAACATATATACAATAAAAAAAAAAGAGATATGGTAAAGTAAGTATGCAAGAAAAGAGAGGCTAATAACCCACACATGTTCTATTCAAAAAAATGGACTTGGCACAACAATAAACTAATTACTCATTACATAGGTTATTTATAGAATAAAAACTTCATTATGTTAATGAGCCAAAATTAAAGCTGTTACATACAAAAATATGAGAATACATACATTGGTAAAGCTATTTTATTTTTTATTGTCAGGAAACTAATTACACAAATGTTCAGGCAGTAGGGTGATTAACAAATCTCCGTTAATAATAATAACACATTGGTGAAATTAATAAGTTTTTTGTATCACTGTAATTAGTTTTTTAAACAGCTTCACCACCTAGTGGAAGTGGTAATGATTCAGTTGGAGCAAGGGATTTCTTAGCTGAAGAAGGCGCAAGGGTGTATCGACATGTTTTTGAAAATGCTGCTTCACTTTTACTTTCAGCTCTCACTAATCCAGGACAAAGGATTCGCTTCCATGCAATCACAACGGTTTTACGGAAATTTGCACTGAAAAATTAATAACTTTTAGAATGCAATCAAGAAGATTTAGAATACATAATTCTAAAGCGCTAAAAAAGATAACCTAAAATTTTGTTAAAATTCTTACCTTGAAAACGCATAAACAATAACATCGCAAGCAAAATTGACGTAATAAAGATAATATGCAGTATTATGAATAAAAATATACTCTTCATTCATACCACCTTGAACAGCAAAATCTCGATTACCAAAGAAATTTATTGCAATTGTGTCCACAAGACGAATCAAATAAAATGGAGTATTCAATAAAATATAAACCACAGGAACTACGAGTAAAATTCTTGTTGAACCTCCAGAAGAACTATTTGGACGTCCTTGGCGCCGACTATCTCGACAACTATCAGGGAGAATAGTCGAAGATTCGGGTGAGCCCTTTTTAAGCATAAAACCCTTTTCAGCTGAATTTACTTTTGCTGCTACAAGAAGATTTAATACGACGACAATGGCGCAAGGAATAACATAACAAAGAAGGACATCGGCGGTTTCTACGATGGCTTGAAGATTTCCATTATCAGAAACACATTTTCGAACATTTGGATAATCGGGATCAAGAGGGCTTGGTTCAGTTAAAGCAACAAATTGAACGATGTTAAGTATGAATGGAATAGGAACCCAAAATGCCATTAATTTAAATCGATTTACATGGGCATACTGAAAACAAAAAATATTATAAGAGAAACTAATTTCTAATAGCTTACTCTCATATGTTTTAATGGATGAACAATGGCCAAATATCGTTCGATAGTTAAAACAGAAATCGACCAACTGCTTACATAACTTGCAACTTGTAAAATATATTCAACTAATACGCAACAATTATAAGCCAAAAAATCTAATTTTGCCCAAATCATTAATAAAGCAAGTAAAAAAACTGAATCCGCGGCAGTAAGTAAAATTAAATATTGATTTGCTGCAGTTCGACGTAAACGTGAATGAAGAATAGCTACGAGTGAAATAACATTTCCACATACACCAAAAATAATTATTGATGGTAGAATGTAAAGATACTCATTTCCTGCATCATCTTCAGGAGGATCGTTCGAAGGAATTTGAGATTTTTGTTGGTGTTGGAGAATTGAGGTGTTCATGGTTGACATGACTTTTGCGAATGCAGTAGCAAGGAAGGGATTCACTGTAGTGGATACCATTGCACCTAGAAAAAATGAGAGTTAAATGTTTTGAAGCAATATTTTATTTTTTTAAACACGTGGTAAAAATATTTTTACGTTGAACGAATAGAATTAAAATTTTTGAGGCAATGACATTAACATTTTACATAATTCATATTTCGCGTATTAAAATTTTGAAAACAGAAAAACAACAAAACTTTCTGTTGATCCTTACATATAATAAATATTCCATAGTATTTACTTTTACGTCGCTGGCTATTTAAACTTTCCTTCTTCTTTTTTTATAAATAAATAAGACAAATCAGATAAATACAAATTAGCTTTAAAAAAACATTGCGAAAAGCTGAAGGAAAATAGAGACAAGAATGTCTTCTCAAATATCATACGAGAAAGGAAGGGAAAAGAGGAGGATGTTAATACATGCATTAAATAAATGATAAAATAATACATTCAAATACAATGGAAATGAAAATTGCAAAATTAATAAAAATCCCAATGAAAGCTACAAAAAATATGTACATAACTTCGAATAGCGGCCATGACAACATTCTAAAAATGAGTGGTGTTGCAAATCTGAGAGGCTTACAGAATCACACCAAATGTAAGAAGCCGTTGTTGTTGTTGTCATGTCTAAAAAACACGGAACAACAAGATAAAAGCTTCCGGAGAGCTTAAGCCTATTTTTTTGGAAGCAAATTAGCATTGTCTGAACAACCCAGAAAAGAAAAAAGTAAAGGGTAAAGATGAGGTGGCAAAAAATGAGAAAAGGATAGGGATAATCCTTTTGATCGATAATACACATATTTTTTGAAAGCTATTTTTGGAAAGTGGATAAAAGGAAGAGAGAGAAAGAATAAACTCCAAATATTTGGTGTTATGATGTTTGTAAATATTTGTTATAATACAATTGATTGGCCAGAAGTTGGTGGGGTTATTTGGATGATACAAAAATGTTAAAGATCATTCGACAATACTTATTTTTTGGTTAATCGTTCACGTTTATAAAGTAAACTCTTTAAATTTTTTGTAACTTCTATTAACTAAAAAACTTGCGCATTTGGATTTACAGATTCCAAATAAATCATCGCATCGCTTTAAATAAGCAGACTTAATTAAAAATTTAATGGCCAAAGATGTTGTTCATTTACGCCATCTTTGAGCCATAGTTTTTTAATTTCCATTCAAGCAGCTTAAATTATTTTTTTTCTTAAGACATAAGACTCGATATTTCTTAAAAATACACAAATAGATACCCTTATAAATTTCAAGAAAATAAATAAATTTACTTTAGAGAAGGAAATCCCAGTTTTGTTACTTTTACTCATGGACATGGAAGTAAAATAACAACATCCAAGATTCTCTTCTTATTTGGGCTCCACCATATTTAAGAGGCAGCTTAATTCTCTTTTTAAAATTAGGTTGCGTAAAAAAAACTAAGATCCTAACAAAAAAAGCATGAGATTTTTTAAACAGAAAAGAAAACATTTCGAACGTCATCAAAAAAAATAATACATGAAAAATGGAAAAGCTGATGAAAAGACCTTCTTTATTTATTAATAAGCTTAATTTATTTCTCTCCAAAATACATTCTTTTACACATTTCTTTTTTTATACTTTTCTTTCTCTCTTTTTTTTTTTTTACAAATTAATATGGTATAAATGCTCTGAGCTAATGAAATACATATTATTCTAAAATGGTAAACACGTAAATAAAAAAAAAATTAAAGGAAACCAAAGAAGAAAAAATAAGGAAGAAGATGTGCCAAAAAATAAAATAAAAGCGGTGGCAATTTAGAATAAAGCTCAGAAAAAGTTTTTTTACGGCAATGGCAGCATGTAATTGAAATTTTTTTTTCTCGACAAAGTAATTATAAAAGCGTTCATCTCCATCCTCATTTTTTTCCTAGACTTTTTCTTCTTGTTTCATAGAAAATGAAGAAGACAAATTTGAAACAAAAAGAAAGCTGACGATTTTTAAACTTCGAGAAGAAAAGAGGAAAGAAAGGAAATTCAATTTTTGAATAATAAAAAAATATATAAGAATTAAGTCTCAAACGTGTTCTATTTGTTCCATTCGTCGTAATTCTTAGTTGTTTTCCCACTTCACTCACGTTCAAAGACGAAACCAAATCTTCTCTTTTTTTGACACGCTTAAGACATTTTTTTTATTTGGTTGGACAATTTTATCAAAAAAAGAAAAGAGAAAAAACGTCTAAACTTTCATTTCAAAAAATGGAGTTTTTTTTGTTTTACATCCAGCAAGAGACAGGAGGGCGGCAATGTCAAGTCCATCTTTTATTTCTCAATTTGTGGCAGATTTGGGAGTTGTTATTTAACTTCCGCGAATAAAATTTTTTTTGACTAGACAGAATTAGAAGCTTTGAGTTGAATTTTGTTGGATTCGGATTTAAAATTGATAGACAGATGGGTAAAAATAAGATAAGGAAGAGAAACAAGTTGTTTCATTTTTTGAAAAATGGTATTTTCTGAATTCTTTAGATTGACAAAGATAAAGACTATTTTCTTTTATTTTTGGTGTAACTTCAGAAAAATTTCAATTTTCATTTAACTAAAAAAATTTAGTAAAACTAACATAAACTTTCATAAAAACACGGAAAAAAGCATCGTGACTACAGATTGTTGAATTCATTGCATAATTATGAAAAGAAAAGTAATAACAAAAAAGGAGTGAAATCTGGTGCTTGGATATGTAAATGTAAAATAAAAGTGCAAAAAAACTTTAACAGACCAAATATTCAATCCTATGTAAAGTAATTTTTTTCCAATTGAATATTTTTTTACGATTCCATTGAAAAGTGAAAGCTTACATAAACTTTTAGTTTTATTTTTCTCACATTTATTTGAGAGATGGAATTCCTAAGAAAAAAGGTTAAAGTTAACTTTGAATGGGTCCAATTTGTAAGAGACGGCAAAAAAAAGAAAAACTGATCTTTCACGAAATTAACGAAAGTCATTCAATTCGAAACAAGGGAATCTCTCTAAGAATTAATTATGCTTCAAATTGAAAGAAGGAGAAAAAAAGAGAGAAAGCATTAAAATATTTTCTCATTTTCAAAGTTGCAAAAAAAAGTTAGAACTTATAATTTAGTTTTTGGTTTTTTGATTGCTTGCTTGCGTCATACGGTAAAGCTCCAATGTAAAACATAAACTCTATTTAGACTTTAGAACCTTATTTCATTTTTTTCAATTTAATATCATCACATTTATCTCACGATAAACTCTTTTTTTTCTCCATATCGTAAATATATAAATACAAATTATTTTTCCGCTACAATTACTTTTTCCATCATCGTTGTCGGTGTTCAACTTGGCAGCAATAATTATTTTGACGCAGGAAAACAAAAAACCTATAATAAGCAAAGACACAAATTTGATACAAAATTGGAAAATTGTAATTACATATTTTAAAAAGGATGACTTGCAAAGAAATAAAATGAGCCAAAAATAATCATGGATATTAAAAAGGTTAAAAAAACTTTCGATGAAGTTTGAACATTGAAAGCTCTGTTTTTGCAACCATGAAATCATTTGAATAATAACTTTTAGATTAAAAAAATATAAAGAAAACTTATAATATCAGAAAGAAAAAATAAATTAAGATGCAGCCATAAAAGATAATTAATTTAAAGTGCAATTTAAAGAAAGAATATAAACTTTTATAATCAAAAAGGCTGAGGTTGTTTGCACTATTTCATAGACATCGAGAAAAAAAAAATTTGCTCGTGTCTAAAAAGATGTAAACTTTCGAACTCAAAGTATGGGAATAGTTTAGCTTTCATAAGATGATTATCCAAATCATCTAAAAAGGAATGCCAAAAACTGACGCAATAAAAAATCTTTTTTTAGCAAAAAATCTTTTTTTAGCAAAAAAAATAGTTCATTTGCAAAATATGCGTTTTTTTACGCAGAAAAATAAATAGCTTTAAAAAAATTTAATCTATGATAAAAAAAATTTTAAGAGGTGCTTCAAATGCATGTTTTTTGTTTAATGCGAAATATTAGCGTCAATGTTTCATAAATTTAAAGGAAAATTTCCAAAAAAGAAGGGATTATAAAAAATCTGAAAGTAATATCCTTGCACAGCTGCGGCTTCGTATATTTGAGTTGTGGTTGCCGAAGTAGTAAAACACAAAATAAAAAAAAATCCTATTGAATCACCATGAAGCTTCCGCGACAGGAGGAAGCTAAGACCTTTGAAATCGATCTGTCACGCTAATTTCCCTTTATTTTTTTTTGTTTATGGATGAAATTTGAGAACTTTGATAAAGTTTTTAAAAAGGTTGGATAAAAAAAAATAGTAAACAGCATTGTTAATTTGTTTACACAACTAATTTTTCAAAATTAATCCCCAAAAAAAACTTATGCAAAATTTAAGTTCAAAATTTGGAATTCTAAAAATAAGGTCACGCTGTTATAAAAATGGCAAATAAATAATGTTATAAAACTTGGACAATCATCTAAAGATTGTTTCATTTTCTTTGATTCAACAGATCTTATTTTTCATTCACCTAAATCCGAGACAAAAAAGTTGCAACCTCTCAGACAGTGGTATTCCAAACTTGAGTGTGGATTGTTGGAAGCCTCAAAAGAAAACGCAAATAATAAATTAAAAAAAGTAGGAAGAAACTCAAAAAAGAAAAACAATAAAGCTACAAAGAAAGTCTTCCTGAAAAATATAAAAATTTTTGTCAATAAAGGCTTTAATTTCATTTATTTTTTTAATAAGAAAAATAAAAGAAAAACTTTAGTTTTCTTAAAAAAAAGAAGATATTTTTTGAAAGCGAAGACTGCTGCCAAAGAGACTAATAAGAAGCATAGGATGGTTGCTTTCATAGTTGCCATCAATGCCGACGGGGGCTTTCTCATAGACACTAATTAATTTATTTAAACCACGTTTTTTATTTTATTTAAACGTCTTGAAAAAATAAATATCATCTTCATAATCAACAAATAAAAAAGTGCTGAATAATTAAGAGACTCTTCAAACATGGGGCGTTCAAATCAAAAATGAAATTAAAGAAAATTTAAAGAACATTCATAGGATTTGATTAAATAACTTCCGTGTACTAGGAAAAAGTAATGAAGAATGAGAGCAAAAAAGTAATATAAATTAAACGTGCAATTTTCAAAAAAGATTAGGAGTTTTCTTGCTTTTTTTATGGATTTTGGACTCAAAAATAATGAATGATGTGGGTGCTTTTCAGGGATATGGCTTATTTAAGAGACTTCATAGTTAATTAAACACGTCAAGGTTTATACCTCAAGCACATGAAATAAGAGAAACAATGATGCAGGTTGTTATTATAAACTAGACCAAAAATAAACATGTTCGCCAATATATTTATTTGCTACCGTAATCTTTTTATAAAATAAACTAAAAGCGAGACCAAAACTGGATGAAAATTTTTTGAATGCTCCATTAAATTCCTTAATGTTTATTAGTGGGTTTGTTTGAAAACCTTTTCACAAAAAAAAATGAGGAAAAGCAACTCCACTAACTAATAATAAATAAAGCAAACGCAATGATTTGTTTTTTACCCCGCAAGATAGATTAGTTATTATTTTAGCAAGCGAAATATCAACATAAAAATTTATTAAGCCGTTTTTTGGAATTCCAAAGCTTCATAAAATTCTTTATAAACCTGGCATTTAATGTGTTATAAAGACATCATACATAAATGTTCAAAATATTATTAAAAAGGGATTAAAAAATAGTAATCATAGTCTAAAGAATTTCTTCAAAGTTTGCTTTTTAACGTAAATTCTTGGAATTATAAAAGCAAGCCAACTACCGTATTAAACAATGTTTTTAAATTTCATTTAAAACAATGGTTATCTGAGGGATTAATTTTTTAAAGCTTTGAAACAATTACAATTTAAAGTCAGAGACAAGATATATATTTAAAAAGAAATGCCAAAAACACAAACAAACACAAATGAAACAAAAAAAGCTATAAATTCTCAAAACTTTTTTTTGAAACAAAGACATTTAAAAAAATGCAAAATATAGTTTATAGAAAAAAGAAATAATGGCATGGCTATGGAAGAAATTTATTTAAAAGCTGCCTATAAAATATCACACTTTTTTCCACGTGAGTTTTATTTATTTATTTAACCAAACTGAAAACACATACGTTTATGGACCAAACAGTCAAAAAAGCAGGCCACACTATATATTTTCCTTCCCTTGAGGGAACAGAAGAAGCTTCAATTTTAAGAAATTAAAGCATTCATTTGAAAAAAAAAGAAGAAGCAGCGATCATCGAATGATGAAAAAGAAGAAGAAGCTCATTGGGCTTGGCTTGGTTTGGTGATGTTATTGTTATGCTAACTAAGTGAGAGAAAATTCCATCACAAAATTGCACTGCTGACTAACACAATAATGAAAATAGAAAAAAAGAAACGAATAAATGAATAACAAAAAAAGGAAGCAAATCAAGCTATGTTTTTGAACAAAAATAAAGCAATTCAACACAGGTGTTAGAAGGAAATGAAAGCAAAAAGGTATCTTTTTTTTTACCAAAAACATAGAAAGAAAAAAGAGAATAGAAGTGGATAAAATAAAAACATTTCAAAAATAGGAACAAATATTTTTTTCTCATTCAACACAATAATGAACCTAACAAAATTCAAAAAAAAAAAAATTTGCAAAACTTTTAACAAACTACAGACACAGCAACCATTTTCGCAAAATGGATATGGGAATTTTATTTCAACTAAACTGAACTTTCTCAAACACGACTATGACATAAAACTTTTCATACATTTTTTTTATAATCATTGAAAAAAATTTATATTCCTCTTGAAACTAATAAAATACTTTCGCAATTTTTGACCCTCGTTAAAAACTTTTTATTACAATTAAATTAAAAGTTGAGGGAGGTTAATTAACGCAATTCTGAAGAAAATAAGCGTGCGTTGAAAATTCAAATTTGAAAGATGTTTTCGAGTTATGATGTCACAAAAATTTTAATACATTTTATAAAACTTGACGTTCGAAAAAAGGAAGAATATTTTTAAAGAAAAAGAGCCGAATTCCAAATTTCAAAAAAGGGTAAAAGTCTAAAAGTCAAAGATAAAAATTCATATTGAGTTTTTTTAAAAAGGATAAATAATATTTAACGCATTCATTTCGGAAGTAAAGGAAGCTGCATCATTTTTTTTGGTTAGCAAAAAGGTTCGTCTGCTTTTTTTGATGTGATGCAATGTTCTCAAGATTTCATTTAAAAGAAAAAAACCTAAAAGACTGCTTCCCCACAAAAAAATGAGTTATGAGTTCTTTTAAAAAACAAAGAAAAAATAAATAAATAAAATAAAAAACATATGTGTTTAAAATCCATAAAAATAAAAGATAAAAAAGAACAAATTTTTTGCAAAATAGCAAAACAAAAAATCTGGTGTCGTTTAAAAAAATAAAAAGTTAAATTTTATTATAAAAATTGTTAGGTGAATTTGATCGAAAAAAAGGGCCCACTCAAAACTGAGCCACTAAGAAGATGGTCGTCTCGGATCCATTTTTAACGACTCCATCGTTACTACTGTATTTTAGATTTTCTTTCTCCCATAAATCTTTACATACTTAACGACCCCGTTTGCCTTTAATTTTATCACTTCTTGAAGATGAAAAAATTTAAAACCAAGCAACAAAGCATTAGACCGCCGCCATAGATAAATCATTGACGAACTTATCACCCTCCACTTAAATAAAGCATTAAAAAGCCGCAATATTTTCTCAGATGAAAGCCTTTGTTTATTTTTTTGACGCTTAAAGAAAATAAAAAAGGGAGCTCACAAAATAAAATTACGCAAAAATATCCAATGAGTGTTAACAAAATATTAATAAAATTTTAAGGTAGTTAAAAAACAAAGCCTATATTATTTCTAAGAAGGATGCTAATTGTCTAATTTTGAGTAAACAGAAATAGATCAGCTTTTTTTTTTTAATAAAAACAAAGAATTAAAACATATATAAACTTTCAATTTGAGGCCGAAAATGTTCCTAGCGTTTATTTACTTATTGAAGTTCATCTTTTTTTTTGAAACTGAACTGAAACATTTCCTATTTCAAATTGTCTTGTAACAAGTTCTACTACATGTCACTCTAAAAACTATGCTTTTAACCATTATTCAAGTTTTCCAAACACATTTATCACCAAAACATCGTCGTCATGTATGCGTGCAAGAAGAAGTACTGGAAAACTTCGTCCTGAATAAACACATATTTTTGGAATTTCCATAAATTTTCGAGTTCAAACAAGAAACAGCTAAGAATAGGAAACACTTAAAAAACAGCAGAGGCTCTAACAGGAAATAATATAAAAAAATGGTTCACTCAAAAAATAGCAAAAAGAAGGGAAAAGTTTTGGAAAAAAATTTGTTTTTATGAATAAAAAAGTTTTCAATCAGCTGCTAATTTGCTTGAACATGAGCAGAAATGGAGAATACGATATTCAAGCTCTTCCAACGATATATCCTGAATACGACCTTTGAAACAAGATCCAAATAAATGCGTGGCTCCAAAAAAGAAAATGCAAAAAAGCAATTTGGTATTCAAAAAAATAAAAACAAAACAAAAAATGAAAGTTTAAGGCTCTTCCAGAAAAGCTTCGCGTTTTTTCCTCCTACGTGGGCTACTCAAATTTCAATTTAAAACTTTTTTTAAACCCAATTATACAAAAAAAACTTTTTTAAGCACAACAAAAAAAGAAACAAAATGATACATTTTTTTTGTTTTGAAAAGACAAATTAACTGCAAAAAGCGAACGTCAAATATCGTAGGCGTTTTTTTTAGGTATTCGGTTTTGCACTTTAACAAAGAAGGAATTAACTAAAAAATAAGGTTATTCAAACAAAAACAAAAAAGGTATTGTCTTCATCTTTTTTTGGTTTTAAAAAAATGAACTAATAAACACGGAAAAATTTAATATTTGTGAGAGTTGTTTTTTTGAAAGTAATAGAAAAAGTTATTCATACGAAGTCGCAGCTTCCATCCATGATTACAATTCCGATGATGGGAGAGAAAAAAACACGGCATTTAAATGGCACACGTACTTATGATTTCAATTGTCTTTTTTTCTTTCTCTTTTTTTATTACTTTTTTATCGCTCGCTACATTTTTATTGTTGTTTTCTTTCAAATTCAAGTCACGAAAAATTTCTATTATTTTTTTATTTTCTTAAAAGAAGCTACCATTCGACCCTAGGAAATTCCAAGAATGCCACAAAAGCAATGTTTTTTTGTTTAAAGGTAAAAGAATTTTTTTGTTGCCATTGTTTGGAAAAAAAGCTTTGAATGAGCAAACAACAAACACGCAAAAAAGAAAAATTATAATGTTCTGAAGTTTTGAAGAAGCAGAAAAGAAGTTTTGGCTTTTTTCAATTCACAAATCAGAAAAGTAAGGATAATAAAAGAATATTAAGAATTTATAAACTTCCAAATTATTACTTTCAAAAAAGCAAATGAAAAATTGCATCAATTTAACCGAAATTATAAGCCTTTCATCAATGTTCGTAAGCATTTTTCTGGCAAAATTTTTTTACAAAAATATTATTATTTCCGCAAAGAAATTCTTCTGCAAAAAAGCTTGAAACCCATAATCAATTTTTGTTTTTATTTGAAACCTCGAAAAGCGAAAGGATGGATAAAATTAGTATGAAATATTTTTTGGAATAAAAAATGTAATAATGTCTGAAAGAAATTGGTATTATTTTTTGCAAAGTGTATTGTAAAAATAATTATGGTAAATAAAACGGCAATTTTTGTCTTTGATTGTAGGCTTGTTTATTTTAGTTTATTTATATATGTGCTTTGTTTGAACAATCGGATAAAAATTTCTCGAATATTTGAAGTTTATAAGTGCATTTGAGGACCATAGGTAAAAAAATTTAGTATTACTTTTTGATTTACATATCTGTTTAAATCAACATGTTTTCAAAAAAATTCTGTTTTCCAGACAAATGAGGCGTAAGATAAAGTTTTTATTTTCTTCATAATATATTTTAGATTAACAACAAAAAAACATTCATACATTAAAACTAACAAAAAAAATGTGAGAGAGAGAAAAATATTAGACACGTTTTGGATTGAAAAATTGGTAAAATCTTTTTAACAGAAATTCCCAAAAAAATAAGGATTGATTAACGAGAAATAAAACAAGAGTGACCAGTTTAAGCTCAAATAAAAATAAAAGTTTAGTTATTGGCAAAAAAAAAGGTAACATAAGATGCCATCAAAATTAGTTAACGTCTTCATACAGTATGAATTTGACGAAAGACAAAATATATATTAGCGCATCAAAGCCACTATATACAAAAAAACAACAGCTAGGATAACAAAAAAAAACATTTTTTTCTAAGAGAATGATAATGTCTGGTATTTGACAGTAAGTTAGTAAATAAGCTTTTGAGTAGTTAGGATTAATTTTAAATTGTTGGATCATAACTCGGCGATGATTCATCTACAGATGACGAACTTGAAGATGATGTTGGTTTACTGTAGTTTGAAAAACATGGGGAATTTATGTACGACGATGATGGAGCAACTAATTCATCTCCTTCAGTCTGAAAATAAAAACATTAGACGTGAAATTTAGAAATGCAACGAAATGCTCATTATAGCTTATAAAAACATTTTAAAGGATGCATACCTCCAACAATCGAAGCCTTTGTTCAAGTTTTTCATTAAATCGCTGTTTATAATTTGGTGAAATAACTTCCATTAAATCATAAATAGAATCATAATATTTTGTAAATAAATCCATTCGAGTGAAATCACCTTGCATACAATCAGATCGCAGCGAAGTTACTCTCCATCCTTTATTCGTTAGCTCCAAACAGTAAGGTTGTCCTTCAAGAGTTGTAATATTAATAAAGATTAAATCAGAAGTACGTGGTAGCATTTCAGATACACTAATTGTTTGAACTGCAAATGAAAGTTGATGTACAGCCGCAATTGCTTCCAATTCGAGTGTGGATTCACCACGTGAATGAGGACTTGAATCAAACCAGCACCTTGATAGTGAAGTGGCTTTATGAAGGGACATAGGAATTGATCTAAAATATGAATGGATTTTTTTATGGTAGAGACATTTTTTTAAAATTTGTTTGTAATTCTTAAGATAAAAGAGCAAAGTCCTAAGGATCGTAAAAACTTTGATACTGTTTTAATTTTTTTTGTTGTGGAAAAAAAGAGAAGCAGCCAAATGTTTGTCATCAAACACAGAGCAAAGCACAAAATGTTTGCAAAAATAATCTCTCCACCTGTCACTGCTGGACTGATTTTTTTTCTTTTCTTTTATTTTTTGCAATTTTTATGAGTCTCGAGAAAATAGACACAAGATTGAAGTGGGGTTAAATACACGTGAAGAAAATATAGAAACCAAGTGTTAAATTTTAACTTTCGCCATATAGCAACCGATCTTTACCACGTGTGTGCCAAGTGGTCGTGAGACGTCAGCCTTTCATTCAGTTTAAAAAAAAGAATTGGATGGGATGGAAGGAGTTAATAGTAATATTAGAATCGCGGCGCCTACTCACAAGCTTAAGTTTTTTTAAGAGGGAGAACAAAAAATAAAAGAGAGTTAACAACGTCACAGGAAGAAGACCATTTCGACCGGAAGGAAGACGACATAAGGCATTCAAATAAAATTTTTAACCTAGCATTTTTTACTCGCTAAAGTGTTCAATCAAAAAAAAATCTGCTGGCAACTGTTTAAGAAAATAAAAAAGTCATAGTCATAAATATCAACAATTTTTTTATTAATACATTTTCAATTTTTTTTTTCTTTTAGTCTAGTCAGAAAATAAATTGGTTTTTTGCAAAAAAAAAAATCAAAGAAAAAAAGGAAGTTAAAAGTTTTATAAATTTTAAAAAGCGAGAAAAAGATTGACTATATGGATGCAACCTTACATTTTAGAATTCACAAATATGGAGGCTTCGAATTTTCAAGAATGGAAAAGCAAGAATAGCTAATAGGTTTTTCTTCTTCTTCAATTCATTGTTCCAATAATGGATAAGATAGCATCTAAGGGAATGGACTAGACGATGCTTGAGAATGGAACCAACCAGCCGCTTTTTTTGGTAGTAAACAATAAAAAAAACGTCAGTCGCCGCCGCCATTCATTTTTTTTCTCGGGAAAATAAAAAATAGCTATCAAAGAAAATTGAAATGGATAAAGGCAAATAGAAAGAAAAAAGGAACTTACCCCGTTGGACTAATAGGAACTGAAAGTCCTAAACTGCATCGACGGCATGGATTCGTGGGAATTAGCATGAATGTAGTCATTTTTTTAAGAAACGCAGAGAAAAATTAAGTAATTCTAGAAAATGGGAAAAATAAGAAAAATGCCTTTTTTGACAAATAAAATTAATTTCACACGCAAGAAATTTAATTCAAAAAATTAGGTAGTAAAAAGTACACGTACAGTAGCAACACCAACAATAAAAAAATAAATAAATAGAGAAGCCGACTGACTACCAGCCATGATTCTATTCTGGTTAAAAAGACTTTAAACGGTGATGATTTTTCACTTTTATATCATTTTTAGAGGCGGTAGTTGTTTAGGCGTGCGGCGACCACGGAATGTTGGGGCGATTATTATCGATAATGAAGTCTAGGATGTGCGTTCACAAAAAATGCTGCTGCTGCGTTATCAGACACATTTTTGATTGTAGTCTTTTTGAAGAAGAAAAAAAGTGTGCTACCATCAGCAGCAGAAAGAGTACGTCCAAAGAGTAAAAAAATACAAAAGAGAAAAAGAAAAAGGCGGAATTTATCAATGTGTTTAAAAAACCTGCGTCAAAAAAATTGTCAAAACAATAAATGATTACAAAATACAATATTTTCGAGTAAGAAAAAAAAGAACCAAAACCGATTCAAAGTCCAGAATGTTCACATTTTTTTTGTCTATAAGATAGTTTATGGTTCAAAGGAACACAAACTTTCTGTTTCGTTTATTTTTTTGTGCGAGGTTAAATACCTACTTGCCCGGGCCGCATATTTTTATATGTAACCTAATGGAACGGTCAAAGACAATAAGAAAAATATGACCGATTGCACATTATAAATGACCAATGATCATTAATGTTAAAACAAGGGCATTATAATCATATGCAAATAATGCGATCGCCGAAAAACAAATTAATTGTAAGGAAAAAAGGAAAGAAAACTTTTGGTTTCTCTATCAAAAAAAGGAAAGAATGGTGAATATTTACACAGCAGCAGCAACTCCAAGTGATGGTATTCCTTCCATCAGAAGAGGGGTTCCCTTTTAGCAGCACGTGTTATTTTCTCTTTTTTTAATTTATTTTTCGTCTATAAATATACTTCAAAAATAAATCAAATTTCGCAATGTTTCTCCAATCAAATGATAAAAATCAGACAAAAATAAAGTTTTTTATATGGAAAAGGTTTAAAAGATTAAATACTAATTTTAACTTTTTATGACCTAATTTAGCGAAAAAGTAATAAGTTAAAAAGGATGATCCATCCATGCAATCAAAGTACGATCATTTTTATTTTTTTATCTTGATAGCAAAGTCCGAAAAAAAGTGATAGCTTTTAAAATTAGATAGATGTTCTTTTATCCAAATGAACACGAACATGAACATGAACGTTCACGGTGAGTATAAACAAGTTTAAAAAAGGCAATAAAAGCGACTGTTGATGATTCCCGTAACAAATCTGGACAATGAACAAAAAAGTAAATCAAAAATATTTTGTTTTACGCAAAATAACAACTTTTATCATTTCAATCATAATAAATTATTTTTAAATCAAAACAAAATGAAATTTTGTTGCAAAATTTTTTTTAAACAATAACATATTTTTTGTTATGGAATTTTTAGAGGTAAAAAACAATAGACGAACTTTTTTAACTTTGTGTGTCTTTGCTACATGTACTCATCGCTTCTTCTTTTTTTGCTTTGCTTTCTTTTTTTTATCGCTAAAATTTTTTCATTCGATAATGAGAGGCTCACTACACAAATTTGAACAAAGACAAAATTATTTCCGTGTTACTCATTTGGAAAGAAAAAAAGAAGGTACATAATTTCCCACATCATCCCATTTTTTTTCTTCCATTTATTACTTTTAAGATAATTTTTCATTTAACGCCATGTGATGGAGAAGAAATAAAAAATGGAAGCAATGCAGTTTTGTCAATTGTCTATGACAACAACGCCGACATCAAATGAAAAAAAAGTGAACAACTTGTTTTTGATCTTTCGCCCAAATGATAAATTAAAATTCAATTGACGCATTTGGTGTGCTTGATTTGATGTCGCCACGTGGTGTGCGTATGTGACAAATCAAAAAATTCCGATTGAAAAAAAACAAAAACTAAAAATGGAATAAAACATGGGAATTTCATAATTATTTGCGCAAAAATTCAAAAGATCAACTGTGGAAAAACTGAATAATTAATACTATATATTTGCAGAGAGATGATAAAGGATTTCCTAATGAACGCAAACATGCTATTCCATCCCTTTATTTATGACTATAATTGACCCAAATTAAGAAATAAACAAGTTGTAAACATGCTATGCATGCTGACCATTGATTTTCATGAGTTTTTCATGTGAATTTAATCACAAACAATTGTAACCCTTTTATCCTTGTTGTTGTAATAAAAGAAAAGAAGAAAGAAATAAAGATAAGACCTGTTTGACCTTTAATTTGGTATAAAAATTCAATTTTGCTGCAGACTATCAAAAACAATATTTTTATTTTCTCAGCAAAAAGAAAACAAAAAATATTACTACATACTGATTTGTGATTCTAAGGAACGAAAGACTAATTTGATTTTTGTGCAAAAAATGAAAAAATAAAAACCACATAAAAGTTCAAATAAAAAATTATGTGATTCAAAAAATTCCAGAAAAAAAGTACTATTCTCGAGCACTTGAAAAGCTTTAAAGTTTAAACCATTTTGGACTTTGCTCCATAAAGAATTTCTCGGAAGTTTTTAAAATTTAGATCCTAAGCGCAAAAAAAGAATAACACATCTCAAGCATTAAAGATGACAGATAAATCTGTGAAAAATAAGAAATAAAACACTCACGTTGTCAATCGTTGAAGTTCGTGATCAAGTCGATGGAAAAAATACGGGCATTTTTTAGGTGATTCTGAACAATCTGTACATGCTACTTCATTCACGGCTGTCATTGATGATAGCTCTGAAATTGAATAAACATACATATAAGAATTTGATTCAATAAAAGATTAAAATGTTAAACCTTTATTTAGTTGAGCTCGACTAACTGGTGATGGTGGAGGTGAACGTGGTGGGGAACATGGAACAGAATAAATTGTACCACAACTTTTTCGTTGATGATGATAATTATGAAGGCAACCAGAGTGAAGACGAACACTGCTACGCATTATCTTAAAAACAAAATGGATAAATAAATGAAAGTTTTTTTAACAAAAGAAAATAACGTTAATTAATAACGCGGAAATGAATACATAAAATGGTTTCTTTTTTTAGTTTTTAATACTTAGAAACATATAATAAAAATGGAATCATTATGGGCTTGTCATTGCAAAGTTTATAACTTTTTTTTTCAACCACGCATATTTCTTTCTTATAAAGCAGTAAAAAAATGATTAAATTACATACTAATACTAACCATAGCTATGGCAACTTTTGGTGGTAAAAAAAGAAGGGGAAGCTTTGCAAAAAAAAAACGTGGCAGAGTAATATCAATGACGTCAAAATTGATAACAACAAAAAAAGAAGCATGGCCAAGCCTTAATCGAGTACAAATTAAGATTATAAACACGCGAAAAGCTCATTAAAGCATTCAAAAAAATCAATCTAAAATCATACGTAGTATTATAAAAAAAATGCAGACTGACTTAACCAAACTTTTTCCCTTTTATATCTATCCTTTTTTCTTTTTGCGCGCTGATGCAACTATTTCTTTTTTTGCAAAAAAAAAGGTTGATTTCGAAATCGAACAACAACATATTGGATGAAAAAGCATTTTTCGAGAGAAAGAAAGAGCATAAAAGTCCGCTCCGTTCAAACGCCGTCATCATAGCATATAGCATAGCACAAACATTTTTTCTTACCCTTAGAAGAGGGAGGAGTAGCAAATACATAAAATAAAGAGAAAGGTGTCGGTCGGCAGGGCAGGCAGTCGGTTGTGGCAGTAGCAGCAGCCGCCGCAGTGACAACCAAGCAAAAAATGTTGTTGTCTCGTTTGAAAAAAAAAAAAAAAAAAACCCAAAAAATGGCCGATGGACGGCAAAAGAAGACAAAACATAGAGAATATTCTGGGAAACCACTCGAAATATGTCCATTAGGAGAAAATAATAAATGTATGTTTTTTTATGGTTGTCTAGCCTTCTTTTTTTTTCAAAGAATTATTAAACAAAGCTAATTTAAAATGGGAAAAGATAAAGAAAAGGTCATCAAAAGATTGAGTTAATCTGGTGAAAGTTAATTGTCATAAGAAGGAAGAAGAGGTATGAAAAAAGAAATGTGTGGCTATAAAAAAATGATCGAAAACACAAAAGGCAATTTGAGTTTTCATGAGAGCATAACATGAAAGCTTTAGAGTGGACATTCCAGTCCAGTTGAATGATTCATAAATTGTCGAAGAAAGAAATATGAAATTATTGGAGGCGGTTGAACACCGCGAAATTTACCCAAGCTTACAATAGCAACAACCCATCAATGTTGCCATTCTAAAACCACCGCCATCCAACAATTCCAAAACTAAGAAACATTTAAATACTTTAACAACTTTTTTTTTCTTCACAACACGCATTCTAACAATTTCATTCAAGCAGAAAATCTTCCTTTTTAATTTGGAGTGTCGTTTCTGTTTGTATGTCTGTATGTATGTCGTTTCTGCTTTTGTTTTGTTTTGTCCCGATAGCCTAGATCAGTTTTTTACGCTGATTCCGAATATGTTGGTCTCACGTTTCGGAGAGTCAAATATGTCCATGTTTTGACCAGTTTAAATTTGCATTTTATAAAATTTTTCTTGACACGAAAGTTTCCCTTTGTTTGTTTTGAAATGGAAATGCTTGCAATTTTTGTAAGCATTTTTTTGGAAGTCAAAAATTTGTTTTTCTCTGACTGTCTGCATCGAAATTACACATTATTGTTTGATTTCGTTTTATTTTTTGGTTAGGCTTGCTTGAACATTTTTTTTACATGTGATTTATTTATTCAAGCTATTTTTCTGAATTATTCTTCAACTTTTTTCCTGATTGGTATTGGTATTGTTTATTTTTTTATTTTTTCTGCATTTTCTGTTGTTGTACCTCAGAAATGCAGGCGAACGTAAACGCAAGCGATGAGAATGTAAACGGCCTTCGGGCAAACTCCGGCCTTCGGGCAAACAATCACGGCCTTCGGGCAAACTTGCGTAACGATGAGTTAGAGAATGTTGAGCGAAGTGATGAAGTTAACGAGATTGAGTTAATGGAAGTTGAGGATAACGTTAGTGAACCTATTCTTATGGGTGCTATGATCGATGCGAATGTTATCGAAGGCGAAGAGTTGATCCCCAACGAAGAAGTACAGTTAGCAGCAGCGATATCCGAAGATTTTGCTACGTATTGCCGTAGAAAAAAGATTAGGAGCAGCGCCGCGAACCGAAGAAAGTGGACACGTCATCGTCAATCTGATGAAGAAAGGTTAAGTGAGCTTGAACGCTTACGACAACAACGTAGAGAAGCACGACAGCGTGAATCTGCAGGCCAACGTGCACTAAGGCTTGCTGATTTGCGTGAACGAAATAGATTGAGCCGTGATGACGAAGATAATGGGCAACGAGAAGCAAGGCTTGCTGATTTGCGTGAACGTAATAGATTAAGCCGTGATACCCAAGATGATGAGCAACGAGAAGCACGATTAGTCGCAGATCGAGAGCAACACGCTTTGTCAAGAGATAACGAAAGTGATGAGCAACGAGAAGCAAGGCTTGCTGCTTTGCGTGAACGTAATAGATTGAGCCGTGATAACGAAGATGTTGAGCAGCAAGAAGCACGATTACACGCCCAACGTATTTTGCAAGCTTCTCAACGAGAAAATGAAAGCGTTGAAGAACAAGAAGCCCGA
Source organism: Panagrolaimus kolymaensis (assembly GCA_028622995.1). Classification (NCBI taxonomy): domain Eukaryota; kingdom Metazoa; phylum Nematoda; class Chromadorea; order Rhabditida; family Panagrolaimidae; genus Panagrolaimus; species Panagrolaimus kolymaensis. The sequence continues at coordinate 7,366,621 of JAJQJQ010000006.1, forward strand.
TTAGAAGATGATCGCGTACAGCATGCACTTGCTCGCGAAAATGAGACACAAGCTGGACGAGTACAACGTAATGAAAGTCGGCGCACCGATTATGAAAGACAGCGAGAGAATCCCGCAAATGCGTTTCGTGCAGCCAATAGCGATAATGTTGAGCAATTTACATTGGGCGAACGCGATACTCCATGCACGTTTTGTAGCGGATTGCATTACACATGTGAGAATCGTACAGCTCAAGGTACTTACGATAATTGTTGCAATTGCGGTCGCGTTAAAGTTGATTTCGAACCGGATTTTCCCGAACAATTGAAAGCGATGCTTAAGCGTGAAGAAGGTACCGATTGGCGTCCATTTCATGATAAAATTAATAAGTATAATACGAGCGTTAGCTTTGCGTATATGAAGGGTGAAATGCGTCAGTTACCTGGCATTTTTCACTATCGAGTTCACGGTGAAGTTATGCATGTTTTACCGAGATATACTGATCCGCTTCCTGGACAACGGCCTGCTTTTGGGCAATTGTGGATTGTGGAAACCAACGATGCTATTGAATATCGATGTCAAGCTCCATTTGCGTCTGATTGTGAGCGACGAATTTTTGAATTTTTGCATACTTTGTTGGCTAACATCAACGAATATGCAAATATTTATCGTATGCTTCACGATATCGAGGATGAAGAGCGTGAAGTAGCGGAAAGAGAAGGACGCACGCCAAAAGTGTGCAAAATTCTCTTCAAAAAGACAACGAATAACACCAGCGATACGTATGCGTTACCGACAGTGTCTAACGAAGTAGCGGGTATTTTTATTTGCGATGAGAATGGTGACATTCCTTGGAATGATATCCAAGTTCAACGAAAGTGTAACGACGGAGAGCCACCTATGGCTCAACGTATTTCTAAGTATTCGAAGCATTGTGAACCGCTTACGTTTGTGTTGTTTAACCCTTACGGTAGAGGAGACTTTTGGCATTATGATAGACCAAAGAATCCTTCTAATCCACAAGGCGGAAAACTTACTGCGCTCCAGTATTTTTTGTATAAGTTAGCTTTGCGTACCGAAAATGAAGATGAGCCTTTTAATCCCATCCTTCATGGAGGTAAATTATTGAGCAAATATTTAGTTTGGTCCTTTACGATTGTCGATAATGAGCGTTTAAAGTTTTTGCGATTGAATCAAAAGAAGTTACGAGTTGATACGTATACGGGTCTTACAGACTATTTGCGAAATGTTGGAGAAGCTAACGATTCGTTACCAGGAAAGAAGTTTGTTTTGCCCTCATCGTATACGATGGGACCGCGAAGCCAATCAGAGTTTTTGAATGATGCGAATGCGATGTGTCAGAAGCATGGAAAGCCGAGTTTATTTATTACGAAAACGTGCAATCCCGATGATCCAGATATTACGAGACATTTATTCGAGAACCAGCGAGCTTACGACAGACCCGACGTTGTTGATATTGTTTTTAATTACCACGTTAAGCAATTCGTCAAGGAAATGAAGAGTGGTATTTTTGGAAAAGTTAAAGCTTTTCTTTACGTTGTTGAGTTTCAGAAACGTGGCTTACCGCATATTCACAGTTTGTGGTGGTTTGAAGAAGAATGGAACGATATCGCGAAAATTAACGATTTCATTTCTGCTGAGCTACCCGATCGAGAAAGCGACCCCGTACTTTACGATTTGGTGGTGAAGCATATGCTTCATCGACCTTGCGGAGAATACGATCCGAATGCGATGTGTATGCAGGATGGTACATGTAAACGTCATTTTCCGAAAGCGTTTAGCGAAGAGACAACGTTTGATGAAAATTCGTATCCGACTTACCGAAGAAGAAACGACGGCAAGCAAGCTACGGTTAACTTTAAAGGGCGACCTTTTATTCTTGATAACCGTTCAGTTGTTCCGTATAATGCGTATTTATTGAAGCGTTTCGGTTGCCACATCAATATTGAAGTGGTATGCAGTTTGCGTACAGTTAATTATCTGTTCAAGTATTTGTTTAAAGGTCCGGACAGAATTAATATTGAGATCAGTAGCGGACAAGTTAATTACGACGAGATTCAGTGCTTCCTTGATGCGAGATACTTATCCGCTCATGAAGCTTGCTGGAGACTTTACAAGTTCGATATGCATTTTTCGAGTGAAAGTATTGAGAGGCTTCAGGTTCACTTACCTGAGCAACAAACGATTGCGATGGCCGAAGATGCTACGGTTTCCGATATGATTCGAGATGCGATGAAAAAGTCAAAGTTATTAGCGTTCTTTGATTTAAATAGAAATGCGCCAAACGGAGTTAATCGAAATCTTACGTATGTAGAGCTTTGCCACCATTTTACATGGGACGCAAAAAAACGCGAATGGCATACACGTTTGAGAACTACGAAACCGAAATGTCCACGAATGTACGCTGTTAACCCGAAAAACACCGAATTGTTTTACCTTCGAAAGTTATTAACGATTGTTAAAGGTCCAAGAGATTACGAAGATTTACGTAGAGATCCTTACGATCCTAATGCAATTCATGCAACGTTCCGCGAAGCGTGTGTAGCACGAGGATTGGTTGAATCCGATCAAATTTATTACGATGCGTTACACGAAGGAACGTTTTTCAATTTACCGAGAGAATTACGACGCTTATTCGCACGAATCGTTGCTCATTGTGATGTTGAAGCTCCGTTATGGTTATGGAATCAGTTTCGTCATCAGTTAATCTCTGATTTACTTCGAAGTCATCGCGGTGATCAAGATCTTGCGGAAACTTTAGCATGGCGTCAAGTTTTACGAATGATTATTAACAATGAGCGATCGCTTGAAGATTATCCAATTCTTCAAATGGTTGCTGAAATTGTTGGTATTGATGACGAAAGCGTTGATATTACGGCACACCGTCTCCGAGGCGATCAAATGCGAGGAACTTTGAATCCCGAACAAGCGAATGCGTACGAAGCGATTATGCAAAGAGTCGTCAATCCAGATAATTCTGCGGCCTGCTTTTACATTGATGGCCCAGGAGGTTCAGGAAAAACGTATCTTTTTAATTGTTTATTTTCGAATTTGGTTGCGTCCGATACCGATGTTGTTATTATGGCATGGAGCGGTATTGCAGCAAGTTTATATGAAACGGGGCGAACAGCTCATAACGTATTTAAGCTTGATTTTCCGTTCGGCGAAGAAAGTCAATCCGGTGTAGTTTCTTCGGATTCACTTGGACAAGCGTTACGTAAAGTTAAAGTTGTTGTCTGGGATGAAACACCGATGGCACCACGAAGAGCACTTGAAGTTGTTGATGAAAAGTTACGCGAAATTATGAATAACGACACTCCGTTCGGTGGAAAGGTTATCGTTTGCGGTGGAGATTTTCGTCAGTTAGGACCCGTTGTGAAAAACGGTACGCGTAACGATGTTATCCGAAATAGCGTTAAGATGAGTCCGCTTTGGCCTCTTTTCTCGGCGAATAAATACGATTTGATTAGTAACGAAAGAGCCGATAATAACGGAGATGATTTTGCGGAAACGATATTGAGGATTGGAAACGGAAGCGCAAACGATGTTCACGGCAAAGTATCGTTACCCGAAGAGTGTATTAGTGAGAGTGATTTAGTTGAGGTTATTTTCGGTGATGTTATAAGGAATAACGATTTAAATGCGTTTGCGTCTAGAGCTATTCTTTCCACGGTTAATGCTGAAGTTGATACGTATAACGAAGCGATTATCGATTTACTTGATAGCGAAACCGAAAGGATTTATCAAGCTGTCGATCGAGTTGAAGATAACGTATTTGAGTATAGCCCCGAACACTTTGAGACTTTTAAGCCAAACGGTTTCCCTGCGTACAAGCTACGACTTCGAGTAAATGCGGTGATTATGCTTATGCGTAACTTGAGCATCCGAGAAGGTTTATGTAACGGAACGCGACTAATTGTAAAGAGACTTGAACGTAACATTATTGTTGCTGAAAAGTTGACAAATCGAAGCGATAATAACGAAGATAACATGGTAATGATTCCACGAATTACGCTCCTCGACGATTCAAGCGTTTTGAAAGTTTACCGCACACAATTTCCGGTTCGAGTTGCGTTCGCTTTAACGATTAATAAAGGACAAGGACAAACGTTTGACTGTGTAGGAGTTGATTTCAGTAAAGGAATTTTTACGCACGGCCATTGTTATGTTGCTCTTTCTCGCACTCGTGCATGGGATAAGCTTCATATTAAATTGCCCGCCGACGATGTGAACAGTACGCGAAATATCGTTTACAACGAACTTTTGAACGACGATCCGCGTTCAGTAATGTCTCCGGATGCTCCAGATTATGCAGCGTTAAATCCGGATTGGAACGATGAGAATGACGTAAATATGGAAGTTGAAGAAGAGCCTATCGATGAAGATAACGAAGTTATACAAAATGTTTCCGGTAACGATTTAGTTGATTTAGAGTATGAGATTAGCGATGAGTGGGACGATAACATTGAAATGAATGATATAGTTAGCGATTCTGATTAGATCGATGTTGCGTTTGTTATAGCGATGAGTTGCGTTTTGAGCATATTTACAATGTTATATCAGTTGTAAGTATTAAATGTCCTGCCAATTTATTGGATAAATGCGTGCCTTCTCGGAGGCAAGTATGAGGTGCATTATGCTTAAATCACCTCAGGTGATCCACATGCTTAACATAGCGCATTGTTGACAGTTTAATGCCTGGTATGGTCATATGTAATAATTGCACCTGCGTTACGTATGAGATGGGATTTTTTGACCCTTTTTAAGGGTTTTAATTTCCTTATGAACGATAAAAGTTGCGTCATGAAGTTTTACGGAAATTTTCAACGATAGTACTTCAAGTAAGAAAAGTTATACGATGTTTATGTTAGCGATGAGAAAAGGCTTGACCATATATACAAGGCCATATGCAGTAGCAAGTAAGAAATGTCATGCCTATTTATGGGATAAATGCGCGCTTCCTCGGAAGCGAGTATGTGGTGCTTGCTCAAATCACCTCAGGTGAGCCACATGCTTAACATAGCGCATTGTTGACATTTTAGTACCTGGTATGATTATATATGTTGATTGCACCTCCGTACGTATAAGATGCGGTTTCTTTGCCCTTTTAAAGGGTGTTGTTGACCCAGAACTAACAACTATCCTCCAATATGCTGAGAACCTTGACGAGGTTTGGAGGCTTACTATTGAAGTTATTACTGTTTACAGTAATGCACTTTAATAAACCAATACTCAGCCATTTTTGTTTTAGTTTATGTTGTGTTACAGTTTTTTTATTGTCGTTGTAAACATGTAACAGTTCCGTAGATACATTTGAATAATTGTATGTTTAGTTTGAGGGACTTACCGAAGGTAAGGCCCCAATGTTCTTGTAACCTTTTAAAGGCAACGTCTCTATTTATGTATCCTTATTTAAACACAGCACAAAATTTTATTCACCAACTAACTTCCCCCGCCTCAAAAGCTTTTTTTCTCCCATTCAAAAAAAATTAAAACAATTCTTCTTTTTACTCATGAATTAAAAGGTTATTTGTTTAGTTTTTTTTTTTTCATTCACAATCCACATAAATTTTGGTCTTTCTCACGTTCGATATTTAAAAAAAGGTGAGTTTACCATTAATAATACGAGTAAGAAGAAAAAGTAATAATCCCACCAAAAAATAATATTACAATTATGAGTCAGCAAAGGATTTTAACGCATTGAAAAAAAAGCCCAAATGTCAGCCATTTATTTGGATTTAACGAACACGTTAAAAATGTGAAAACCAATTTTAACCAAGAAAAGAGTAAAAAGGTGATTCAAAGGATTATATTTTAAAAAATGCATAAAAGAAATGTATGTAAAACGGCTGTAAAATAAGATAATGTATTCGGGGAAAGTTGAAAAACATCTGTATACATTTTTTCTTTCTTGAAGAATATAAATTTAATAACAAAGCTATGAACGTCAAAAACGCTACAGACGCAAATTAATTAAAATAAATAATTTCTTTCAAAAATTAAGCTTTTAAAAAACACGTTATTTTACACCAATTAGCCAACCAACACATACATTTAAAAGTTCAAATTACTTTTAAGAAATCTCAATAACAACAAAAACAATAAAATAATTACTTAAACCTTTAAAGCGTAAAAAAGAGGAAGTTTTAGTATTTACTCATACGTGATTATAATAATTTTTTAATTTTAACAAAATAAAAACTACTAAAACCCATGGCTATAATTAAATAAAAAAGATGGTAGTTTCTCATTGTTGTAATCTGAAAATACGCACGCAAAAAAAGTTCAAAAAAAAACTTGTTTGTGCACTTACGAATAACACTCTTTTTTACTTGTGGACAACACGTGAAATTAATGCAAACAATACAAATGTATGATTTTGTCATAGGTATTTAAAAACAAAAAAGTTGAAATTAAAAAAGTTTTAAAGATAAACACAAATAATAGTAAAAAAAAGGTCTTGTGCACTTTTCACCGAACAAGAAGATCAAAGACAACCAACTAAATCAAAACAACACAATCGCTTTCTTCACACATCATGGAAAAAGAAAAGAAGAAAGTCAATGTCTGCTGGCTGAGAAAGTTCCTTTTTACGACAAAGAAGAAGAAGATGTCTGTGTTGAAATTTTATATATGTATGGCAGCAAGACTTGCAAAATATTGCACTTTTTTGCAAACTAAAAAATAAATAACTGAATTATTCACAAAAAAATGGTTCGAATTTTTGGGCAAAAAATGTGGAGTCTTAGATAAGTTTAATTCATAACAACAAAAAATTTGAAGAATATGAAACATTTGAAAAAAACAAATAGTGAAAAAATGAAAACATAGCATCAAAGAAAAACAAGACACATTTTGAAAGCTTTTTTAATGCTTGCTTTGATGTTGGTTGTTTTTGCGATGACAACAAAAAAAAGTGGGCGACGATGCTCGCATTCTTTCATAGTACTATTGAGACCGCTGACGATGAATGACGATGAGGAGAAGGAAGACACTAACTAAAACCATAACAGATTGATGGTTTTTATATGGAAGTTTTGAATTTTTCCTTTCAGGTTGATGGATCTTTGGTGCAACCTCCTCCCATGATAGAATTTTGGCATCTTCTTCTGCTTCGCTGCAATGGAGATGTTCGGCACATCTGAAGAAGATTGTTCATGTTTTCCTGTACTTTTTATTGTTGCGGCTGCTGCTGCTGCAAAAAAACATTTGGGCTTTTTTGAATAAAGCGTTCCTTCACTTGTTTTCCATCTTTTTTCCCAAGTTCTTGTTTGATGACGTAAATAAACTATAAAAGATTGAATGGAAATTTAAAACCTTTTTTGTTGTTGAGTTTTGTTTTGACCAAGCAGTTTTGAACTTTTTTTGCAAAAAGTATTTTATTTTTTATTGAGCAAAAGTAAATCGAAAAATAATAATAACTGAAAGGAAAAATAACAACGTATTTTTTTTGAATCATTTTTTGGGTAAGAAAAATATTGGACGATTAACATATCCCGCGATAACAATCATCATCGTACAAATAAACAAACAAATACACAGAAAATATTCGATATTAAATAAAGAATAATGAAGAATGATGGCAATATATTTTGGCAACATAAAAAATTCTAATGAAAGAGAATATCATAAGTATGTGGTTGGATGGAATAAGTAATGGATATGCATAAATGAATGAATGAAAGCAATTAAGGAATATTATATGGCGGTGGATGAGCATCAGCAATGCTTATGGATGACCTAAAAATAAACTTTTTAATATCATTAAAAAATGCTGAATGGAAGCTGATTAAAAAATAAATTAAGCTACGAAGCTTCATCATGTTTAAAACTTTTATATTTCTTACCTTCCAATAGCTTCATCATAAGTTGGTGGAGCATTAGAAAGTGTATGATCGATGGATCGATTAAATGAATTATCAATAATAATGGTGGGTGTTGAAGCAGCTAATGGTGGCACAGTAGACCAAACTCTTTGTTGAGAATTTCGTCGTACACCTCCTCCTCGATTATTAGTTGTTGGAACTCGTTGTCCACGATGTCGATGAACTTGGGATCGAGTGGTGCTTCGAGATGATCTTGGTTGTGGACAAAAGCATCGAATTAAAAATGTTACTATTCCTAATAAAGTTCCAACTATTCCTATCACAAGAAATATTATTCCAACTGTTTGTTCCTAAAAAAGTAAATAGTAAACGGTAATAGTTGGAATGAAAAAATATTGCATCTTCTAAGTAAATACCGAAACCAGCAATAGAACTTACACTTGAATGAGATGGAGCAAGGAAAATAACACCCAAAATAAAAAATATTACTCCTAATACAAAAATAAAAACCGTTCCAATAAAAAACCAGCTAACACCTTCAAAAGATTTTTTAAAAGTTCCCCATCGACGTCGAAATTCAGCACGTTGAAGCGCACTTCGAACATTATCCGATATCACCGACATTTTATAAATTTACACTTGGAATAATAATAATTATTACGGTAACAATTCAATAAATATTTCTGCCATTTAGGCTTTCTAAAAAAAGCAACAACAAAATAATTTTTATTTTTTGCAATAATAAACACACACTTTTTTTGTGATAGGAAACAAAAAACAATAACACGCCGCGTACGTAAGATTTAGTTCTGAGGAAAGTAAACAGAAGAAAAATTATTTAAAGGAGTACTTATTTTTTATTTTTTGCGGGGGTGATGATTCAAACTACCAAGCAAGTGAAGGAGGAGAGAGATTGATCCGACTTGCGTTTTTTTACTTATGCGCAATCATCATCATTCATTCCAATCGAATCAATAAACAAAGGAGAGGTGCAGCACCAACAGCATTAAAAAAAACTAAACTAAGGCTAGTTTCAAAATGATAAATGCTTAGTAGTAATATGCCTTGTGGCAAGTAAGCTCAAGGCCAACTACATCGAAGCAGAAGATACTCGACAAGACATCTGCCCTTTTTTTAAACTAGATCTTACAAGCTGCCTTTCCTTGCATTTTTTGAAAAAATTATACGAAAAATTTCAATAAAAGAAATTTTAGTTAGCTTTTTTAAAGAGTAACCGATTACGACAAGACCTCTTTCTCCAAAATCAAATGATAGAGTTCTTCTTCCTTCTTATCAAAACACTCATGCAAAAATGGACAACGCAGTTGGAAGAAGAAGAAGAAAAAAACAATCGTACAAAAAAGTTTGAACACCTTCTTTTTCTTTTCCGCTATCGTAAAGCAAGAAAGAAAAAAACGTCTTTGCAAGTAAAATCCTTGCTTTTCTTTCTTATTCAACGATCCTAAACAATGATGACCCAAATCAACGCTTATATGTTCTGTTTACATAATGCAAGACTTTTAACACACCTGAATGCTTCCGCTCTCTTTTCACGCTAAAATCGTATATCGACAAGAAAAAAAATAATGCTTGAACGTAAATGTAAACTGAGTCATCCAATTTTAAAATACCACCCAAAAAGCATTTTGTGCTTGCTACAGCTACATAAGCTAACATGTTCCTTTGCCCTTAAACTTTAAAAAAATAACAAAAAAGTTCATCAAAAAGAAAAACAATTATCATAATATTTTATTTATAAACAACAACGAAAATGATATAAATAATAATAAAACACATAATTTGCTAAATTTGATAAAAAGAAATGTAAATACAAAACTTCTTAAAAATGTTTACTACTAATGTTTTTGTAAGTTTCGTAAAGTCTAAGCGAATTACATATTTATAAACAAAAAAATCATATACCAATACACGAAACCAAAAATTATTATTTTGTCGATGCTGGATCAAAACTAATTTCAAGTTTAAATTTTCCAGTTTGTTTGGAACCGTCCTCTCGAAAAATGGAAATTTGATTTAAACTGTCCGTTGAAATGATCTTGCATTTTGATTTTCGAGTGAAGTGATGCATATGGGTAGTAAGTATACCTTTTTGGCTACAACATTGAATAACTATTTCAATATTTATAACATCTATGGCCACAAGTTTTATAATGCACCGTGGGCGTTTTTTAGGAGCATAAATAAAAAGATTATATGGTGTCATAGCTTTCAAAAATATTTCTTCTTGAATGCAATATTTTTCTTTTTCGGTTACACGTTTTGGAATAACTACAGTAATTGGAAGGTAGAATAAAGAACCGAAGGAGGGATTTGAAGAATCAATTCCATGAATTTCGGCATAATTAATACTTCCTTCTTTTAAAGAACTTGTGTCAATTTTGACAAAAAATATATTATTTGTAACTGTTTCAGAATGTTTAATGAATGTGTGGGATTCTGGAGTGACTTTTAAAATCCATGGAATATCGTTAATATTGAGTGAACATTTTTCTAATTTTATGCAATAATAATCTTTAAAATCGCTTCCTTTTTTTATAAAAAGTATTCCTCTTTCATTTGATTCCGTTAATGATATTCGTGGCGCAAAAATATTTTCAGGAACGTTTTTCAAATGTGTTTTGAAATATTCAAAAGCATTATCAATTTGAATAAATCCATTTCCAAATCCCAATTTATCTCCTCCATCAGGGACAAAAGCAGTATTGGTTAAAGCAATTCTTATCTTTTCTACCGAATAATCTTGAGCAGTTGCGTTCAAAGCTGAAATAAGACACGCAATTGCGCCTGCAGCAATCGGTGAAGCAACGCTCGTTCCAAAAGTACGATAGATTTTAGTTGAAAAACATTGGGGACGAGGAGTGATAGCAACACCCGCTGCTGTAAAATCAATACCTTTTTTCCCGTTATCCAATGGTCCCTTTGATGAATAACAAAACAAAACTGAGTGATCGTCGGTTTTTTCTTTAATAGGGAATGCTTTATTTTTCATTTCAGCAGTAAGTACTGAGCCAATAATAAACATTTGATGATAAAAACCATAATAATGATTTTCTATTGATAAATAATTTGGGCCTTCATTTCCAGCAGAAAGGGTAATAATTATTCCATGTTTTTCTACAGCTTCTTTTAATATTTCAAAAATACCGGGATTTAAGTGTATGGAGAAATTAATAATATTTACGCCCAATTCAATGCATTTTAAAATCTAAAAACATTGTATTATAAAACTTTAATTGAACGACGATTTAATTATTACAGCTTTTTTGAATCCTAATTCTTCTTCTAAACCAAAGGGATTTATTGATAGAATCTGGGCTCCTGGAGCTAAACCATTTCCTTTTGACTCTCCATGAAAATGAGCAGCAGCAACGTGGGCAACCATTGTTCCATGTTCACTATTGGTAATGCATATTTCAAGTACATTACCTTCTTCATGAATTTTTATACAGTAGGTAATATTATTATCAAAAAAGAGTATTCATGTTCATCTCGATAATTAGTCAAAACTTTTGCATTTTCGAGATCTCCAGAAAATGTGGTATCAACATAAGCTCGCCATTTTTTATCATCAAACCAAACAATACAATCAAGGGTTGTTAACTCATTTGACAACCTTTTGCTTAGTTGATTCTCCATTTCTGAGTCTTGATTTTGGAGCTTCTTTTTTTGTGACTTTTTTTCCTTAAAATTTAAATTAAATATTTAAAAAAAAAATTTTAAAAATTACTCTTCTATCTCGAATTCTTGTATGTGAAAGCAACTCATGATACAATTTGCTGCCAAGATGCCATTTACCTGATGGATTTTTCCAGCTTGATGGAATCTATAATTATTGTCTCTATTATGAATATGCGCATAAAAAAGGATTTTCAAAAATGGCATCAACCTCTCATTCTTCCTTTTTGCCCTTTAATAGAACGTCGTTTCTCGAAAACTTTCATAAAGCTCACATACCTTTAGTTTCTGTCCATTTAATCCATTGAGAATATTATCAGCATCTGCTTCTTTGACAGTTGATGTATCAACCATACCAAGTCCACTAAAATCGAAGCAATCAACTATTTTTGGAAGACCTGTGGTAGTTTTTTGCATTCCTGGTAAAGAAACATCCGCCAATCCAACATCAATAATAGCAATCAAAAGTCCTCGTCCATCATATTCCGGATACTTTTCAAGAAAATCACTCTAAATTTTCATTTTAAAATTAGAATTTTTTACTTTATTCCGACGGTGTTTTGCTTTTTTAACCAAAAATATCTCAAGAAACACACTCAAAATTACAAAAGCTTAGTATCATTGTAATCCATGATTGAATGACTTCCAAGTCTAACCAAGGTTATGCACCGCCCAAATAGTTTTAAAAAATAGTTTACTTGTTGGGTATCTTTTTTGGGAATATAATCTTCTAACAATGGTCGTATTTCAGCAGACATTTTAATAAATACAATTTTTATAATATAAAAAAGAAACAATAAAGATAAGCGACTTTTTTATTAGCCAAACAAACTTCAAGAAACTTGCTTGCCCAACTTAACGGTAGAATGGAAAAATATGCTTCCTCTAAACGAGTCTAACTGAAAACCTTTTTCTTCTTTTCATTATTGTGCAGCTCTTTATTTGTTATTCAATTACTTTCTCATAGCCAAATTTAGGTCAAGCATTCCTCGAAGTTTTCCTCAAATTAGAAATGTTTGCTTTTCATATTGAAGAAGAATGAGCCAGCTAACTTTTACTTTGCTTGTGCGCAATCATCACCAGCATCGTAATCAATAATAAACAAAAGAAAAGTGCAGCAGAAGCAGCCAAAAAAGGATAATTTAGAAAGAATCAAATTTGATCAAGAGGATTGTTTAAATATTTTTAGTTAGCTTCTTTAAAGAATAACCGATTACGACAAGACCTCTTTCTCCAAAATCAAATGATAGAGTTCTTCTTCCTTCTTATCAAAACACTCATGCAAAAATGGACAAAACAGTTGGAAGAAGAAGAAAAAAACAATCGTACAAAAAAGTTTGAACACCTTCTTTTTCTTTTCCGCTATCGTAAAGCAAGAAAGAAAAAAACGTCTTTGCAAGTAAAATCCTTGCTATTTTATTCTTATTCAACGATCCTAAACAATGATGACCCAAATCAACGCTTATATGTTCTGTTTACATAATGCAAGACTTTTAACACACCTGAACGCTCCCGCTCTCTTTTCACGCTTAAATCGTATATCAACAATAAATGCTTGAACGTAAATGTCAACTGAGTCATCCGCTTATAAAATACCACCCAAAAAAGCATTTTGTGCTTGCTACAGCTAGATAAGCTAACATGCGCACAAGGTCTTTAAACTTCAACAAAATAACAAAAAAGTTTCAAAAAACAAAAAACAATTATCATAATAGTTTATTTATAAACAACAACGAAAAATAAAAATTCAACACATTAAAAGACGAGGTTGTGTGGATATTGATTTTTGCCAAGGCTGAAACGGGATCCAAGATAACCAAACAAGAACTTCTTTTCTTTGTGAGCACGGATGGCTTGAAGAATAGCGGTATCGACAGCTTTTTGGTCAGATTTGCGTTGATCAGTCACTTCATATTTTGATTTTGAATCAGCAAAGATGTTTGATTCTGACTTCTTGGTCTTTTCTTGAGCACGTTTGAAGTAGTCATCGTTGATGTGATCAGGAAGTTTGACATTAGAAACATCGAGCTTGGTTGAAGTTGCAATAACAAACGCCTGAGCAATGCGCCGCAATGGCGTGTTGTTAATCTTCAATGGGCCTAAAACGGAAGATATGAATTAAATAAAGCGACAAATGTGTAAAATAAACATACCAGTAACAAGAAGAAGGCCAGATTTAGGAAGTTGCTTAAGGAAGACAACACGTTTTCCACGATGACGACCAGCAAGAACGATGAGAACAGTACCAGGAGTAATTGAAGCTCGAAGAGGTTGAATCTTGGTCTTTCTTTTGAAAACTTTCTTGGCTTTGACAGGACGTACAAAGAGGGTCTAAAAATGGATAATAATGATTAAAAGAAAAGCATGAATTGAAAGACTTACTCTATGAGTGCCCTTCTTAATTCCTTTTCCTTCTTTACCCGACATTGTTGAATTCAGCAAAAACCTATAAAAGCTTCATGTAAAAAAAAGTAACAAAGAATATATAGAAAAAGCATTCAAAAGTCACGATGACACGAAATATTGTATGAGAATAGTTGGCCGATGGATAAAATTGAGGCATTTATAAAAAGATAAGAAAAAGGCAGTAAGATTGGTATGATTAGAAAAAAGTTCAAAATTTTGTAACTTTTTGTTGAACAGAAAAAGCTCTATCTTCTCAATTTTTTGCTGCAATGGAAGAGCTGCATTTGTGCATACAGCTACAGTATGACTGTGCCCCTGACAGCCAAGTTTTCGTGTCGAAAATATCACTTCTCTTTTTTCATTCAAACTTTTTGTTTGATGTTCGATGTTTTTCAAAGTTTGAAATCTTTAGTTTCAAACTAATGTTAAAAAGTTTTTATCTGCAATGCATCATAATAATATTACCGATAATACAAAACAAGAAATACTCAGCAATGGAGTTATTTTGCAATTCAATGAAACTGGAGAATTTATCACGCCGTCACATCAAGAATTAGCTTCAATTCCTCCTCCAGCTGCAACTTATTCGAAACATAGTCAAAGGCTGTTGGTTTTTATTCTTTTTTGTTATTTTTTACCTGCATGTATTTTCCAGCACCATCGATGCTCTTCTTGGTCAGGCTAATCTCCTGGCCGCTCGTAATCAAACTACAGATGCAATTGAAATCTTGTTTGAAATTATTCGACAAGAACCTCGTCATCCTGATGCTTATATTCAATTGTCTGAAATTTTTGAAGAATCTGATGGCACTAAAGCGTTCGAATACCGTCTACTTGGATGTTTGATTTCTTCAAGAACGTCGTCTTATGATTGGGAGCTTGCTGGAGATATGGCATTGAATTTGGAAAGATTGGAAGATGCTGCAGCCTGTTTTGCAAAAGCTTCACAAAGAGAACCAAAGTCATGGAGATACTATGATAGAAGGATTCAAGTATACCACAGGCTCGGTAAAGAAACAATGGCAATGAAGGTACAGCTTTTAGCTGCTCAAAATGTTGATTGTGATAGATCTGAAAATGGTTTTGAATGGCTTCAACAAATGATTACTCAAACTTCACAACATTTTTTGGCTTTAGAAGATGAATCAACTTTAATTCAAGCTCTTCGAGTCTTCGTTCAACGGTCTAAACAATATGGAAAAGACTACTCTCAACAAATAGAAGTTCTCTTGAATATGTACTTTCAATTACCGAATTATGAACATGCAGTTAAAGCTATTCTTGGATTTTGTGAAGGAATAAAAGGTTTTGATGCCAATGGAAATACCGTTTATCAGGTTAGTGCGACTTTCTTTGCTTTATCTTTAATCTTTTCTTATTTTAGGTTCAAGATGATTATTCAATTAAACCGTTTCCATTTATTCTTCAAGTATCTCGTTTTGAAATATCAGAAGATTTTCCAACTATAATGCTATGTCGTTTGATAATTTGCTTCTTGAATTTGGAAATGCTATCTCCTGCAACAGTTCGTTTTTTTTTATTGAAACCTTTTATTAAAGCGTTTTTTGATTTTCAGGTACTGCTTGGTGAACTCCTTCGTCGCACTATCGACAGAAATATTCTTGATTTGTATGTTTTGATTGCTGAATGCTTATATGCTATTGGTGCAAATGAAGAGGGCATTAAATATGCAAATCAATTATTATCAGAAGCTCCTGATCTCTCAGCTGTATGGTTTTATCAAGGTTGTTTTTACCACGTAAGTTTGACATTTCATATATTCTTTTTATACAAGATTTTCATTTTTAGAAATTGAACGATGCTGAGAAAGCTTTAGAAGCTTATTATCATACGCTTGAACTTCATCCATATCACATTGATGCTCGTGTTAACATTTCTTCAATTTTTCAAGATAAAGGTGATGGACAAGCTGCAATTGAAATTTTACACGATTTTGATCTTGACAACTGTACCACTCTTCCTGACGAAAGAATTTTGATTCATCAAGTTGATATATATTGGCAGCAAAGAAATAAGAAGCAATACATACGTGCTCTAAGAATGCTGTTGGTACCGTACTTTTATGAAGTCTTGGAATATCAAAAACCTATAAGGCTTGCAAGAAGAAAGATAAAAAAACATTTTCCTTCTGTTATTCGCGCAAAAGCTTTTGAAGCTCTAAATCGTACATCTTTTGAATCTTTTGTTAGACGACTGGGTGCTGCATCATCTTCCAATGGCAATATTTCTCGATCTCTTTCGCCAACTCAGTTGTTTGATTACACGTTTAAACTAGTCGAGGCTCTTTATAAAACAAACAAGTTTCCTGAAATGTTTCATGTAATCGCGTTTGCTTCTCTTCATCCAAACATTCCTCAAGTAAAGTAAGTCGTTACGTTTACATTCTCTTCTTAACATTATTTCTTTTTAGCTTTGATGCTATGGAGCAACTTCTGATGCTGGCATGCTGTAAAACTCAAACGTTCCCACTTTATTTTGAACTTTTACGGGATAACATCAATCGACAACATACTGCTCTCGAAGGCGATGATTTTATGTCAAAATGGAAGGTTCGGGGAATGTTTTTATCTATGGGTTATATCATGTCTCAGCATCAAACAATACAAGTGCAAAAATTCTTTCAACGTTTAAATAGGAAATATCCTGAAGATCTTCATCTTAAAATGATTTCTGCAAATAGTGCTTTAACATCTGGATGGTACAAATATGCTCTTGGTAACTTTGTGTTTCATTTTCCATACATTATTATGTAATATTTTTTAGCTGAATACTGTGAAATTTTGACAAAACGGCCGAATGACGCTCTTGTGACGTTTTTGGTTGCTATCTGCTTCTTGAATTTATCTTCTAAACGAGCAATAACTGGACGAAAAGCATTGGCTACTAGAGTAAGTTAAAATATCAACTAAAAATTAATCATTGCTTGGTTTTTTAGGCTTTAACATTTATTGGTAAATATCGCGAGCTTCGTTTGGAAACGGGACATAGACAAGAAGTTTATTACAACATTGGACGATTATTTCATGGAATGGGTTTCCCAACTCAAGCTGCTTATTGGTATGAAAAAGTTTTGGCTGAAGAAGATCCATGGGTTCTGAAAGATGATCAACGAACTGGTGAACTCATTCTGGTACCAAATACAAAACATAGTCTTAAGCCTCTAGCGGCATTAAATTATATTGAAATTGTTAAGTATGAGAATCCGGGTAAAGCTCGTCATTTAAGGCGCACTTTTTGTGTAATGTAATTTTTGTTTTTGTTTTGTTACATTTTAAATACTTTAATAAAGTTTTTTGTTGTTGTTAATACCGTTGGACGATTCTTTGTTGCATCTCATTATTGCCATAAATAAGCAGCATAGCAGTTTACTAAAGGCAATGAAAGGTTTTTTTGTATCTTCAAGACGGTGGATGGTATTCAAATTTTTCGCTACATTCTTCACATGCACTTTTTTTGATATAAGTCTTACGTGTTTTTGTTTTTGCAATCATTTGTGCAATTTTTACAATTACAATGATGTCGTGTTTCAGCGTCTTTTTCACTTTTCTCTTGCTCATTTCATCTTCATCATCAAGTGTTCGACCAAATCGATACTTCGTTTCAAATGATACCATACTCTCATCCAAGTATTTCAATGAAGCCATCAACAATCAACAGCTTTTATCGGATGGTCAACCACTCTCGATTGGAAGTCAAAATGGTAAAGATGTTGATATAGCACAAACTGGTGATATTGATGAATCAAAATTGATGGGTAAACACTTAAAATAATTACCGTCTTCTGCTGTATTCATAATTACAATGGAGTACATAACTTGTATTTTGTTTTTCAATAACGAATGATTAATACCATTACAATTTTCATTTTCTTTGCAGTAACATGAAACTGAGTATTGACATGTTGAAAAGTCAAAATCAAATTCAGCCTTTTCAACCATATGACAGCGTTTTGCTAGTTTTATAGTAGAAGCATTAATTGAAGCAAAGCTTTTTAAAGTTTTTCCATCACATATTTCAGCAAATCGCCGTTGACAAACCCATGGAAGTAAAGGGAAATCAAAGGTTTCTTCATATATTTTCGCATTTTCTAAGAATTTGGTTAATTCTTTAACATCCGTATTTGATATTTTCCTTTATAAGAAATCAAAAAAATTTATTCACGAAAGCTGAAATTGTTTATTACTTTTCAGAAGACCATGAATGGTTGGAAAAGGATGCCCAAAATCAACTCGCAAGGTCATGGATAAGAGTAAGCTTTGAATATTGATCCATACCTTAGTCGTTGTTTTACTAATTTTTTTTATCAAATACCCAAATTTTTTTTATTTTTTAACAGACATAATAAAACAAAGGAAACTATTATTTAGAAGGTTGAATTTTGATGTTTTCTTTTTTGGTGGAAAAGAAAAGGTAAAGCGAATGAGTATGCATGAGAATCAAAGGTAAATAAAGTAAAGCATGAAGAGTTCCAAATATAACTACAAGTAAAACAGTTTTAAAGCATGTTTGAACGATATATGTTTGCACTGTAATTAAAGTACAAATTCCAAGAAAAACTGAGAATGATCCTTGTGTGATTGGCCATCCAACTGCAGCTAAAGCTGTTACAAGTCTTTCATATGGAGTTCTAAAATTTAAAAAAGTTTTTGGATATTGTTGCAATATGCAAAACTTACGGTTCGTGTTGAAAATGATTATTGGCTTCTGTCATATAAGCATAAGTACAATGAGCAGAAAAATCCACTGAAAACCCAACACTCATGGCTATGGTAATCATGGAAGTAGCATCCAGATTTACGCCCCACCAAGTCATAAATCCAATAACTCCAAGGCCAATGGAAAAAATGCTTCCCGCAATTGCGAAAGCACAAAATGGTTGTGGAATCATAAGCAACGCAATTGGAACCATAACTATCACAGAAATATATAAATCTTGTAAAGTTTGTGGCCACATTATTTCAAATTGATCCGCTAAATTCCAAAGTGGCGTGTAACTCCACATATCAAAAATTTTTCGATATTTATTACATATTTTTCGAATGCTTTTTGCACATCTCAAAATACTTTCATCATTGGCATAACTTTGTAGTTGGGTTGTTAATCGAAAAGCTTTGAGGCTTCCATTAGGATATTGCAAAATATCATAA
This sequence comes from Panagrolaimus kolymaensis, assembly GCA_028622995.1. Classification (NCBI taxonomy): domain Eukaryota; kingdom Metazoa; phylum Nematoda; class Chromadorea; order Rhabditida; family Panagrolaimidae; genus Panagrolaimus; species Panagrolaimus kolymaensis. Next base: position 7,385,717 of record JAJQJQ010000006.1, read on the forward strand.
TCATATTTTTCATTTGCCATTAAAAAGGTTTTTAAATTTTCATTAAAGCTTAAATCATCATCTCCCATTCCATCCCAAAATCCACCAAATCCTAAACCATCCATATATTTTTGATATGCAAAATACCAAAAATCTGTTGTATTTCTTCCTGATGAACAATGAGTGGATTCCAATTCAGCGAGAACGGAAAGAAATGTATTTCTTTGAATAGTGTTGCCCATATTTGGTGGATGTAAAACTGCTAAATCAATTTTAGAAACATCATGAAGAAAATATTGTGATTGAAGTTCAAGAAATCGGTGAGATGGAGATTCAACTCGAACAATATTTATCAACTAAAAATGATGATAGTTATTTTCGTAATTTTTGTTGTAAAAATAATAAAACTAACATCAAAACCAACAACCATTCGTTGAATCCCTGTATATGCAACAACCACGTATCCAATAAAAGTTGCTAAAGCAATAATTTGAGTAGCTGGATGACAAATAAATGGGGCATATTTATCTGCAAAAAAACGCTGATACCATAATCGTGTATCACATTTCTCAATTTCTGAATGTGGATGTTGATCCAAATCTGTGCTCGAATTATTTAAAGATTCATTGGGTCGACTTCCAAGATTTAAAAAGCATACAAGTTTTGATTCTGATTCTAAAATTAACGGTTTTATTTTTGACTTCTTAAATGAGATAAATGTGGCTACCTGCATTTTGAATTGGTGCAGTTTCAAGCCAAAATGCAAGTGCATGTCTTCCTTGCTCTTCCCATCGCCCGCTAATTGAAAGAAAAGCAACAAAAATGGTCATAGAATAAAGAAAGATGAAACAAATTGCTGCGCATGAATAATAACAAAAATAAATAACGGCTGGAAGAGGAGCAATTGAGCCAATAAGAAATGCTAAAGCATCGGTGAGCGAAGTAATGGAAATTGAAACTCCTGCATGTCTCATCGCAGCTTCAACCCTTTTTTCCACTGTTAAATGGCGACTTGTTTCATGCCAAGCCGCAAGCATTAAAAATGTATCATCAATTCCAATTGCTGAAATATGGATTTTGTTATTTACTTTATGAAGTATGAAAGACTGACTTACTTAAACTTAAAAATGGCATAACACTACACATATCCACAAAAGTGACATCCATTAAAAGCAATAATCCGATGGCAGAAACAATGGCCATAAGAGTCATTACAACTCCAGCAATTCCTAGTAAAGGTTTTGAAACTACCCAATCGATTATTGGTACTGGCTTTGATTTCAATGAAATCCTCGTCCATGAAATATTAAATGTACAAAGAACAGAGAAAAATATTAAAATCACAAAAGTTATTGTAAATCTAAAAAATATGCTACCATAATCAAGAGTTATTTCGCAACAAACGCAAATATGTACAAACCTGGGAATAATTTTTAAGTTTCCTTCAGCTAATTCAATATCAAAAGTTTCAGAGTGATAATAATAAATTCTCAAGTTTTTAACTGGAGCTTTATGTTCATCTATTTTTTCACTAACTTGCAGCTCGAAGTCTCTAAAAGCAAGCAATTACAAACACAAATATTTTTAAAGCTACAACGAACGTGGATAAATCGGCGATGAGTTTGGTTTCTTGCTTCAATTGATATAAAATCATCCAATTTTTAGCTGATTTTAGAGTTTTCCTTTCATCTAATTCTGCACCGCCAATAGTTTTAGAAATATCAATAGGCTCAGTGGAAAATTCAGAAGAAAATTTGGGGTAAGTTATGTTGAAACTTTTCTGAAAAAAAGTAACAAATTTTTCATCAATTTCGAAAACATCGACAAACCTGATCATTTTTAGAAAAAATTTCAGCCAAAAATCTTGCTTGCAAATTTGAGAAACATTCATTTTGAAATTTTAAACATATATCAGAATATTTATATGGTATTGAATCCTTTTTAGAAATAAAAGTGCTATTTTTAATCCAATCAAGTAAATCAATAAATTCTTTAGCTTCTTTTGAACGCAATATTGATCCACCATCGGATGCTTCAACAATGAGATAAAGGCCTTTACGAAGAAGGAAATCTTTTCCAGGATAAAATCTTGAATCAGATTTGGCCCAATTTTCACGTAAAATATTTTCCTCTATTTTCCATTCAGCATTAATAGGAGCATAAAGAAAATGAACACCTCTAACTATTTCAAAATGCCTCAAGATACCCGTGGATAATGCAGCTGTGAGAATAATGGGAATAATTACGAATGGCCATGGATGGCTAAAAAATAATTAATTAGCAAAATGGTAGAAAACTAAAAATAAAAATAATAATAAAATTACCAAGCCACAAATTTACAATAGCTTCCACAAATATTTGCCCATGGCTTTTCTAATGGTGCCCATTTCAAAACATTTTTTCTTAATGCCACAGCTCTCAAACCCATTTTTTACTTTTCAAAAAACTTTAGATACAAATAATTTTCAACCGTTTTTTATTTTATTTGCTTGATACAATTAACTCAATAACGTTAACGTATATGTTTTTTCCATTATATTTCTTGATGTTGTTGAGACCCGCCTTTAAATCCTTCGAAGAACATCATCATGGATGATGAGTTCAATTCAATTCAGTTCAATTCACTTCCTTTATGGATAAATAATTTGCTGCGCCTTTTTTACATTTGAGGCGTTTTTGGACCGCGAGCAAAAAAAACACATCGAACATGTCTGACCCATATTTTATTTTCTTTACTTTTTTTGCGACAGTCATTTCCAAAGTATTTTTTTATTTCTTGCAAATTCATCACTTGATGAATCCAAAAAATACAAAGTTCCTCACGATTTTTTTACTCCATTTTTATTACTTTGAAGCGAAGCTCAAAAAGGAATAAAGAAAGAAGTCATCACCTTGACCTTTTTCATCTTCATTGTTCATTCGTGATTCTTTTACCCTTTTATTTATTTAACATTGCCTCCAGCAATGCTGTTGCGATTGAAACAAAAATAGTTATTTTAATGTAATTAGCGGTAATTTTTTTTCTTCCTGGATTTCACGGTTCCGTTTTTTTTAAATTCTGAGTTTTGAACTCCGTCTTATTTTTTTGTTTGTCGACGAAAAATGGTGTTTGATGTTTGCAATTTTTACGGAAATCCGTGAGCTTCTTTGTCGAAAATAGGATGTGAATTTGGATGAGTCAGAACAACTTCAAAGTGCAATTTTAAATAAGAAATCAAATTTATTAATCAATGAATTGAAAATTTCACCGGAATATATTTCATTAACGAACACAGGGAAAAAGTTTTGGTTTAAGTGTGAGGAATTATTATTACCACTCGAATATACAAAATTAAAAATAATATGCATAAACTAACAATTAAAAAATGAGGTTAAAGATTGAGGTTGACCGATGCCAATTTTACGTGAGCCATCATAAGTATAAACACGATTAGTGGAAAATAATTTAACTTCAGAACCTTTTGTAACAAAGCCACCTTTAACATTTTTAGGAAAATCATTAAAATAATTTGTTATTTGATCAACTTTAGTTGCTTCATTCCAATATTCATCATAAGTAGCAAATCTTCCATCATCCGAAAATAAAACTTGTTGCCCATCAATCCAATACATTCCACCATTGGGCCTAAATCCAATTTTTTGTGGAATACGTTTGGGAAAATCTGCATTGAGAACCCATTTATTTCCAGAATAATGGAATGCATAAACATTATAACCTTGGAAAAGAATTAAGGAAGAAGTTCGATCATTTGAAAGTGCTGCATCAACATAAACTGGACCTTTGGGGAATAAAAGTCGAAGAGAATTGGATTTTGTAATTTTACCATTTTGAAATTCAAATACATTTCCACCAGAGAAAATATATCTTCCATTTGAAGGTGCATCACAAATTGCATCAAGTCGAGAAGGACAATCTCCACCTGGACCAACCCCGATTGATGTATCTCCATCCCAACTTGACCATTCACTTCCACGAGGTGGAGCTCTCGTGGTTCGATCCCTTCCAGAGTTGTTAGGATCAGACCAAGATGACCATGAACCCCAATTGTTTGAGTTTGAACCCCTTCCATGTGAGCCAGAGGAACCTCGACCATTATCTGAACCCCATGAGCTCCATTCACCTCCAGCTCCAAAGCCGCTATCACTTCGAGGCAATGATCTTGTTGTTGAGCGTTCAGTCGTGGTTTGAAAACCTCCCGTTCGTGCACCATAAATATCTTGAATATCTCGAATATCTGATGACTTTAATTTAGGTTCAATATAATTTCCATTTGAATCCACGGTTTCATGATAAAATGGTGCCATAATTGATGATTCATCGCGGGAATGACTCAAACCCAAAGTATGACCAGATTCATGTATGGCCACTGCATAAAGATCTGTTTCACCGAGGGCAATTTTAGCTGCATCCATATAAGTCCATTTTTCATCATCATCAAAATGTAATAAACCACTCGTAGGCATTGTGGCATGTGCAAGAACTCCACCTTTTCCATCAAAAGCCCATGGATCACCATGAGAATTGGATGCAAATTTAATTTTAATATCTGCTGATTCATCAGTGGATGAAACTTCGGTGAAATCGAGTGGAACAACCGAAGACCAAGTATCAAATGCTCGACGCATAGCTTTTCTATAAAAATAAGTATTGTTTTTGATAGTAAAATTTAGATGAAACTCACTTAATATCATCATGAGGCAAATCAGGCGAAAAACTTTGAATTGAATAAGTTAAATGTTGTTTACGCCATTTAAATGCAGCCTCTAAAAAATTTATGTAATTGTGAGTAGTTAAAGTTCGTGGGTAAGTTGGGCTTTCTTTCAACAACCTCAAAGAAATTTTCTAATTATAAAAAATGTTTACCTCTTGTCGCACTAATAGCTTGAACATCTGTAACACCACAACGAGGTTCAGCCATTTTCTTTTTAGTTTTTAAATCTAATTCTCCCGTTTGTGATAAACCTGCAAACTCTTGAAATTTTTTTACAGCACTTTTAAATGCACTTTTAACATCTTGAAAATTTGCTGAAAGCCCAGAAGAAGTTTGAATAAAATGTGCAGGTTGAGAATAACCAAAATCTTCCAAATATTTCTAAAACCTTAAAGTTTTATGGCGTCTTTGAAACTGCATTGTCAAACCTGAGCTTTATCTTCTGAAACTGGAGTATATTCTTTTTTCTTAGCTTTTTTACTTGATCCAAATAAACCAAAGAAATCAAATCCGCATACTGTGGAAATAAAAAATAAAAATATCAAAGTAATAAAAATTATTTTCATTGTTAAATGGGTTTAAAATTTAGGTAATCGATTCCACTAACTTTCCATCCAAAAAAAGAAGAAATGAAACAGAAATTTAAAAAAATGAGTAATTCAAAAAAAAAAGAAAAGAAATGCGTATTATCAATAATAACTTTGGAGATGATGATGGAGTAATAATAATAATAATCGTCTCAGTATTGTGTTCATAAATTTTTTTTATTTGGTCCTATTTTAAAAGAAAAACATTTTGATGCTGATGATCACTCTCTTCTTTATTTTATTTTTCTGATGTGTTTGTTGTGTTTGCTTGATTGAAAAGAGTTTTATCACTTCCGCGCACGCCTCTTCTTCAAAGAGGAGAGCTACTGAAAGTTGATTGATCAATTTCTTTGGTGGCCGAATAAATAATATGTGAGCGTTTAAATTGCCTTTTAAAAAAACTTTTAAAATAAAGAAACAAAATCACAAAACCATTAAAAGATAAACGTCTGAGTCATAAGGTTTTTATTCGGCTGATTCAAAAAAGGTATTCTGGGTATCGGAAATCGAAAAAATTCATAAATTGAAGAGATTATGGATTGCGTTGAGTTTATGGATTCGTAAGTAATCTTTGAATAAGATGCAATAAAAATGTAAGTGTATTGGTTGATTCGTACAAAAAGTCGAGATGACTAATTTTCTATTGAAACATTGTTTTGAAATCTTCATTATCCTCCTTTATTTATGTATCCAGAAATTCAATGTTCATCTGAAAATGGCATTGTCCATTAAAAGTTTTATTGCTAGTTTCAAAATTTACTTTAAATTTGTCATGATTATGAGTCAATGTTTGCTTGATTTGCGCCTCCAAAAATTTGACTAACAAAAAAAGGTAATAAATAAGAATGGGTTATGACTCAACAATAATAGTATCAAAGATAAGAATCAAGAAACTTTAATACAAAAAAAAAACAAAGGAAAAAGTGTTAAAAAGAATACAATTTATTGATGTTACCCAAAAATACATAATAAAATCAAAATGAAGAAAACTAATTTGCAGAAGGCATGATGAGCCATTTAGGTAATTCATAGCTTTTATTTGGATCACGTCGTGTTATAGCATCTTTGAAAGCTTTAATAACGTCTTCAGAATTAATCATTTCAAGTGGCTTAGAAATAAGATCACGATGAAGTTTGCGAAGTTCTCTTGGAAGTCTTTTAAATTCTTGGTGCTCTTCAAATACTTTTTTCGCTTCATGTATTAGAGTTTGATCACGAATTGAACGCCATGAAAGCCTATAAAAACAACAACAAAAAATTACAAAAAGAGACAATGACGTAAACTACTCACTTTCCACTAATCATTTCAGCAACGACATAAATCAAAGAAATATAATCATCAGAAGGTCCTTGTTCACGATGAGAATGAGCTCGGGTTGAAGAATATCGAAGACAACCCTCAAAAGGAGCAGTTACTCGTGGTCTAAAAATGACAATGAGTGTAAACAAAAAAAAAGTTAAGCAGAACATACCCATGAGGATAAGGAATTGGATGACAGAGGCTCATATCAGTGATGATCATTCGAGAACTGATTAAATCCAAAGTTAATGGAACAGGATATGAGAATGAATGAGGCGAAACTAAACGATGAACAAATCCAGCACGATGAAGAGCAGCAAGGCAATAAGCGATTCCAAGTCCAGCATGTAGAGCCAAATCAGTTGGAAGGCATCCATTTTCAGAGAAGGAAAAGAGAGAATATAAAAGAACATGTTCATGATGGACGATAATATATGGTCGATTTGTCCATTCTGGATCTCTTTCATCTTCAACACAAGCATCAGAACCGAAAGCAAGCTAAAAAAAATGAACATCGTAAATGCATAATAGTTGCAAAAAGCATACATACCTTTTTGATGTAACCAGAGAATTTGTAATGTGGAAAATGCCGAGATCGTCCTAAAATGAAGCTTTATTTCCATCTTTTTCTTTACATTAAAAAAAACAAACCTGAGACTCGTTTCAAAACATTCAAAGTTGAATTGATTGCTTTTTGAGATATTTCACGTTTAGCATTTGGTTGTGGAATGTATACAAAAGCGGTATCAGCTGGATTATCCAAGTTGTAAAGATTATAAACACAATAAAAGCGTTTTATTGTATCATCAATTGATGAAGCGATAACATAATTTTCATTGAACCATCCAACAACATTTTCAGCTTTTTCTTCAATTTCAGCGATGTCGTCCATTTCTTCTTCTTGTGAGTTGAAAGGGAAATAATAATGATGATGATTTCATTTTTCTAAAAATAACATTACAGCTTCGATTAAAAAAAAGTTATGCAAATTTATTATTCCCATGTGAAAACAAAAACTCAGAAAATGAAAAATGATTGCAATAAAAATTTACAAAAATTTGCATTGTGGCTAAACTACGGAAATCTAAAACTTAGAAATACAAAAAGAATTTTTTTTGAGAGAGATTGATTTGTTCTTTGTTCGTATTCAGTATTTATTGATTCATACATATTTTTGTACTTGATAAATTTTTTATAGATCTATTATCCTTTTTTGTTAGAAAAATGGTGAATCGGCCCAGGATTTCAGATTATGGGTATGTTTTTTTTCTTCTTCTAACATAAGAGGGTTCTCATCAAAATAGCCCTAATTTTTGAAGAATTGTAACTTTATTTTTAATTTATTTATGCTTCCTACCACGAAGGACTGTGACATTCACGTTATGCTACTACGGTCACTTATTTCCTTCATTTTTTCATTCATTCATCATTGTCAGTATCTTTTCGAAATACATTCCGCAAAGTTTTATATTACATATGTATTTTAGACCAGGTTTCTTGCAATCATCTAGTGTTCAAAAAACGTCTCAACTTCAAACACAAGGGTCAACATCAAATTGGATGATGACTGACTTATTTCACCAATCTGTTCCACCTCCAAGTAATCAACCATCTCAAGCTCCTTCGTTCCAAATGTAAGTGTTTTTAACATATACGCAATCCATGTATATATCATTCATTTTTAGGCCTTCAAATAGTAGCATTAGTTTGGATGGACTCGACCAAAGCACTTACGCCGCAAACAACATGGAACACGTCAAAAATTATCAGCCGAATCTCAACAATGAATTTTGTGAAAATGTCAATGGTGAAGTAAATTATGATTGCTATGTAGCCAATGGAAGTGTCGTCGTTCAACCACCACCTGAAAGTATTTTCGTTCAACCACCACATGAAAGTATCTTCGATCAATTACCACCTGAAAGTGTCGTCGTTCAACCGCCATCCGAAGCCGTCAAAATCGAAGCTCAAGAATATCGACAAGTTCAACCAGCTGATTATCATTTTGGATATAACGTGTTTGGAAAGGAAGATGCTCGTCTTATCGTCTTTGAAGAAAATAGCCGCATTTTATGTCGTCAATATTTTAGCAATGGCAGTCGATGGTATTGTACTCGTGGTTATTGTAGAAGCCGAGTTCATGGTTATGTCGAAAATGGAATATTCTATGCTCCAATTGGTCATAAATGTAATGCTATATCATATTCTGAAGTTTCCAAAAAACAAGATAATATCAAGAAGAAATTATTCCAAAAGAAACCAAACACCAGAGCTTCTGATCGTTTAAACCAAGTTGTTAATCATGTTCTTTCTTTGTCAACTTCTTTTCCAGCGTAAGTTATTTATCGATAGCTTTTTTAACTTTTAAGTATAATGATTTCAGAATTTCACCGCCAAAGGATTTAAATGTTACAAGAAAACGATCTTCTTTACCGAATCCAGAAGCTGCTCCAGAATCTAAGAAGTTGTGTAAAGAACCAAGCCTAATTGAAGCAACCATCAACTCTCCTTCCATCGAAAATGGTTCTGTCACTATCTCTTTCAATAATCCGTCGAAAGTTTGGTTCAAAGCTGCTTGTATAAAACTTGGACTTCCTTTTGAACATTCTGCTTTTCTCTTTTACGCTGGTATCGCAATCGATCAAATTTCTCTTGCTTCAAAGCCTCATGAAACCAAATACAATCTTTATGGCGAAGATGGTGGATTTCGTGCTATTTCCCTCTTGCTCTGTGGTAAAGAAGATGATTTCATGAATGTCAAACAAAAGATTGCACAATATTTTGCAAACAACTTTCAATCCTTGGGTATTTTTTTCTTATTCGATTAGTTTATTAACCTTTCGTTTTTAGGTAACATCAATGGAATCGATTATGCTTCAATGACTTTTGCTGATCCAGCGTTTTCCAACTTCATGGTTTCAAATCAAATGACACCTGTTCATTGGGAAAGTGTAACAAAGATCCTTCAATGCCGAATTGGAATCTTTCAAAATGATGGTCTCAAGAAGTATGGCAAATGGAATGAAGATGATGATGACATGGTTTCTCTCCTGTTCAAGTTTGATGGTTCATATCATATCGTCACAAGTTTAATTTAATTTTTCTTTTTTAATGTTTTTGTTTACAATTTTTACTGTTTTTTGTAATAAACATTTTTTTTTAAATTTTCTTGCTTTAAATTTCTGGAAATGGGTGTATTTAATTTTAAAATTATGGGCATGAATAATTTAGCGATTTTGATATTGAGGCCATTACGACGTTAAAGAAAAAGAAAAGAAAAAATTGTTTTTGATTACTTAACTTGTCCAGCGTTTTGTTAAACAAAAATGTGATGAAGTTGATGTTGAACATTTTGTGAATAATTTAATGCCGATACTTTTGCCAATGGTAATCTTGTTGAAGAACTTTCTTTGTTGCTATTGAATACGAGAATAAGCTTATTTGTATAAAATAAGAAGTATGTACAATTTTTATTTTATTTTTGCAAGCATGAAAAATTCTTTCTTTCTCTTCCTTTTTTTCTTAATCCGCTTCCATACGTTTCCGCTTTTCATAGTATGCCTGCCTCTTTTTTTACTCCGGTTATCATCACAAAGATTGTAGCTTTGGAAATTCTTTGAAGAAGAAAACTTTTTTCCAAGAGGAATTTAATTTATGGGCAGTGATAAATAGGTATCAAAGGTCGAATTTGGTTTACACATAAAAGTTTCATTTTTTTGTTGGAGCTTAGACATTCTCTGAGAAATCCAGGGTGTTAGACTTTATTGTTAGAATTTAATCATCTCAAAAAGAAATTTCAATATAAAATTAAAAGCAACGGCGAGAGAAACTTTCCGAGCTTTCTTATCATAGATAGCCTGTAATCGCTAAGCTCCTTCTACAGCCCGCCAGCCAGCCTAGCATCGTCCAAAGAAGAAGAAGAAGTTGATGATTAACTTTTTCCTTTTTTGAATTATTTCCTTGCCTCCAACTTTTTTGTTGTTGTTGAAGTACATTCTTTAAAGTATTATTTTCAATCAACTTTTTTGAAAGCTACATACATATCAATAATAATGTTGCCATCCATCCGATGGCAATGTCTTTGGTTGTTGCTACTATTGGCCCAAATAAATTTATCGTATGCTTTTATTGATGAAATTCCATATATTCGAAATGAAATCGAAAGAATTAAAAAATTTAATGAATCTTTTGCAATTGAAAGATTTAGACAAAGAAATGAGATGCCAACATTTGAAAAAATTCTTGAAGCTATGATTGAACATAATAAAGAAAAAGTTGATTCATCTTTATGTTTTAAAGATATTGCAGCTGTTTATGAAGAATTCATTAATCAAGTTACAACGAATTTTTCTTTGCCTGTTTTAACTCGTGAGTTATTTGTATGTAACAACAATATGCTTTGTGACATGATGATGCACTTGTTTTTCTGACCCTGACTTTCTCTCTGTCTTGTGCTATTTTTTGTTTTACTCTACCTTTGTGTAATCCATAATAAAAATATTAGTTTTTTTATCAATCAAAAAAATGGTCGGTGATTGTGATTGTTTTACCTTTGTCCTCTTTCTCCAAGGTGTTCCGAAGTCCGTTTATTTTAGTGTTTCTCTTATCTTTGTGATTTATTGCAAATAAACATGCATGCTTCCGTGTCTAATTTATTGTTCTCATTGTTCTTTGTCCAAAAAAACAAAGAACCTTAATGACGCCATTAAAAAAAAGTTATTTTTAGTTATCGATAGCTCAGGCAAACCAGGAGCTGGAATTTTGAGAGGAAGAAAGAATTTTTATGGCTTTTATAAACAATGTTTAGCAATTAAGTATCAGTTTAGCGACCGTCTTTTTAAAGCAAATTATTTTTCGTATGTGTTTTTGAACTTTTGATTTTGTTGAAACTTTTGTGAAAATGATGGATGAATTTTAGGATTGATTTTGTTGGAGATTTAACCCCTGCAGAACCAGGCAAATGTCGACCTAACGCTCCACTTTTATATTCTTTGGACGTTTGTTTACCAAAATCTTGTAGTTCTTCACAAATTTTTTCTTTACTTAGCAGTATGTTTTTTTGTTGTTGATAACAAACTAAAATTACAAGAATTCCCTACCTAATTTTAAGATTCAACATTTGTATGTCAAGTTATTGCATTGGATGACATCAATCAAGATCCTGATGCAGGAACATGGATTACAACAACCATCCTTTTAACTATTGCTTTTCTTGGAATCACAGCATCCATATATGATTTCTTCATTTATCCGGATCATAAAAATGAAGCATACACTAAAACATTTGGAGTTAAAGCATGGAGATCATTTTCAATTTATACAAATGTTGTTGGAATTTTTAATACTAAAGGTTGCAATAAACCCGGCAATATTGGACCATTGCATTGTATGAGATTTTTCTCCATGTTTTGGGTAATTCTTGGACATTCATCAAGTCTCTTCCTTGCTGGTTCAGCTAATCCATTGGATACTCTTGCAATTATTAAAGATTGGGGAACTCAAATTATGACTAGTGCTTTCTTTGCCGTGGATACATTCTTTTGGCAATCGGGTTTATTACTTTCGTATATTTGGGTTAAAAAGTTTTATCAAAACAAGCGTCAAACTACTTCACCATTTGCATGGGTAATGTTTTATGTTCATCGAATTGTTCGACTTTCACCACCATATTATATTTTAATTATATTTTATACATTTTTCTTTAACAAATTTATTATTCATAATATGCCGGTGTTTGTCCATTTAAAGGCGGATGAACCATGCGCAAAAAATTGGTGGATAGATATGTTGTATTTAAATAATTTTATTCGATATGAACATCAAGTAAGAGCAATACTTTGAATTTGTTTTAATAATAACTTTAAACTTTAGTGTTATCTCGTTTCATGGTATCTTTCAACTGATTTACAAATGTATCTTTTTGCTCCATTGGTTTTAATTCCATTTACATTTGGTCCATTATTTGGAATTGGCGCAGCTGTACTTCTCCTTGCAGTTTCAACAGCTGTTAATGTTTACACCGTGGTTTATCATTATTTTCCACCAACTGATTTTAGTTATGCTACAATGGATCATAGAATGACTGTACCATATTCTATGTATACAATATTAATTTATAATGCGCCATGGATTCGATGCCAAATTTATATTGTTGGAATTTTAACTGGGTTTTTGTTACAAATGAAAAAGAAAATGGTTATTCCATGGGTTAGTTTTATCTTATCCTACCTCCTCTGCCATTTTCTAAAACTATGCGATCAAACATTTTATAGTATATTAACATTCTCGGTTGGACTGTTACCATTGCCATTGCTGCGGGTTGCATTTTCACTCTCAGAGATTGGAATAATGGCACAGCAATTGATATTGGATGGAGTGCAGCCTTTTCAGCTTTAAGTAAAATTGGTTGGGGTCTCGCCCTTTCTTGGATAACCATTGTATGCTATTATGGTTATGGCGGACCAATCAATGCATTTATGAGTTGGTCATTTTGGGTTCCACTTGGAAAATTAACATATTCCGCATATTTAATTCATATTTGCGTCGTTGTTTTTTTCACAGGAAATAACCAACAAGATTTAGTTTTTACAAACTTTTTACAAATGGTAAGAGAGGAATTTCGAGAAGCACAAATCCGCAAATTTCTAATTTTAGTTATTCATGTTCGTAGTTCCATCGGTTGTAACCGCATACTTTTTTGCAATATTTTGGAGTTCAATGTTTGAAATTTCATTTGGAAAATTAGAAGATGCCATTATTAGCGTCCTTCTTGGATCACCTCGTCGCCCACCAGCTCCTGATACTGCTGCAAATGCTATTCCTGCATCACCAAGACCTGGTGATGCTGATATGTCGATGGGACAAATCCCGGATTCTAAGGATAAAACTTTCCCTGAAACAAATGGAAATATGGGTCTTGAATCTTTGAGAAAGCGAAACGGATATAATCCTGATGTGGCTTTTAACACAAATGAAAAGGTTGCAACCATACGAATTACAAAACTTGAAGAACAAGCATGGCAATAAATAAATTATTTTTCTATTTATCAAAGTTTATTTAACTAAATTTTTGCGCTTTTTTAACATTTTTGTAAATAAAAATTGAACGATAAAGACATTATTCGCGCAGACTAAATCTTTCTAAAATTCCTTTCCAGCATATTTAATTTACTTTTTTATTACGTATTATGAGTTAATATTATTTCTGATTCAATTGATTTTAAGGGCAATGACATGGGAATCAATTCCAGGATGTATTCGACCGAGCAAAGTATCAAAAGTTTAAGGGAAAAACCACAAAAAAAAGACTAACGTAACCATTCAAGAAAGAAAAAAAATCTTCTTGTATGTGTGTGTTCATTTTTCTTTAACCAAAAAACCAATAATAAAAATTCATTGAACCGCTCGCTTTTTGGTCACTCGGAAACATTTATTGCTTGAGGGAATTGTATAAATATGAATGATTTGTATATAAAAATTTTGACTTTTGTATAAAACTTCTTACAAATAAACTTTTGATTTTGATTTTAAAAAAATGTCTGGTTTCAATTTTTATTCTTTATTTTTCTTTTTAAGTTCAGCTTGTTTCAAGGTTAGTATCGAATTTTAAGGTCCATAAAGAGCTTGGCTTTTACAGTTGTTATCACATCTTTAAAGCTCCCTCTAATTTTAGTCAATGTTTGCATGTCAATCAGCAATGATACCTCCAATGGCACCTTTGCCTGCTCTTGGTGATTTCAATTTAGCGGATATTCCAAATCTTTTAGCCGCTCCTAATCTTTTGGCTCAATCACCATTGTCTCCACTTCCAACTTTAGCAGCTTTTGGTTCAACTTTGCCTTCAACGGCTATGGCTGAAAAGAAATTAACCGCACAAGAACAGGCAGTAACAGGAAAAAGTAATGAAGAGTTTCTTCAAAAGTAAGTAAAGGTTTTTTTAAATTGGTTGGCAAGATCGTTGTTTTGGATTTTGATTTTGTTTTGCGTTTCACCTAATTTACTTAGTGTTTTATTTTGCAATTTTATTTTTGGGAAATTGATTACAGATCTAAAGCATATGCACCACCACCAACTCGAGATACTTGTGAAGGAAATAAAAAAGCCGTTGTTATCGCCGTATCCCTTGATCCATATAGCGATGCCACAGTTGGAGCAAATCTTGCAAAACAGCATCGAAGTGTTGGTTTTCGGAATTTTTTAAAGCTTTTCAATTTTTTTTGCAGATTCGAATGTTAGAAATTTTTACTGGGAAATCTATTTCACGATTTGGCCATTTTACTGAAGAATCATTGTAAGTTTTTTTGCTAAAACAAAATTGTACTTTTCTCGATCACCAATGTCTTGACTGAGACAAGCGATGTGTTGATTGATTTTGAAATTTGATATAAAAAAAGTTCTATTTTTAGAAATTTTGAAGGTTATTATGCTTATAAAATGAGCTTTGATCAAGTTAATGATTGTAATGATGCAAAAGATTTCGCAACTAAAGCTGTATCATACAGTAAACATATTGAAAAGGCAATATTTCAATGTCATTGTGAAAATTTTGCTATTTCAAAACTTCGTCAAAAACAACACTGATGGTTCCTTCATTTTTTGTTTGTTTTTTATTTGTTTGTTTGCTTTTTGTGTTTCATTTTTTGATTATTATCTCTTTCTAAAAAAACATCGACTCTTCTTTTATTATTTCTATAAAATTAAACATTTCGTTTATGTAAAAAATAATAATAAACAAAAATAAAACCCGATAAAGGATTGATTTGATTATGTTGAGAAAATTTTTCTGACAAAAATAAAACAAATATGTATAAGTAAACCGGCGTCGTGCCCACATAGAAAGAAAACCTAATAAAAAAATATTATTTTTGTTTATGAAATCGCAACAGATTCTGGAATTGTTCGAGGCAAAGATGAAGTAAATGCAGGAGGAGCAGTAAGGATCCCTTCTTTTACAGATGATGGCAGTTGTGGCGTGGATGGAGGTGAAGATGACGTAGATGATGATGAATTAAGGCCAGCTAACTCATCCACAATGTATTCAATTGGGCGGTTTTTAGTTTCGGGTAATGAAAAATATAAATATGTTGAAGTTAACAAAAGTGGAACAATAAAAATTAAAAATGTTAAAGGTCCAATATAATCGTAGGCTGGAAAAAAGATTAGTGGAGAAATAAAACATGTAAGATATTGGGTTGAAATTGACGCGGATTGCATCCATGGTCGATAATCGGCTGTTGTGAGTTCAGTTGCGATGAATAAAGCGAGTGGACCAACTCCAAGACTGAAAAATTGTTTTGAAAGAGAGAAATTTAGGTGGAAAAAGTACCTGAAGACGAATAAGAAAAGCATAAAAACAACCAAAAATGCATATCCTGTATTAACATCCTCTGTAAATTTAAATAAAAATACAAGAAACATTAAAGCTGAATTTAATGCTGCAAGAGCGAGTAATCCACCAATAATTAGCTTCCGCCGACCAACCTAAAATCAAAAGCATTATTCGATGTTTCAGCAATGGATAGTTTTACTTTATCAATAGTTAAAGTACCAACGATATTTCCTAATAAACCAGAAAATGATGCAAAACAATTTGCAATTGCTGCTCCACTTTCAGTGAATCCAATTCCTTGAAGTAAAAATGTTCCAAAGAATGAAACCGCCATAATTCCTGAGAATGATACAGTTACATTAATCAAAACACAAATAAAAAACGCTTTTCTTGCTGGCCTTAAAAGTATATCAATTAAAAAAAATTTAAATGCGGAAAAATTAAAAATACTAACAAATAACTAAGCATAGCTGCCAAGGTGGCTTTCCCTTCAGCATTATTTCGTTTATCTCTATCAAGTTCAGCATAAATTTCAGGCATTCTTTGTGCGGCTCGATTTTTGCTATGATATAGTTCCAAACATTTATGAGCTTCTTTATCTTCTCCATTTTTAATTAAATATACTGGAGAATCATAAAATATTAACAGCATCCCAAATAAAACAACTATTGAAGGGATACATTCTAAAAGAAAATTTAGATTTATGTTTAGCTCCTAGAGACAAAAATTTACAAACCGATTAAAAAGGCCCATTGCCAACTATCTTTAGTTCCCAAAATTTGAGGAATTCCTATTCCACTTGCAAGAACAAAGCCTATGCTTTTTGAAAATCCCGTCAAAGAACCCATAAAACCTCGATATCGAATAGGACTTATTTCACTGAGATACACTGCTTGAGTGGTGGTGTAAGTTCCTATTCCAATTCCAGATAAAAATCTTCCAAAAACAAATAATTCAGCTGATTGAAAATATTTTGACGAAAATGATAATAGGAAAGAACATAATAGAATCTGTAAAATTATTTTTTGGTATTAAAAATTTGGTAAATCTGTATCATTCAAGAATGTCCAACTTAAATTTCGAGTATTGTTTTTTTATCGTTTGTTTGTAAAGCATTTTTTCCTTGCTAATGTAGATTATTCTTTCATTTCCCCAATTTTACTCTATTCCCTTTTTAGAATATTTTTAGTGGCGTTGTCCAATAAAAAAACGTTCCACGCATTCTTTCCCTTTTTTTACGAGGTGCTTGCTTCACAGACGACAAAGTAGCGTAAAAAAACCCTTGAGGCTGTTGGTTTCCAAAAGCGTGAAAGCTATTAATCGTCGCGTAAAAATAAAAAATAAAGTAAAGAAAAACTACTACAACTTTGACGTTTTTTTCATTCATTCAATGACTGACTAATTTTTGTCAATCAAATTTGTGTTGTGTTTGAAAAAAGGTCCACGTAAAAAAACTTACGACACTTGAAACGGAAAAGAAAGCTCGTAAACCCATTTGTTGCATGGCTCTTGGAGAAAATATTGCTCCAATAAATGCACCAATAAATAATAATCCTGCCACCGATGGCCATACTATCCTTTCAGCAAATTCATCTATCGAAGTTTCATGAGTTCTAAAAAAGGTATCGATAAATATCAGTTAAAGTATTGCAAGCTATAATTTAAAAAAATACTGTAACATTTTTTGTTATAAAAAAAACAAGTTTTTGCTTCGTTGTTTTGCAAAAAATCCTCTCAAATACTTAATCCTAGCAACACTTCAGCTTTAATTGGATTAAATTAATCCTAATTTTTTGCCTTTTGAATTATCCTGGCTTTTTTTTCTATGTATCTGATCTGGTTTTTTTTAGTTTCACTTAACAAAAAGGCGATTCAAAAAAAACACGATTTTTCTAGGTATTTTTCTTATTATTTTGATCAACACACATAAAATGGGCCATTATTTTTTTCGGGTTTTAAACTCCAAAAATAATCTTTTTTTTTGTAAAAAAAATAATCTCTTTTCTACAAAAATTTCAAAAACAATAAACATATTTATTTATGTTTTCTTTACGTCATATGACTTTGTATGAAACAACTTTGGTCTATTTTAAGCCTTTTTTTTACAAAACTCACCGATTAACACTTTCTTGAATAAAATCCTGTAATACATCCGCCAAAGGATTAATTAAAGAAATTTGATAACCAAAATGAAAACTTCCACCTAAAACTACAACGGTTCCAGTGAGAATTAGCCTCAGCTTTTTAATCCATGTTGAAGATTCGATTGAATTGTCAAGAGTAGTTTTTTCTTTAATTAACATTGGAGATGGTGGAAATATATCTGTTGGTGGAATGCAACTATTTCGACGAACTTGAAGATTGTTTGGAGTTGTCGCAGATGGAGGTTCAGAAATTGGAAGAGGTGGAAGATTCGAAGTCATAATTTAGAATGACTAAGCTTTTTAAAAATAATATAGTAAAAGCAATAAATAATACAAGAAAATAGAATTGACTGACGAGTTTAAATATTCACTAAAAAAAATATTTTTTTGAGAAAGAAAAAAACGGAAATGCCGGACACGCGTTTCTCTCTCGTTTGAAGCAATTTTATTTGGGGGAAAGGCTAACCGTTGTCCTTTTTTTGTTGATGTTGTTGGTTGGACATTGGGCGAAAAATTCATATCATGTAAAAACATGAATCATAAACATTGTTATTATTTTTGAAAAAAGGTTTTAAAAGGAACCGTTTATTATTATTCAGTTATGAAAAAAAAAATTGTTTATAAAACTAAAGTAAAAACGAAAGAAGAAAGAAATTATGGGAAGGACATAAAAATAACAATGAAAAACAGCAGCTGCAAACAACAAAAACATTAGTTTTTTTTTTCGTTGTTTAAAAAAAGCAGTCCAAAAAAGGTTTATAATTCAATTATATGAATGTTTTATGCGTGATTTTAAATCGAAGCAATATCAAATGACTGCAGCTGATACACGCGCAATACTCGTTTTCTTTTTAACAATTTTTTTAGTTTGCAGTAGCAGCTTTTTCTGGAGGTTGAAAAAACATATTCGCCAACAGCCGTCAGCTTGTTTGAACGCAGGCTGACTGGCGGCGGAAATCCTAAAAGAATGACCAAGAAAGAGAAAAGAAAAAGGTTTCGGCGAAGCAGATCGATGATTAGGAGAAGAAAAACAACCGTTTTTTGTGATAAAAAAAAGTGTGGAAGAAGATATGATGATAAAAAAGGATATCATCCTCTGCAAAAAGTGGGTCGAAAATTGAATCATATCAAATGTTTTTTGAGATGGATTTTGTCAACTTTAAATAGACTTTAAATATGAAAGGAAGGAAGTGTGGTCATTTAGAAAAATGCGGAGGCGAGAAAAGCTAAAGCTTTTAAAAATGAAAAATGGAACAGATTTTGAATACTACAGTTTTCTTACAAACTTGTAAGAAGTAAATACTGTATCACAAAAAATAGAGCAAAAGATCACACATGTCTAACTAAAAAACAAGTTTTATACAAAAAAAAACTAAGAGGGAGAAAGACTTTTCCAAAAATAAAATTCTCATCCTTCAACTAATTTTCTTTTTTGTCTGAAGAATGAAAAATACCTTATGGCAAGCAAAAAAGGGTATCAGATTTTTTAATCTATGTTTGATGAGGAAAGAGCATAAGAAAGGCGTTGCAAAAGGAATTGTTGTTGCTGATGCTTTTTAAGTTTTTTTTCGCGTATCATCATCGGTTTTTACCTTTAAACTAAAATCGGGTTTGTCTTTTGAAAATAATAAGGTAATGATGTTTGTTGAAACATTATTTTAAGGCAAAATTTAAGAGATAAAAAAAAGAAGAAAAAAAGTCATCCATCAAAAAATTTTGTCACTCAAAAAGTCTCGATAGAAATTAAAAAAAGTTATAAATAATTTTATAATAGCAAAACAAAAATGTAATCACCCGTTTATTGAAAATTATAAAAAATGAAAAAATTACAGTAAGAAAGAATAATAAAAAAATACTGCAAAGAAATTAATAAGTAAACTTGAAAATTCAAATGGCTATAATAAATGCTTCTGAAGCAAGTCTTTAATTTCATCTGATTCCAAGAATTCACCAGCGCTTGTGAAATCACGTGCTTTCTTTAAGATTTGGTAGAGTTGCTTACGTCTTCTTACTTTAAGCCCACTGCAATTATTTGTAAGTTTATCAGCCAAATATTCTAGCCATAAGCAGTTTGTTTGTGGGCAGTAGACGCTCCAATCATTACTAAATTCAATAGTAATTAGACTTAGTTTCAAAGAAAAAAAGAGACTAACTCGACAAGCTCTCGCATATCTCTATAAACTTGAAACTGCATATCCCCTTCTTGCACAAACAAATCTTCATCCTTCGAAAGATCCATAAACACTACATCAGTTCCTTAAGAGAGAAATGATTAATGAAAGGTGAAAAATTAAAGAGGAACAAATAACCTTTGCAAATCCGCGAATTGGTGAAATCAATAATAGTTGCGGTGATGCCATAAGTCTTTAGCTTGAAAAGTTTGCCATTCCATGAAAATTTACAATCGCTTTTTAATTTATCTTCGGTAATCAAGATGTTACTCCAATGAAGATCCCTATGTTCGAATTGTAAAGCACTTTCTGCAACGGCAAGAGAAATAAGGATTTGAAAGAATATTGACAAAATTTGTTCTTCTGTTTTCACTTCAAAATTCTCGAGATCAATTCCACCAAAGCTTAATGCCATTGCAATATAATGTCGAGTTATACTTGAATATTTGTTTGGTGGAGTATTATAAGTCTGCTTTTCTTTTTTATATTCGGTCCAAGCATCTTTTAATTCCTTAGGGTAATGTCCTAAAAACATAAATGAAATACGAGGGGAAAAAATAAATGATATTCAACCTTTTACAACCCATGATTTGAGAAGTTTAACAAAGTTCTCAGTCATGTTAATATCGCCATCTTTAAGATTAGAAAGTTCTTTTGTTACTACTACCTCTGTAAGAATGGCATCAGCTTCTACCATTTCCCCACCGTTAAATTCAGGATATTTTTTTGTAGGATCATCTTTAAATGGAAACACCTGAAGAATATTACATAATAATATTGCTAAGTAGAGCATGGATAACAAACCTTAAGAGCTGTATCAACATGAGAAAATTTTAATGAATAAACTTCAGCAAAGCCACCTTCACCTATTTTTTTTACGTTTTGCATATTCAAATACAAGTTCTTTGCTGCTTGCCAAGATTCAACAGAGCTTTGATTACAGACGAATAAAAGCTTTCCAAGAGGTGTATCGTCGCCTGTGTAACCTTGCAGATAAAAGAGAACTTGGTTTGGCTGAAAAAGTATTAATTAAAACTTTATGTCAAAAATCTAACAACTAACGTCGAGTTGTTTTACTGCAAAAAATGATCTCTGTGACATCGAACTTTCACATCTTGATGGAACATCACGAGATTCATCAATTTCAGATTGAATTATATCAAATGCTTGTGTTGGAGATACAGAACCCGCATGAAGGTCATGGTTAGATTTTTGAACACCGGGCATCGTCCCATCACTGGAGAAATCTTTTTGTTTTAACTCATCTTCAATTAGAAATTTATCATTCAAGGTATCCGCTTTCAATGCAGTATTGTTAATTTTTGATTCTTCAACTTCTGCTGGTGTTTCATCAAAAATCGTCATTTGTGATACTTCATTAAAATTAAATAATGATTCTTCGACATCCGTCATTGGGTCATCATCCAGCAGATTCTCAAGTTTTTGACCATCTTCAATACGAAACCCATCATTCGATGTAAAAGAACTTGACATCATATCCGTCAATGATGATTGAGATTCTTCAACTTCAGGTTTTGTTATATCTAAACCTGGCGTTTGAGCCATCCTATTCATATCAAGAATAGATGATTCTTCAATACGAAGCATTGGCTCATCATCCTTCATAAGATTTCCTAGCTTTTGACTATCTTCATCGGTCGTCTTATTACATATTGATACCTTTTTATGAATTAATGATTGAGATTTTTCAAGTTCTGGGTGTGTTATATCAAAAAGTGGAATATTAGAGATTGAAGATGCATTTATTACAAAAGAAGATTCTTGGGCAGCATTAGTTTCTTTTTCAATAAGACTCTTTTTTTGGAAGAACGAGTTTGAGGCAATGTCAACGGGTGCATCGGCTTTTGCCGCTATATCAGCAGCAGATATTTGAGACTCTCCTGTCTCTGGGTGCTCCACAACTAAAGCAGACTTTCGATATACCGATCTTTCATCTGCTAAAGGAGAAAATGATTTTCTTTTTAAAGATTCCCGCTGTTCATGCAGTACGGAGTCAGACTAAAATAACAAGTGTGGTTTTAGAATATAAAGGTTTAGAAGCAAACAAATTAATGAAACCGATTACCTCAATTTGTTCATCTTTTGGTGGATAAACAAATTTATTTCCATCATCAACAATCAAGGAGAAATCACCAAATGTGTTAAACTAAATATTTAAAAGTATTATCTAATTCATGATCAAGACAAAAATTACTTGATCATTAATTTTCTTCATTCCATGTTGAGAAATAACATTTTGTTGGCTTAACTTAGCAAGATTATCAGATGACTAAATACATAAAATTAAAATTAATTTTAAAATAATTATGAAACAAACATTTTCAAAAGCAAAAGAATATTCTTCTGTTTCATTAAGATTTCGATGAATGTCATTGAGCGTCCAATTTTCTTTAAATTCAGGAGAGAGAAAGTTTTCTGCTCGTTTTACATTTGGGGTTATTAACGATGTATCAGCTATATTAGGTAAAATGAAGGATACACCATGGATAGCTCTTCGAATTGTTCGTCTTCTTGAAGTCATTTTTAATACTAAAAAATAATTACAAAAAAACTTTTAAAATTCTGAATTAAATATGAATTGGAAAAAAAATTGAAAACTGAAAAACGCGGTCAAATGATCGAGTTGCATTTTGCCCTTTTGCTATTTATAAAACAAAAAATTCAAATTAATGAATAAAGAGAGTCCAAAATCTGGATTTTCTTTGATAGATGAGCATGCTTTTTAGATAACAAACAGAATGTAGGCAAAAGAAAGGTAAATTCCAATTAAAAATTTTATTAACAAAATTAGTTGCTAAAAAAGTGGAAAGAATAAATTGAAAGATGAATCTTTTTTTCAAACAAAAAGTGCAAATCAGTTTGCGCAAAGAAAAAACTATGCGATTAACGAAACTAATAAATAGCTTCAATACTTTTTTGTTCTTTCCTCGTTTGATTATTTATCGAATCAGGTCTCATTTGCACTTTTTTTTATATTTTTGTCTATAAAATCTACCAACTATTTTTATAAAAATTATCGTAGTAAAAGTTTAATATCCATCTTTCGTTTTAGCAGTTTTTTTGACAAGAAAAATGAGCCACACAATAATCAATGATTTGAATTTTCTTTTGAGCCATGTCTTATTATTGTGATCCTCTGATTGTTTTTAACAACATTGATTAATTACCATTTATTATAATAATTACATACTCGTAAAAAATGATTATTTCTTACAAAATTTTAGCAATAAAAAAGGAGAGAAAATTACAGTAAATAATAACCCGGTTATAAAAACAAACAATTAGATTAAACCCGAAGAAGATACATATATACATAATAAAATTAAATTTAGGAAAGAATTATTACTCCGTTTCATATGAGGGTAATTGCACGTAAGTTGGTAGAAAGGATGAAGAATTTTTTAATACTCCCGTAAAAAGTAAATTATTATTATTTACAATGCTTGATTGCGCTAAATTTGAATCTGATGAGTTTCCAACACCACCGCCACCACAAACTTCAAGAAAATGTCGTTTTGCGTTTGTGGAAGTTTGAAAACGTTTTCCACATTTTTGACACAAAAAATCTCGAATTTTATCATGAACTATTCGACGATGACGTTGAAGATCTGATGAAGATACAAATTGTTTTCCACACGTTTCACAAGCATGTCGGCGCTCATTATTATGGGTGTAACGAATATGAGTTTTAAGGGTATCAATATCTTTGAATTGTTTGTCACATTGCTCACATGAGGTGCTGAAAATATTAGTTTAGTAAAAAAAGTTAAAATTAAGGAAATATTAAACCTTTTTTCATTAATGTGGACGCGTTGAAAATGTCGTAGAACATTGAAGCGAGACTTCGATGCGTATGCACAAAGCTCACATGAATGTTCAGTTTTATCTTTAATTAGTAGTTTATTGCCGGAGAATGCTGCTGATTTATTTGACGCTCGGGTTATATGATTTTCACGTTTACCATGTCGCCATAATTGTTTTCGATTGGATGCAATAAAGCCACATTCTAAACAAGCCATGGCTTTTTGAGATTTAACATTGTCTTTTTTGTTTAAATTATCGCCACCACTTTCGTCATCATCGTCATCTTGAATATTATTGTTGTTATTATCCGACAATGAGAATCGACTTAATCCAAGAAAATCAATTTCATTTGGAAGCAACTGATAATCGAGACGTTCTTCATGCTCGGACGTTAAAGTTTCATTTGTTGGAAGTTTATTATATAGCGAAGAAACCCAATCCAAAGTATTTTCACCAACATCAAAATCAACTCCATTTGGTGAAAGAGCACTACTGCCGCCAGCTAATCGAGGAGAAATAAAGTTTGGTGGTCCATGAAGTTGAGAAGGGATGGATAAAGTTAAACTTGATTGATCCCAATCTTTTGCAAAAGTATGATGTAATAAAGCTTGAGCTTCACTCGTTAATGTTCGAGTTGAATTTTTTAAAAGCGCTGTTCGCACTTCATCAATAAATGTTGTTGTCGATGCTGATGACGATAATAAACCCGTAGATGATGATGTTGATTGCAACATGACCCGCTAAAAAAATTGGAATTAATCCTTTTTTAACACTTATGAATACGGAAAATAATAGATTAGACTAATCAATGTGCTTCATTCGACAAAGTTGTATTACCAAGAAGCTACCTTTTCTCCCTTTTAAACACCAAGAAATATTAAACAGGCTGTAAACTGATGAATCAGAAAAAGCCTAAAAGAATTGCAAGCATCAAATTTATTTATTTTGGCATAAGTGAAAAATTGCAAATAAATTAAAAAATTAAAATTTAAAAAATGTACATACAAAATAAATTAATAAATAAATACAAAAGCTTTATTATAAATTTTTTTAAATTAACAAAGATCACTATCTTCAATAGCATCAGCTCCACCTTCTTCATCCGTTCTTCTACGTTTAGATTCGGGTACATGAAGAAGTTTAATAACTCGAAGATAATCATTATCCAAACATTTAATGTAAGGTCGAGTAAGCAAACTTTGAAGTTTTTCTTCATCGCCTTTTTCGTATGTTGTTGCTAAATTATTTCCAAGTGTTCGTTCTTCAGTAAAATCTGCGCCATCTTTACTAAAAAATGGGAATGTGAAATTAGTAAAATATGAGAGTAAAAAATTTTATACGAACTCAGGTAAATGATATAACATTTTTAAAGCTTCGATGCCATCATCTTGAAGCAATGAAATAATAACCATTCCAATAACAATTTGACCTATTTTTGGTAATTCATTAACTTCTTTATATTTTTCAATTAATTCAATGGAAGCTTTTTTAGCTTTATCATAATTTCCTGCTCGTAAAAATAATTTGATTAAACGATTTAAGAAACCCATAGCCATTTTAGATCGATCAGCTTGTTGAACTAAAGTAAGGCCAAATTCATATAAATCTATTGCAACATCAGCATCATAATTTTCCATCATTTTGGCTGCTTTATCTATAGTCATAGCAGCAGTATCCATAACACCGCTATAAAGATATCCCTCTGCTGCTTCACGAAAAAGTTTTCCAGATTCTTTCATATTTTTCATGTCTCTGGCTATCATGGCTGCACTTTCTTTACACCTGAAAGTTTCTCAAATTACACAAATTCTTAGCTTTTAAAAATAACAATATATTACTTTGCTTCATGAAACTGATTCTTATTATTTCCATGACACTCAGCAGCTTTTAAATACATTTGCATGCATAAATCAAGCTTTTCAGCATTTTTATAACAAATTGCTGCTCGATCATATTCACTTGCAGCACTATCATATTCGGGTTTGGTTTTAAGCTTCCAAATAGAGGTTTTCAAGCTAAAATTACACTAAGATTTAGTTCTTTTTCTTCTAATATTTTTATTCTCAAAATCTTACTATTCTTTAGCTTTATTTTCACATTCTTTTGCTTCGGCAATTCTTCTTTCGGTTGTTTCACTCATTATTAATGTTCAAACCACTGAGATTAATCTCTGAAACAAATAAATCTTAAAACGGATTAAAGATTTTTGCAAAGAAAAAAAGGCAACAAAAACGACAGAAAGTTTTTGCTGTTTATAAAAAAAAGAGGCGAAAGCTGGCAGAAGAACAACGGCTTTCAAGATTGAAAAATTGAAGTATGTAAAAAAGTTTGATGATGACCGAATTTTTATATTTGAAAGCAACAAATTTTGGAAAGGGATGAAACAAAAAAATGAATGATCGTTGGTTGGTTGAAAAGTTTTTGTTTGAAAAACATCATAAGAATTTTGTAATTTTTACATAAGGTTTAAAAGTGAAAAAAATAAAAAAAAAACCAGATTTTTGAAAGGTTAAACTTACAAGCAAATTTGCAGAATTTTGAATGAGATCAACAAAGATAATATTCAAGAAGGAATGAATATTTAATGAAATAATTAATTAATTAATTATTGTATGAATAATGCTAAAGTTAGAATGTAAGGAAAAAATAAAAAACCTGAAATCAAAAAAAAATTCTCGGAAGATAAACCGTTTTTTTATTTAAACGGCAAAAAAAGGTTGAAAGAAGCGCCTTTATAAATTTAAAAAGTAATAATAATCAAAAAAAAACAATAAATATGCAAGAAATACAAAAGTAATAACAAAAAAATGGTTTGGTTATATTAAAACAAATATAGAAATGATGATGATGAAGTAAGAAAAAATGGTTGGGAGCGTCTCTTTGGGTTGAGATGGGTAATGATGATGTTGTTGTTGTTGTATGGGAATAAACCCTCTGCTCGGCTGCATGAAGAAAATGTGTATTATGGAAGAGCGAGGAGACGACGACGCCTTTGATTGGTAAAAAAATGAATGAAATTTGATGAATAAATAATAATGGAAAAAGTTTAGAAAAAAATTAGAGGCGCCAAAAAAGAAGTAAATATAAATAATAAGTTAAATAAAAAGTAGTAAAACGATAGATAATTGATTAATTAATTAATAGCTGCCACGGCCATTTGACATACGGCGAGATTGTTCCATATTAATAACCCTTTCAATCATAAGACGACCCTGCATTGTGGTTTTAGGATCTCCATGCAAACTGAAATAAAGATTTTTTGATAAAAAAAAAAAAAGAAAAGAAAGAATTTTTTTTCTTCGAAGTATGGTAAACTAAAAGGACGGTAGTTGTTTTTATAAGAAGTCGAAGAAGACTTTCAAAGATGAAAAAAAATTTTGGGGAAGGAATAGAAAAATTATTTCAAATATGAAAAAAATTAATAAAATAAGATTAAAGACAGTACATGATTAGACGGGAGCCAGCTGCAACATTGCCGGTTCCTCTTTTCATTACTTCAACTTTGCAATTAGTTGCTCGTTGAATATCAGCGAGTGTAGCCCCTTTATTTCCAATAATTGCACCCGAAATGGCGTCAGGTACGGTAAACTCAAGTTTCTCAGGGTTGGAAACCAATTCCTTAATAACTGAAGCTGCAAAAGAATCAGACCCATTCTTTTTTTGTGACATAACGTCAATCAAAACGCCACCACCAGAATGACCGCCGCCGCCAATATTCTGTAAAGACAAAAAAATCAAATATTTAGACGATTGTGTGTTTGAAGTAAAGTACAAAAATTTTTTTCCGAAAAATAAATAATAAAAAGTGAAAAACACACAATAGAAATTTCTGCATAAAAAAAAGCAGACAACAAAAAAATGATTAGAAAAAATATATATAAAAGCTACCAAAATTGGTAAAATAAGACGACATTAAGCTCTAATTAATAACGAGAATTGTAATTTACCGAATCATTACGATCACCCGATCCATCCATCATTCCACCCATAGGTGGTCCACCTCCCATCATTTGTGGAGGTCCCATATCATATCGTTGTTGAGGAGGTTGTTGCATCATGGGTTGTTGTTGGTTTGAAATGGGTTGATCAGTTTGACGCATTTGAGCCATAGTTGCAACACCAATGCCTAATCCCAAACCCATAATATTATATTTTGCAAGTACTTGCATAGCAGTCATAATTTCTCCAACGCTTGTTTCATTGAATCCCGAAGTTCGCAAAGTGGATTGTAAATTATCGAGGAAAGCCATAAGCTAAAATATTCACGAATGTAAATCAAATTTATTGATTGTTTTAATAAATACTTACATCCATATTTCCCATTCCTTGAACGGGATTCATCTTTGGACCAGGTGGAAATTGGCCTGAATTATTATTCATTTTACCATAACCTCCTTGATCAGATACAAGGGAAGTTTGGGATTGCCAAACGGGATTGGAGTTATTAGGATATTGGGATAAATTTCCATAATTATTATTTGGTTGTTGTCTGTTAAAATCAAATTGAGAATTGTTTGATTCATGTGCTGGAGCAAACGAAGGTTTTTGGTTGTTTTCAGTTTGCGTAGCATGCAATGGATCAGCTGCAACCTTTTCTAAAACCTTTAAAACTGCATCAACGAGAACTTGATTTGATTCAGCTCCAATGGTAATAACACGTTCAGGGGAATTTTTAGCTTCTTCACTTCCAGCTTTAGGATAAACTTGGATTGTAGCTCCAGTGGATTCACGAATTTCTTTAATGCTTGCACCACTTTTGCCAATAACCATACCCGCAGAAGTATTAGGGACAACCAACTTCATCTATAAAAAATTTACTTAGAAAATTGCTAATAATAAATAAAACAAAATTACTTGTTTAGCCCGTTCAAAACCATTAAGGTCATAATCAGTTGTTTTGTTTGTCGATGAATCAGCCTTTTCTTTAATTTTTTCGATAATTGCATGAATGACTTTGGAACAAGAATTGACTTTTCCTTTAACTAAACAAATGCGTTCATTTGTTCCATGATAAACCTCTTGATTTTTGGACATTTGAACTCGGCATCCAGAATCATTTTTGAGATTTCTCATTGATTCTCCACCTTTACCAATCAAAGCTCCAACTGCTGCTGCAGGGATTAAAATTTTAATTTGAACTAAAAGCAAAATAGTTATAAATATGAATTAATAAAAAAGGGGAAATTAAACCTTCGGCGTCAGACATGTGAGCTTTTTTTGATGCAGGTCCACTATTATCAGAATTTGGTCGTTTTTGTCCAGTAGCAGATGGCTTATTATCTTCCATACTATTCCAAATGAACCTATAATGAGGAAAAAATATGATAAATGAAATCTATGAAGCCAATTGGTAATAACAAAAAATATTTTATTGCAAAAAACAATTTGGGGCTAAATTTTGGTGAAAGGCCATCTCTCTTATCGCTAGTTTTTCCTTAGGAACTATTAAATGACAAAAATATAAATGTGAGATATGAAGGTAATTAGTAAATAACAAAAAAATGCTATCAAGGCAAAAAAATAAAATGTGGCAAATATTTGGTGAAAGTGCGCGTCTCCTCTCATCGCCAGCTTTTTTTTTATTGATTACAAAAAAATTCAAACTATCTTTCCACTTAGGAACCCATTCAAGTCGTTGCCTGAGAGAGGGAAATATGAAATTTGCGACGACACAAATTTATTTTATGCTGAAGCAATGCTCAATTCATTTTTTCTCTGCAATCATTTCATACATCTTTAATTTTGAATGAAACTAAAAAAAATGTTATCGGATGATTCGCCTGATCGCCCTAGGGTGCGTGAAAATCATGTCGATTGGTATTATTCGCCATCAGTAGATGTTACAAGTTCTGGAAGTCGAATATATTCACAAAGAGTACCACGTAAGTTTTATGTTTTACAAGCTTTACAAATTTATGATCATTTATTTTAGTAAGAATTCAAGCACAACATAATGTTAAGAAAGAAGCTTTCAAAGAAGAAGATAAATTGGAGACGGCTGATCTTGATTTGAGTGTGGATGAAGAAGTTTGTTTATTTATTCTTTAATTTGTCTCACTTCTTTTTTTCTTAGGATTTACGGTCATTAAGATCATCAACTACTCAACCTTCTTGTGATCCTAATGATTTGTTATGGAATGAGCCGAAAACAGATGAAAGTGTTCGTATTTCTTCGATTTTGAGTGATTGGAAGGCAACAGAAAGGAATGCTTTGGGTAGTTGTTTTATTTTATTCTTATATATATATGTATTTAGTCGTGTTACAGATCAAGCTAAAAAGATCATGAAAAAGAAGCATAACAATTCAAAAGCCAGCACTTCAACAAATTCACCAATTGAATGTTTATCAAGTTCAACAACTACTTCGACTGCTTCTTCTGTAGCTACACCAACTTCTACGTTGAGAAAAAGACAGTATCGGTCTGAAACGGCTATGGGATCGCCATTAGCTGCAAGCACACCTAAATCTGGTTTTAGGATTTTGAAGAGAAAAAGCGATGATTTTGATACTCCATTGAAAAGGTAATTTACTTTCGTATTCCATCGTTTTATAATTCTTTATTGTTTTAGGTTTAAGCCAAATTTGAATGATTCCTTTGATGATCCTATGACAGATTCACAATTTGCTACGTCTAAATCTCCTGGTTTAAAGACTTTGACTCCATCGAAACAACAACCTTCAAGGATATTATCTGTTCCAAAATTTGCTGCTACTCCAACTAGATTTCATCATTATCCAAAGATATTATCCGCTCAAAAAGTGAATGTGTCTTCTGCTAAACTACAACAACCTTCAGCTATATTGCCTGTTCCAAAAGTGAATGTGGCTTCTTCAAAACCTCAACAACCTGCAACTATGGTTTCAGCTCCAAAAGTGAATGTGGCTTCTGCGATACCTCAACATCCTTCAACTATGGTGTCTGCTCCAAAAGTGAATATGATTTCAGCAAAACCTCAACAACATTCGATGGTGTCTGCTCCAAAAGTGAATATGACTTCTGCGAAACCTCAACAAGCTTCAACTATGGTGTCTGCTCCAAAAGTGAATATGGCTTCTGCGAAACCTCATCAAGCTTCAACTATGGTGTCTGCTCCAAAAGTGAATGTGGCTTCTGCGAAACCTCAACAACCTTCAACGGTGTCTGCTCCAAAAGTGAATATGACTTCTGCAAACACTTATCAACATACAAAGATATCACCAAAAGAGAATTCAACTCCTGCAAAACTTCAACAGCCTCAAAAGATGATATCTAATCCAAAATGGAATCCCAATCGATCTAAAGTGAAATCAAATGGTACACCATTATCAACATTATGGAAGAAATCGAAAAGTATGGAAGTTTCTGAGAAGCATGTACCGAAACCAATAATGATTTCAAAGCCACCTCCACCACAACAACGTCCAGTTCAAATATTACCTCCAAAAACGAATAATGTTGCTGATCCTAAACATACTTCAATGATCAAATCAAAATCCTTTGCTCCACCACCAAGACTTCCATCTGGCTATGAGGATGACTGGGATGATGAATGGGATGATGCTTCAATTTTTGATGGAATAATAAAAAAGTAAATCAACTATATGGGTTCTTCAGTCAAAAATATAACTTCTCTTTTGTTTTGTATTTTTTTATTGTTGTTTCTAATTGTTACTATATATATTTTTATAAGAATATCTTTAAAAATGTTTGTATAAATTTCTTATTCTTTTATCTTTTGTTATCGTATCTCTCGAATTCAGTGGTTATTTACCTTTTTTATTTTTTGAAGCTGTGGTAACAGGTTTTGTAAGAAATGCGTTTCAGAGATGAGTCTTCCACTTGTTTCATTGGGAACTGAATTTCCATTTAATTTTTTGCATGCAGAAATAATCAAATATTTTACTGAAAAACATGATGAAAATAAAGCAAAAAGAGCAGAATTTTTGGAACAAACTCGAAGCAACGAAGAAACAAGAGTGATTCAAAAAGATCGTGAATTATTTAATCATTTTGCTTTGAGGGTGAGTTATTTTTTGTTTTTATGATTATTAGAATGCTGTTTATTGATGTTAAATCTTTTGAGACGCTTATGCTAGTTTTATTTTATTGTTTCACATAACTTCTTTGTTATCGGGTTTTCTTCTTACTAAACAACGTTCATTATTCTAGGGTAATGCTGAAACTCGTCTTGAAAGTTTGGGATTTCGTGTTGGTTATGCTTTGGTTGAAAAAGTGGCTCGTGATCAACCTCGATTAGCAACAGAATTGGATACAATGAAATTTATTTGTAAAGAATTTTGGACTACCGCTTTTGGTAAACAAGTTGATAATTTACGAACAAATCATCAGGTACGGTACTTTCTTTTTTATAAAAACTTTTTTTTTCAAATATTTATATGTCATATTCCTTATCCTTAGGGAAATAAAAAGCAAAAACGTATATTTTTATAAATGTGACGTTGAAACAAAATTTGCATTACGTTATTACTTTCATATTTTAAAAGTTTTTTTAAAGCTTTAAAGGTAATAATTGTATATTTCTTAATCGTAATCGTTTTAACCTCAAACTGAAGTTAAACTTTATAATAAAATAATTTGATTTGAAATTTTGATTAAAAGAGCAATGGGGCACATGCTTATTACTATTTTTAGCTTTCCCCAAGGACTTTGACATAACATTCTCACTTTTTCTGAGAGAAGAAATATGTACATACGTAACTAAAAAAAGCATTCATTAATTAATATTTCCGTTTGTTTTAGAGTATCTATGTGGTTCAAGATAACAAATTTCTTACAATAACATCATTAGCTGAAGGAACTCAATATTTAAAAGAATCTGCAATGTATCTTTGTTTTCCTGCTGGTGTGGTCCGTGGTGCTTTAGCAAATCTTGGAATCAAATGTGTTGTATCTGCTACAGTTGAAACTATACCTATTGTTAAATTTACTATTCATTTGCATAAAGCTAATTAATAAATGTTTTTTTTGTTCTTGTTTTTTTTTTGTTATTGGAAAAATGGTAGTTAAAAAAGGGTGATGAGCTAAATGAGGAGAGGAGAGATGATACGGTGGTATCAGAATTGTTTTTGTTTTGTTTTTTTGCATTAATAGCTTGGATTGTTTACTTTTATATTTGTTGTTCAAATTTTCCCGCCACTTTAGCATTTACATAATTTAAGCTTATTAATTTTACAATATGATGCAAAGATGTAATGTGATTTTTTATAATTTTTGTTCTTACCCTTATTAACAAAAACTTTTGCATAAGTAACATAGCATCATTTCTTCTTCCAGCCACCCCCATTTTTTCTATAGTTGTTAATTTATCATCCATATTTTTGCTTGCTTTCTGAACTTTTATTTATTAACCCAAATGTTTATTTAAAATTAAATAATATAATTATTTTGTCTTTCTCTTTGTACATACAAAAAAAAATGTTTCGTCGTTGTCATAAAAATAAATGAAATCTAAATTAACTTTTTTTTATGCAAATGACAGAAGCAGAATAAAAACAAAACGTATACGAATGCCCTTTCAAAAAAAGAAAGATGTTGCGTTGCTTCTGGTCAGTAACAGCTCTCTCAACCCAGCTCACGTATGTGTGCATATATGTATTTGTATAACATCAACAAAAACTAACTTTGAAAATATGTAAAAATGACATTTTTTGAAGCAAAGAGAAAAGAAAAAAAAATTACGTATTACACGAAAAAAATAAAATTATATTCCCAAATGGCGGCGACAATTATGTAATGAATAAAAGAAATATTTTTTGAAGGATATTTTAGTAACAAAAAAAATGTTACCATCAGAAACTTTAATACAATATAAATTTTTTCCCCGCAGTAAAAGAACATTTTTTGCGTAGTAAAGTTCTAAAGTCCAAAAGTTTTTTTTAATGTTTGCAATGGTCAGTTAGAAGTTCCCATGAAAATATTAAGGTGTGATACTTCTTCCTTTGCACTTTTTTTAAAAGAAATTTTGCTTACATATTTTTTGAATTTGGATTTGGAAAAGTTTCAATTTTAAAAGGATTAAATAAATACAAAAAAGGAAAGTGTTGCAAAAATAAAATAAAAAAGAAGATGCAAAAGGAATAAACACGTAAAACGTAAAAGATGCAAAAAAACTAAAAGGTTGAAAGGATGCTATTGACATCAGTTTTTTTGTGTTTACGGTAATGGCTTTCATAAAATAAACAAAAATTTTGAAGAAGGAAAAAACTATAAATAGGCTACCTTTTTTGGTACACTAGTAAATTATTTTTTTATTTTTTCTTATTACCGTAATTTTTTTTTATTTATTCGTTGTTATTTGCTTTTTTAAAAAAACCAGAAGATGACTTTCAAACAAATATTTTTCTGTTATTGTCTTTTCTGGCGTTGAAGAATGTTTATTGCTTTCTTTTTCTGAGCTTTAATTCAGCTCATTTTTGTGGCGTTTGGGCTTCGAATAATTTTTTAGTGTTTGAAAGCTTAGAAAATTTCGGTACATCATGGTATATCTCAAACTATTTCGAAACCCAGGCTTTAAATAAACAAATTTTCACTTTGAAGTAAGCTTTATCGTAGCTTATTTGTATGGGTCCAAGAAAACTTTTAAAGTAAAGTACTTCCGATTGATACCTTTCCAAAATAAATTACATAGCAAAAAAACAATTTTGCAGCAGCATTAAAGTCAAAGAATAAAATAAATTTTTGTTGTTTATTAATTTTTTGCTTTCGTACTTTTTAGTCATTAAAAAAATAACAAAGATTACATGTTTCAAAAAGGTTATCCTTCAAACCATTTTCTTAGAAAAGGAAGCTAGCTTTTTCGTCATGATTTTTTCTTACTATTTTTAGCATCTTTCTTTATCGTTCAAGCATCTATTGAGTATGCTTTTGTTTCAGGGGGCTTAAATATTGCAAAAGTAAGCGTAGTAACAAAATTTATTTTTAACCATTAATTATAAAATATAATATAATATTATTATATTAGTAATGCAATTTACGAAATAAAAAGAGAGAGAGCAATTTTTTTCCGGGTTTAAAAATCATTTATTTCATTTTACGTATGCATTTTTTCTTGTTGATTTTTTAAGAGATAAGGAAATATTTTTGATGAAAGGATTAGAAAATATTATAAAATTAATAAGTTTGTTTGTTACTGTAGGAAAATGGAATTTTGCATGGAAAAAAATATTTTAAAGTTTTTGTTGACTTTATTTTAATTGCCTTAACCTTTTTTTTGCTTACACCAGCATCAATCTTTTTTATTTTTAAAAATGCAATTTTTTGACGTTTATTTTTGGAAGTTTTTTTGCGCTGCAACATTTTTTTCCCATAAAATTTTTAGCATTTTTATTAAAGATTAAAATAAAGTTTCAAAATGTCCTTTTACCTTTCTTTCTTTACCAACCATTTTTACTCCGCAAAAATTTTTTAGGAGTAAAGTTCGCTCTCTTTTTTTTTTTCTGTGACGTAAATATATTTGTTTGTACATATGTATTCTTTCGAAGTCGAAGATTTGCCACATTTCTCGCTCGATGCATCTTAAAAAGATTGCTAATAAATTTTTTAATTTCCGGTATGGTTTAAGATAATACTATTGATTTATGCGTAAATATATATTTTTTTTGTAACGTAGGCGTTAAGCTTCCTTGAGTCCATTTATAGAAGAAAAAAAATTTTTTTTACGTTTTTTTATTCTTTATTTCATTTTTTTATGTGATGACTACAGCACAGCAGCGTCGTAAGGGTCATGCTGCTTCTTATTACCATAATACTTTACTTTATGTAGTTGTGTTTTTTTTTTCCATTTGCTCCAAAGTGAAAGTTTGAAAAAATGACTCAAAAACACAACATTAAAAAACGAATAATAATTAATTAATTTCTTTTTTCGCTTTTAAAACAAAATCAAATTTTTTTCCTTTTTAATATTAATAATAACGAAGGAAGATAAACAAACGATGAATAATAAATTAAGTCCAAAATAAGAAACGATCATAAGTCGGATAAATGAATATATTTATTTTATTTTTTTAGGGATAAAAGAAGGAAAACAATGGACTTATCCATCCAACCATTCCTTCAACATAGATATATTTTTTTTGTTCTTACCTCAGTTTTTTTTGCTGTTGGTGGATGGAGACGGAATTAAGCTCTCCATTGCATCTTACTTTTTTAAGAATCTTATACGTAAAAGGTTTTTTTAGCTGTAGAGTTTTTTTAATTTTATATATATTGAGATTTATTAAGTCAGTCATCATCGCCACTGTTGTGTAAAAGACTTAATGTGTGCAAAAAAAAAAATGGTAGTCGTGGTGGTGGTGGTCATCAAGGGTGAATAGTTTGTTTAGTATTTAGTGATTATTGAATCGTATTATAGTTGCTTAAAGGGTTTAGATTTTTTTGATTTCTTTATCTCTCTTTGTTTTTTTTTTTTGCAAAAATAAAGAAGAAACAAATGAATGCAAAAATGAGAAACTAAGTATGTAATTATTAGTATTTAATAAAATCGAAAAAAGAAAGAAGATATTAGTACTTGCAAAAGCTTGCATAATATTAATTTGCATAATAAAAGTCTTTGATAGTTTTATAGTTGGGATATTTGCAGGTTAAGCTTCTTATTCCTGCTTTTTTCCATTTCGCTGCCACTATTGTTTTGGTATTAAACGCTTTGTTGTTTAGGGAATCATAAATTTAATAATAGAGAGGATAGAGTTCAATAGCTTAAGCTTTTTATATATTTTTTTACGCTACAATCATCTTGAAATATTTATTAGTAGCATCCAACTAACACTGGCTACAGAATGTTTTTTGGGAAGTTTTTGTACGAATGAATCATACATATGTGTTTTTTAAAATGGGTTTATAAAAGGCAAAAAAAGACTTACTTTTTTGCTTCAAACACACACCGCTTATCTTTGTTGGTGAAATCACGGGTTTCGAATTTTTCTTATTTTTTAACTCGTTTTTAAAGGTATTCACGCTACAAACATTACTCTATCCTCCACTTAAAAACAAAAAAATATCTGCTGCTTTTTTTCTGAATAAAGAAAAATCTTTTTGAAAAAAAGTGTGATTACTGTATCCGTGTGTAACCAATTAGAAATATTTCATTTTTTTCTAAAAGGGATAAAAATAGCTTTCAAATTCTAGGTAAAGTTTAAAAAAACCATGAGGTTTTTTTATGTTATTTCTTTTTTATGCTTTTTTTTCTTTGACCATGCGGAAATCTTTATTACCACATTTTTTTTCTTATGTTTTTTTGTTTTGATTTTTGGTTGGCTTCTAATTTCAGCCTTTTTTTAAAGCTTAGAAAAAAAACGTCATTTTTTGAAAGATGAGAAGAAATGATGCTTCAGAAAAAAAGGATGAGGAATATTATCTCTTTTTTCCATTTTTGTGGTCTTCAAATAAAATAAAAAGTTGACCGCGTGGGAAAAATTCTATTTTATGTAGTAAAAAAAATAAAAGAAAAGAAAATTGAAAAACAATAGCCGCCATTTTGATGAGTAACAACAGCTAACTTCATCAGTCTCAAGAGTATGATAGTAAATAATATTATAAAATATTTTATTATTGTTTTACTTCATAATTACGAATTTAAGCAAACAAAAAAAAATTGGAGATTAAATGTGTAAAAGTTATTACCGTAAATTTCATTATTATTATTAAAGCTTTTTTTCATTTAAAAATGCAATAAAAATGAGTTAATTTGAAGTTAAATAAAATTTCAAGAAAATGATGTTGTTTAATTTTTTTATAGCTCATTTTTTAGGTATCTCTTTTTGTGAAATATATGCTACTATTTCTCTGAATAATTATATCTATCTACCTATGTATTTCTGCGGAGGAGGAGGATTCCTTTTTGGGTCATCATTAATATATATAAAAAAACCTTTTTTGGGATATTTCATTCATTTTTCTCTTTTCTTTTTTGAAGAGGAGTTCCCTTAAGGGCGGAGCTTCTTTTTTGCTTTACCTTTACTTTTTTCTTTCTTCTTGCTTGCTCGCTATATTATTGCCAATGGCGTCAAACTTTAGTTATAAAAAAAGGCGTTGATTTAATAAAAAAAATATTTTGTGGTGTGCGTGAGCGAGTGCAAAAAATTATTTTTTCACTCATCCTTCGCTTCTTTTTTTCGTTGTTGCTGCTTTTTTTAAAAAATACTATAAAATATTTTAATAAAATTATAAAAATTTTTCAGTACCGATAATTATTTTTATATATAAATATTTGTTTGACAATAATAACCTTTTATTTTGTTGAATTTGGGTATTACTCTCAATTGATAGTAACGCACTTCGCCCAATACTTTTGTTACTCTCAAATATTAGTAATTCTCAATTTTTTTTTTGCCAAACATGTATTCCCATGAAGAATCATTTATTTCCAATATTGTTAGAAAATGTTATTCCATAAAAATGACTAGCAGGACGTCGATATTGTTATGCATTTTTATTATTTCGACAGTGTTATCTGCCGTGGCTGCAGAAATGGACTATGGTAAGAAATTTAATCATGAAAAGTTTTAATAACTAATTTTATTTTGATTTTTTTTTTCAGATGAAATGTCTCAAGCACTTAAAGATCAACAAATTGTTCATACATCAAATAAATATATTTCTAATACCAAACCATGTTTAGAAATTGTTGATAAAAATGTGACTTTTGTAAAAGCGATATCAAAAAAGGCTAAAAAATTAGTTTTGGTTTCACCCCTTCTTAAATTTGATGTTGCATTTTGTACTCCCGAAGCTGAAGCTTCAACTAAATGCGCCCCTGAATCTCGATGTACTACAGTTTTCAGTAAGTATCTTTTCTTATTTCTTTTTGCTCGCGAACATGAAAAAAAAAATATTAATCAGATACAAAAAAATCTTTTTTTTGTATTTCCATGTTACGCACCAATGTGTTATGTTTGATAAGTAAAATACTATAGTAATAATAATATTTTTTTAGAATGGAAATCAGCGATGACTCAAGTGGATTCTCAAACATTTAAAAAGGATGAAATTTTAGTTCCTACGGGTTGTATGTGCTTTTTGGGATCTGATTCGGAAGATGGTGATGATTCACCTTTAATTATACTATAAATTTTACAGTTTTTTTCCGTTGATAAAAATAATTAAGGGTCTTTTTTAAATAATTTATTTATAAAAAAAATATGTTTTGGTCTTGGCAACCTTTTTAACCTTTTTTTTCGAGAAGTCATTGCGCAGTAAAGCCTCAATTTTGATGATGATGCATCTGTACTTTTGAAGCCTCCACTTATTTATTACTACTGTATAAAATAATACAAGGATAGACTGAAGCGTCATAACCTTTCAAAAATTTAAAAAAATAATAATACAAACTTTTTATGTGCCTATTATGACTGCTTTTTCTTATTTTATCCATGATGCATTTTAAAAGTTTTCGACATGAAAGTCCTTCTTTTTACCATGAAAATCCAAACTTCTTGCCAAGGCCCTTTTACTAATATATTACTTCTCAATGCTTCCATATCTTTTTCCCCTAAAAAAATTTTTATAACACGTTTTACTATTTTTGTTTTGTTTTTCAAAATCTTTTTTTATTTGTTCTAATTTGTTACGTTTTTTTATAATCTAATTTCCATATAAAAAAATTATTATTGTATTCATTTAAAAAAATTTACGTTTTTCTTTGTTTGTTTTAAAATAAAATGATTGACTTTATTTTTGTCATAATTTTTTATGCGTATAAAAACATGTATGTCACGTCACGTCACATATTGAATTGAGGAAACAACTACAAAACTTCACATTTTGTTTTTGATTATTTGAGCTGACACAAATAAAATAAATTGTAGCTTAAAAAAATATTTTTTTGTTTTGAGTGTTTTGAGTCATCAAATATGTATGTACCGTTCAAAAAAGGTCAAAGCTTGAAGCATGAAATTTATTTTATATTACTTTTTTTCTTTTTGCTAATTTTGTACACAACTTTAACATTTTTGAAATAGTTTTTTGCTTTGATATTTAAAAAAAAATGAATACTACTGCTTCTCGAGGGAGTTTTTGGCATTTTTGATTTTCTTTAAATCACATATCATAGTCAAAATAATAATAAATTTTGTTGAAAATAACAAAGCTATAAATTTAATAAAATTTTATTTACATCGGTTTTGATAAAATAAAAGCAGAAAAAATTAATGGAATCGATTATGGTATTTTTTGCTTTTGCTTAAAAATCACGATAATTAAATCCAAGGCTTTAAAAAAATGTAGGCTGCAAATGAAAAACTCAAAAATCACTATTCTTTTGTTTTAAACTCAAAACACAATTTTTTTGATGCGCTCTAAATCCTCCATCATCCATTGTTTATTTGCCTACAAAGATACATGTATGAATGCGTTCAAAAACAAAATTAATCTTCGACAAATTTTTAAAATCTTGCTGCTCCTTTCACTCCATCGTTGTTAAACCCTTTGAAAGATTAGATTAAACCGTTACGTTTTTAGTAATTTTTAATACCTCAAAATTTTATATGAAACAAAGAAACGAAGTAAACAATGCCAAACAACAATAAACAATTCAAAACAAAATGAAGAAAGTTTCCATAGGAATCAAAATATAAAAAAAGTTAAAATGATAAATAAATCTTCTCCTGAAAATAGAGCTTTTTTGCTAAACAAAATATACATACAAATAAGTGAAAGTAACGAAATAATAATTAAACATCGTCATGAAAATCAAGATTCTTTCTAGATTCCCAATGTTCGGAATGAGTTGGAGGATGAAGGGTTATCGGAGTTTGAGGGATTCCATCTTCAATGAAAAATTGTTTATCCATCATTGGAGAATCCATAATTGCAGCTGAAAGGGTTCGAGTTTTCTGTCTTTGTGCACATGCCGCAAGGACAGCGTCATGAATGGTTGGATAAAAATTGGATTTTGGTACGGTATTATAAAATCCACAATGTTCAAGGGTGTCACGAATTGGAGCTAAAATTACAAACATTTTTAAACACAACTTTCATTAAAAAAATTTACCTTTAGCTTCAGCTAATGAAACATTTATTCCTTGTCGCTTTAATCTTTGAAAAATATCGATCAAAGCTGAGATACTAGTATAATCAATAAATGTAAAACCCGAACAATCAATAACTAAAAATTCGATTCCACCATGCTTTTTCTCGCCTGCTTTTTCATATGATGATAATGATGAATCTTTTCCAGATGCAAAAATACGAGCAACAAATGATTTTTTTCCATTCAATTTTTTTGCTATTGCTGCTGGTTTGGGAGTTGGTGATAAAACAAAATTATGCATTGTTGCTAATCCATTTGCAGTTGAATATTGTTTGATAGCTTTATCAATGGATTTTGAAAAATGTTCAACATTTATAAAAAGCTAAAAAAAATATGTTTGTTTATCGTGTGTTTTTACAAATTCAAAACTAACCAAAGGTGCATCAAATCGAAATATTCTAACCCCGTCAATATCCATAACTCTACCATATCTTCCAACATCTCGATATTCTTCCGTTCCACTAAGTTGAGATAAAATTCTCCAACGTGGCCATTGAATACGAAATACGGTGGTTAATAATGCAAATACCACAGCCACAGCTAATCCTTCCATGACGTTCAAAACTACAGTAGCAACAAACGTTACAATCCATATCATCTTAAAAAATATATGTAAGTAAGCTTTTTATTTAAAAAAATTATAATCGCGATTTTGGGTTATCTATTTATTATTGTTCTTTTTTTGTTGCTTTCTTAGAAGATAAAATTCAAGGATTTTGTAGTTATAAAACCCGGAAATGCTCTATCTTGAAAATTAAAACATATAAGTAAAGATACTTACGAAATCAATTCGAGCAACGCGGAAGAGATGTGCCAATTCATGAGGCATTTTTTGAAAGACGCCCTAAAAGGATAAGTAAAATTAATAATATTGAAATAAATTTAGTCACCCCGAAATCTCCTACTTACCTTCATTGAATAAATAATTATTACAGCTAAACAACACATAGGTAATGCAGATAATAAAGGACCCAAAAATAAAATAACAATTAAAAGTAATGCAGCGGTGAAAAGTGAAGAAAGCTGTGTTTTAGCTCCACATTCGACATTAAGCATGGATCTTCCAAGGGAAGAACTTATTGGATATGCATTGAAAAAGCTTGAAAGAGATGCAACTATTCCAAGAGCATATAATTCTTGATTATTATTTGTTGTAGATTGCAACTTTCGATTAAATACTTTACACATTGAAAGATGTAAAGCAACCACAACGAAAGCTATTTCAAATGCAGGTCCAATTACATATGGAATTAAATCATATCGAGGCAATTTGGCGATGGGTAAACCAGTTGGAACATTTCTAACTATTTCAATATTTTGAGTTTGTGAAAAATTAAAATAAAAACTTATAAAAGTTGAAATAATTACGAGGAGAAGTTCGAATGGAATAGGGCATGGAAGATGTTTACGAAATTTTTGGGTAATAATATCTTTGCCAATGTAAAGAAAAATAAAGCTACAAATTGATATTTCCATTGCAGTCATATTTGTTGTTGGAAGGTTTTGAACGAAATCGTAAATGTACTAAAAAAGATAAGAGTAAAAAAAACTTTGAGAATTAGTTTGGAAAATTTTAAACATAGCTTTATCGACCGAAAATTAATCGACAACTTTAAAGCCTTCATGAATTTTTTATAAACTCACTTTAATTAAATATCCTGGACCACTAATTTTAATTACATCCACTTGTAGCAATTTATTAACTTGAACTACGACAACATGAACCGCGGCACCCGTGCAAAAACCTGATACCAATTGGTCAGATAAATATGAAGCCATAAATTCAATTCTTAATAAAGCCATAGTAATTTGAATGATTCCCGAAACCAGGGTTACTAATTGAACCAATTCTTCTTGAGATACAGTAACTTTGGGAACTGCATCAGTTAGGTTATTAAAATCCAAGCTAATATGATGATGATGAGCTTGATCAACATAACGAATTTCAGCGGCAAGATAATCACTTTCAATTTGTTCATAAATATTTCGACATGATACTCCTGTCATTAAAGAAACAATAGCGAAGGATCCTATGGAAACATATTTAGATGTTCCAAAAATCATATAAAGTATTACACCAAAAAATGAGGTATAAAGACCATAAACTGGATCCACACCAGTGAGAATTGCATAAGCTATCGATTGAGGAACATGAACAATTCCAACCTAAAATTTATGCGGAAAAAATAGCTAAACCACAAATTTTTTAGTGACTTACCGTAAGCCCAGCAGATATATCACCAAGTAAATTAGTTTTATAATCATATTCAGGCAACCATGAAAGAATAGGAAAAAATGAAATTAAAAATTTAAACAATCTTTCGATGGATGTAAAACAATTGCAAATTTCAACAAATTGTTTTTTCCTTTTTGATTTAATTTTTGGGGATTCTTGAAATTGAAAGGTTCGATCAAATTGTTCTTGATTCATAAATGTTGTGGATGGAATTCGATCACGATAATGTTGATTTTGATTTTGAGATGGCTGTTGTGGACTCGATGGAAGCATCTTTTTTAAATTATAGCAAAAAATCTGTAAAAAAATTAATCAAGCTATTTTTAGGTTTTTAGGGACAAAGAAAAGAAACACGAGATTAAAAAAACTTTTTTAAGCTTGGATTAAAACTTTTGTATGATAACAAAAATGCTGAAGTGACAAAACTAAAAATTTAATGATTCAATTTGAAAAAAATAAGAAAACTTGAAAAGTCGAATGCACTCATTTGGAGTTCAAATACTCATGTGTAAAAAAGGATGAACTTTGAACATAGAAGAAGAATTACACTTGCTAAAACAGCGTCGATGAAGAAAAAAAAGTTGGAAAATTCCAAAGATGGAAACTTTAGGCACAGATAAAAAGCAAAGGACTAATTACC
The DNA here is from genome assembly GCA_028622995.1 of Panagrolaimus kolymaensis. Taxonomy (NCBI): domain Eukaryota; kingdom Metazoa; phylum Nematoda; class Chromadorea; order Rhabditida; family Panagrolaimidae; genus Panagrolaimus; species Panagrolaimus kolymaensis. The sequence goes on from JAJQJQ010000006.1 coordinate 7,429,664, forward strand.
TAAAAAACCAAATCGCGAATATTTAAATTTTAAAAGTATATCTTTTTGTAAAATCAATATTTTTAGGACAACACTCGTCTCCAATCTGATTACAAGACAAAAATAAATATGTAATAATCTCATTAATTTATCAATGGCCCTGGTCTTAAAAAGGTCAAAAGAATGATTATGAAATACCTCGATCATTCTTTTGACCTCAAAACAACATATCCAAATGGTTGGTCATTGGTCACTACTTAAAGTCTCATTCATTATTTGAAGAACAAATTTGCGCAAATTTATGCATTATCTTATTCTTTTTCGAGATTAATTATCAAACCAAGGCAAAAAAGAAAGAAGAGAGGAAAAAAAAAGAAACACCAGGTGTCAATCAACAAAGAACAACTCGGGTTTTGCCAAAAAGTTAATGAATCAAACCAAAAAGCAATAAACGAACAAAAAAAATTTAATATGTAAAAACAAATGATTGAAAATGGATTGGAACAATATTTTCTTCCGGGATTTGTCTATTAATTTTTAGCTGATAACTTTAATAGATCCAAAGATTGAGTTTTAAAAAAATTTAAAAACATTAATATTTTAAAAATGGCGAAACTTTTGTTTAAAAACGCTACAGAAAATTCTTAGCAGGTGGCTGTTTGATTATGAAATTTAATAAATTATTTAAAACCAAAGATAAACTTCCTTCTTTATTTTTCTGTTCAAAAATTTCACCTGTTTTTATAAACCCAAACTAACTGAATAGGAAGAAAGATAAAAAGATAAAAAAAAAAGTGCGCAATTTTAATCAAATTTCTGATGGGTCAGTTTTATTCATTTATTTGTCACGAATACCTTTTTTATTGATAGATATTTCTCGAATGAATATTCATTCTATTATTAGGCAAATTGGGTTTGATTGCACGTAATTTAAAAGAAAATTAACGATTGTTTGTTTAAAGAAATATTCAAAATATCAAATTTTTTATTATCAACGAATTATGCAAAGAAACAAAGGAAAAACCCAAAAAAGAATGAGAAAATAAAAGCTTATTGAATATCTAAATTGCAATGATTAAAGCGCTTCAATCAACATTTTTTTTTCTAAAAATAAATAATCTCAAAATTATGGGAGGATTCTATTTTTGGTTATTGAATAATCATTTCCGGCGAATATATATCCCGTTTTTTTGATATGTTTCAAACTTTTTTAAATCACGAATTTGCTTTCATTTCTGACTCAGAAAAACATTTTTATAGCTTTTTTTTCACCTTTTTAAGATTCTTGGACTTCGGTCGAATTTTAGATTTTGATAGCATTTCCTGAAATTTTATGAAAAGAAACTCATTTTTTATCTTTTGTAAAAAAAAGAGAAGATTAAGTTAATATAAATTTTTATTTTATCTTGCTTGCGCAAAAACGACAAATCAATTTCAAACAGATACATACATATATACATAAAGCAATTAAACTAAAAAAACAACAACAATAAATCTTTTTGATCCATTATCTTTGCCAACGACCAACATCATTTGGGCATAAAATAATATTCATCGATTTGTGATTTAGGATGAGAATATGCAATAAGAACCCGAAAGATACGTCATCACTGGTAATTAAGAAAGTTCGATCTTCTTAAAAAAATGAATAATTAATGAAAATAATTTTTTAAAACAAAAAATTTAAAAAAGTTAACCTTGGATGATGCAAAAATGATCGATTTCTTTTTCGGCGGCTTTTGAGATTCTTTTCAAAATGATTTCAGGGAGAAAATCAGTGAGTTGGAAATGCAAAGTTTGGCCATAATAAATCAAAGAGACGGGAAACAAATTCTTCATAACTGAAAAAGCAAAAGTTTTAGTTTTTTTGAAGATAACCCATCCAACTTTCCTCGAATTGCCTTGGTGGTATGATTATTGGTGGTGTAATTTCGAATTTCTCCAATATTTTTAGTCATCATATTGATGTAATTCTTTGTAATTTTCTGAATTTCGCTTTGATTTTGGCGTTGATTTTGGCGAGGGTCATCAAGAGAATTAAGTATGGACTTTATTAAAATAGGTGCTCCCTTTTCTGCTAAATATTCAAGCAAATTTTTAACAAAAATTTTTACGGCTCTCGAATCGAGTGCTTCGGCCGAGACAAAGCCAAATGCGACGAGAGCAATTACAAATAAATATTTCATCATTTTCGAAGAAGCTGATATAATAATAAAATATTAATATATGATGAATTCAAAAGTTCACTGCAAGTAAAAAACACACAAATAATCAAATGTAAAAAAAATGGCCAACAATAAATTCGCAAAATAAACTCGAACGAAAGTTAAAAAAAATTATGTGTGTTTTCTATAAAGCGCCGCCAAAGTGGTTTGCTTCTTCAAAATATAAATATGTAAGCAAAAAAAATGTTGAAAGCCCGACATCGAACAAAAATCCTTTTGCAGCAACGAACTAACAAATTTGCCACCGTGCGTTTTTTTAGTTGTTTTTTTTAACCAAAAATAAAAAATGTAACTAACGCTTGCTTTTTCATTTCAGTGAAAAGTGTTTTTTTGCTTTCCCCCAAGAGAGAAAAAATAGTTGCCACTGCCATTTGCTTTTTTTCACGGAAAATTTGTTTCTCCTTTAAAAAAAAGCTGAAAGAAAAGAGATAGAATTCCATAAAAATAAAAGAATTGAAACCAAAATTTAAAAAAATCTATGATTATTTTTTTCATTGTTGAAAGGTTCATTAAATTACCTAGCGTTAATTTTTTCAATAACATATTATGTTATTTTTTTTAGATGCTTGGGTTTTGGTTCAAATTTATATAAACGTTTTTTTTTGCAATTTTATGAAGAAAAAAAACATTGTCTTTATTTATTTATTTATTCACGCATTTTAGACAAAAAATAAATTTAAATGCATTAATTCGTGACAAATATGATTACAAAAATTTTTAATTAAAAAAGAAAAAGACATATTTTTAAAAAGGAAAATAAGAAATGGAATGTTTTAATGGGATAGAAATAAATTTTCGCATATTCATTTGCAAATAAATTTTTTAAGCGGCTACTGTATGCTTTTGTGATGGCGAAGTTGGTCGTTCTTCATTTGCACAAGTTTTGGTTGTGGAGGAAGAAGTTTCAGAAGATTTCTTTATTAATTTTGAAAGTGGAGGTTTTCGAACCATTCCAAATTTAATCATCGAATGCATCATTTCAATCACCGATGGTTTTGGATGAATGTAAGACATATTTAATAAATCAATGGATTTTTGATTAGAAAATCTAAGTTCGGGTCCAATTCGATGCACCACTGCCGTGGATTGAGGATCGAGTTTAGTTTTAGCATAAATTTTAAGCAACCAATTTGGCGCAGTCACGGGTGAAAATAAATATCCATCATTTTTAAATTCTTCCATCAACCAATTTCTCATATCCGAAAACCATACAGGTTTTGAATGAGTTATTAAAATTCGTTCACCATTTGTTTTTTCATTTTCCAATGCAAGTACATGTGCTCGAGCCACATCTCGTACATCAACAACGCCGAGGCAAGCTTTGGGTGCAGCGAGAAAAGTTCGAAAATCCATCATTCTTCCAATAATTGTTGCTGATCCATGTTCAACGGTGGATAAAACTGGACCCGTGATAAATGTGGGACAAAGCACGGTCATTTCAAATTTAGTCATTGGATTTAAAGAATTCCAAAAATCCCATGCTGTTTTTTCTGCAATCGTTTTAGATTTTGCATAATTTTCAACTTTTTTTGATTCCAAATTTGTCCAACATGTTTCATCAAAAATTCGTTCACTATTTTTATGACCATCTAAAAAAAAGAAGATAATTATCATATGCTTTATTTACGTTGCTAGGCTCAAGGTAATTCGTGTTAACTTTTTATGAAGCTTTTGAAGTAAAATAATGCTTACCATTAATGGCTGCACAACTGCTCGTTAAAATAACTTTTTTAACTGAACTGCATTTTGAAGCCGCTCGAAGCACGGTCATTGTTCCATTTACCGCCACTTGAATCGTACGTTCATCAGCAACGATGGGCCATGGTGATGCAACATGAAGAATGTAAGTGCATCCATCAACAATGCTGAAAAATGAAAAATGTCATTTACTGTTCAACTTTTTTTATTATTAAAACAATGACAGGAAGTGCAAGTTTTTACTTCTTTGTGATGTCGTAAAATTTATTTTATTTCGCAGAAATACGAAGTATTTTTCAAGGTTATTGATAGCTATATGTATCGAAGTCAATATCGAATTTATGTAGTAACGTCTTGTTTGGGTATCATTGCAAAAAAGCCCTTTTTTAGTTTGAGACAACCCCATAATTAAAGGTTTACAAACCTTAGCCATTCATCAGATCGTTCAAGATCAGCTTCAACAAGTTCAAGCAAATGTTGATTGGGTAATCGACGAAGAGGTTCAACTTTTTCTGGATTTCTTAAACTTCGAACTGTTCCACGAGTTCGATAACCAGCTTTAAGAAGTTGATCCACGCAATGTAAAGCCACATAACCTGAAGCACCAGTTACAAGAACAATGGGTTCTTCAATGGTATAAGAATTAGAGGAAGTGGAGGAGGTTGAAGAAGAAATTTCCGAAATAATGGATTGTTTAGGTTCAGGCGCCATTATTTCTCTGACTGAATTGGAAATAAAAACTTTAGTCTTTAAAATCACTTTTTTAAATATGTGACACAGAAAAGCAGGTAACCTGAAAAAAGAAATAAAGTAAAAATAAGTAAACAACAACAATTGTGTTTAGAATTAATTCAACGATTTAAAAAAACGCGAACATCACAGGATTAAAAAATGAAAATGAAGAATGGTTTGAGTTTAAACAAGTTTTATTATTTTTGTTGAAGGGAATCCGCCTCAAAAAAAAAAGAATGGAAAAAGGAAAAAAAGCCGCTGGATTTGAGTGCACTTTAAATTTTCAAATATCCACATAAAAAAAAGTACACGTTCCAAGACGATACATATATCTCATTACCATTTGATTATATGTATGAATTTGACTTTGAAAACCATCTCATAGAATCGTGTCCGCTTGAAGGCGCAAAAGAAAAGAAAAAGAAGAAAGTGGTCATTCATAGAGGATAGATTTAGGGTAAAAAAATAAACCGGAATAGAAAACGATCATGAAAAATTGATTTTCAGTAAAAAAAAAGAAAAGAAAATTTTTCAGTAGTTTTTATATGGATAAAAAGTCAAAACTTTTTTTTTCTTTGTTTGAAGGCGGACGTTCCAAGAACAATGATATTCGATTCAAGGTGTTTTTGGTCTTTGAATCTCGAGGCATTTTTTTGCTGTGAAATACATTATTTACTTTTTTAACAAACAAGATGTCTGTTTTTAAGTAACACTTCCTTCAAAAAGATGAGAACATCAAAACAACAAATCATGAGTTGAACATCTCAATCAAGGAAGCCCTGAGGGAATAATAATTGGAAAACAAAGAAAATTCTTCAATAAAAAAAGAAAGTATGTAACGCAACAATTTTCAAGGTTTTCAGATCATTTTTAGGTATTAACAATTCTGCAAGAGATACTTACACAAAAAATTGATAATAAAGGGGAAAAACCGCACTTCTTTAAATACCAAAACAACAAAAAAGGAACCTTTTTATTTGTTTATAAAAAAATATTTTTATATTTTATTAATTACACTTTTTTAACACAAACTACAGAAATTCTGAAGAAGATGACAAATAACAAATAAAAAAAACCCAATGTCTCGAAGCTCGCTTTCTTTTTTTTAATTACGCGAATGAAAAAAAAAAAAAAAAATTGTCGAGCTTTTATAAAGGAGCCATCTCAAAGAAGAAGAAAAGAGATGAAGAATCATCTTGATAAGATCTTAAACAACCAACCAGACAACATATTTCCTCAAAATATAAAAAAATAAGTTTCAATGTGTTGCTCGCTTTTTTTTTATATGTGAGCCTCAAGGTTTCAAAAATTAAAAATTGCAAAAAATAAATAAACAACAATACTTATTTTGTTTTCGTTACCTAAAAAAGGTAAGTGACACAGAAACTATAAATTACATATTTAGCAGTTGATTATTAATTACTAGAAAACGAGATTTTGGAGAGAAATTTTTTTCAGAGGAAGTCACAAAAAAATTAATGGCTTGAAAAAACGTGATAAAAATGTTTCGATTTTCTTTATTAAAACTACAGAATAAAATTATTGTATCTGAATCAATTACCAAGTGATTTTCATGAATCATATTTAAAGGGAGAGAACATAATTTACAATATTTCTATTTAATGAAGGTGAACAGTGCTCAAAAGGTATGTACATATAGCTTTTATAATAAATAAGGTAAAATTAAAGTTTTAAAACAAAAAAGAACTTTTTTAAAGTTGTTTATATCGGTCAAGGCTTTTTTGATTTCACCCATCGCAATCAGTAATGTTTTAAAAAAGCAATACTTCTTTTTTTTCCAAAAAACTTTTAACCCACAAAAAAACATGATAAAAATTAACAGTTAATTTCCTTGATTCTTCAATTGTCATCGCCATTTTTCAAACATCTTTCTGTTGTTTTTCTCAAAAATTCGAGAGAAAAAGTTAATTGTTATTGAGCTTTTCTTGAAAAACAATATTTTATTTTTTTGCAATCAAACTTCGGCAAAAATAAGAAACCATTTTTAGATCGAGGAATGCACAAAAAACGCTGGTCGAAAAAAAACAAGTTTCATAACAAAACAAATGAACACATCTCCATCTGTTGCTTGCAGCATAGTAAACGCCTTCTCTCATTTTCACTCATAAGTTCCACCGATCGAAGACCAATTTTGTACTTAAAAAACTTGAAAAAACGAAAAAGAAAAAAGAAAGTATTATGAACCATATTTAAAAGAAAAACACGTTTTTATTATTAAAAGATAAATAGCAGCAAAAGAAACGAAGAAACAATAAAGGAGCTTTCAAACTCTAAACATGTCGTGGAACTTTGCTGGTTTAATAGGAGCTTGTGGTGCACCATGATTATCTCCTCTTCCTTCACCTCCGGGTATTCCTTCTTGCTAAAAAAGTGAACATTAAAAAAAACGAAAATGCAAGAATAAAAAAGAATTTACCATATCATTAGCATCTTTTTGAACTTTATGACATTTGAATTGAACATAACTGACGATTAAATAAGATGTAGCACATAAAAAGATGATCAAAAATAAAAGCATGACAATAATCCCAGCAGTTCCAAAGACGAGATTTTTACCATAAATTGCGCCAAATCCAACATCTTCATGAATATTTAGATAACGATTAGCAAAAGGAGTTAAATCTTTACAAGTCTTGTTATTTAAACTGTTTGAATTACATTCATCAATTGATGGTGCAATGTTGAGGCCAACGAGATCAAGGCAATCACAAAATAATTCGCCACAGTTTTGATTAGATGAAGTTCCAATTGTTGGACATCGATTGCTAAGACGGCAACAAAAGTTCCAATCTGAAAGACAAAGTTTTAAGAGTTTAGGCTAAAGCTATACATACAAAACCAAACTTACGATTTTCAGCATTAGTCAAATTTGTGTGTTTTCGAAGTAAACAATTATAAACAAAAGCATTAAACGTTTGATTTTTTTCAAAATCATTAGGATAACATGCATGACTCATACGTGATGCAACACCTTCTCTATTTTTATGTGTTGAAGGATGAGGAGTTGATGGAGGTTCAGGAGTTGATTGAAGTTGAACTGTTGATGGCGAAGAAGATGATGATGACGACGTTGATGGCGAAGAAGATGAAGATGATGATAACGGCAATGGTTCTGGCTTTTGAGGATATAAAAATTCAGTAGTAGTTTCAGTAGCAGATGAATCTTCAGAAATGCTGTATGGATCTTGATATGAAAGAATACAAGGAACAAAAATTAACCACCAGAATATCAACATTTTGAGAACTTTGAAAAAGACGTTGACGAACCTTTGAACCGATAAATGAACATTTCAAAAATGGTTGAAGCGAAAATAAAAAATGAATGATGCAAATTTTTTGCATAAAATCATTCCTCAAAAAAAAATCGCGCCAAAATTTTTTGACCCTTTTTTTCTTCTTCTTTATTCTTTCTTTCATCATTGTCAGTATCGCTTCGAAGTACATTTCCTAAAGATTTCTTTTATGTATGTATTTTAGACCATATTTATTGCAATCATCTAGTGTTCAAAAAACGTCTCAACTTCAAACACAAGGGTCAACATCAAATTGGATGATGACTGACTTATTTCACCAATCTGTTCCACCTCCAAGTAATCAACCATCTCAAGCTCCTTCGTTCCAAATGTAAGTGTTTTTAACATATATGAAAACCATGTTTATATCATGCATTTTTTGGCCTTCATATAGTAGCATTAGTTTGGATGGGCTCGACCAAAGCATTTACAACGCAAACAACATGGAACACGTCAACAATTATCAGCCGAATCTCAGCAATGAATTTTGTGAAAATGTCAATGGGGAAGTAAATTATGATTGCTATGTAGCCAATGGAAGTGTCGTCGTTCAACCACCACCTGAAAGTATTTTCGTTCAACCGCCACATGAAAGTATCTTCATTCAATCGCCACCTGAAAGTGTCTTCGTTCAACCGCCATCTGAAGCCGCCAAAATCGAAGCTCAAGAATATCGAGAAGTTCAATCAGCTGATTATCATTTTGGATATAACGTGTTTGGAAAGGAAGATGCTCGTCTTATCGTCTTTGAAGCAAATAGCCGCATTTTATGTCGTCAATATTTTAGCAATGGCAGTCGATGGTATTGTACTCGTGGTTATTGTAGAAGCCGAGTTCATGGTTATGTCGAAAATGGAATATTCTATGCTCCAATTGGTCATAAATGTAATGCTATATCATATTCTGAAGTTTCCAAAAAACAAGATAATATCAAGAAGAAATTATTCCAAAAGAAACCAAACACCAGAGCTTCTGATCGTTTAAACCAAGTTGTTAATCATGTTCTTTCTTTGTCAACTTCTTTTCCAGCGTAAGTTATTTATCGATAGCTTTTTTAACTTTTAAGTATAATGATTTCAGAATTTCACCGCCAAAGGATTTAAATGTTACAAGAAAACGATCTTCTTTACCGAATCCAGAAGCTGCTCCAGAATCTAAGAAGTTGTGTAAAGAACCAAGCCTAATTGAAGCAACCATCAACTCTCCTTCCATCGAAGATGGTTCTGTCACTATCTCTTTCAATAATCCTTCGAAAGTTTGGTTCAAAGCTGCTTGTTTAAAACTTGGACTTCCTTTTGAACATTCCGCTTTTCTATTTTACGCTGGTATCGCAATCGATCAAATTTCTCTTGCTTCAAAGCCTCATGGAACCAAATACAATCTTTATGGCGAAGATGGTGGATTTCGTGCTATTTCCCTCTTGCTCTGTGGTAAAGAAGATGATTTCATGAATGTCAAACAAAAGATTGCACAATATTTTGCAAACAATTTTCAATCTTTGGGTATTTTCGTTTTTCTTCTTCTTCGATTACTTTATTAACCTTTCGTTTTAGGTAACATCAATGGAATCGATTATGCTTCTATGACTTTTGCTGATCCAGCGTTTTCCAACTTCATGGTTTCAAATCTAATGACACCCGTTCATTGGGAAATTGTTAGCAAGATCCTTCAATGCCGAATTGGAATCTTTCAAAATGATGGTCTCAAGAAGTATGGCAAATGGAATGAAGATGATGATGACATGGTTTCTCTCCTGTTCAACTTTGATGGTTCATATCATATAGTCACAAACCTAATTTAATTCTTTTATTTAATGTTAATGTTAATTTATGTATACAATTGTATTGCTTTTTTGTAATAAACATAATTTGTGTGTAAAAGCTTGTATGGTTTACTTTGATTTGGTTTTATAATGTTTGATTAATTCTTTTATGACTATTAACTTTTTTTTTTAAAAAAAACTGCTTATTATGACAAGGAATAAAAAACCCTTTGGTGAAACCCACACCCGTTTTAGAATTAATCGATTCTTCAACAATTTTTGAGATAATAATCTTCAATACTAACATTAAAATAAGTTAAATGTGACATATCCGTTGGATCTATAGTTGAACTATTGACGGTGTTTGCACCAGAAAAATCATCACCACGTTCATTTATTACAAAGGAATCACCAATTGCCATGGAATTGTTATACCAAACCTAAATTTTCCTTTTCATTTTTTTGCTTCAATTTTGAATGCTCAAACTAACTTCAAATCGATGATGATAAAAATCATCAATGGTCAAAGGTTTTTTAAATGGATATTTTGTCAAGACATCTGTGGCATGAACAATTCGATAAGTATGTGGAACATATTTATCATGGCCTATTGCATATTCAATTGAACCCGTTCGAATTTGTCCAAGGGTCACACATTTAACTTCATCGGGTTTAAAAATTTCTGTTTTGACTGCAGCGAATGCAGAAAGCGAAGCTAATGATGCTCCAAGTGAATGCCCAAAAGTCCACAAATGATAATCGGGATGTTTCTTTTTGAGTTCACGCAAAGTATCTTCAACGCCAGCTTCCCAAACTGCTTCAAATGCATCAATAAAATATGTTAGAACTTTGCCATCCACATATTGACTTGTTCGTGATGCATGATTAAGAAAGTTAATGAATTCTAATCCCATTTGATCATTACCCTTTGAACCTCTCCAAGTTAAAGCTATGGCCTTTTCCTTTGGAACAATAGCAATATAAGCAAAACAAGTTGCCTATAATTTTTTGTTATTTAATTAGCTTAAATTTTTACGGTAGACGCTAAATGGCTTACATTTTTTTCATCGCATGGAACCAAAAATTTTGAATGAAATTTTGCTTCAGCTTTATTTAAACATTTTTGAATGGCAGAAACTTCATTGGGATTTGAAGCAGCAGAAAAGAGGAAAGCACGATTACGACCAAATTCGTCAGTGTATGGAAATGTCTTTGGTGGAGAAACAGGGCAATCATATGGGACATTTATCACTTCGCTAATATTTGTGGAAGAAAGTTCGGATCTGGGTTTGCATTTTGATTGAGCAATATTAAAACTGAAATTTTTTATATGATAAAAAGTTTTCCTCGACTTGCAACTTCAAAAAAGGTGAATGAAACTTACAAACAACCGCCATGATTTGTGCATGTTTGACATTTATATAATGATCCACATGGGATTTCCATTGAAATTACAAATGTTAAAACCAATGCGAAATAAATTAAGGATTTGATTGATATCATTATTAAAAAAAAAGAAAAATCACCGAATGCCTTTGAACTTGATAAATTAAAATTTTCCTGCTTCTTTTTATAGTAATCTTTTCCAAAGACAATAATTATTACCTATGCTATTATTGTTTCATGACGTCTTTTTTGCACATCTTTTTTGAAGTTTATGATCTCAATGAATCAACAACATCTCAAAAAACAATCTAACTTTGTGTTTACTTTGTATTTGTACATCATCGAAAATAAAATTAACCTCCTCAAAACAATTATTTTTTTATTTGTGATTTTATCAAAATTGAGAACCTAAAAAATCTTTATCAATCACAACAACATCACAGCTTTAAAGTTTAAAGAAATCGCGACAACCAAAGGGAGCGAGCGTCTGCTAAAAATTATGACGTTATCGAAGAAAAAAGTTTTGTGTTCATCATTGTTCTTTGCTTAAAGTCTTACGGTAATTTATTTCATTTTATGACATAAAATAATTTCAAATTCAACACATTTTTAATGATTCTTTTTTATGTTTGTGCTGCCAATGCAAAAGTTTTCAAAGCAACAACAACAGCAAAAAAAGACGGGCTTCGCTTGCATTTTTTTTCTTCGACACAAACTTTCTTTCGGCCTAGTGTTTTTTCACCATTGCAAAAACTACGTCCATATTCGCTGCCTTTGTAGCTCAGTCGGTTAGAGCGTCGGTCTAATAAGCCGAAGGTCGTAGGTTCGACCCCTGCCAGAGGCAAATATCTTTTGCATTTTTTACACAAAAAAAATGATAATACTTTTTTATTAATTAAACTATTTAATTCAAAAGTAACAAATCATTTAAATACCGAATATAAGCAATTGAGACTCGAAGAATTTCTATTTTAGATAATTTTTTATCATTCGGTGTTGTGGGAAGAAGTGCTCGGAGTTCACCAAATGCTTTATTAAATGATTCAACTCGAATACTGTAAGCTGCTAAAGATTATTTTTGTTAATTATTTATTTGGAAATCTTACCGCTCACGACTTGCATGAAGAGTTCGATATTTTAAAGTTGCTCTACGACGTTTACGTTTTTCAGCTTTAGCAATTTTTCTTATTTCTTCAAGCGTTAATTCTCTCTGAGGCGGCGGAGGTTCTGGAGGAGGCGTTGTTTGTAAATCCATAAATGCCATAGGTTCATGAATAAAATTAATTGATGAAGGACATGAAAGGTAATGGGGAGAATGTTGGAGATCGGATGGAGGATAATCATAGAAAGAAGATATTTGAAAGGTTAAATTTGTTGGAAGTGGATCAAACATTCTGGAAACAAAGCAAATTCAGAAGAAGAAAAAGATATCGAGAAACCCAAAAAAGTTTCAAAACCTACAAAGTAAAATAAGCTTCTATCGGGTGCTTCTTTTCAGCTCTCACTTCCAAATTAGATAAATATATTTTTATAATGAAAAATCTTTCTTTTTTTCTTTCTCACTAACTCATTTCAAGCTTATTTATTTTTGTGGTGTATTTTATTGCTCCCGGTTGTCGTTGTCGTCGTCGCCTTTATTTTTGTTTCGGATTTTTTTGTTTCTTCCAAATTAATTCAGTTAACTCTTTTTTATAAATATAATGAATACATACATACATATTGCCTTTTTCCCTTGAGTCTTTTTGAAAGAAAAAAATAAAAATTAAATAAATATGAAATCATTTTATTTTGTTTTTCAAATTAATTTTATTTATATATTTTTTTGCTGTTGCATCTTTTTTTGTCGGATGTTGCTACTATGATTTTTTTTACGTAAGAAAAACAAAACAGCATCAATCGCGATTTGTTGCCTATTCTGATTGCCTTCTTTGAGGCATGAAAACGAGGGTGGAAAAAAGAAGAATCATGTCATAAAAAAATTCTTTTTTTTCTTCGTCGTCGTCTAAGGCAAAAATACAACCATTAAACTTGACAAAATATAAAAAACCAGAGTTGTTGCGCAAAAAAAGGAAAGAAAAAGAAAGCAAGAAAAGAAAGGATTTACGCCATTAAGAAACCTAAACAAAATTTTTAAACTCAACAAGTTTTTTTATTAAAGTATTTGAAATGAAAACCCGAGAAGGTGAAAGAAAATAAAATGGAGAAAAATAAAACGTTTTAAATTTTTATGTATGCCTTTTTTGAAGGTCTCCTTCTTCATTCTAAAAGCGCGTCCCTGATGAAGTCGAAAAAAAATATGGAGGATGACTGGGGCTGGCATAGTTGTTTTCCAAATTCAAGGTGTCCTCATTAAAGTATTAGCAACAACAACAAAGAAAGTAAACATCCTTGAAAAAAAAGAGTTATGAATATTTTTTTTATGCGGAGGCGGACGGAAATATGGCTGAATTTAGAATAAAACTATCTTTTTGTTATTGGAATCAAAAACCAAATTTTTTTGTTTGGAATTTTTTGAAATGAGAATTACAATGCTAGCTTCTTTTTTTGATTCACTCCAAAAATCGTTCCATAATTAAAATGTTTAAAACAAAAACAAAAAATATAGGCTACGTAGTCAAAAATTATTTGACTACGATCATTAAGTAATTTGATTGCTCCTTGGCCAATGTCTTGTATATTTTCCTTAACTTTCACATGTGACATCACTTCCAATTTGTAAAAAATATGTATCCTTTTTTAAAAGTTGTTTATTTCTCCAAAATAATAAACACTCAAAACTGTCACCAGTCTCATTTTTCGATAGTTCCTTTGCCAAACACTGTTAATGGAAAACAATAACAAACTCAACTCGAGTTTTTTTTTATATTCAAAACTTATGTATCCGCAAAAATAGAGACCACCCTTTTTAATAACTAAAAAATCGATGGATGCCTTTAAACTTAAAAACCCTTTTTTTCTTCATCATCGTTTTTTATAAACTTCCGTTCTCGATTCATATTTTTTCTTTATGATGGTACACAATTTTTTTGTGGACTCATCTTCTTTTTTTTCATCGGCGCACTTTTTTGAATTTTTTTTTCCATAAAAATAAGTTTGTCGAGGCCGTTTTTTTGCTACTTCTATCCCTGCCACCGCTGTTGTTGTTTGTAAATGAAAATGAGTGCGCAAAAATAAATATACACATTCATAATTTTTTTTTCATGGATAAATTGCAAAATCCATTTTCGGGTTTGCCGTTCGTTCGTTCCCTCGGAAACTCATCAATCTCGTCGTGTTTCTTTCTTTCATATTTTTTTTCAGTCGATTTTGTAATTATAAAATTCAAACGTTTAATTTTGCATTTTTGGATTTTAAACATATCGTTTGCAGGTACTTAAAAGAATTATGGTTCGATATAAGTTTATAATATTATTTTATGCGGCATTTTTATTTAATTTTATTTCTTGTGAAAGTAAGGATAACCTTTTTATTTATTTTTTATTTGTATTAAAATTTTTCTTTTTTTTGCATGGTAAAGAATTGCCAATTCATTCTCATAAAAGTTCTGCCTTTGACATAAGTGATAATAGCCATGCCAATCCTTAAAAAAACTTTAATCGACGGACATTTTTTTGTTGATAAAAATACAAACAATGATAAGACATTAATTAGTGAATCACTGTTTTCCACCATCTCTGGGTTACGATAAGGCAACTTCCATAACAAAACAATTAAATTTTTATGTGCTAAAAATTCTTTAGTAATAATCTTTTTTACAAATGATACTACCAAATTTTGGTCAAAGCTTGATCATTTGTTTTTTTTAGGAATTTGTGAGAGGCAAGGAACTTGTAAACGTTGCGATGGCCGAGGTCGATTTTCATATTATTCTTGTTCCACTGATGATGAATGTTTTAAAGAGGAGCGATGTCGAGAGGGTTTTTGTTGTCCTCGAGTTAATGCATCCATATTAGGTGAATCACACAAAACCTTTTCACCTCTTGAAAGTGTTATTTTTAGACGACCCTGCGCGAAGACCATTTTCTTCATCATTTTTTGATGAACTTTCGGGTGGTGGATCCTCTGCTTCATGCCCAGATGGATCATCATGGATGAGAATGTGTAAATCAGATCTTGATTGTTTATTTGATGATGAAGTTTGTTCACTTGGAAAGTGTTGTTCAAGTTGCATTTCTCGTAGACGTCAACTTTTGAGAGAGCATTCACCTGAAAGTTTAGTTGGAATTCATGTGCCACAATGTTCCGATGATGGAAGATTTTATCAATTGAAACAATGCATTCATGGATTTCCAAATGAATGTTTTTGTGTTTCACTTTATGGACAGCGAACAAATCCAAGTGGAGTTAGTGGCAACGCTATTATTTGTGGAAACTCTATTGATGAAAGTGATGATCGCCCAAAATCACCTTATCCTGAAGAGCCACCACAACCTTCAAGAGCCACAGCGGCCTTTGCTGCTCCAGACACTCAAACACAATCCGACCATTTTTTAACTTTGGGAAGAACGGGATTTCAAAATGGTAAAAGATCATTAAGATAGCACATTTTTTAGATATCAAAATTTTAGGAATGCAACAAAGTTCATCAATTTTATGTAATGACCCTCACAAAGAATTCAAACCTTGTTTGAATGCTTGCTTCGTGGCTTGCGAAACTCGGCTTCGACCTCAATGTCCTAATGCAGGTCGATGCAATCCTGGATGTCAATGCAAAGTAACTATTTTACATTTAAAGAATATTCTAACCTTCATTCAAAACTTTAGCTTCCATACATTCTTGAATCGAGTAATGATCCAAATTCACGTTGTGTAATTCCAGCTGAATGTTCATCTCCAACTGCTCGTCGAGAACCTCTTCCAACTCCAGGCAAAGTTGTTTATCGACCACCAACGTATCCCTTTAGCTCTGATGATGCCTTTGATCAATTTCCTCATGGAGCTGTAGGATTTGGAGTAGATCGATCAAGACAAATGCATTGCATGGATCCCTTAAAAAATTTCTTAACTTGTGGAAGTGCTTGTCCACCTGCTTGTGGTCGATTTGCGCCCGCATGTTCGTTCCAATGTGTTTCAGGATGCTTTTGCAGGTTTGCTTTTTCTGTGATAAAATCTTCCACAATAATTTTAAGTTTTTAGAACTCCATATATTTTGAGCGATGTAAATAATGCTAATTCCGCTTGCATCCTTCCACAACATTGTGAAATTCAAGGCTCGTTTGATAAACAAACTCTTCCAGAATCTCCATTTCCATCCGAAAAAACGACAACTCCTAGTCCAGCTTTCACTGAAGAACTTACAACAACTCCAACAACAACGACGGATTTAACTTTAGATCCACTTATACCTGTAACAAGGCCATCAAAAGCAAAGACTGTTTCTTCTTCATCGACACTTCCACCAATAACATGCGCGGATAAAAAAAAAGAATTTCAAAATTGTGGTTCATCATGTCCTTTAGCTTGCGATAATCTTGATGCTGAACATTGTTCACCATGTGTGAGTGGATGTTTTTGCAAAAATGGATATGTTTTTGAAAGTGTTAAAAATTGGACTGATGGAATTTGTGTTAGAATAGAAAATTGTCCTAATCGAGAGGAAACTTCAACAACTCCTTCAACCCCAACGTCAACCATATCAGCAACCACTGAAGCGCCTCCTTCACCGCCACCTGGAATGGAATCAATTGGAGCGCAACTTTTTACCACCGATTCTCATCAAGAAATAGGCCGAGTTATTTTTTCCACATCAGTTGATCACAAAATTCAATTTAATGCTCGAATAACATATTTGCCATCAACGAAAAGTAAAACCTTTGTTCTCGTAATTCATAAATATGGCGCATTAGCCACAGATGAAAAATGTGAAGCCATTGGTGAAGTTCTCGAAATAAATCCAGTTTATTCATATCCATTCCCAAATGGTACATTATTGTATCTTAAAGATGTCTCACTTCCATATGCAGCAAGTTACACATTTAAAGCTTCAAATGATTTTGCTGCTCGAAGTGTTGGAGCTGTGATTGGTCGATCAGTAGCTTTGCATGAACTTTCTAAAAATGATAAACTTGGTATTCCAATTGGTTGTGCAACTGTTGGAATTTTACAGAATTAATTCTTTGAAATTTGTGTGCCTTTATTTTTTTCTTTCTTTGTTACTTGTCAAAAAAATATTTCTTTTGTGTAAATTTTAGTTTTTTGATTGAAAAAATAAATGTAATAAAGCTTTTTTTTTTAATTTAAAAGCGTAAATTTCAAGATTTCGAACTCTGAAATGTAACAATAAATGTTTTTCAAATTATCTCAAAGTAGTTTTATAAGTTAAAATTGTTGAAAAGATGGAGAAACGGATATCAAATAAAAGAAACAAAGCGACAACAGAAACTCTCAAAGACAGAGATGCGGAGACAAATATTCGCAGCGATGACGACGACCTTGTTTATTATTTTTGCATCTCCGTCTCTCCGCTTTTTCAATCAATTTTTTTCCGTTTTTCGTCGCCACCAATTTATATTTTTACTAAAAATATTTCCTTCCAAGCTTCTTTATATTACTCTCATTTCCTCTACAAAACCTGTAATGACATCATCGAAAAGATCAAAAGTTTGGGAAGCTTTTCACGAATTAAAAACATCCGAAGGTGGTAGGCGAGTTCGTTGCATTCTCAGCGTCGATGAATATGGCCCTGAAGAATGTGGGCATGAATATCAATTAAATGATAATTCCACGGGTTTAATGAAATTCCACATTGAAAAAAAGCATCCAAAAGAATTTCAACGACTATTTGGAGAAAAAATTGCGATATTTTCTTCATCGAAATCAAAGCGTTTAAAGGTAAGTTTTTTGCTTTCAAATATGACACTTTTTTTATTACACTATTATCGGGTACTTTTACTTATTTTTCCTTTGATACACGTAGATCTTTTTTAATCAAAGATATTTATGGTTTCACAAAGCACGAACAAAAGTTTTTGTGTCCATATTTTTTGAGCAAAGTATAAATGTAGTTTGATGGTCGAAAAAGATGTTTACTTGTATTTCATTTGTGCTCCACCTTCCAAAAACAAACTGAATGTTGTGAAAGATTATAAAGAAGCACAAAAGAAACACAAAAATTTGGCTATATAAAAAAGCAAAAAAATCCAATTTGAAAAAGTTTATTTTATCAAAAGAAAAGTTTTTAGCCAAGCAGAAAATCGACGTCATTCACCAAAATGGTTACTCAAGGTCAAAGATTTAATGGTTTAGTTGTAATTGTTACGGGATCATCCGCTGGAATTGGAAGAGCTTCAATTTTGCGATTTGCTAAAGAAGGAGCGTCCGTAACTCTTCATGGACAATCCAAAGAAAAGCTTGAAGACACCAAAAAAGCTTTATTGGATGCTGGAGTTCCAGAATCTCGAATTCTTATTGTTGCTGGTTCACTTGAAAACGAATCAACTCAAGATAAACTTATTGAAGAAACGGTCAAACGTTTTGGAAAACTTGATGTTTTAATTAATAATGCTGCAACACCAGGCAAAGCTGGAATTGAATCAAATTCCATGGAAGCATTTGATTTTATAATGAGTGTTAATGTTCGAGCGTAAGCTTTTTTTCTAATTCTCAAATTTACGTTTAATAATTTTGATGGTTTAGAATCTATCGTTTATGTCAACTTGCAACACCATATCTTGAAAAAACTAAAGGTTGCATTGTTAATATCACTTCGGATCTTTCTGAACGTCCAATGCCTCAAGGAATGGTATATTCCATCAGTAAAGCATCCTTGAATCATCTCACTCGAAATTTTGCCGCTTTATTGGCTAGCAAAAATATTCGTGTCAATGCTGTTGGGTAAGCTTTCTTTCTTTTTAAAAAAAATATCAGCACTTTTTTTTTTGCTGGAATAAAAAAAAGCACGAAAAAGAGGAAATGCAAAAACTTTTCTCTTTTTTTGCACATTTTTTTGTTGCGTTGAAAAAAAAGTGAAAGACAAACACATTCACCATTAAGTAGCGAAATGAATGGATTGTTTTTGTCGGGGATATAGCTCAGGGGTAGAGCGCCCCCTTAGCGTGGGGGAGGTCTGGGGTTCAATTCCCTATATCTCCAGATATCTTTTTAAAAATTTTTTTCTATTAAAGATTCATCCTATTAACTTGCTTCAAGGTTTTGCGAAAAAAAGAAACATTAATTAATGCATTAACATTTTTATATTTTTTTAGCGCTGGTTTAACTGATACAGATTTTCCAACCCGTATTGGAATGCCTCCAGAAGTTTGGAATAAAATTCGTGCAGATGTTATTCAAGGAATCCCGTTGAAACGTATTTCACAAGCCGATGAACAAGCTGAAATGATTGTCAACATTGCATCCCCAACAAATACATATATGACTGGAACCGTCATTTTTAATGATGGTGGAATTCGACTTGGATCACATTTTTAAATTTTTGTATTAAAAAACTTTATTTAAATCGTAAATGAAAACTTAATAAAAGCTTTTTTTTAAACTAACGAAAAAAAGCATCCAAAGTTCATTGAACAAATTTTTTTTTATGGCTTCGAAAAAAAAGTAAGCAAATCCATGAGGAAAAAAAAGCAGAAGAGCCGCTGGAAAGAAGACTCAACAAAGTCAGTCACATTTTTTTGTTGGGTTGTTTTGTTTGTTTGTTTAGTAGATTTATGGATTACTTACTTTTACATACTCGCTCTTCTTTTTTCAAATGAATACAAAAACATTGTTTTTTCCTCTCTTCTTTGAGCGGTAACTTCTTTTTTTTTTGACAAAATAAATTTATTGTTTTTACTAAGAAAAATGTTGACATCGTTTTAAAAAACTATTGTGTTGCTAAGCACCAAGAAAAAAAGGAAGATTGAATTTATAATTATTGAAAAATTAAGGATGTTAGTATTCATTTAATTAATGTGCGTTAAATATAAAAAGTGTTTGTCTTGAATAAAGTTAGTTTTAAATGTGAGACAAAATTCAAAACAAAAATAATTCTTCGTTATTTATATTTAAAATTTTTCCATAAAAACGATTAAATTACATTTTCTTTTTATTAAATTCCCTTCATTTCTGGAATTTACGAGGGACGAGAAAAAAAGAAGGAAAAATAAAAATACACAAATGCCAATAGATTTTTTTGTGAATAGAATGAATCAATCGATTCGGAAATAGTTTTTTGAACAAAAGCGATTTCTCTCATCGCTGCTGCTCCATGAATCATTCGTTATTTTGTAAAAACCAAAACATCGGTGTTGTTTTCTTTTTATAAAATAAGGGGAAAACTGCTTCTCTTTTTTATGTGAAAAATATTTAGTATTGCCGGTGTAAAAAAAATCTTATACGATTTTCAGATACACAATTTTACTTTGAAATTTTTTTTCCTGCTTCAACAACTTATCCATTTTTAAAAAATGATTAAAAGAATTCAAATATTTGTACTAACTTTGACTATTTCCATTTTATTTATTTATTGTATCTGGAAAAATTTAATTTATGATGATTTTGATATGGATTATTTCGTTCCGCAAACCGAAGAAGAAACAACCTCTCGATTTGAAGATGTCAACTTTCGACTTGTCACCGCCTTTTCAGGAAATCATTTCAAAGAAGCATTGTAAGTTTTTTTTTCAAGCTTCATTAAAACTAAAAATAAGCCAAAAAAAACTTTTTTGAAGGCGAAGTTGTTATTGGGTTGGAAAATTGACAGAAACCAAGCAATGGAAAAATGGTTTTATGATTGCATATTTGCTTGAAAATGATTTATCGAAAAATGAAATTGATCGATATCAAAAAGTTTGCCCATTTGTGGAATTACGACAATTTCCGTTTGAAATCCATCCACATTTTATTAAAAATTTGTTTGAATATCGTTGGAAGCCATTAATAATCGAAGAAATGATTAATGAATTTGATGAAATTTTTTATTTTGATACATCAGTGGTTTTTAAAAATAGTTTAAATGAAACAACTATTAAGGTAAATGATTTTGTCATAGCTAACCTAAAAAGATGAAACGGAGGTACAACTTGTGGATCCTTAAAAACGTTGATAGCCTCTAGCTTCTTTCCTTGAAGAAAAGAATCGTTTCAATTCAATTTATTTATTGCTTTGGCATCTTAGTAATAAAAAGTTTCCATTATAGGGAATTTTCGATGAACAAAAACAAAGTTATTCCAAATGTGGAATGCGAGAGTTTGAACCTACTGGACACACAATTTTTGCTGCAACCAATCCCGAAATGTACAAATACTTTGATTTTACAGAAGCTATGGTTTGTTTCCACTTTTTAAAAATATGTAATTCCATCCAGCCTGAATTGCGTTATAGGCAAAATCAAATTTAATGTATGGCGCAACAATGTTTGCGATAACACGATCCAAAAAATCAAAAGAAATAATTGAAAAATGGGTAAAATGCGCTAAAGAAAGAGGTTGCATGGCTCCAGTAGGATCCCAGATTCATTGCAAAATGGAAAAATTAAAAAATAGAGAATACGCAAATTGTCATCGATTTGATCAATCAGCTTTAGCAATATTATTGAGACAATGTAGCGAGGATCCAAATGATTATTTTCTTGCTTCACCGTTGGTGAAAGTTGAAAGACTTTGAATAAAATAAAGTAAACCATTTTTTGAAATATCTTTCTTTCTTTTTTTTGCCCTGTAAGAATCAAATTTTTGGGAAGCAGTGAAAGAAAAATTTGCATTTATTTTAGGCAAAAAATGGTTCAAAAATTGAAAACTTCATTTCCATTTTTTTTGTCGACATTATTGCTGCATCTCTTCAAAACAGAAATATTTTTTTCTTCTTTCATCATCATCTCAAAAAACGAACAACGAACTTATCAATAAATCATCTAATTCCTCCTCCTCGACAAAGATCATATTAAAAGAATGTTTTTGATATTGTTCATCAATTTTATTTTATACTTTATTATTATTTCATCGTCGATTATATTTTGTAAAAAGAAAAAGAAGCATAATAAGGTTCGTTTATTTTATTGTACTTGATTTTTTCTTTAATAAAAATACACATATGTTTTAGGCTAATGGTAATAAAACACACTCTGATAATGATCCTCCATCGAAAAAATGCAATACTAAAGGTGGTTTATTGGCTGATGATCCTGACTTGAAATCATTTGAAAGAAAACAAGCTCAAGAACAAAAGAATGCTACTTTTGAAGTACCATCACACGTTTCAAAATCAAAGAAGCCATCGCTTGAAGGAACTGATTTGAAGTCGTTTGATGATAATGGTGGACCAAGAAAGAAGAAAAGTTTAATACCTCCTGAAATGCCTGGACCACCAGCTGCGAGTGCTTATGCTAATCCTCCTAAAACTGGTGAAGATCGAGGTGTAAGTTTTTGGCTTTATAAAACTTTTTGTTGCTTTAGAAACATTACTTTTATTCAATGTTTTAGATATCAATGTTAGCCATGGAAAAAATTGATAAAGACAAACTTCCAGTCAAAGCCGCACCAAAGCAACCAGAAGTCATTGCTCAAGATTCGACACAAGTTGAAGAAGGTTCAAAGAAAAATGAAAAATCAATGACGACGAAATCTCATAATGTTCAACCAAGTCGCAGCAAAAGGAGTGATTCAGTTATTAGAGGAGGTGGTGAAACTCAAGGAAAGAAGAAAAAGAACTTGGAAAATATGTTGGATGCAATGATGGATAAAACTCAATCAATTGATAAAATTAATAATAATGAAGATGGAAAAACTCAAGCTATGGATGGTGGTGCTGCATCTAAAACTAAACTTGGTGATTGCAAAACTCAATTGCCAACAAAAGCGATGGATCTTTCTTCACAGAAACTTGCAACAAAGAAAATGGATGAGAAAAAAGAAAAAACAAAAAAGCATTGAAATTTTTTTGTATTTGTAAAACCTTTTTTGTAAAATAAATATTTTTCGCTTTTGTTATGTTCTTCTCTTTATAATTACAAATCATTAAATAACAACATTAAAAGAAACTAGGGCTTCTAGAATTAGGAAAATCTTGATATTGTTTGCAAAGTCTTTCTATTTCTCTCATAAATCTTTGTGGACCTGAATTTGTTTCAACTTTCTTTTTGCAAAGTAAATCCAACCATGAAAATAGGAAGAAAAAAGATGGAGGAAACTCAATTCGGAATACACTATGAATACGATAATAAAATTCCAAGGCTTCAATGAGTGAACCTTCAATCTGAAAGTTTTATTTTTGTCAAAGATTTTAAACTTGTGTTCTTATCAATCATAGCGCTTACTCTCATAGAATAGCCATTAATATAAACAAAAATAATTTTTTGACCATTGGATGTTTCAATTCTTCCAATAAAATTATGTACGTCTTGATTTTCATTTTTTATTTGATTAACACCACTTTGAAAATCTAATGCAGCCTAAAATTAATCACAAACAAATTTTAATTTTATCTCAAAAAATCAAAGCTTACAATTTCATAATAAAATTGTTTAGCAATTTTCTTTGAATTATTCAAAAAATGATGAAAAAGTGATGGAAATGAAAGGAAAATATTTGCAAAAGAATCATCTAAAAAACTTTTGAGGTTAACGGAAGCTTTTTTTAATCAAAAAATTCGCGACTAACTTTGATTTAAATCTGATGGCAAAGTTGTAACATTATAAGTATGAAGTAAATATTTTAATGCAGGAAAAATTCGTTGCATTTCATCAACGACTGAAATATTTCCCCATTTTTTATTTAAACAAAGTTCTTCATAGTCGATATCAATCTAAAAAGTTTTTTTTGAACCAATAAAATCACTCAAAAAACTTTTTACTAGTTGTTTAGGAAACATTTGAATTACTGGAAATGTTTTAATCACCGCATCCATGTCAACTCCAGGAGTATTGGCAATCCAATCAAGCCTCAATGAAGCACTTCGACGAAAAAGTTCTTTAATTTTTTCTAAATCTGTTATCAATGTTTGTGCTTCCTGTGCCAATGATTCAATGGTTTCATCTGATGGCAGTTTACGTTTTCTACTAACTAATGACGGTGCTGTTTTCATCATAATAATTGAATTATTAATAATAGCGTTTGAGGCAACAACCTGGTCATTATCTTTATTTCGATACCGAGTAGATCGAATCCATGCATGCAAAGTTTTTTTCATTTCAGCTTGAGTTATTTCATTGTTTGGTCCTTCTTTACCTATGATTGTTAAAAACCCATTTACGAGAGGTTCCATTTCTTTTGGGCGATAGTCCAGGCTAAAAATAGAGATTGAATAATCAAGGAAATACTGTAAAGACAGACAAGAAAAGTCCTAAGATTTCATTTAGACGTGAGATCCAAGCTTGTTTTTTTTCATGCTATAAATAAGTTTGAATATCTCTCACCTTGGTTTGGTAGCTCTCAAAATATTTCTTAAATATCCATAACTTTCTTTGTTTGCAATGTTGATTAAATCTTTAGAAATATTTGGATTTGTATCATTTGAAAGCACATAAAGAATTAGTCTACCAAGTGGAGAATCAAATTGGGCATACACATCTATCTTAAACATCGACAATAGGTTTTAGAATAAAAGAAGTAATAAAACGTACATCACAAAAAGTTACTAAAATTTTAGGTGTATGAGTATCATAAAATTCTTGACATTCATTTAACATTTCATTTGAAAGGGATTTTAATCCTTCTTTGACACTTTTCGAAGGATCAAGAGCAATTTCATTATTTCCTCCACCAAAAGATTTATTATTAAAAAGCTTTGAAAATGTTATGGGATCAAATGAAATTTCATTTGTTGTGGCTGTGATGGCGGCGTTGTTTGGAGTGGAGGAAGAGGATGTTGAAGGTAAAGGATCCAATGAAAATTCTGAAATTGGTTCCATCCCTGGTATAGAAGAAATTGGAGATTCTTGTTTGATGCTTGTTGGGGTTTCATGGTATTCAGAATTATCAGTGAATGAAAGTAAAATATCGTCACGGAGCTTTGAAATTTTGTCTGAATAATTTTGAGAGGAGCATGCTTTTACGACATCACGCAAAAGCTGAATGGTCAGAGAAGTTGAATCAATGAGAGATTTAGAAATTTCAGTGGAAACGTGGTCAGAAATGTAAATGTTATTTTTGTAATCCTAAAAAATAAAAGAAAATAAATAAATGTGATTTCTGCAAAAATTAGGCATACTTGGATAATTTCTTGCAGTTTTTCAATAATTTTTTCTTTCGCAACTTTCAAAGCTTCGTCAACTTTCTTTTCCGAATTAATCAAGTTTGAAGATATATCATTTCTAATACCACCCATAAATGAATTATTTGTTGAAACATTAACACTTCGAATAGTCGCCATTGAATTGCTTCCAGATGTCGCTGCAGTAAGTTTAGGAATAAATGATACAACATTTCGTGGTTGTGAAACTTGATGATATGCAATTAAATGATATAATAATCCTTCAACATTTGGATATTCTGAATCACAAAAGCCACAATTCAATTGTCCAAGTTGAATATTTTCATGTTTACGTTCATGTTGGCGATAATGTTCCGCATATGAAGCTAATTCCAATGCAATACATGAACCACAAATTAAACATTGTTGCATTTTATAAATAAACAAAAAATATTAAAGCAAAGGGTTGCGTTTCAGCGAACGACGACACAATTTTCTTACACTTTTCACAGAAAAATGATACCACTTTTTTGTTTTTGGTGGTTGCAACGAACACATTTAGTGTCTCCTTTTCACCATAAAAGAATGCAAATGTGTCCGCAACCGATGTGTGTCGTTCTTTTTCTATTGCACACATTACTTTGTATGTGTGACGTCCATATGTGTGTGTATGTGACAATCTGTCACGCTTAGTCATTATTATTTTTATTTTGTTGAGAAAAGCGAACATGTGAAAGAGATGCACATTTTTAGGTCTTTTTTATTATATATCCAAAGCTTTGTGTTTACAAAAAGTCTAATAAATTGATTTATATGTTAATTATGAGAGAAAATCAAAAAACCTATTTATTTCATATTGTTGCAGAAAATATTTATTATTTACGAAGCCTTTATTGACCGTGCATTTAGTAATCGCCATGGAACATTTTTTTCTAAAACACAAAAATTTCGCTATCGTAATTTTTGTCTTTGTCCCTCCACCATCGAATGATAAGAGCAATGAGACAATCTCGAAAGACAAAAATAAAAATGCACATATGTCAACAACTTTTTTTAGCTTGAAAGTTTTTGTATTTAGTTTTTCTTGTTTTGGTGTTCTTCAAAAAACTCGAGGGAGTCCTTTAAAAAATTGTGGTGACTTTGACGCCAACAAAAAAATGTCATCGCCTCGTTTTCGCTTTTAGGCCATTTACTTTTTTTATTTCACCATGTTTTAAAACAAAACTTTCCCGTGGGAATAACTAAAAAAAATAGTGAAGAAAATCTAAAAAATATGTCCAAGTTATATTTTTTCATGGAATTTGCTCGCATGGGACATGTCAAAGCTGCTTTCACTTCTTTGAACGACGACAACATGGCTTCGAAAATTCCAACTTGGAGAGCGAAGGATGCCGTTCGAAGTGATTTGTCAAAGGCTTCGTCGCCGTCGCCGGAGATGCTGTATTAGAAAAAAAAAGAAGCGATGACACAATGGTTAGAAAAAGCAATTCAGAAGTTTTTGTTTTTTAGTTCGAAAAATCAGTCAAATAAAAAAAAAAGAGGAGCTCCCAATGGAAAAGTAAAAAAATAAAAGAAAGGCGACGATGAGCAGCGAGAACCAAAGATATCGAAAGTATCAAGCCAGCAAAAATGTGATTATGTAATAACTAATAAAAAGAATTCATTGCTCTTTTTTGTATTTTGTAGAAATAAGATCAATAAAAATGACTAAATCCAATCACTTTAATAACTACGATAACTGCAAAATCAACTGATTTTTAGATTAAAGTTAAAATATTTTCAACTATGGAAAAGCTAAAACCAAGAAACGCTATCGTTTCATTGATTCATTGATTTGATAAACATACAAAACCAAAGTAATAGTGTCTCACGTCAGCGCCGTTACTGCTTTACCTTTTTTTTCTTTCGTTGTCTGGTTTGCCAGACTTTTAACTTTTTTAACGTAAATTTCTACAGATTTTTAAACGGTTAGCTTGAGCTTCTAAGATTCATTTTTTTTATTCTGTCTTCACGAATATATTCATTAAAGGGAGTGTATCAGCAAACGAGAAAACTTCCTTACGACGAGCCCCGCTCATAATTTTTTTCCTAGCGCGAAAATCGTCTTTTTTACGTGCAAAGTTGTTTCAGAAATTTCTAGAAGAAAAAACGAGCGGGGCTCGCTGTAAGGATGTTTTCTCGTTTGCTGAGACACTCCCTTTAAGATCTGAATATTAAGAATTAGTAAGATCAGAAAAAAATACCGACTGCATGTCGAGATACATAGTTGTAAAGTTTTTTTTAATACAAAATTTGAGATTTTTTCAAATGAAAAACTATGCTTTTTCGCTGCGCGTTTCAAAAAAACAAAAGAAACTCTTTCCAGCGAGACAACGAAAGAAAAAAAAGGCAAAGCAGTATTTTCTATTGCTTGATGCAGACGTGGTCTGTATCATTCAAATGTCTTTTCTAAGTTAGCTATTTTTTCCAATTGCGGCTTCTTTGTATTTATTTTTTTTATAATTTTTTCGAGGAAAATATTAAGAGTGTTAAATTTTTCAGTTTAATTTTTACCGTAGTTCTTTTTCAGAGCTTTCAAAAATACTAATCGATCAAACACTTGACATTTAAAATTCCATGTTTCACATAACAAAAAATAATAAATTTATCATTTTGGTTTTGCCATAATTTTTTCCAACCTACTACCGTATCTTTTCCTCCCATTAACTTTAAAATTTTCTTTTCTTCAAGTGATATCTGTCATTTATATTATTTGTGACTGACTTGTGGCACTTCTTCAGATATTTGTTTATTTCTTTTTCCGTAATAATAATTGCATCCCTTCCGAAAAAAGAAAAAAAACAGTAGTTGTTTTTTTAGGTTGCGTGACTAATGGCTTTATTCTTCGCTTTTCCTTCGTCCGCCTTCATCAAAAACAATCTCGCCTGCCTTTTTTTATTTTTTTTACCCAAGTAAAAAAGCTTATGTGGTTTTAAAAATTTCTTAAATTTTGTATTGCCAAATTGCGTTTTTGCCTTTGAGAAAAAATAAAGGACATTAAAAAAACAGCTTTTGAATTGTCACAAAAACTAGGGAAAGGTGTGAAGGTAGCAATTATTAAAAAACACATTAGAAACCGCGGCAACAGCATTTGTTTTTTTTTATATTTTAGTTACTAAAAATGAGAGGAGGTGTGACAGTAAATAAAAGGCAAAAATATTTCGGCTGACATGAAATAATTGGAAATGACACCGCCAAAAGACATTTTTACAGGTTTACAAAAATCACAAAAGAAAATGAAATCGTGCATTCGATAAAAAACGTATAAAGCCAGGTCTATGTGTTCATGAAAGATTTTGCGATGAGTAAATTTTTTTAAACAAAAAATAACAAAACTCAGTGAAAAAAACATATTTAGTAAATCCCTTAAAAAATATGTTTGCTATTCACACAATTGTTCATGAATTTTTTTCCTTCAGTAAAGCTTTAAAAATAATTGATCCTCAGGGATGAGATATTTATTTCGATGTGGTGCGCGAAAAAGTCAATTTCAAGAAATTTGCATAATTATTATGACAGTCGATTCTCATCTTTCTTCCTCCTTCGAAAACAAGAAAATAAGCTAAATCGTTGATTGACTTTCTTCAAAATAAATATTCCACAGACAAAAAAAAATAAAAGATTGCATCACGGCAGAGATTGTTGCTTCTTCTCAATTTTTTTTATTGACATATTTTGAAAGATAATTAAAGTCCAAAAAATAAATGACTTCGATAGCTATAGTTTGACGGAAGAAGAGGATGCAGGCAGGCACCATTGGTTTGTTGCTTCTCATCAATTTTTGACACATTTTTTGTTTTGTTTGTTGCGCGAAAGGAAAAAAACCGTTTTTGAGAAGATAGACATTTTTTTCTTCGTTTCTTTTTTGGATTTGAAGGAATACCGCCGCCAAGGACATTTGTCATTTTGATATAAAAATTCCTAATTGTGACTACGCTTCTTATTTTTTTAAAAAGAAAATGGAAGAAACTGCTTCTGCAGGAATTTGAAGCATTAACTAACAACAGTGAAACCTAAAAATAGAAGAAACATAGAGAAAAATCCAAAAAATGTCGAAGGACAGTTTGATAGCAAAGCTACAGTAACATTGATTAAGTAACTCAAAAGTTCAAAGATATCTGGATTCTCAAAAATTAGATCAATCAATGCCGTTAAATGAATGACATTCTTCATATATTCATCGAAGTTACTGTATCGCTTTCTCAGAATAAAAAGTATTCACAATCTTTAGTTTTAATTTAATCCAAAAAACCAAGGAATTTATTTCTTCATCAAAGATGAAAGTTAACTCAAGTTCATTGCTTTTATTTATAAAAACTCCATTATTTTAGCAGAAGATATATCTTCTTTTGCTTTTTTTCTTCATTTCCCATCAAGCTGCTGCCTTTTTTTCCTGGTCCATCAAGAGTTGTTTTTTTCTTTATTTCAGACTTGACGACTTCATTTTTTCTTTTCTTTCATTGGCACCTCCATCCACTTTTCCCATTTTATAAAGCCACAATTCATTCAGAATCCCATTTATGGGTCACTTTTGCGTCCTCTCTCGTCCAATGATCATCTCTTTTTTTTCTTACTCTTTGGCATTTTTGTGCTTACTTTTTTATATATTGTTTTTTATTTTCATCGCCTTCGTCGTCATGAAGAGTCCATTTTTCCAATCAACGCATTGTTTTTTTCTTCTGAAGGCAACAAAAAAAAATAGATGGGAGAATTAATGGTCGAACACAACTCTTTTGTCGCCAGAAAAAAAAAGCAGCTAGCGGCAGCAGCAACCAAGAAGATGGAGATTGGAGACTGTCGTTGTCGTTTCCATTTCACACTTCTTCTTTTTTTTTTCTTCGATGCCATTGTCGTTGTCGTTTTTTTTAGGGAATATGCCATTGTCACTTATGTTGTTGCTTGCTTTTCCTCCTTCGGTTTTTTTTGGAAGAAATCTCGAGGCGGAGCAAAAGCTTTTCATTGGATCCTAACCAAAAAAGAAGAAGTAAAAACAAAAGAAATATGACATGTCAAAAGTCACAGAAGTCGCCTAGCTTTACAGCTACCACCACCAATTTTGTTTGGAGCCCTAAAAAAGCAATCTGTAAATATTTTCATCTTTAAGAATTTTGGTTATTCCAAGAAAATGAGTCGATTTTCTGCTGAATTTTTAGCTAAATCCGATGATCCTTCTACTGTAATTAAATTCTTTCATCAAGATTCAATGCCTCAAAATAATTTATTTAAATTATTGTCAGAAAATTTTAATAATAAAAATTTAAATTCAACTAATAAACGTTATTCTAATTCTTCCACCTCGATTGATTCTTCTTCGCCTTCCACCAAAGAAAAAAAAGAACTGAAAATCAAACAAGTAAGTCAAAGTTATCAAATTTTTTCTAAGTGATGGGGTTTCAATGTTGCAAAAAATAGTTTAATATTAGTGGCGATGGAATACTGTATCTTGAAAATTAACCTAAAAGTTAAAAATTAAGATATTGTTTAGAAATGAGCGTTTTCCAAGCAATTTTAGCTTCAAATTTATTACTTTCACAAATATTAATAGTTACATTACTAAATAATAATACAATAAGAAAAGGTTTATTAAGGTTAAAATAAAACTCTAACAATGAAAAAGCTTATTACAAATGAGATAATAGTCCAGTATCAGGAGCAGATTGCATAATAATTTTTTGAACAGCTTTGAATTTGGGATGATCTGATCCACCAACGAGTCCAAGAATGATTGATTCACTTGTAGTAACATAAGCACCAGCTTGTTGTAAAGTTTTGAGAGCCACAATTCGATCCGTCATTGAACGAGATGATACAGCATCAGCAACAACATGAACAGTATAACCACGATTGAGAAGATCCAAAGTAGTTTGATAAACACAAACATGTGCTTCGATTCCACATATAATAATTTCTTGGATGTTTCGTTTTTCAAGATCAGAGAGAATATCAGATGCACACATTGAGAAGCAAGTTTTTTCATAAATTGGAACATTGATTTCTTTGAGACCAAGTTCAGGAACTAGATGACCCAAACCCTTGGGATATTGTTCGGTTGCAATGATGGGAACTTCAACGATATGAGCAGCATCAATGAGGCGACGAGAAATGGTTATAATTTCAGGAAAATATTTAATGTTGTTTCGAAATTTTTCTTGAAGATCACATACAAATAATGCAGCTTGTTTTGAGTTGACACGTTTGAGAAGACGAGATGCCATGATTCTTGTTAGAGTTTTGAAGCCTAAAAATGAAAATTGTATAATTAAATAAACACGAGAACAGCATAATACAAATAAATGATTACGGTATTATCTAACAAAATTAATCACTCAAATTTTTAGGCTCAAAAAGCAAACAAAAGACGCGTTTCATGTCCTGAATGTCACAAAAGCTTTTGTGATAAAGGAGCTCTCAAAATTCATACGAGTGCTGTTCATCTCAAAGAAATGCATAAATGCACGATTCAAGGTTGTGAAATGATGTTTTCATCTCGACGAAGTCGCAATCGACATTCAGCTAATCCCAATCCTAAACTTCATACTGGTGGTCCCATTCATTCTCGAATAAATCTCTTTCGATTCTCCCAACTTTCAACAAAACCAACAGCCGCGGATTTTTTGGAAGTTCAACATTCATTCTTTGGACGTCCACAGCTTTCAATTCCAAGACCCTATCCATTGAAAATTCCATCAAATCTTGGAATGGGAATACTTGGAAATCCTTTGCTTCCATTACAAATGGTTAATCCAGCTCCAAATCTTCAAGATATTTTTAATTTTTTACAAGTAAGATACTATAAATTTTGAAATCTCCGAATAACGAATGCAATTTTAGAGTCGAATCAATGCAAATTCAATACAATTACAACCTCCCAAATTATCCATAGCGACATCTGCGACTAACTAAACAATAAAAAATGTGCAATACTTTATTTGATTTCACCAATAATTTAATAAGCAATAAACCTGACGCTTTGAAACTATAACAAACCTCAAACATGACTGCTATAGGCAAATTTACAAATGATGATACCTTACAAAAAAATTACTGCTAAATACTAGTTCTTTCTCTAAACCCTCAAAAACCTATAAAGCAAACTTTTCTCGAACAAAAGATTGCAGAAAAATAATTGAAAAGCTTTCAAAATTGGAAAAAAACAATTTACTTCTATCAATAAATAAATAGAAAACGTAAAAAACATAAAACAAAACAAGAAAAACATAGCAAGTAAAACAAAACAAGAAAAACATAGCAAGTAAAACAAAAATATTAAAGAAAAACATAAATAATATTAAAATATTAGGTTAATAAGGACCATCCAAGAACAAAAGTACAACCATCGAGAATAAGTAACATTGCCATTAGCCCTGTCTCTTTGAAAAGATGAAGGTTGATTGATGAACCAAGTCTGAAAAGGTATAAATGCATTGATGGTAAAGGATCTTGATAAAAAAAACTTACCATACTTTGTTTGATGGAGGCCTTCAAGGATGAGTAACGTTGCCATTAGCGATACCCTTTCGAAAACGTGAACGTCGATTGTTGAACCAAGTCTAAAAAGGTATAAAGGTATTAATGATAAAGGATCTCATAAAAGTAAAACATACAGTGATTTGTTTGACAGATAATCCAGTATTTTCAGAAAGTACTTGTTTGATCGTAACATCAGGCAATGGATAAAGTTTAAAATAATCTTTGAGGACTTCGGATTGTTCTTTTGTAAAAGTGCCACGATTCTTGTTGATTGTTTTGCTTTCTGAAGACATTGACTTCTTTAGAGGAGACATGGACAAGATGGATTGAACGCTGAATTTGAGAGGAGATTTCTTCTTCGATGATTTCTTTCGTTCATATGGTTTAGATCGCTGAAAAGAAGGAAGGATTATACAAAATGATAATGAAAAGTAAAAGAAATAACTTACAACTTTAGGAAGAATTGAATGAGTTTTCTTATAAGTTTGAATAATCTTTGATACGACTCCATGGCTTATTTGCAATTCTCTTCCAATTTCGGTCACACGAGCTCCTTCATTATATCGACGAATAATTTCTTCACGCTTCTCAATATCCAGCGGCTTCCCATTCAAATACGTTCCACCATTTTTATTCGTTTTGAGTTGAAGAAGTTGGTCATTCAAATCCATGCTGATTCGGCAATCTTTGCTTTGAGAACTGAATCAAAATTGAAAACAAGATTGACATGTTTTACCTCTATTTTGAGTATCATGCCGAAAGTCATCACTGGATTTGTGAGAAGCTTTTCACGCGTTCAGTCGATCAGGTTTGAGATCATTCCATGCACATTGATTACCATGTGTGAAAAAAGGAGAAGCGTGACTGGCGCTATTCCCCTGATAGCATAATTTGGCTTTAAAAAAAACCAAAAATTAGAAAAGAAACGAAATTGGCGTAAAAAAAGAAGCGGGATTTAATATTAATGGGCATAATTAAAAGAAAGCTACGTTAGACAACAATAAAATGTAAAAATGAGTGAATAAATTTTATAAGCATTGCCCAAAAGTCATCAATGACACGAGAGTATCACTACATAGAAATTAGAACATAAAACGCTTTGTAATGATTAAAATAGTTTTTAATTAAGAAAAAGATAAAATTAAAGTTCAAATAGCCCATTTATTTATAAACTACAATTGCCGTGGTTACTTTTAATCTTAAAAATGGAAATGACTAATGTATTTAGTTAATATAAGCATGTAATTTTGATAGCCATGAAGCAAATAATAAAATACTTGTATTACCTGAATCTAGGAGCAACAAAGGTTTATCCATCGGGTAATATCCAAACATGATAATAACCAAAAACAAAAAATAAAAGGTGAAGTTTGATGAACGTTGAAAAAAATGTTAGCAATAAAAAACGTGAATGAAGCAAGTTCATGCCACACATCTGGCAAAATGGACTTTCGCTTTTACATGGGAAGGTTGGAATTCTCGATCTTTGAACAACCAAACAAAATTGTTTACATCTTTTATCCCTCTGATAATTTACACTCCTTTTTTTTTAGGAATTTTATGCTCAAAAATTTAATCACTCAAAGGTTATTACAACAACATCTTCAACAATTTAGAACCATGAAAATCATTCCAATTCCAGCTCTCCAAGACAATTATCAATATCTCATCATTGATGATCAAGGAACGAAGCATGCAGCCATTGTTGATCCTGTTGATGTTGATTCAATCAAAGAAAATGTTGAAAAAGAAGGTGTTCAACTTATTGTTGGTCTAGTTACTCATCATCATATGGATCATTCAGCTCATTCTGGTAAACTTCGTTCAACTTTTGGTGATAATATTGAAGTCTTTGGAAATGATTGCAAACGAATCAATGGTCAAACTCAATCAACTGTTCATGGAGCTTCATATTCTTTAGGAAATATTCAATTTTCAACTTTTCATACTCCATGTCATACTAGTACTCATGTTTGTTACTTTTTCGTCGATCCTGCAACTGATGAACGTGCTGTTTTTACTGGTGATACTCTCTTCATTGGTGGATGTGGACGATTCTTTGAAGGTACCGCTAAAGAAATGGATGAAGCTTTGAATAAGACATTGGCTAGTTTACCTGATGATACTGTACGTTTTGTTCTTTTTGCTGCCACATATTTACTTACCATCTTCATTTTTTAGAAAGTCTGGTGTGGTCATGAATATACCGTTAACAACTTGAAATTCGCGAAGAAGGTTGATCCTCATAATGCTGTTGTTGAAGAAAAGTTTCAATGGGCTCAAAAGCAACGTGAAGCAAACAAGTACACAATTCCTTCAACCATTGGAGAAGAAAAGAAATTCAATCCATTTATGCGTGTTCGAGAAGATGCTCTCAAAGCTTCCACTGGAAAGAATGATCCTATTGAAGTCATGCAAGCTTTGCGTGATATGAAAAATAACATGTAAATAGTTTTTGTTGTTTCATATATTTTGTAATGTAAATTTAAATGTTTGTGTGTTTTTTAATTTATGTAATAAACTCGGTGTTGTGATTGCAATTGGTTGACGAAGAGATATGTTAGATAGACAATGTTCAAAACTCCCGCAAACTCAAGGGAAAGTTCATTTAGCCAAACTAACTTTTGGTTTTAAATTGAGCGAGCGAAGTTCCCAATTTTAGTTTTCAGCTTTGAAACTTTGAAATCAAGCTTTTCTTCTTTCTAAAGTTTTTTTTCAAACATGGTTAAAAAAGCTAAAGTAGTCAAAGATATTGGACGTAATCAGCGTGTAAAGCTGAAGAGAAAGCTTAATCTTGCAATCCGAAGTGGAAAACTAAAGAAACATCAACGTGATCAAATTACTAAAATCAAAGAGAAGAAAACTGCAGAGAAACGAAAGAAGATTGATGAGGTTAGTTTATTTTATTTTTAGACCTATTAAATAATACTAAAATTATTTTAGGCATATGATGATTATGAACATGAACGAGCTTACAAGCGTAAACAAGATGATATCTCTGATAATGAAGAACGCATGGATGTTGTTGATAAGAATGCTGCAATTATGTGTGATAGTGAAGCTGAAGAAGAAGATCCCTTACCACTTGATATGCTTGATGATGATGTTGATTGGGAGAACAGCGCCTTTTTCAATAAGAAACGCAAACTTTTGGTAAAAGAAGTGAAGGATGAAAAAGATGAAGTTCGTCGTTTCAAAACTGATTTACGTGATGACGAAAAAGAAATGCTTCCAATCAAACTCAGCGATGGAACAGTAAAACGTGTTATTAAGAAGGTCAAATCAGAATTCGATGAAGATGCTGACGAAGATATTAAACCCGAATTTGAAATCAAACAAGAAGATGATACAGATGGTTTATCTGCAGCTGAACTTTTGGTAAAACGTAAAGAATTATTGGAAGAAGCAAAACAAGAAATAGCAAGAACATGCTTAGCTATTACTGCTGATCCAGAACATAATATTATGAGATTCAAGAAACTTTTGGAGCGAGCTACTGGACAAGGTGTTCATTCATTGGTTCGTGAATCGACACAAAAACTTGCACTCGCTTCTCTTTCTAAAGCATTCATCGAAGCTGCTCCTGGTTATCCAATTCGACAATTAACCGAAATTGAAAAGAAGCAAACTATGGGCAAAGATACTAAGGTGCTGTTTCGTTTTGAAGAATCATTATTGCTCTATTATTTGAAGTACTTGAAATTGCTTGAAAAATATTCTCGAAGTAAGTTATAAACTTTCTTTTAAGTTGCTTAATATTTATGTTTTCAGTTTTTCTTACTCGTGGTAAAACAACATTTGATGAATCAACGTTCTCTCACAAATTGGGCATTATTTCTGTCAAAGCTATGTCTCAACTTCTCAACAAACTTTCACATTTCAATTATGCGACGAATATTGTTGGCTATTTAGCAAGATTAGCTACAAGTGTTTATCATCCTGTTGTTCTCGAAGCATGCGATGGAATCTCTGCAATGTTTAAAGAAGATATTGTTTTCAAAATGTCTTTTCATGCTGTTAAAACAATTGCAACTTTAGTGAATCAAAAGAGTTGTTATGTTACTCCTGAATTATTAGAAACTTTTGTGTCTCTGAGGATTAAAGAAGTTGATAAGGATAATCGTGCGAAAGAAAAACATCATCTCAAAGTTCGACGTTCTCAAATTTTGAAGGAAAGAAAATCAAAATCTCAAAAGAAGTTTCAACATCAAGTGCAGCAATTGGAGCATGATTTGAAGAAGATTCAAGCGGCTGAAAGCTTATCGACAAAATTGAAATATGGAACTGAAACAATGAAACATGTATTCGCAACTTATTTCCGTGTTATGAAAAGAATGCCAACAACAAAGCTGCTTGCGCCTGTATTAGCTGGTTTATCGAAATTTGCTCATTTGATAAATATTGAATTTTTTGATGATCTTATTTTCTGTCTTGAAGAAATTGTGGAAATGCAGGTTTGTTTACTTTTGATTTTCATGAAAGCTTTTATACCGTAATTTTTTTCAGCATCTCCGTGTAACTGATTCCCTTCATTGCATCAAAACTATTTTCGTCATTTTATCTGGTGAAGGTCAAGCGCTGAACATCGATCCATTCAGATTCTACAGATCCATGTATTCTTTGCTTCCAGCTGTTCCATTCCAAAAAGATCCTATGCTTCTCCAACAAGAAGTTGAAATCGTCGTTGAATGCATTGATATTATGTTAAACAAAAGAAAAAAGCAAGTATCAATTGGAAGAGTTGCTGCATTTGTTAAACGCCTACTATCAATTTCTTTTATGTTATCAAATCGTCAATGTGTCGCCATTATTTCTTGTATTCGCTCCATCTTTCTCAATCATCACCGATTGAAATGCTTAATTGAAGATGATTCTGATGCTGTCACCAATGGAATATTTCGTCCTGATATTATTGATCCTGATACTTGCAATGCTCTTTCTTCAAGTGCACTTCCTGAACTGAATAAATTACTCAGAGTAAGACTATCTTTTTATTCATTGTTTACTAATAATCCTTTTTCTTTTTTCAGTATCCCGAAAGAATTGTCAATCTATTTGCTGATAATATTTTGAGTGGATTACCATCAACTGGAGAAAAACGATTACCTCCTGAATGGATGACGATGTGAGTTTATGCTTCTTGAGTTAACATTTCATTGAATTTGTTTATTTTAGAACTCCAAAAGACTGGCTACATTCTGAGCTCATCAAAGCTGATCGTCCTTCACCATTCCTTGAAAGTCTCATGAAAGCAGCAAAGAAAAAGAAGAACATACTCTCCTCAAAGAACCTATGTTCAACCGTAAATGATTGGTTATTGTATGTTTAATATTCTTTTATTGTTTTATTTTTTGTTGAGTTTGAAATAAATTTTATTACATAAATTCTTTTGTGTGTTATTTGATACAACAATATTTTACCAAAATTCTTAGTTGCGAAAAGTTAAAACTGAAAATTTAGAGAAAAAATGCAAGCTTCCTTCAAAATTATCCAAACGGAAATAAGTTTTAAAAAAGGTTGTCTATTTCGTTATGTAAATATTTGGCCATTAGAAAGAAGCAAGCTTCAGATGAAAAAATCACAATACAAAAAACACTTTGATTAATTACAATTTATTCACATGAAAACAAAATTATTATGAAAAACAAATTTATAAACCCGTAAAAAACAATTTATGCACAAAAAAATACAAATGAAAGACAAAAACATATATTAATTAAATATAGTTGAATTGATGAGCGAATTTCTTGGCTGCTTTGCTCTGTTGAATGGCATCCAAGGTGTCGGTGACTCGCTTCAATGATCTTTTGTCGAACAATTTTGTTGATAGTCGTTCTCTCGTCTTCTTATGAGCAGACTTCTCACGTTTCTTTGGAGCATTGGCGCGTTTCTTTCCTTTGGCAATATCATAGCTGAATTTTCCACCAGTTTGTTTCTCCAATTCTCGATAAAGTGCATCATCTTCAGCTTCTTGCCTTTTCTTTTCATATTCAGCTCGCATTCTTTCAAAATGAGTTGGAGAATTTCTAGCTTTTCCATCACCGACGATTTTGCCTTGTTCATCTCTATCGATAATAGGTCCATGAAGAGGGCAATTCACTCGATCCATACGAGGACAAAGTCGACCAGAAGGTAATGGAGTTCGACAGGATTTTGTAATTTCTGGCATTTCTCCAACGAATGTAATAACACGTTGACGATAAATTTCTTCAGATTCTTGCCCAACTTCACTAAAAATATGCGATCATTGTTAATGAACTTATAAGGATGGAAGAAAAAAAATTACTTTTCATCTGGTGGCCGCCAAAATCGATGCCCATCAGCACGATTCCTTTCAATGTCAGCTGGTTGAACATCTTCACCCCAATATTTCAAGTCTAACCCATAAGTTAAAGTGGGAATTTCTTGCTTTTTGCTTGACGATGATGGCTCATCCTTTTTCTTTCTTAACTTATCAAGTGAGGCCTGTTTCTCCATTTCAGCAATTTGTTCAATCAATTCTCTTTCAACAGAAACGTCTTCCTTTCCATTCTTGTTAACTTCTTCATCAAGATCAAGGCCTTCTGGATCAGCAATGTTGAGATCAACTTCTTCAAATCCATCGTCATCGTCGTCATCTGAATCTTCAACAGCTGCTGACGCTCTTGTAATCATTGCCTGTCGCTTTTCGATAATCTTAATATCCTTGAATTTTCTTAATTCTTGATTCAAACTTCGTTGAAGATCCAACATTTCATTAAGGACAATACCATCGCCACCATCCTTCGTCATTTGTGAAACCCATCTATCGACCTTTCTTATATTTGCATCCAAAAGTTTCTGACTATCCTTGAAAGTTCTAATAAGTTCTCCATTATCTTCTGTCATCTCGATCATAATTTTATCAGGAATTGAAATAACCAAATTCCTCTGTAATATTGGAGTCTTTGAAGATGAAGAAGAGCTTGATTCAAAAGTTTGTGGATCATCGAATTCACGGAAATCAGGAATAAGCAGCGAAATGGTTGTTTGAGCTTCAGTAATAAATTCTTTAATATGAGCTTTTGATTCGTTATAATCCTTCATAGCTTTATCAATTATTTTCTTATCAACAGCTTCTTTTCGAATTCTTTCAGCTTCATTACGTCGTCGTTCAACATCTGTTTGACCATCAGATCTTGCAAAATTGAAAGTTCTTGAAGAAAGTAATACAGTTTTAGCATTTTCAAGCTTTGGATATCCAGAAACAAATTTTTGCACCCATAGCTTAAAAATTTGTAAGGTTTCTTTCTTGAGGTGTGTTGCAGCTAGAGGTGGACCAGGAAGAGGAAAATAAAGTGGATCAAGTTCGACAGTGTATACAAGGAAATCCTAAATAATAAATGATTAGTTTATATGTTTTTAATAAAAGTGTTAAAGTTTACTTGTAATGAATCAACAATAGCAGTTCGAAAAGCATGCGAGCGTTGAAAGAAATAATCGACCAATAAGACAATGCATAAACGTTTATCACTATTTTGACTTCGAAGATGTGTAAAAATTGGATCGACAAATTCTGGAATCAATTGATCATCTCTTTTTATCAAATCTTTCAGCTTTTTCAATAATGGTTGATTGAGTTCACGTTTTTCATAATCAAACTAAAAGAAATTGTATTAGCTTTAGTTAATTAAACAAAATGAATAAACATACCTTTCGGACAATATTTCGAACAATTCCTTTTACTTCTTCAAGATTACCTAACGACATCTTTATAAATTAATGTTAGCAAAAATGAAGTCGTGGAAAACGCTTTCAAAAGAAGTTGGATGATGAAGAAATTTTTTTCTTCATCGTGGTGTTTACATTGCCGGATATTTAGCCAAACATGCATGGGAAAAAGGCAAAATTTTTAACTATCGTAAGATGTTGCTAAAATTAGATAGATGGCCTTCGATATCGTTGATATCTCTTTTTTATTTTTTTTTTAGGAATTATGCAAATTTTCAAATTTTTCCATGAATTGTTATAAATCCTAAAACATGCTGAGTTTTTCTTTCATTCTTGGCTTTTTACGGTGCTTTGGAAAGCAACAAAATAATAACATTTGAAGATTCAAAAACATCAACAAAAGAAAAAGAAAATATCATCATCAAAAATCTTGTTTCTCATCCTTCCGTTGCTTCTTCTTCTACCAATTTTAAATGCTCAATCAGCTGAAGATGGGGTAAAGACTCGGATGAATTGCTATGTTATGGATGCTCTTATGGTTATCGAAGTTATGGATATCCTTATTATTCCTATCCTTATTATCTCTATGATGATAGTTCTGGTAACTCGAATGGTACTGCTACAGATGGAGCTCTTATTGGTGGAATCCTTGGTGGAATCTTTGGTGGAATGTGTCTCCTGATTATTATCATTCTTATTTTTCTTACCTGTGCCGATAAATGTTCTAAGAAGAAGAAGAAACAAAATGCTCCATCACCACTACCTGAATCGTTAGCTTCACCACCATTAGAAGTTTAATAATGGTAAAATATTTTCTTGAAAACTTCATTTTTCTAATAAAGATAATTTTAGATCTTCTCGTGTTCTCTCGATATCAACCAGATTGTGTTTTTAGGATTCAATAACAAGGATGGATAAATGGAAAGATATAATTTGATCTCTTGCTGTAATGTTTATATGTATATTCTAAAAACTGTATAATTTTGCTATGCTTTAACATCAATAAATTATAATGTTTTTTATACCATTTTGTATGCACATGTTTTGTTCTTCGATTATGTTAACTTTCAAATTCTCCCATGAATCGAGTTTATTTCCCTATCTTTTTTTCTTCTTCATGTTTTTTTTTTTTTTAAAAACCTTTTGTTTTTATTGTGGCGGAAGAAAGATAGCCGAAGGCGGTTAGCATTGTTTTTGTTTTGTTTTTCAATTAATTCGATAATGCTCTTCTTTTTTCTTGAAGTTTTTATTGTTAACAAAAAATGTAAAGGCGTTGTTGCAAGAATCCAAAAACGTTGATATCTTTTTATTGAAGTTAAAAAAATTTATTTCTCGAGAAAAGCTTCCTTCCATTCATTAACTAACCTTTTTGTCTTTTCATCATTTTGACCTCCAAAAAAAGGAAGAAGGAATTCCAAGCATTTTATTGTGTATATTTTTATCTCTTATCAGGCAACAAAGATTTTTAAAGAAGCACACACAGACCCATAAAAATGAACCCCATTTGACTTCGCCATTCAATAAGTAGCTAGATAGATCATAAAATAAAACAAAGTTTTCATGGCCCTTCAGAGCAGCCACAAAACTTTCTGCTTCTTTGCAAAATTCGATAAGCATTTGCGTTTTTTAGGAATTTTTATTGTTGCTTTTACTACCCATTATTTTTTTTAGAAGCTTCCATGAAAAAAGAAAAAGAAGTTTAATTGGAATGAAGCAAAATCATCATCATGACGTCGTTGTTGAATGCTGTCGCATACTTGAAATTTTTGGGTGTAATTTTCTTATTTTATTATTTTCTCAAATACAAAAATCCTTAAATAAATAATAAGAATTTTGTTATTTAAATTAAATTTTGCTTTTTGTTATCAAAGTTCTTTGTTTTGCTTTATTGCTTTTTGCAGCAGCGATGTGTCATCGTCATCATCCATGATGACTTTCACTTTTATTTTTAATATCATTGGAATATTTTTATAAACTTTAAGGAATTTCGGAAAACAAGTTAGAGAAATAAATAATTTTGTAGCATAAAAATAACAAACTTTTTGTTGAGGAAGAACTCCAAAATTTTTTGATGCTTACCAAAACGAAGTACGATAAAGCTGTTTCAGAAGCAAAAAAATGGTTGAAACTCTGTTGATTTGGATTTTTTATTAGCGACCTGCTTTACCATAAAAAATGCCTCCAAATTTTGTTGTTCACGGGAAATTAGAAATGAGTAATGCTGTTATTGACTTTAACGTTTCTTAATCTCATTAGGTAAGATTTTGATGATGATGACCTCAAATATTATTTCAAAACAATACATACATATACGATCGTAAAATTTTTTCCCCTCGTTAAAGCTCATGCTGCTTATTTACCTTGATTTGTTGTTTTCGTTGTTATATTATGTTTGATACAATTTCGTTTTACACCTCATAAAAAACTAAAATGATTGTAGTTAGTCCGTTGTCCAAAAAGCAAGCAAAAACTACTAACAAAAAACGTGATGGAACACTTTTTTTTCTTCCTGTAAATGTTTCTTTATCTTCCTTTTTTCTCTCTCGCCTATTTTTAGGTAAATTGTTTCATTTATTTTTAGAATCAAAATAAAATAATGATTTCCATTTTTAAAGTGATTCATTTCTTTCTTTTTTTGTTGATTGTTTAAGATTAACGTCATTGGCTCAACTTATCTTCTGTTTTTCTTACATTTTTTAGTAGGTTTCTAAAATTCCATCGTGTTTACAATTTTAATCTCGAAGAAAAAAATTGTATAAAAATGTTTTAACCCTTTTTTCCATTTTTGGTTGAAGAAGCAGCTTTCATTTTTATGGATGATGGCTTCATAGTTTTTTTTTGAAAGTTGTAAATAAGAAAGTATCAAATTTCGGATGGATGAGATTTTTTGCGTCTCAACGAAAACAAAAAAGTAAAAATGCGTGGCTTCTTTTACATTTATTTTTTATGGAAGTTCATTTTTTTTTGTGTGAAACTTCTTTGGTTACCACCATCATCACTAAAAGAGGTGTTAAAATTAGAAAAATAAATAAATAAGAAGTTTCGTCACAGAAATGTATCCATCCATATATTTTTTATGAGAAAGAATATTTTATGTTTTGATCAAGCAAAAATAGTTTGAAAT
This sequence comes from Panagrolaimus kolymaensis, assembly GCA_028622995.1. Classification (NCBI taxonomy): domain Eukaryota; kingdom Metazoa; phylum Nematoda; class Chromadorea; order Rhabditida; family Panagrolaimidae; genus Panagrolaimus; species Panagrolaimus kolymaensis. The sequence goes on from JAJQJQ010000006.1 coordinate 7,473,203, forward strand.
TACTGTAATTTTTGCTTCAGCAAAATATTAAAATCTTTTCTTTATCCAAAAAGTAAAACTTTGTAAATTAATTTTTGATAAGCATTTTTAAATATTTTTTAAATAACAAATACGAAACTTTCGCCTCCTCATATTTTTCTCTAATTTTTCATATTTTGTAAAAGGCTTTTTCTTCTTGCGTTAATTACCCTTTGTTTTTTATCTTATCAATTTCAAAGTGCATTAACCACATTTTTTTGGGAGGAAACAACTCTCCTCATGTTTACATAAAATGACTAACAATCATAAAAAACTGTGACTTCAAACAAACTTCTGATAACCAAGTTTTTTTCTATATAAATTTACCGCGCTTTTTTAATTTTATTTTTGTAAACTTTCTTTCCGATAATCAAAATGGGCTTCATCGTGGTACTCGTTGTTACAACCTTTTCTAACAAAACAATTTCCGATAAATTTAAAGGAGAGGTATCTCTCAAGTATTTTTCTAAAAATTTTAATGATAAGAACAAAAGTTAAAACTTCAATGAAAAAATGAAGGTATTTTTCAGGTACTCTTCTTTTTGTTTTGCATGTTTGTTTTTCAAATTTTAAATTTAACTAAAACACTCCTTTTAATTTTTGATACTTTTACTTTTTTTTGTTTGTTTTTCAATTTGGAGAAACATTCTTTTTTTACTTTTTTTTGCAAAAACTTTTAAAAGTTTTTTTTAAGTAACTCACTCTTGTTTGACTCTTTGAAATTTGAGCATGGTTTTTTCTTGATTTTTTAAAAACTGATTATCTGCAAAGCCGTGTCCATTATTTTACTGTAAATTTTAAAAGTAAACACAAACGCAAAAAAAAGATCAATCATTGTCTAAGATTGTCTAAATTTTTTATGTTCTTTAGTATTTTTTTGTTTCTCTCTCCCATACTAACCACAATGACTTCGGTAAAAGAAATATTGCAACTTTTGAACTTTCCACCATTTTTTTAGAGCAAAAAGTTAACTTTTATTAAACTTTCATAAATCATTTTTTAATGCCTCTATTTTTCTTGCTTTTAATCTTGTTTTTTGAGAGATAAATTTCTTAGTCGATAAAATTAATTATTTCAGCGCCACTACCTTTTTTGTTAGGTCAGTGTCTCTCCTTTCATCAGGTACATCTTTTATGAAACGAAACAAATTAAGTTCAAATTGTATGGGTTTTCAATCATTTTTGTCTATAGCTTTGACAAAAAAAAGGTACGAAGGCGAGAAAGATTTTAAAGGGTTTGTGAATTTCCATGCTGCAAATTTTTTAACTCTTGTCAAACGATTCAATAGTTTTATTTGTTCACTAGATATTTAACATTAATTTTCAGTCATACCCCTTGCAATGTAATTAAATCTATTACTCTTTAAAAGTTTTAGTTTCGATCTTTTCAAAATCCATTTTGTATCATTTGCGTCATTACTACCATATTCCATATTTCCTCCTTCTAGGTTTAAAACTAAAATTAAAGGACCATGTTCATTTGCTTCCTTTTTTCAAACACGCGTTTGATTATTCGCCGCTTCAGGATCACAAAATTCGTGTGAAGGCGGGAGAATTTCCTTCTTCAAATTTTTTAAAATTTTTTGGATTTTCTGAAGATAAGCATATGTATTTACTCTCCGAAGTAGCTTACGACCACTCAACATATTGATAGTAATGAATATGGGTATTATTAATGCTACTAACCTTCTTCATGTAGGCGAAATCTTCAGAAAATCCAAAAAATTCTAAAAAATTTGAAGAAGGAAAATTTTCCCGCCTTCACACGAATTTTGTGATCCTGAAGCGGCGAATAATCAAACGCGTGTTTGAAAAAAGGAAGCAAATGAACATGGTCCTTTAAACATTTCTAAGCTTTCACCGCCCTTCTCTTCATTGAAGCCATTTAGCTGAAGGCGGAGCACACCATTTTCATTTACTTATCAATCATTTCAAAATGATGATAGTTGATCCCTTTTTTTCTTAGCTAAAGCTTTTTAAGGACGCAAACATCCTCCCTCCTCTAAATGACCTTTAAAAAAGATATGAATCCTCCCAAAAAGCTTCCAAGTATATAAATTCAGATTCAAAAACCTTCAACAACTTTTTTTCAGGCATCCAAAAATAAATGTTTTATAACCTTTGAGATATTTTCAGCAAAAAAAACCCACAAAGAAAGTCTCACAAAAATATTTTTGTTGTAACTCAAGAAGTTTATGTTTTTGTTTCCGACTTCTCTTTTCTTCTTCTTTTTTTGAACACATCACGTTTCTTATTTTGGGTTTAGTTAGTTTTTTTTTTGTAATTTCGAAATATGAGGGAAACTGAACTTTCTCATCAGCTATGTTGTTTGAGGAAAGATTCCATGACTTTTCTTTCTTATTTTTTGTTGTTTGAAACAAAGACCGTCCATTTTTTTCAAGAGATGGACTTTGCATATTTGAAACAAAAAAAAACTCTCAAATTCCTTAAAGAAAAACATTTTTTTGTTTTTAAACCACAAAAAAAACTTGTTTTGAGTTATGAAGTAAATATTTATTTAATTTTTTTATTTTTTTTTGTAAAATATTTTTGTTTTTTTGTTTAAGGATCGGATTTGAATATTTTCTTTTTTTGCTTCTTTAAAAGTGAAAGCAAATAAGCAAAGTTAAGTCACAAATAGAAGTTCTCTTTTTTGCTTTTGTTTTTTGTTATTTCCACCTCCACAAATAAAAATAAAATAAATAAATGGAAGAATGTGTAAATGATACTCCTCGAAATATAAGTTACTTTAACTTTAGACTTGATGGAGGAGGGAGTTAATCTCTTTGATGATGCTTCTGTCGCTGCAGACGATGATGATAGCGTTGTTCTATAAAAAGAAAATATAAACTTTGGAAAAGTTTAGTACGACTTTTACTTTACTTTAAAGTTATTTTAAGTTAGTTCGTGGGAGAACGGTAAAATTAGAAACATTTTTAGAATGTGGGAATTTGTAAGAGTAATACTTTTTGTCCTTTGCGGTGGCTAATATATAAAGCCCAAAAAAACTTTTCATATTCCTCATTTCCATTTCTTTATTTTTTAAACTATTTTCTTTTGTGAAACATTTGACCATTCTTCTTCACTTTTATTTGTTTGATATTTTTTCTAATCTAAAAAAGTGTGATTATGAAATTTAACAAATAGTAATCTTTACTCATCGACGCTAATCTTTGTGTTCACTACTATGAAGTATTTTCTGTGCTTATAATTAAAATTTATGTCAATCAAAATGCACCGATTTGTGTTCATTTTGAACTAGTTTTTGTATAAAAAAAATTTAAGTGCATATGTCCGCACTTTTTTATTAGTAAAAAATGAATTTGCTGTCGTCATCAAGAAAATATTTCCCGTGTGACTTTTCGATATTTTCAATAAGACATCAGCAAAAAACGGTAAATTTATGGGTGGAGAAGTTAAGTATAAAAGAAGTGCATTTAGTTTTAATTTAATTAGTTTAAACGTTTTACAATTTCTTTGGTTTGGGTACATTTATTAGAGCATTTGTCAGTCAATCAATTGATTATTGACAAATGATGGGAGAGCAAATTCCCTTTTTCGATTGAAATCTTTTTCCATTTCCATCGTTTTTGTAAGTGGTGTGGCAATAGAAAGAAAGAGGGTGTATTGATGGGTTGAGTTGCTGATGATGTGTTTTAGTGCTCATGTTTATTGCTAGAGTTTTTTGTTTTTGGAGAAGGTCGTCTGAAAAACACAAAATTTAGAAGCGAAAACATGAACTTCAGCAGCCTGGATTATCCTTTCATGGACAAATAGCTCTTTCACTTTGAAACTCCGCGTAGTTTTCAAGACTTCAATAATTTTATTTATTTTTCTCTCCCGAATCTTTTCCTTTTAGTTTCAAGAATCTCCATCATTTTTTAAATCGAAAAAAACTTCTAACTCTATCTTGACCCTCTATTTTTTAATGATGTAACTTTATGCAACACCTTTAAAAAAATTAAATTTTTTTAACCCCTTTTGTTTTAAGGCTTAATTTGAAAAAATAGAAAGGTGTGCCAAAAAGACATAATTCTTAACACCTTTTGACTCTTTTTTATGACCAGCTCAAAATATAAATAACCTCTCAACAACTTAAAAAGAATAAAATAGAGGGAAAGGAAGTGATAAGAAAAAGAAAAAAGTATATTTGCTTTGATCTAATCAACACTTTTATGTGTTGGCCCTGTTCTTTAAAATATCATCTCATCTCACTCACATACTTTTTTTTGACTATAATAACCTGCTAATAAGCAATAGAGAGACTAACCTTTTTTAAAGATTATATTTCAAGAAGAAAAAAACTATGTCATTTTACAATTGGAAATTAGAGCTTTAAAATAGGTAAGATTTAGAGAAATTAAAAATCATTAATTTTTGGAAAAAGGTTTTCAAAATGAAAGTTAATCAGAGAAAAAATATGGATGTAAGGGTTTCTTTACGAAGCATCTTCACTATCTATTATTTATTGGATATTTTTAGTAGCAAAAATTTGCAAAAATATTAGCTTCCATAAGATCTCAAAGTTACGGTATGGTATGACTTCCTCCCAATTTGCAAAAGAAATAAGCTGTTTTTTTAGTGGAATCTCTTTGTTTTTTCTTTCACATATTTTATTTCGGGGTTTTGTTTACATACTTTTTTCTTCTCGTCATTTTGAATTCCATCCTTTCTTATTCTTTCTTTCTTTCTTTAGCTGCCTTTTTTTCTTACTTGAGTCTTCAAACAAGAAAAAAATATATATCCAAATTAATTCCGAAGCATGCAATGTCCTCTTCAGACAAAAAATGTAAATTTAGGTTTTTTAAATAAGGCTCACTCCTCCTTCACAAAAAAAAACGTCATCAAATGTTTTTTCCATCCATATTTGTTTAACAATTGACTTTTTCTTGTTCTTTTTTTTTTCTTGGGGATTCTTCTCTTCAACCATCCTCATCAACAAAAAATATCTCCTACGCTTGCTTGTTTTTTTCGTTGCTTGAAACCCTATGAAAAATTCCCAAAATATTTTGGTTCATTCATAAAATAATTAATATTTTTATTGCAAAAAATTTTTTTTTTGTATGCTTAAACTTTTTGTGAAGCATAAAACTTTTAATTTTTACCTGAATGAAGAAGCGCGATTACGTCAAAAAATCAAGGAAGAAGAAGCACGCGTAGGATAGTATTTTTTTTTCTTCTAACAATTTATTTTTTATGGCTTTTTTTTATTTCGAGGTTTTGATCTCTTTTTTTTTGTTGAAGTATAAAATAAAAAAAGAAAAAGAAAGTCAAACATTGAAGGAGAGAGAGTTGACCCATTTGGGCGTTGTTATTTCTTTGGAAAAGAATGTGGATGCTTTTCGAAAAGGAAAAAAAATAATGGTGGCATATAAGTATCGGCAGCTTTTTTGTGTGAAAAATAAAATTGTAGGATTGTTTAGGCGTTCATTGATGAGAGAAAAAGAATAGGGAATATGGTAGTTGTTTGATAGTTTTTGTTTTAGCAATATTTGAACCAAGGTTGTGATCAGCTGTTTTTCTCATTAACAATGGATTTAGAAAAGAAATTAAAAAAAAAAAAATTTAGAATTCTGAAAAGAAACGAATGAAACTTCGAGAAAATTCCGAGGATACTATAAAAAATTGAAATTTTTGTGGTGTATTTGAAAACCAAATGAGTTGCTGACCTATGAGTTCCAAATCTTCTTCGATATCATTTTTTTATTTGCACTTCTGTTTCATTTTTCTTAGCTTTTATTCTTCTTCGATTTTCTCGTTACATCATATATAAATATTATGACCCTTCTTCTTTGTATGCGCATAAAATAATTAAAATATATTTTACATTATTTCTAAAAATAAATTTAATACTTATAAATTTAATGACCGAACGAGTTCCTTAACCCCTCTATCATCATCATCATCATCTTATCAAGTTGCCTTTTAGGATGCTTTATTCAGAACTAATTTTTACCGCTATTTTAAAGTTTCGGCGGCGCCTTCTTTTATTGCTTTCAAAAAAAAACTATTTTAAATTTAATCTTTGATAAATCAAAATGTGTCCTTTTTTGATGGAAGTATTTCAAAAAATTACTGTCATATTTTGGTCAAAAATAGAATCGTTTTAATGTTAAATCGCGATATTTTTAATTTGTAATAATCAAAAAAAACAACGAAATATAATAATTTTTTGATCACACTTTTTTTTCGTGATCGAGTGAGACGCGTTCAAAGTGAGCAAGTAGAGGAGTCACATGTAAAAAAACTATTATGCGCGATGTTCTTTATCTATTGTTCTTTTTGGAAACAAAACCTTTTTTGTTTCATTTTGTTTTATAACAAAAAAATTATATTCTTAATTTTTTAGTTGTCATTTTATTTTCTTTATTATTATTATTGCCTTTAAAATTGGCTGATAATTTTGTTACTTATTTTTTCAAAAAATAACAAAAAAGTATTCCTTTGTATTTTTACGCGAAAATACTTATTTCATTTACTGTATTTCTAATTAACAATGGATCCACCAAATATTTCTGTGCAGCATTCCAAAAAATGTTTATTATTAGAAGCATCACCCATGGAGAGGCTGAAATCTTCTTCCCATAAAGCTTTAGCAACAAAATCTCATCCAAAAACTTTATCGTCGATCTCAACAAAAAATTTGATTAAATCATTTTCAAAAGCTTTAATACAAAAAAATTTGTTTATTTTTATTCTTTGCTGGTCAATGCTTATTTCAACGGGTTATTGTGGAATTTTAAAGCCAAGTTGTAGACTTGTTGGTAAGTTTATTATTTTGATACAAAAAAAGTTCCAAACTCTAAAAGACATCGTAGCTAAATTTTAACCTGAAGCTTGATCATGGCTACAAAAAGTTCATCTTTTTTTATTGAAGCAACCAAAAAACATGGTTGTTTGTTGTTATTTTTAACTTAATTTTAACCTAAAAGTTTGTGACTTTTTATGACTTTTTTTTAACTTTCTCATGACCCAAATAAACAACAAAAAATACTTTTTTTTGTTGCATTTTTAAAGCACAAAAAATAAAAAACTCAAGTTTCGGTTCCTGGTTTTTCAAGCATTTCAAGAATAGGATAATCCTTTCTTTTTTTTAAAATCTTCCAAAACTGAAACTTTAGCTTTTTTCTGGAAAATATTTTCTCCAAAAAAAATTTGTGTTCTTTGTACTTAAAAAATTGGAACTAATGCTTATTATTTTCTTTTTCTTCAGGTCATGAAGAATTAATAGACGTAGCGGGTTGTGATTTGGTTGTGGTTAAAGTGAATAAATGTCGAGGATATTGTACATCATTTTCATTCTTTCATCCAATAAATAATGATAAATTAACTGTGCATGCTAAATGTTGCCGGATGACTGAAGTTAAACATGTTGAAGTGGCGGTTTCATGCAATGATGGAGATAGAACGGTTAAAATTCCATCCGCGGTTGAATGTAATTGTTATGATTGTAATGCAGATACTATATGAATAATACGTATATCACATGATTTTCCATGTGAAAGAGGAGAAAATTTTTCGCTCCAATAGTCAATAATCAATCTTGCCCAAAAAATAATGAACTTTCCCTCTAAGGCACACCATATACATACATACATTCATGACATGATAATAAACATGGTATTTTGATCTCATATTTAATAACAGATTTTTTCTGTTAAAATTTAATTTTGTTATAAAAATTTGCATAATATTTAATAATTTTTCTACGATCTTTCTTTCTTATTTTGTTTTTTATATGGTAAAAACATAGCTGATTTTTTTTTAAATAAAAATGTACAAATTATTATTATTAGTTCTTTTTTCTTTTGCAAACAGCAACACAGATACAAAAAGAAACATTTGCATATTTTATCATCAAAAAAATAATTCCTGTGATACCGTAAATAATATAATCCAAAACAAAAAAAAGTAAATAAATTTTTTAAAATGATTGGGATTCTGATTGTGTGCGTTTTTTGTTTTTGGTTGATTGGTTGTTGAGAGAATCGAAGGAATTGAAGGATGAAGCGTCGAAAAAAAAAATGGAATAAAATAAATACATATAATTATTTTTTTTTAAATGGCAAAAAATGTTTCAAAAACTTTTGTTTATTTTATTTATTTATGAATCCCATTGCCCAAATGGATCACAATATGGTAAAAGATCACGAAAGCTGCAACCATATCGACAACAAAAATGCATCATTTCTGTTAAACGCAAAGGTCGAAATTGTTTTGATAAATCTTGGCTGGATGATGAGGATCGTCGAGAACGAATGGTTGGATCCATTTCAGTTACATCTTCAGCAATTAAATCATTTATTGGTGAAGTAGTAGGAGAATCTAAAAATTCGAAAGTTATGGTTTATATCTTTTTTAAATTTTGCAATTTTTCTTTCCCTTTTTTGAATTCTGCTTTTTTTAAACCTCTTTCAAAGAAACATTTGGTTTTTAAAGATAAATTTAGAAACGCGTGCTGCTTATTTTTTTTTATCCATCTTATTAATCTTATCAAGAGAATCCATGCCGCTGCAGTTTTTAATTAATCTTAAAGCAAAATTTTTTTGAACAAAAAATAAAAAAATAGCTTCAGATTTATTTTATTTTAATTTTATTTTTGTTGCAAATTGCTTTTTCTATGTTTTAAAAAAGAATTTAATTTTCTGACGTGAATGAAAAAATATATATATAATTTGCAAATTGTTGAATGTTAAAATAAACCGGGAAGATGGGTCAAAGAACTTCGATAAAATAAATGGATGAAAAAAAAACTCTCTGAGATTTAAAAGGAAGAAAGAAAAGCTTTTTAATAGTTAGTTATGCTGATGGAATTTGGTTAAATAATGGGATAAAAAAGCTTTTTTCTTCTTCAACAAAAGTGTGAAAGCTATTAAAATTGACTCAACATTGAAAATTAGAGAGAAAAAATGAAAAAAAGATAGAATTAGTAATGGCCGAGTCACGTTTGAATGCATTGAAAAAAAAATTGAGTTTTGGGTTTTCTTTATGATAAAAGTTTTATTTGGGTTTGACCAAGTTTAAAAATATCTTATATTGGAACAATGCTGAATGACCTCAATAAGAAAAATTAAAAAAGAGTTCAAGTTTTTATTCAATTTTTGCACTGAAAATAAACCAATTTTGCGACTTCCTTATCAAAAAAAGGTTTATCTCGGCTCAAGTGAAATTTTCAATCTATACCATTGCTTTGGACTATCTTTACCGTATCCCAGAAATTTTCAAGCTTTTCAATCCTCATAAAATCATACCCTACAATACCCAAAGTTTCCCTCAAAAATTTTAAGTTTTGCTTGAAAATGTTTAAAAAAAATTGCGTTTTGTTTAAAAGCATCATCAGCATCAATTTCCGTTAAACAAAACAAAAAATAGCTAAGAAATCAAGCATGCTATTGTTTGTGAAATATAAAGAAGAAGAAAAGGAACTTCCTTTTGACATTTTTTGTGTTTAAAAAAAATATAAAAGTTTTGTTCCAAAAGATGACGTTGGTAAAAAAAACTTTTTTGGTTAAACAAAATAACATTAGCAAAAATTAAAATAAAAGATTTCATTTAATTTAATTAAAATAAAAATGGCGCCATTCTCCTTTTTAGTTTAAGTTTTTAAAAATCCTAAAATTCTAAAAGCAAAAATAAGAAGCTCTAAAGCAAGCGATTAAAATATTATTAACTTCGTCATTAATAAAAACAAAACTAAAAAATTTTAAATACAAAAAGATGTTTTTAAAAAAAATATGAAAAGTGAAAATTAATGTATTTGGGATTGCTCATAATTCGTTTGAATGAAAGTTTGTAGTCTTCCTCAAACTGACACCTACACTACTATAATTTTTTTTCTAGACAAATCCCGTTCCCGTCAAAACAAAAACAAAAAAACTAACTTGATTCAAGTTTCATTGTGGCTGAATTTTCATAAAAATTATCAACGCTTCTCTTTTTTCTCATTCCACAAGTGAGTTGCCAAGCTGTAGCAAAGGCTTCCCCGCCAGGTGGACACATTTTCAAATGTCCCAAACCATTTCTTGGAACAAAAGCTGAGCAAGTTGTGGTTAAAATTAAAAGGGTAAATAATACGGTTGAAATGGATTTAGATGGTAAATGTGGCGGCATAGAAGAAGATGAAAAAGAAGAACTTTTAGTTGTGAAGTTTGTTGTTGTTGTGTCCATGTTTGCGCGCTTTGGTCCAATAGCCAACCTTGCTCTATAAAAATTTGGAAAATAATTAAAGAATTAAAAATATACGAAAGCTGTGGAACCACGCCAAACCTATAAATGTGTTTTAAAAATTGTGTTTTTAAAAGTCAAAAGTCGGTCAAAGATTTAAACATAAAAAAACCAAAACAAGTAAATCCTCAAAAACAATGACGGCAAACATAAAAAAAATTACGGTAAAAGAAAAATATTTTTTAATCAAAAAAAGGTCAAAAACAAAAACACAAAGAGTTGCACTCCAAAAAAGTGTATTATTAATAAAATGAATGGGAATAAAATATGTATTTTTTTTAATAATCTTTAAAAGAAATAATCTTCCTCATACATAGACGACGACAATGCCGACGACGTATGTTTTTATAACATTTTTTTAGAAATTCAAAAAATGCACTGATATTTTTTTTTCTTTTTTGTTTTATGAGTCAAAAGCTTCTGCCGTCAGTCAAAAAACATAGAGGGTGATGAATGGAAAGGACACATTTCATTTTTTTCTGTTTTTTGATGGTTTCAAACAAAGATGAACTCCGCCCGGAAAGAAATGAATAGAAAAAATATGCCAACTGCAATTCTTTAAAATAAAAATATAAATCAAAGAATCAAAGAAGAATTTTTTTTTAAAAGTTAAAAAATATTTGGTAATAAATTTAAAATAACGAAGAAAAAGAAGTAAATCTTTATTGTTACTAAAAAATAAGTTTCCTTGTTTCTTCCTTGAGTCAGAGTCAGTCACGCCTTTTCTTTTTCACTATTTTTTTGTTGCTTTCTTTACTCATCGAAGATGATCGAGAAAAAAAGGGAAAGAAAGAAGCCAAAAAAATGTTAGAATAAAAAAGATGCGTTAATTGTTTTTGTGTTGCGCGAAGAAGAAGCCTCACTCCTTCCGGAACACGAAAAAGAAAGATAAGAGTTTCAAAAGAAGAGAAAGAAAGATTTACAAACTTTTAACATTCAGAAGCATCCATAAATTATATGAAAGAAACAAAATAAATTTATAACTAAGTTAGTTGGCTTTCAGTTCTTTGTCCTAAAAACTTTCTAGTTCTAAATGAGTTTAGCACTTTCTGAACGTAAACTAAAAAACTTCGAAAAAAATGACGTCTAAAAATATTATTTTAATAAAATAATTACAATTACAATGGGTGACAAAGTCTTGGGTTCAAAAACAGGGACATTGAGAGACATTGAAAGACATCCAGGGACACACACTTTGCCAAACAAAGGCAAAGAAAATGAAAAAAAATTTTTTTTGCAAGCTTTTTTTCGCAATTTTTTTTACGAAAACAATTTACAATATTTAGTTTGTAATGGTTGTTTATTTATTATTTAAAAAAATGGTTTTTATTTTAACATATATCAAAAATTTTAATTTATTTAAAGCATTTAAAACTGTATCTTTTAAGAGAATAATAAAATGCTATTAGCTTCTTTTTTCTTTTTATTTTTTAAGTGAAACAATTGATAACAAATATAATAATTAATAAACAACTTTATGTAAATAAATTAATAATTTTTAGTTGACAGGGGTTTTATTTGTAAGAGCTTCTTTTTCTTTGAGTAATCCTTCATTTTCTTGTCGAATTTGGCCAATATCAGCCATAAGTTCTTCCAAACGAATATTCGAAGCATTTTAGGTTACTATTTCAATCTAAAATTTAAGTTTTTTTCGCAAAGGTCTTTACAATTTCTCAGAAGCAAGCAACCGACTCATCAGTAAAGTCATCCATTTCACGATTAGTCGAACCATTCTCTTCAATGATACTCCTAATCGACACACATCTTTCATGCATGGAAACTAAATTTCGATAAGCTTTTTGCAGTTGTCCATCTCGGCCAGCTACATTTGACATCCAATTATCAACAACTGAATAAGTTCGATCTAAACTTCCATTGAGATGGTTGATTTATTGATCAAGTTTATTTAAATCTTCAAAAATCCTTAGTCTCTCTTTTAGTTGAACATTGACGTTTAACATAATTTCAATGATACGCTTTTGATAATCAATGCGTTCATTGTAGATATTTCATCAACGATTTTCTTTTTCTTAAAATTTTTTTTGTATTTTCGAAAGGTTTTATTTAATTTTCGACACGATGGGTGGAAAATTTAGCAAAGCTTTTGATGATCTAAGCTATTTAGATCAACATGGTATTTGTAGTGAAAAATGCTCAAAAATTATGAATATTCAACAAAGCCAACAACATGCACAAACTACCCTTAATCTTAAATCATCATCTGAGTAAGCCATTTTGTTTTGTTTTTTTGAAAGTTTTTGAACACCATCCATTTATATTTGGATTGATCATCTTTTTCTCTTCTTTATCGTTGCTACAATCTTCCTTCTTGTTGGAATCCTCATTGGACGTCGCAGTGCTACTCGATGGAGCCACCGATACCAAGAATTCCTTAAAACACTTCCATAATTTTTATTGTTTAGAGGGAAAAACAGCTATTATTCTCTTAAAAGATACAGTTTTAAATGCTTTAAATAAATTAAAATTTTTGATATATGTTAAAATAAAAACCATTTTTTTAAATAATAAATAAACAACCATTACAAACTAAATATTGTAAATTGTTTTCGTAAAAAAAATTGCGAAAAAAAGCTTGCAAAAAAATTTTTTTTCATTTTCTTTGCCTTTGTTTGGCAAAGTGTGTGTCCCTGGATGTCTTTCAATGTCTCTCAATGTCCCTGTTTTTGAACCCAAGACTTTGTCACCCATTGTATGCTTTTCTCACGATTTTTTATATACTCTAAAAAATGGATAACAAGAATGCAAAGGGTTGTTTTTAAAGATTAAAAAAAATATGCGACTCGCTCGATAAGCTGAAGAGAAAAAAAAATACTGTAGATCGAAAGTTCAAAACAATTTATCAATGGGGGTTTACAAGGCTCAAAATGAAAATGTTTAGCTTTTAATAAATTAAAAATAATCATTCAAAATTAATAACGAAAAGATTAAAACAAAGTTCAATTTTTTTTAAATATGAGATAATTTTCTTTTTTCAAAATCTGTCAGCAATTTTATAATAATTCAACTATCTTTTTAGAAATCGTCTGCTTTTCTAAAAGAAGTAAGTAAAGCTTCAGACGTGCAACAACAAGCAATTATAATTTTTTACAGCGTCTCGTGTTTTTTTAAAGAAAATGTGTGGCATAATTAAATTTTAGTAACAAGTACATAGCCAAAGACGAACACTCTCAACAAAAGTGAGATTTTAAAACTTCTTGGAAAACTTCCTCAAAAAAATATATGTCGAGTAAAAATTATTCGAACCAAAATTTACAAAAAAATTTAAAGCTGTTTTTTATGTTCAACAATTTTTTATTGAATGCTGCTTCTCTCTCATTAATTTGATCACGAAATATCAAAACAATAGTTTTTTTTTGCATCCATCTCCTCCGCACCAACAGCAGCCAACCATCATATAATTTATTAACCCAAAGTTTGTTCGAACAAAAACAGAAGAAAAAAAACATTCCTCTTTTTTTTAAATTTATTACTCCTATAAAAATTGCTGAAATCCTTCAAATATATATTTTTTTAAATCTCATGATAAGGAAGGAGGAAAATTTATTTCTAACCATAAATCTTTTTTTACTCATTTATTCATTTTCAAAAAATATCCTTATTCATTCTTTTTTTATTCATCCCTTTAATCTTTTTGTAATAATTTAAAAAAAAAGATGATGAAGAGGCAAATGTGCTTTGAGATGAACAGTTTCAAGGCTTTAAAATTATAGCAAAAATAGTATTTAATTTTGAATGCTTAAATTTGGAATAACATCACATGATAAGCTGCAAATAAAAAACAGATAGCATAATCCCCTCAACTCCTCTTCAACAACCACACAAAAACATAAAATTAATAATAAATTAAAATATAAAAAATATGGTTTAAAAAAGCAATAAAAAAATAGAAAAAAGAATTTATGAATCAGAATGTAAAAAATGTTCAAATGAAGCTTTTTTTATCAGAAAATATTGCAGAGGCATACTACTGTAACAATTTACGTATCCATTCCTTTATAAAAAAAAATAGAAAAAATATGTTGCAAAATTTCCTTCTAAAAATCTATCGAGATTCATAAAAACTAAAACCCAATCCCAAAAAAATTTCGTGGCCATTTTTATACAAAAAAAATATTGATGAAAATCAGTTCAAAAAATTATACGCTTTTTGTTAATCTTGTGAATTCTATTTCCTTTTCTTTCTAATATTGCTTCAACGACAAAACAAAAAGAACTAAAGAATGAGGAAGGAGGATGATAACATTTAAAAAAAGGTTATCAAAAATAAAGCTAAATATCTCTTTACTTATGTACTTATCAACAAAATATGGGAATATTCAAACAAATTTACAATTTGCTTTTGCCAAAGCTTGCATTTTCTTTTTAATTAAACAAATCTTTATTAAATCTATGAATAATAATAAATTATCTAAAAAAAATAACTTTGCATTATTATAAGCCGGATAAGCAAGCAATAGTTTCAAAGATAATGAGGAATAAGACAGTCACTTCTCATACATACAAAGATGATTAAAATGTAAAAGCTCCTAAGCTATTCCCACACAATAATAGCCCCATGACTTCAATATTTATTTTTCAACAATTAAAGCAATTTGAAACCGTTTTTATCCACTTTTGCAAATTATTGTCTGCTTTGTTTTGCATCTCTCTTTGTACCTGCTTTTTTGAAGGTAATTTTAAGCTGCTTCTTTATTGTTTGTTGTTAAATAATGTAAATAAATGTGTTTAAAATATTAAATTACATTAACTTATGTGTTCAAAGTTTAATGTTTTAATGAAAACAAAGAATTCAAATAACATTTCAAGCATTTTTTAAAAACTCAACATTTTCTTTTCTTTCCAAAGCTTTCAAAAAAGAAAACAATAATTTACAATATTTCAAGTGCTTCATTCATTTAAAAAAAACATGGGAAACATTTGGTTTAAAAAAAACACATATTTTAAGAAAAAAATACAAGGATAACAAAGTTTTTTTTATATTTAACATTTGTTATTTAGAAATTGCATAAAATGAAAGAAATATTGCACTTTCATAATTCAGCATAATAAGATGATCAATAAAAATCATCATTGCACAATTTTACTCAACAACGATATAAAAGAAGTCCAAAAATAAGCAAAGGTTTGTTTCAAAAAATTTCCACATTTCCATCGACACGAAACGTTTTTATTTTATATCTTGAAACGAATTAAGACTCTTTGAACATCTCTCTCGAATTTTCCAACAAAATCTTTTTTTCTAATACAAAGCAAAAAACGTTTCATATTTTTGTTTGCTACGTTGTTTCTTTACTTTCTTGCTTCATACATAAATATTCCAACATCATTTTTACATTTTCTTTTTTTAGCTTTTACTTCTTACCTCTCCAAATCTCAAATCATTTGCAAAATGTCTAAAGCTGGCCGCATGGAGTATGTTTTTTAATGCACTTTGAAACCATAATTATATCATCTTCTTTCAGATCTGATACTACGATGGATACCGTTACTGTTCTTCGAAAAAGTGGTCCACCAATCAGAACTTGTCGTACTACGGGTGTAAGTTTATTTAACGCTCTTAAATGTATATATAAAAACAATTTTATTTATAGGAAATTGCTGCTGCTCAACGCCGTGGGGATGAAATTGAAACAAGTAAGAAGTTTGGTGCTGGTGGCAATATTCAACATGGTATGTCAAAGAATGCTTTAAAGTTAGTTTACATATATTTTATTTTCGAAGCTTTACCATTTTTATCATGTTTCAGGCTTGATGAAGAAACCGAAGAACTCCATCATGAACGTGTAAGCCTCAGCCTTGGTAAGGCTATTCAACAAGGTCGACAACAAAAAGAAATGACTCAAAAAGATTTGGCAACAAAGATTAATGAAAAAATCCAGGTCGTACAAGAATTTGAATCGGGAAAAGCTCTTCCAAATCCTCAAGTTTTGGGCAAGATGGAACGTATCCTTGGTATCAAACTTCGTGGTAAAGATATTGGCAAGCCTCTCGTAGCTGCTCCTGCTCCTGCAAAGCCTAAGAAGTAAAGATGATATGTTGAATGCTTA
Organism: Panagrolaimus kolymaensis; assembly: GCA_028622995.1. NCBI lineage: Eukaryota > Metazoa > Nematoda > Chromadorea > Rhabditida > Panagrolaimidae > Panagrolaimus > Panagrolaimus kolymaensis. The sequence goes on from JAJQJQ010000006.1 coordinate 7,489,512, forward strand.
AATTATATTCCATTCACTATTACTTTCTTTTTTTCATTGTAAATTACTGGTTCTTTTTTTGCTGTAAAATGTTATGTTTTTGTTCTTTGTGTTTGTTTCTTAATTTTTCTGTATTCACTAAATGTCTAACTTTCAAACTGTGCAGGTATATTGTATTCCAAAAATGCATATAAATATAATTTAAACCTTGTGTGTTATCGATCTTATGTTTTTTTTCTTCAAGGTCATTTGATAGAATAGACTCTAGTTAGTCAAATCCAAACAAAGTTATGAGAATGTTTGTAGTTTGGAGGCATAACCTAAAACCACGGAAAACATTGATAATTTGGTCCCATTCTTTTTTGGAATTATTCTTTGTAGTCTAAAGAGAGAGAGAGAAACAATACAAATAGGAAGGAAATATATCAAAAATTGAAACAAAGTTTTGTTTGTGATTTTATTGTTGGAAGAAGAAAAATGTTTTGGTTGTATTTGATTTTAATTTTTCCAATTTATTATGGCCTTCGTTATTTATGGGAACTGATTCCCGTTGGAGATTTGAAGAAAAAAGCGATATTTATTTCAGGATGTGATACAGGATTTGGAAGACTTTTAGCTTTGAAATGTGTTTCTAATGGCATGCCTGTTTTTGCTGGATGTTACACTAAGCAGGTGAGATTTAATTTAACAATGCTTTCGAACATCGCAAACTTGATGTTATGTAAATGAAGTACAGTACGCCTCTTTATCATGACTAAACTTTAGGGCGAAGAAAATCTTCAAAAAGATGCCAAAGGTTCATCTGGCAGATTGATAACTTTTCCTCTTGATATTACCAAAGATAAATCAGTAGAAGAAGCGGCAGAATTTGTTAAGAAAAATCTTCCATCCGATGAAAGTATGTTTTATAGTGTCACCATAATTCTTAGTGTAAATATTAATCCTTCTCTCTTTTTTTCCAGAATTATGGGCAGTTGTAAATAATGCAGGAGTTTTTAGTTGTTATGGTCCAGATGCGTAAGAAAATTTTTATCATCATAGTATCAATTCTAGAAGAATTTTTAGGTGGACAGGAATCCAAGATTATAAAGATGCATTTGAAATCAATTGCATTGGACATATTCGATGTGTTCATGTAAGTTTACAAAAGTAAGATAAGCAAGTAATTAAAGCAACTTTTAATTCTTTTAGGCATTTTTACCATTATTGAAAAAATCCAAAGGTCGAATTATTACTACAACATCTGTAGCAGGTCGAGTTTCAGTTCCATGTGGAGCTCCATATGCTTGTAGCAAATATGCAGCTGAAGCATACATGGATGCAATAAGGTTTGTTTCATACTCTTGTTCAAATTAAAATTTTGTTTTGCTGCAATCATTTTTACTTGAAATAATTCTGTTCAAACAAGTCAAGTTTCTTGTTTTGCTTTTCAAGCGTTAAATTTTTAGACAAGAATTACGGCCATATGGAATAACATGTTGTATTTTGGAACCAGAAGCATTTAAAACTGCTTTAGTTGATGAAAATGCAATGATTCAAAGAGTTAATAAAGCGTGGAATGCTTTACCAAATGAAACAAAAACTGCATATGGAGAAGATTATAAAGACAAATGTAATTTTAATTAATTTTTATAGGGTAATGTCATTTTTATAAAATCCAAAATTTTAGTCGTTCATAAATGGAATTCAGTTTTCCGCGATCTTGCCACTCCTCATCTTCATTATGTAGTTGATAATTATTATCATGCTATCACAGCTTTGATTCCAAGATATCGTTATCGTTGCGGATGGATGTCAATGTTATTTTACATTCCGTTATGTTATCTTCCAACTGGATTGCAAGATTACATTTTTAATGCAGCTGCTGGAAAAGTTGAACTACCTGCTGATCTTAAAAATAAAAATGTCTAACTTCAATGAAAATACAAGAATATTACGAAAATAACTTTATTAAAAAGAAAATGTATGTAAAACAAAAAACAATAAAAATTATTGTAAAAACTTAAACATATGCAAAGAGAAATTAATCAATCATCAAAATCATCTTCAATATCCGATAATGGATAATTTTCAAGATTACATCGCTCCAGAATTTCCATTTGTTGACCAGCCACTTGAGAATACTGCAACGGGTCATCAGTATGGTGAAGAGGAGCATGGAAGACTTGATCTTTAAAAAAACCAGGAGTTTTACAGCCATAACAAAACCATTGAGAGTTGAGAGCATAATATTGTCGACATAGAGTAGGCTCGTTAGGTTCATAAACAATCAGGCGACTTTTTCTTTTTTTGAATTCATTGATACCATATTCATAGTCAGCTTCTCCAACTTCCCGGTATTCCTGATTGATCAATATTGTTGGAAGATAAACATCGCTTTCTTGGGAACAACGAAGGCTTTCTTCATCGTTGACGTTTCCATCGGTTCCACCACAATGACTGAAGATTGAAGTTGTTTCAGCAGCGTTTTCTTGAAAGCTGACACGACGATGAGCACGATTCCTGATAACTGATGGTGATTGAACAATGTTAACACGAGGAGAATTTTCTTCATCATTGACATTTTCACCAAGTTCATTGTTGAGATCCATTTGAAAATTCTTGACATGTTTCACATCGTTTGCGGTGTGAATACTTCGGTCGAGCCCATCCAAACTAATGTTGCTTGTATGCCTAAAAATGCGTGATATAAACAGGGTTGGGGTATATGTTAAACACTTACAAATGGAACGAAGAAGCTTGAGATGGTTCATTACTTGGAAGTGGAATTGATTGATGAAACAGATCGGTTTCCACCCAATCATAAGAGCATTGACTTTGAAGACGAAGAAAGGCTTGACTAGTACGGCGCGAAGAAAGTGGATCATCATAAACATATCCTGGCCTAAAAAATCACGATTGCAAAAAGAAAATAAAGTAAAATTACTAACCTCTTTGTTGTCTTCTTAATCCGTATGGGTCTACTCATATTTAACCTAAAAAGCTATAATGATTAGAATGAAGCGATGGGTTAAACATGCTCGGAGTAAACACGAAAAAAGGATATTTTCACATATTTAATTTTAAAACAACATATTTTTGAGTCGTATTAATGAACAAAAAATGTAAAAGTTGGAAAATAAAACAACACATTCTGACATTGGCATAATAAAGATGCTCCATTTTAGGATAATCAAGATAACGAAAAATAAATTATGCGAAAGCGTGAGAAAGAGAAGCCATAGAAGGAATTTTCCATGAAGGACTAAAATTAAAATCGCTGATTTAAAAAATATAAATAATTTCCAACCAATTTTTTTATCCATAATTATTTTTTATATATTAAAGTTTATTGAAAGTCCTCTTTCACAATGTACATACGCTAAATTTAATTAAATATTTACACTTTTTTTTATTAATTCTGAAAATTACCAACCCTTTAAAATATTTTACCCTTTCTTTTTGATTGAACATTATTAAACCAAGGAGTTGCTTATTGATAAAAAAATATATGGAATTCATGATATTGTTTGAAGTGAATTTTGTTTTCGAATGAAAATTTTATGTTTTTAGAGTATGACACATTTTTATACAGTTTATTAAAGGATAAATGCAAGGCATAAATAATTATTAAAAACACAGTTTGATTAATTACAAGAAAAATCGATAAATAAAATTAAGCTTGATTTTTATTTGTGAAAAGAGAAATAAGGTCCAGTGGAAATGGAAAGATGATGGTGGAGGAATGTTCAGCTGAAATGGTATTAAGAGTTTGTAGATACCTAAGCTGGATTGCCGCTGGTTCCTGACTGAGTTCAGTAGCTGCTTTTCTAAGAGCAACGGAAGCTTGTTGTTCACTTTCAGCTGCAATAATTCGAGCTTTAGCTTCTCTTTCTGCTTCAGCGATAGCCGCCATGGAACGTTGCATTGATTGGGGAAGTGAAACATCTTTAACTTCAACTCGTTCAACTTTAACTCCCCATGCATCAGTTGCAGCATCAAGAACAGATTTCATTTCAGCTGCAATTGCATCACGATGGGATAAAATTTCTGCTAATGATTTAGTTCCAAGTACATTTCTAAGGGTTGTTTGACCAAGTAATTCAGTGGCTTGCTTTTCATGAACAACGTTTAAAACCGAAGCTAAAGGATTGAAAATTCGTGTGTAAATTACCGCATCCACAGTTACAGTAACTGAATCACGTGAAAGAATCTGAAATTAATTAATCTATGTTTGATTGGGTTTTAGTAAATCTGGAAAATCCCATCTATCTCTTTAATAACCAACTTACAGCTTGAGGTCGAACATTCAAAGTTTTAGTTCTCATATCAACTGTAACAATTCTATCAATAAATGGAAGCCTAAATTTAACTCCAGGTGTTACAGCTTCCTTGAGCCGTCCCAAACGCAACCATACGCCTCTTTCATATTCAGCAATTACAACAATACAAAACCAAATAGAAATTGGAAAAGTAATAGTAAAAATAAAATATGCAAATCCAATTAAAAATCGACTTGGAAGATCTACGTTTGGAACGGGATCAACTTCATCTGATGGTTGAGGAGCAGGAACTTCAATAACTTCCAATTTTGATTGTGTTGGAGCTGGAGTTGTTGTAGGTGGTGCAGGAGATATCATTGAAATAGGTTCAACTTCACTCAATAAACCCATCTCAATTTCAGTTTTTTCCATTTTTATTTTTTTTATTTAGAAGAGAGAAAATAAAATTCGGCAGCTGCTTACAATCGTATCGTCAGTCAACGACTACTAAGGTCAAGCAATGGCACAAAAGAAGAACAAAAAAAAATAAGAAGCAAAAAACGGCGAGATCGTTGACCGACCGAAGAAATAAGAATGAAGAACTGTAAAAAAAGGCCGATCGAGCTTGAAAAAGATTTCAAGCAATGTTGTTGGGTTGAGAGCTGCTGCCGCAAACATCTGGACCATTTTTTTTTTTGTTGTAAGAAAAGAGAAGAAAAAATGCCATCGACAAACGATGTTCATTGATGTTGACAGAAATGGTATATTTTTGAATAAAATATGAGAGACTGAGATGACAACCAACTCTCATGATATACAACAATATTAAGTGTCATTTGAGATTGTAACTATTTTTTTTTGTTTGTTCGATGGAAACAACATTTTTAACAAACTAAATCAAACCAAAGTTAGCAAGTAAATTTTTTTTAAATCAAAGAAAAGAAATCAAAGTTTAAAAAAGAACAGTAAATCCAACAAATATAAAGAAAAGTCATAATTAAAGATTCCGAAATATCTTTCAATTTTTTTAGTTCCAATCTTTATGAATTAATTATGAATAGTATTATTATTTAATTATTAATTTGCATATTTGACAGTTAAAAAAAAGCTATGATTTCATAATGTCGCAAAAAATGAAAACATTGATTTTTCTTAAAGAAATATTTAGCCGGGGAGATCTTTAATTGACCTTCTATGCTTTAATTAAGAATACCTTACCTTCTGAAATATCCGTAAGTGCTATGAATTGAAGTCTTCGGGTATAAACTATTATTAAAGTTCCCGAGACGAATGTATTTATAAAGCTATATATTTTTTTCATCGTTGTTTTTTTTTCATTGAAAGATTTTGAAATATTTTATTTTCAGTAGAAAAACTTTAGTTAAGAATTCATTCCATTTTTTAAAATTTATTTTTATTAAAAGTTTTTTAAAATAAGAAATGTCTTCCCGTCATGCTAAAAAGCGTAAGCATGATTTAGATCATGATACCAATAATAAATTCTCATCCCATTCTTCTTCATCAGAACATCGACATCGTGATTCGCCAAAAAAGTAAGTTTTTTTTATAAATAGTTTGTAGCGGAAACAAGCTGTTAGTTTAAGCTTTTCAATCCCATAACCTGGTTTATTATTTTGAGGTCGCGGAGACGAGAATCATCAAACTCGCCAGAACCTTCTGGTAATGGAAAGTAAGGCCTTCACATTTTTTAATATATATATAATGATAATCGTTTTTTTAGCACCGAATCCCTATCGATGGAAGAAACAAATAAGCTTCGAACTTCATTAGGTTTAGCTCCCCTTGAAGTTGATGATGAAGGACCAAAAATTCGTGATAGTGAAAGCGGTGACCCAAAAGAAAAGATTGTAACCGAAGATGGAATGGAATTTGTTCATAAACCATCTGAAAATTTGGCCCATAAAAAGAAAGCAGAAAAATTGAAAGAAAAGTTAGATTTACAAAAACAAAAACGAACAATTCAATCAAAATTGAAGACAAAGGGTTTAGCGGATTCAAGTTCGGATGAAGAAGAATCAGCTGAATCTTGGGTTGAAAAGCAGCGACGTCTTGGAGAACAAAAAGCTCGAGAAATAGAAGAAATGGATGAAGAAGCTGAAAAATCAGCTAATGCCCCACCAATTCGAAAACCCCGTAAACCTGCAAATAATAGGACAAACAATTCAGCTCTTGCTGGAATGACCATTGGACATTCTAAAGAAGCTTTTCTAACTGGTGAAGAACAAATTTTGGTTTTGGATGATAGAAGTAAGATTTAAAAAAATAAATTTTGCTACAGTTGATTTAAAATTTCCCCACTTTTTAGACGTCCTCGATGATGATGGAGAAGAAGTTCTTATTAACCCAACATTAATGTACGGCGAGCAGCTTCAAAAGAATCGAAAAATTCGTGAGAAAAAATCCGGTTACAATCCTTATGATGAAGAAGATGTTGATGAATTTGGAGTGGTAAGTATTTATTTAAATTTATAATGCTTTTTAAGAATTACCCTTTTATTTTATAGGTAAAGCGAAAAGACCTTCTATCAAAATATGATGAAGGAGTGGATGGCCCTACTACCCGTGAAACCTTCAAGCTTGATGAACATGGCGGTGTGGATGTTAATCGAGAAGCAGCAGAATTGCAACAAAAACGAAAGGAATTCATGGTTAATAAGCAGCTTATATCGTTGGAAACCCCAAAATTTAAAATTGCAAGCGAATTTTACACTGAGGAAGAAATGATTTCATTTCGTAAACCCAAAAAGAAGAAGGATGGCTCCAAATCTCGTAAACGAAAGGGTTTTAAAGCAGATGATTTAATTCCTGAGCCCGAGCAAGAAACTTTAGAAGAGCGTAAAGCTCGAGAAGAACGTCTTAAAGCCCGTCGACTTGCGAATGGAGATTCAAGTGAAGCTAATGGAAATGGAACAACTTCTAATGGCGATGGAGTTAAAATGGAATTTGATATTGAAGAAGGCGAAATTAAAGATGATGCTCCCGTAATTAAAAAGAATCGCTTCAAAGATACCATGGGAGCTACAGTTGATAAATCCAAAATGCATTCATTACTTTCTAAAATAAAGAAAAAGGAAGTGGAAAGTGATGAGGATGATGAAGAAGATTTTGCTCCCATGAATAATCTTACTGGAATCATTATCGATGATGAAGTCGAAGATGAACTTTCATTAGCATTGGAAAAATCTCGAAAACTTCGTGCATTTGAAGCTCAAAAAGAAAAAGAATCCACTAATAGCGGCGCCCAAGTAAAACAAATGATTTCAAGATTAAAAAAAGAAACTGAAGAAGATGAAATGGAAGTGGATGACGATGATGATAGTTCCAAGCAAGTTGTATTTGATTCCACATCAGAATATTATAAAACTATTGGAAATATACCTACCATTGGGCTAGCTGGAAATCGAGATGATGATGTTGATTACAGTGAAATTCTTGCAGAACAAGCTAAAGAACTTGCAGCCAAAGAAGAACGGGCAAAAAAATCCAGAAAACGTGGTGAAGAAAAAAGTGAGAATGAAGATTCTGAAGATGAACGAAAGCGGCGTAAAAAAGAGAAAAAGCGAAGCCATAAAGAGAAGGAACGGAATCATAAAGAAAAGGATCATGAAGCAAACGATAATGATAAGCATCGAAAACGGGAAAGTGAAAGAGATAGAAAACATCGCCGTCGTGAACAACATTCATTAACCCCCGAAGAAGATGTTGAAATGAAAGATGATGATGAAAAGAAAAAAAGTGAAAAAGATAAATATGAAAATGTTTTGGGTAAAGAAGCTGATGTCACTAAAGGTGTTGCAGGGATGCTTAAACTTGCTGGCGAAAAAGGATATTTGGATGATCCAAATTCTAAAAAAAATAAAGGAGGAACTTTAAAACATTTGGAAAGTAAACTCATTAATAAAGTTGAATTTAGTAAATAGTAAGTTTCATTAAAATCAATTTTAGAGTTTCTAATTTTGCGTATTTTTTTAGTGACATCGAAGATAAATATTTAAAGAAAATGGAACGTATGGGAACAACCGGAAGTGGCCCATTGAGATCCTTCCCTGATAAACGCGATTATCAACCAAATATTGATATTGCTTACACGGATTCTCAAGGACGTGATATGGATAAAAAAGCTGCTTTTAGAGCCCTCTCTCATAAGTAAGTTTTTCGAATTTTGTAATTTAACTGCCTCTTTAATTTTATTAACTATTTTTCTAATATTCGATTTTTTTAGATTCCATGGAAAAGCACCCGGAAAAAAACAGGTTGAAAAACGTATGCGTCAACAAGATAAAAAAGAAAAGCTCAAGAAAATGAATTCATCCGATACCCCACTTGGAACCCTTTCAAAACAAATTAAAAAGCAAGAACAATTGCAAACTCATTATTTGGTATTAAGCGGAGCTCGAAATGATCCAAATGCGCCCCTTCAAAAAGATTAAACTTTTTTGTTTTAACATTATTTTGTGAATTTTCTGTGATATAATTTTTTCATAAAAACGTTACTTTAAATTTTATTTTACTTTCATTATGTGAATTTTAAACTTTTAATTTTAGCTGTTTTCTTTTATTTCAATTTTAGTAACAATGTTTTTTCATTGTTCCTTCTTCCATTTTTTTCATTTACATTCTTCTTCGTTTTTTACATCCCGTCGATCGCTACCCCATCGTTTGTACATACAAATATTTGAATAATGCCGAAATGATTTCAAGGCCATTATTGGAAAAGCTTTCGTGCCTGCCAATACTACTATGTATGATGGAATAGGTAGTAGTAGCATTGTTTCATTTTTTTTTCTCTTCAGTATACTTTATTTGCGATAGCTGATCATCAGCGATAGTCGAAGGAGACGCGATGCTTTTGGCGCCAAATTTATCGATGAGACAACGACGACGATGGCGGCGACGGCGGCAGATATGAAAGAAGCAGTAGCAAAAAAAAAGAAGAGGAAATTGACTGATGCGAAATTCTAAGATATGAAAAAAATAGGTAAGAAAATGGATGGAAAAAAAGAGAGGCTAAAGAAAGAAGGAGGCAGCATGATAAATGAATGTATAAATATGTATGGCGCCGGAAGACGAAACCAAAAATAAATTTTGCCAAAAAATATTTTTTTCTTTGATTTTGATGCTAAATTTAGTATTAGATTAGGCCAATATTTGGAAGTTTAAGGTATCAACCACTGAGATAAGTTTCTTTAGCTTTGCTTTATTAAAAATAAATATCCTACAATAGCCATAACTGTAAGAAGCTTGTCAAGGAATTTTTTTAAGTTAGTCAGTAATCATTGACACTCCTCTATACAGAAAAAGTGATCAGAAAGCAAAAAAGAATGACGACGATCAGAGCTGTCGAATTTCGAATTTCGAATCGAATTTCGAACCGAATTTCGAATCGAATTTCGAAATTCGAAGCTTCGAACGAATCGAATTTCGAAAAATACGAATTTCGAATCGAACATTCGAAATTCGTTTCGAAGAAATTCGAATTCGAATCGAACATTCGAAATTCGATTCGAAGCTTTCGAATTTCGAATTTTTTCGAATCGGCGCCATTCCAATGGATTTGACTTTGGCGCAAGCTTTTTGGCGCCAAACTTTTTTGCTGCAAAAGCTCAACAGATTTGCAAAGTTTTTGTTTGACATTTGTTTAACAATTTTTCTTCTTCCTGTAAATTATGTCAGTTGCTAAAATTCACTTTGTAAAAGTTAATGGATTCTATGAATGCAAGTACTGTATTAAGAAGTATAAAGTAAACGCAACAGGAACAACATCAGGAAGGAAAGTGCTAAATAACAGAACTGCTCTTGAACAATTCGTAAATCATACTGAAGGGAAGAAATTATCACAAAGAAGGCTAATTTTGGAATTTGAAGACGAAGACTATGAAAACCTTGCAAAACTGCAGAAAGTCTTAATGTTTTACGATGAGCAATTTCTTATGGTAATTTTTTATTTACTTCTCTAAATCTCTAAATATTATCGTTTTAGGCACAAAGTCGAGAAGCAACAGCATCATCAATTCCATATTTTTGTTTTCAAGCTCAAAATGTTGCAAAAAAGAAATCTGCTTCACCAATGATTACAACTTTTTTGAAAACTTTTTCTTTTGATTTTGATAAACGTGTGGAAAGTTTTAAAACGAACGAAATCATTCGACTGGCTGCTTATCTTGATCCTCGATACTGTTATAGGTTAGTGTTTAGTATCAATCTTTATTTTTTTTATACAACTATTTATAGGCCACAATTATTCACTGATGATGAATGGTCTAGCACTGAAGCATTACTTTTGAGTAAACATTCAAACCTGCAATCAAAAACTGATGAAATCATCGCTGATTCTGAATCTTTGGATGCTGAAAGTGAAATAAGTGATAATGATGAACCGTTCAGTTGGTCTCAATTTGATGAAAAGAATGTTTCAAAGAAAAGTGGATTACGGGTTAGGCTTTGCTTCTAAACCATGTTTTATTCATTGTTTTAGGAAGAGATGAATGAATATGTAAAAGAAGCAAGAATTGATGTTCCAATGCCTAAGAAAAACACAACCAATATAGCATTAGCATTTTGGCAAAACAACGAGAAAAAATATCCTCTTCTTTCTTCTTTAGCAAAAGCCTATCTATCATTAATGGCGTCAAGTTCAGAGCCTGAAAGAGTATTTTCCAATCTAACTCACTTCTTTCAAAATACACAAAGAAATTCTCTGGGTGATGATAAAGTAGAAGATGTAATGATGGTTCGTAATCAAATGATCGTCGAAAAAGCTGAAAGAAATTTAGTTCCTGTGCCAAAAAATGAAAATGAAATTGTGGTCTTCGAAAGTGAAAGTGAAACAGAAGATTTTTAATTATTATTAATTGTTGATTGTTTTTTTTTATAAATCTTTGTTGTCTTTTGTTTTGTTGTTTTTTTTTATATAATAAAGTATTTTCAAAATTTTTTTTTATTATTAATGACTTCACTTTTTCGAAGATTCGATTCGATTTTTCGAATCGAAGCTTCGAAATTCGATTCGAAAGTTTCGAATTTCGAATCGAAACTTCGAAATTCGATTCGAAGAAATTCGAATTCGAATCGAAGCTTCGAAAGTTCGATTCGAAGATTTTCGAACATTCGACAGCACTGACGACGATGATAATAATGATGATAAAAAATTTGAGTGGAAAAAAAATTGTACGATTAAATTTTGATTCTTTTTTCTTTCACATCAAAAAGTTAGTCATAGACAATTTCCTAGACTTTTTTTTAAAAAAGGAATGCAATCATTTTTTTATTTATTTTTGACGCCAAACAAAAAACATGAATCATTTTTAAACAAAAAAGTTTGATTGAACAACACATTCTCTTTTTTTTAAACGGAATTCTAAACAATTTATTTTTGTTTCCCAAATTGCTTTGACACATTCCATTGAATTATTTTTTTTTTTGATGCGATCATTTGCGGCGGAGGCTATGTAATTCTCCGATTTTAGATAGTTTATTAGTTAGTTTGTTCTTCTCCGAAAAAAAGACATACATTTTTTAAATTTTTTGATGTTGTTGTTGCTTTTTTATTGTATATTTGTTTTAAAAAAGCTTATTTGTTACTTTACTTTTTTTTCATTCTTTTTAATTTTAGTCTTTACTTTGCTTTTTGATTTTAAGCTTTCTTGTCTTCATTCCAAAAATATGTACAAAACAACAAATTTATCAAAAAAGGCGTTCATTTCCTTCATATTTTTTTTTGTACGTCCACAAATGTTCGTTCAGTTTATGATTCATCACTCACTACACTTTAGCTTTTATTCTTCCCCGTTTTTACCCTTTTCCGTTGGTCATTTTTCTTTCCATTCACTTTTTTTTGTTTCTCTTGTCCCCATTTCTTTTCTCATTTTTTCCTTTAAATTTAACACACAAACAGCAAAAAGATTTGTTGTTGTTTTGGCTCTTGTCCCATTTTTATTTCTTTCATTCATTCAGAAAAAAAAATTTTGCCAAAAAGAAGTGCAGCAAAAAAGAAAAAAGAATTCGTTTTTATATATTTTTATTTTGTTTCGAATTAAAAACCGTCCCTTTTTTTGCTGACCACTTTGAAATTGAAAAATAAAATGCTCAGCAGCCCCAACAACAACAGCAGCATCACATTTTATGCTTTCATCCCCGACTTTGAATTTAAAAACTCCCTTTTCCGTTTTTATATTTTTTTTCTTTCATTCATCCTCGTGATGGTCGTAGTAGTAGTAGTGGTCAGCTGCTTTCCCCAATTTTTCTTATTATTTTTTTCGTATTTGTTTGTTGGTCCCTTCATTTTTTTCGATAGCGAACGAGAGAGATTTCTGCATTTTTATATTTTTCATTCACTTTTTTTTCACTACTAAAACCCTGCAATTTCCTCCTCTTCAAGAATAGTATTAGTAGTCAGTCGACAGCGGCGATGGCGTCGTTGTTCTCTTCTTTTTCTTCTTGTCTTGGGTTTATACACCACTGGTCATTCGTCGAAAACAACAACCAACCATCCAACCAACCGACCAGCAATGTCAGAGCGGCCAACGCCAAAACACTTTTCTCTAGAGACAGAAAGTGTCCAATCTAAAAAGAAAAAATGCGTTATAGTCGTTACAACTCTTCTTCTTTCTCTTCACTCACTCATTCTGACTGACCCTTTCTCTGCTGTTTTTCATAACAAAAAAAAATTTTGCACGAAAGCTTTTCTGCATTTTTCTTTTGGGAGAAAGAGGAAAGCTTCAATGAAGCGAACGAGAAGGTCAGTCGTTGTCGTTCACAAAAATAAAAAAATTTCCTTCCTCTCACCAAGGCCGCCGCAGCGTCCCGCGCGCTGTTCCGCAGCATCTTCCGGAGGTTATAAAAAATTGTAGGACAAACATTGCCTATGCCACCACCACCGCCACCAAGCAAGCTCTTCTCTTTTCCATTTGTGCTGCTGCTTTGTCACGAGGTTTGAACAACAACATAAGTAAAATGTACGCACAACATGGATTGCACACTGACATAAGACAAACATGCGAATACGCACGGAAACGAACGGACAAACAAACATACTAACTAAAAAGCCTTTGACCACTACCCTTCATTTATTTTTTTTCTATCGTTCAGTTTAAAAAAGAATTTGCTCAATACCAGCTGCCATTTGTTATTTGAATGGTGATGGTGTAGTGGCCGGTCGATCGACGGACGACTTTCTTCTTCCTTCCCCTTCCAACTGACCCTTTAAAAGAAAGAAAGAAAGCAAAAGCTTTTTGGGATTTTGGTTGGTTGTGTTTTAACTATGAACGTGCGTGCCACGCCTTCAGAAGAAATTTATTTTTCGAACTGTAAAGTATGCGCGCGCTCGCTCACTGGCTCGTCCATTTTGGGCCAGCTCCGCCCACTCTTCAATAGCTTCCCCAACATTAGCGCAGTTTGGTGCTCGTCGCCGCCTGCCGCTCAGTCCGCCATTTGCTATCGTCCGCCAAATAGTTGGTCGGCTATTTTTCTCTCTCCTTTTTTTCTCTCATTTTATTTTTTCTACCCCTATTTTTCTTTCTTTCGTATATTTTCATTTTTATTTTATTCCCGAAGAAAAAAAAATAGAAAAAAAAGAAGCACGAGAGAAAAGAGAGGAAATATATTTTTCTTCTTCTTGTTGCTTTGCTTTCGGTTGTCGAAAAAAAAATGGAGAAAAGAAGAGAAGAAAGACTGCAAAGTGGTGTTTTTTAGCGTTTGTGCTATACACCGATGCAGTTTTTTTTGTGGCTGCTGACATGAAAATGGAAGTTGTGCGCAAATAACAGTGCTGGTCATGCGGGAAGAGTGATATTTAAACGATGTTATCTTGAATTCAAAGTTGTGAACAAATTGACGATGCTGGCCATGCGGGAAGAGTGTTATTTAAAGTCGTCTACCCGTAGTGCCAATATCGTTAATATTGGTTTATGAGAAACGAAGCGATAAATCTTTATATTTTCCTAAAAGTAAGATTATGGTAGTTTCACATGAATTAATCACAACAATTTTTAATCTTGAATTCAGAGGGACGACAATAATCGATTATTGTGGACGGATCTTCTTCATTTGGGCTTAGAATAAAAGTAAAAAATAATGCAATGTGGTGTTTTTTTAGCGTTTATGCTATACACCGATGCAATTTTTTGTGGCTGCTGACATGAAAATGAAAAGTTGGGCGCAAATAACAGTGCTGGTCATGCGGGAAGAGTGTTATTTAAAGTCGTCTACCCGTAAGCCATCACCGTTAATGTAGCCCAAACTCAATATACCGATCATATATTCATGCTCATAGCCAGAAAAAAAATTTCAGGGGATGCTCGACGACCATTTCAGGCAGTGTTAAACTCAAAAAACATCGATTTGGCAGCATTTTGCTGTCTTTTACTTTAAAATTTGTCATTTTCACGAGGACTAGTGCCCCAAAAATCTCATCCTCAACACTCGTTTTATATATTACCGTATTACCGTATAGTTATTACCTTTATTAATAATCAATTAAATAATGCTTTAAAATTCGTTTTGATTTTATTTTTATTTTATTTTTTTTGCTTATAAAATAAAGTTTTTTCTTTTCTTGAATTTTAAAAACACCACACACGATAATAATAAAATAAAGAAATATTTCGAAAGACAATGCGAAAAAATAAAAGAATGGAATTGCACGTGATCTCTTGTGTCAAAAATGTACATTCCTAATAACAAAAATCGATCTGCAACAGAATTGGGTGATCTACGTTTATCTCGAATTATATTCACACATAAAAATGTTGCAATAAATATTATCTGAAAAATAAACAAATAAACAAAAATAAATAATTTAATTTTTGCTAAAAAAAAGATTTTTTGGAAAAAACAACAAATTATGCATGTTTTAAATGAAGCCCATGTACAAAAGTACATAATAATTTTATGGCGGGAGAAGGTTATTATTATTATCACCAACATCATCGTCGCCACTGTCGCGACCGCCGCCATCACATTCTTATGCTTCCTTCATTTTTTTATTTGGTTCGAATGACTTTTTTAGTGTATGTTTGTGTGATTTGTATAAAAAATAAGGAAGGAGAAACCAAAAAATGACAGCAACAAAAAAAGTTGGTATGGCGCAATCGATGTTTATGATGATCGATGATTGTTCCCCGCCATACACACATATTTTTTGAATAACTGAGCGAAGTAAATAATAATGATGGCGACAATGTGAGATCATACAAAAAAGGAGCTTGATTGTAATCTTATTTCTCATAAATACACACATACCGTAATAAATATAATTAAAATAGGTCCAATCACAAGTAAAAGAGATCACTTTGCTGCATCAGATTGTAAATGTAAATCTTCATTTAAATCAATGGGAGATAATAAAGTTTGCTAAAAAACAAATAAATAAATGAATAACAATTATTGAATTTGAAAGTTGGAGTTTGCAATCTTTACAGTAAAAACTTTTAGTAAATTATGGGTATTGAAAAATAAATAAAAAGCAATGAAATACCTTCATATTTTGGGTTTTAAAAATAAATGTATGAATTCGAAAAGTATGTTTAAAAAATGCATCGTAACTTTAGAACTTTTGTTTTTTTTAAGAATTCCAAAAAACAATGAATGATCAAAGGATTTAGTGAACTGGGAAAGATTTTTTTAATAAAATAATTGCGCCTTTTATAAAACTTTATCGACTATTTGATTTTAAACTCATAAAATTTTTAGTGTTTAAAAACCACTAAAAAGTTATGTTGGCTTCTCTCATGCCCATATTTACCCCACTTCGCTAAACGCTTCCACAAAAAAATAATAATAATCAATTTTTCATTTAGAAAAATAATAAGGCAAAGTATTCTAGCATTTATTTTTTGCTTCATTTTCTTTCATTTTTTAATTATGCGTCAATCATGTTACAATCCTTCAACCATGAAACAACAATTTATAGAAAAAATGTTTATTCAAAGTAAAATAAAACCAAATATTTTTTCCATTGGCATACATACAATAGTTAAAGAAAGAATGATCCAACATGTCTCTAAAATTAAAATTTAGTTACTTTCACCAGATAGTCTTCATCACAGCCTTTTCTTCGTTAAAATCATTATTCGGAAATTGTTATGACAAATGTTGTTTTGCCAATGAAAAAGGAAAGAAAAAAGAGCAGTATGTTGGAGATTATCTTCCTACTCTAACACATTATTCCGAAATCATCGACATTATTCCCATAATCATTCATAAAAATATAGTTAAATATATAGAAAATATTTGTATTTTCCCCACATCCTTGATTTTATTTCTTGATGGTCCTTCTGAAAAAGAATTTGCTTTGGTTAGTTTTCTAGAATCCACGAACAAATCTATTGTAGGTATACCAACAGCTGCTGCAAAGACCACTTTTGATATTTTTGTTTTTTGTGAAATTTTGGTGACATTAGAAACTACTTAGGCTGCCTCTTCGACTAATCCCAAAAGGTTTTAAAATTCGAACCATCGTCGCCCAGTTCCTGTTTCATATGAAGTTGTTGATCCATCCGCTGAATTCTTGAAGAAGCTTCTTACAAAACTTCTGAAGCAATTTAAAATTTTCATAAAAGGATTTTTCAATTTAAAAAAAAACAACTGAGATCCTCTATTGATAAATTTTGTAAATAAAAATAAAAAAAAGTTAAATAATAAAATATTCAAAAAGGAAGAAAAAAGAAAATGAAAAACTTTAAAACAAAAAAATGTTTAAAAGAATGAATGTTTTTTCTTTGACTCGACTTTATTTTTCAACGTTGTTTATTTTTTAATGAAAAAAAGATATTAGTCCAAAGGAGGTGAAAAATGGGTATCGATTCTTTTTTTTAGTAAAAAAAAAGAGGAAGAGAAAGAAATTTTGTATGCTTGAAAAAGAGGATTTGTTGTGTGTGTCCAGTATTTGCCTGCTATTTAATTATGTGTGTTTTTTTAATGTCGTCTGTTTCATTTTTTCCTAAACAAAAGAGAGACAGAAAAAAAGAAGAAGTATGTAGGGTAACTTTGTAAAATCTAACTTTCTGCAAAGTTTATTTTTTTACTTTTTTGTTTTAAAGGTTTTATCGATTTAATATTGGTTTTTTTTTCATTTTTCACAACAACAACCAAAACGCTTTTTTTTCTTCCTCCATTCAAAGCAACGCATTTTTATATTTTTCTCACCTTTTTTAATATTTTGTTATTATTTTTTCTTTTTTGTTTAAACTATAATTTTAGCATCTAAAAATTATGCTTCCTAGCTAAAAACGTAATAATGTTTATTTAATTGATCAAACATTTTTATTTTACATCGAATTAATTTCTGGTGATCTTTATCATGAAACTTTTCCATTGATTGAAGTCGATAACATTCTTTATTTTTTAATCAATTTTAATTTTCAAACTCTTGGTGATTTACAAACAATTGAAGAAAGATTAACCCGAATAAAAGGACTCTTCCGAATTTAAGCCTAAAAGAATATGAGAAATCTTAATCTTTATTTTTTTTGTCATAGAAAAAAAGGAAGATTGAAAAAGGTTAATAAAAATTCAAGAATCGAGAAGAAGCAAAATTTCCTCCAACAACCTCATCCACACCACATGAAGCCCCTCCAGAAGGAGAAGCACTTATTTGATGGAAAAGAAAAATAAAAATATTTAAAAATAATTTTAAAATAAATTTTAAAATAAATTTTAAAATAAAAGAATTTATATTAGCTAATGAAATCAATAGTATAACAACATCCACTATTTGCATCCATATCATAATTAGAAATTAAAGGAAAAAGGCTTTATGGGTTATTTCCTTTTTCACTTGAGCATTCTCCCTAAACAGTATTTAAAAATTATTATTATATTTAGAAATGCAAAAAATAATTTTACCCTTAGAGGAAGGCCATTTCTTTTTCTTTCAAGGTTTGCAGGATATTCAAGGATTTCACCTTCGGTGGTCCAGGGCGCATAACGAACAGCTTCATCTTGTTTTATTAAACCTTTATTTAATAAAACTTTAAAGATTTCTTCCAAATTTTTATTCCGATCTTCAAATACATTCATTTGGGAGTCTTGAGATACCCACTTTTTCAATTGTTCATCTGATAAACAAACGACTTTTTCTGGAGTTACAGGATTGTTATTATCAAAAACTGGAAAAATAACATTTGTTTCAATAGTGGCGGCTTCATCTTTTTTAGGTGGCGGATTTTTCTAAATATATAATAAAGAAAATTAAATTTGCGCTTATTTTTTTTTTTTTTCACAACCCACATTATTATTTGATACATCTTGGACTGAAATAACGTCTAATAAAGATGATGGATTTTCACGATGAACAACTTCAGCTATATTTGATGGTGGATTTATATGTTCAACTTCAGAAATTTTTGTTTCCGGGTTTTTAACCCCTTCAACATCGGCTATGTTATATGGTGGAGTTTTTGCATGTTCAAGTTGTCTCCTAACTCTTTGAAAATCATCCTTTTTAGCTTCATAAATTACAACAATGATAACAAATATAACAACGAAACTTAAAAGTAATATAACAAATAATTTTAACAAATAAAGTAATTTCTGAAATTTGCATTTATTGATTTAAACAAGAAAATCTCCTTAAAAAAAATTAAAGAAAACTAACATTTTCACTTTTTTTCTTCTCACACGCACATATCCAAATTTATAAATACAGGGTTTGAAACATCATTTTCATCCGTTACCGCTGCTTACGTATCTTTTTATTTGAAAATAAAAATATGCCGACCAAAAAGGTTTATTCAATAAAGAATTTGTTCATGCAAAGGATTTTGAGTCAGAACGAAATCTTCGAAAAATTCATGATTTATATTTGGCATATCTGATTTTTTTTATATTTAATAGAAAAAATAAAGGACTATTTTATAGGTATCGAAAACATATGGCTGAACTTCATAAATCATTAATCGGTGATGAAAAAAATAGAGCGATTTCTTCACAAATGCCATGTTCATATAGGCAGTTCAACAACATATGAATGGCACAAAACTGAATTGGTGGGAAATACAATAAAATTTTATCAAAGCAACAAAAAAACTAAAAAACATTATTGAATGGATTGAATGAAAGCTTAGATAATTATTTAGAAAATTTAAGTACTGATTTAAATACAATCTCTGATATTTTTGACCTTTAAAAAACGTCATTCTAATGAGTAATCCCATATCAATTTCCGAATTTGCGAAGAAACTTTATTTTCGTCTTTATCAAATATACAAATGTTTGTAAATGATGATTTTCCTTCGACTTCTGTGAGATCTTTAAAGATTCTTTTTCCATTATAT
Source organism: Panagrolaimus kolymaensis (assembly GCA_028622995.1). Classification (NCBI taxonomy): domain Eukaryota; kingdom Metazoa; phylum Nematoda; class Chromadorea; order Rhabditida; family Panagrolaimidae; genus Panagrolaimus; species Panagrolaimus kolymaensis. Next base: position 7,509,025 of record JAJQJQ010000006.1, read on the forward strand.
TCGCCTAAGTCATATTGAAATGTTCTTGATCCAATTTTGAGTCGACAGCCAAATCTACGGCGGGGACTGCAATGCCATTTCCAATTAAAACTTTGGATACTCCACCTCTTTTGCCGATATTTTGAATAACATCACAAGCAGCTTATGCAACATCATCGTCATTAAGTAATTAAAGATCTTTGTAGGACACAGTTATTGGTAAACAAAAATAAATTAAAAAGTTTAACAAAATATTTAAAAAAGAAGAAAAGAAAATAAAGTTTAAAAAACAGAAAAATGTTTGAAAGAATGAATATTTTTCCTTTGACTCGACTTTGTTTTTCAACGTTGTTTATTTTTATAAGAGAAGAAAATGGATGTTAGCAAAGAGGAGGAAAAAATGGGTATCGATTCTTTCTTTTTTATTTAGTAAGAAGAGAGGAAAGAGAAGGGAAAGAAATTTTCTATGCTTAAAAAAATAGAATTTTTTGTGTGTGTCCAGTATTTTCTTTAGCTATTTAATTATGTGTTTTTTTAAATGCCGTTCGTTTCATTTTTTTCTTTTCCTTATCAAAAGAGAGATCGCAATCTTGAACGAAATAAACTAATACTTTTGTTTTTCTTTTTTTGGGAGTCTGAAACATACGTTTGGAAATAAATTTAATCAGTGAAAATAAATTTGATTGGTATTTTTTTAATACTTTAATTTTCTTTTTAATGATTTATATCGAGATAAGTTTTGTTATTATCGAAATAAATTTTGTAAATTATCAAACACGACTTTAAAAATTAGAAAAGGGTAAATTGATTTATGTATTAACGTTCCATCATCGTTAAATGTGTAGACAAACTTAAGACGCTCTTTACTGTATATAATTTGTATTTGTTATTTGTATTAATTATTTAAGGCGTTATAAATTTGTCGTTGGTTTTTTGGCTAATGTAAGTGAAGTAAAGTTTTTTCTTTTCATGAATTTAAAAAAAACACCACACACGATAATAATAAAATAAAGAAATATTTTGAAAGACGATGTGAAAAAATAAAAGAATGGAATAATTTTAGTCTTTCTTCCTTCTCTCAAAAATGTACATTTCTAATAAAAAATCGGGATGCTGCAGAATGTTGTTGTTGTGCCGGATCAGCAACAGAATTAGAATCCAAAGGTGAGGTTATCCCAATGCTAGTAATATTTGAATTACCCATATTTGGCCTAAATCCAGTAAATTGAGTTGATGATTGATCTCTCAAAATTCCACGGCGTCGAAATTTTTCCGTTGGTGATCGACGTTTATCTCGAATTATATTCACACATAAAAATGTCGCAATAAATATTATCTGAAAAACAAAAACAAAAAATAAAATAAATCCTTTTTCTCCAAAATACACACACATACCGTAATAAATATAATTAAAATAGGTCCAATCACAAGTAAAAGAGATTTCTTCGCTGCATCAGATTGTAATTGTAAATCTTCATTTAAATCAATGGGAGATAATAAAGTTTGCTAAAAAAACAAAAAATTAGAACAGAAAGAAACGACCTCAAAGTTTTGATTTATACAGTCATAGCAAATAACCAAATCCAGATGTTTAAAGCCTTTTTAATATCTATTATTAAAAAAATTTAATTTTTGAAATTTAGTAACCAAATTTCTAAGAGTTCACTCTCTGACAATTTGTCATCTTTGCATTTTGCTGAAAATTTTTTTACGGACATGATGGTTCAAGCAGACTTTTTTTTGAGTTTCAAAATGAAAAATGACAACAACAAAAGAATGCTTTGCTTTAATTTAGATTCGGATGTTTTTTTAAAAGTTTAAAAATTATAAAGCTTTTTTTAATTTTTCCTTTTGTGCAATAACCTACCGTAAAAGAGCTAATTGAATTATCATTGAATAAACTTTGTTCCATAAAAACATTATCCATTATTACTGGGACTAATGAACTATTTAAAGCGCAAACACTTAAACCATAATTAACTTCTCCAACTTTTAATGGTTTTGTTACATGCATTAAATATGGAATTTCATCAAATAATTTAGATATATTTGTTTGCTATAAAATTTTCTTTGAGCTTTGAAAATAAATTCTTTGATTAAAGCATTTTACCTCCAAAGAAATTACATCTCTTTCTTTTTCTTGTGTGGTAAATACAAAATCACCTTTTCCAATTCCCATGGAACTTGTTGGTCCATTTCCAGCTGCAGCGGATGCAGGTCCAATTTCACCAAATTCGAGATATATTTTATCGTATAATGTTGCATTCTTTAATACATTTGAAATTTGTTTACTAAAAAGTTTTAAAGTTTTTGTTGAATTTTCATAAATTGCTCGAAGGTCTTTAACAAATGGACAATGAATTCCACGAATGCAAGATTTTTCAGATTTTGGACAATCGCATCTAAAATTTTTGAAGCCGTTAGAAAAGTTTAAAACCAAATGAAAGGATAAACCTTAAATTATCCAAACAACCAAATTCACAAACTATTCCATTTCTTTGTTTACAAGGTTTTGCAGTTCTAATTGGATGAAGTCGAACTCCTTCAATTTTATGTCGACTGTTGCTACTGCTACTTGGACGTTTTTCATATTCTATGATTGGAAGAGGTGGACGAGTATTTGGAGAAAGATTTGGGGAAGCAGTAGTTCCTGAAACTATAGTTATAGGCTGTAAATTTTCATTATTGAAGTTATTTACTTTCCGGAGTAACTTCGCTTTCCTTTGATTTTTCTCCAGTAGGTGGAGTAAGCGACATTAGTTCGACTGTGCCTATAATAGGTTCTTGAGTTGCTTTTTCACTTTCTTTAATAGTTGTGGTAGAAGAAGCCTCAATCGTGGTTGATTCCGAAGTGGTTGTTTCTGATTCCGTCGTTGATCGTTGCGTGGATTCCAAAGAAGTTGTAGTTTCTTCACTTTCTTGTGTTACTGATTCAGTTGTGGAAGGAATTGCCTCAGCTGTTGTTTCCATTTCTTCCTCTTCATCGTCTTCTTCAACTGAAGCTTCTGGGGTAGTTGACTCAGAACCATCGTCGTTGCTTGGTTCTTCATTTTCATCATTTGTATTACTTGAAGAAGAATCAGTGGTAATACCAAAAAGTAAATCAAGAGTTCCATTTGTTTGAAATGGTGGCTCTTCAAAATCTGAATTGTTTACAGGAATTGCACGATCAGTGGAAATCTTAAAAAGGAAAAATTTTTTAATATTTTCAAAAAATTAAAATTCCGAAAATTTTTAAGCAAGAAACACAGGCAAAAAAGACTGTATCAAACTCACAATTTTTGAATGCCGTTGCAATGGATTTAAAGCATTACTATTTACAACCACATTTTCCTTTTTGCGATCTTTAACATCCAATTTCGCTGTATTCATGGAAATAAAATGGGTGGTTAAATTATTTGTTGCGCAACTTTGACTCAAACATTCCACTGGAACCATATTTTCTGCATCTTCAACTTTTGTGCATTCGATGCAATTTGGTTGAGCTAAAAATAAACCAAGAATATCATTTTAAATAAGTATGAAAGTTGAAAGGCTTACTGCTGGAACCACAAGCTTTACAAGTAAATGGAATTACTGGAACAATATTAAACGGATTCTTGGATTGTCGTTCAGAAAATACAGCACAAATTTGAATTCCATATTGAATTCCAGGTTGTGCAAGGATTTCAAATTTGGTTTGATTTCCAGGGATTCGACTTTCTTTATGCTGAACGATTTTACGGGTGACAAATGGAAAAGCTCCCTAAAAGTTTATTATTTTTTATTTCGTCCTAACTTTTTGGGTTTAAAAGCACAAAAGCAATTTTACAAAAAATAAAAACTATGAAACGTTTCTAATGTAATAAAACCTCAGGAAATGTCTGAACTCTAATCCAAAATATGAAAAAATTAAAAACAACCATGTTTCTCACAAGCGTATATATTGAAAAAAAATTTAAAGCGTTTAATTAGGTTTCTCATGCTTTTGTTATAAAATTTACCATATTTATTTTCTTTAACTTTTTCTATTTCAAATTTAATACAAAAGCATACCTGAGATCGTGTTGCTCCATGACTAATTTGATAATAAAGTGGAATTCGATTAGGTACGGGAGGTTGCCAAACTACATGGGCTTTTCCATTTTCGCCCCAAACATCCACAACTTCAGCACATTGTGGGCTCATTTCTTTTTTACAATAATTTAACATAGGAAATTTCTGGCAATCAAGTTCTATGGAAGCTTGAATATCAAATGGATCAAGTCTAACACAGCGAGGAATCATACGGACTTCCAAAAATATTCGACATTTTTCTTCCAAAACATCTATTGGAAGATTTAAATGCATTCGAGCTCCATCTTGGACAATTTCCTAAAAATAAAATTTTATAAATAATTTAAAGCATGCGAGTGACAACAGCTGCAGGATTGGTAGTTGCAAGCAACGCAATTAAGTTTTAGCACCCATCAAATCATAATTTTAAAATCACAACTTACCACTCTTGGTTGTGAAAGAGAATCTTCAGGAATCATACATCGAATGGGATAAGCCACGGGTGATTCATAACCATAAATATCAAAATCATCATATCCATGTGGATTTTGCCAACTAACAAATACATGCAATGATTGTTCATCGCTTGATTGTCTTGGAGGATCAAGTCGAATCTAAGAAATTTATTTATTTCTTTACTTCGATAATTCAGAATTCTTACCATTTCTTGTGGAATACTAAAATTAGGTAATTCCACGGGAATAGCTCTAGGTCGAAAAACAATAAATGGGTTTTTGGGATTGGTGGATCGAACAACCACTAACACCCGAAATTGATAATCTCGACATGAATCCGGTATTTTAAATGTTATTTGTGGTGATGATGATGCACCCTATAAATAAAAATACAATAATCGAATATTTTTAAAAAAATAAACAAACAGCAAAAATCCATTGTTCATTTTCAATGCTAACAGCAGAATATTCAAAAATATAAATAAATGCTGATGGATAGGGTTGAATTAAGCGAACCATAATGGTTTTCATATCTTTATATATCGTTTCAACTGATGGAACTTCCAAAGTTGTTTTAGCTAAAAAAGTATTTGGATAAAATACTGTGTTGCGGAATCTTGAAAAAACAAACTTTTAATTAATGCATCGGTAATGGAATCACATTCAGATACATTATCTTTTATTGGACAATTGCAATATACTGCATTGGGCTGAAAACGAACAAAAAATTGTTTTGTAAAGTATTCAATGGATTTTAAGAACCAACCGTTCCAGAAGTTACACATTTAATATAGCATTCCAATGCGCATCGAGCTCTTCGACTTGGAAGTGCATTAATATTTGAGATCAAAAAAAGAAATATAAATAAACAAAATAATAAATTTTTCATATTTGTAAAAAAATTCATAAAAAATAATATAAAATTAAAGCAATTTTCCAAGTTGATAGTAAAAATCAAAAAAAAAATTATAACTTCTTGCAAAAATAAAATACTTTAGCTTCCATTTGAAAAATACTTTTTTTCACAGATATTTTTTTCGCCAAATAAAAATCGAAGATTCCTAAAACATGAATTTCATTTTTTTAATTGAGTTTCAATTCTCTTTCAAAAATCAACGACAAAAAAAGGATTGAATTCCATTAAAAAAAAATTCAATTCGATTTAATTTTTCATTTCTTCACGGAAAAAAAATATAATGATCTCGCGCTTGAACTTTTTTCCTTCCATTTTTTTTTATCCCAAATTGGAAAAATCATTGTAACGTGAAAGAAGAAGAAAAAAAGGTTGTAAGAAGAATAAGAAGAAAAAAAATTAGAACGTTTTTTAAAATTGAAAGTGATGTGGTCAATTTTTTAGTTCATGGATTTCAAACAAAAAAATAGTGTAAAAGAAAATTAAAGGTTTCAAAAAATTGAGTGGTGATGGATCGATTACAGGAGTCATTTTTTAGATTTGGAATTGATTATTTGAGAAGAAAAAAGAAAATAATAATAGATAATGTGTTTTTAAAAGGCTAAAAAAAGACTATAGTAATAATTGTGATTCTCAAAAAATGGGGATCGGCTCATTCAAAATAATTTGCCGTATTTACAAAAAAAGGTAAAAAAGGACTTTAAAAAATATTGGTGCTGTTTTAATTTTTCCTAAAACAAAAACAATTTTATGAAGTAATTAATAGTCATCTCAAAAGCTCAAGGTTTAGCTACGATTTCATTTGAAATTTAAACTAACTTCAAATGTTTAGTAACTCTTAATCTTCGAAGTAAAAAAATTTTTGCTGCCAAAATCATTTATTTATTTTCATTCCGTTTACTCTCTTTTTTGGATTCGTCTTTTTTTTGCTACTGCGTGTGCCGCAAAAGGAAAAAAACGACCTTAATCCTCGTTAAATTGCGTCTTTAGAAAGAAAAAAAAAGTTCTAATATATTTGACACTGAAATCATTTTTATTTATTTTTTTGATGAAAAGGCATATATGTATAAGTTTTTACGATTATCGAAGTTCAAATAAAGAAAAATTTTAAACGTAAAAACAAAATGGAGGAAAAGAAGAGTCAAAAAAAATATGCGAAGAAGGAAGATTCAAATGATTCAAGAAGAAAAGAATGGAGAAAAATAAGAACCCATAAATTTGAAGATTTAGGGTTCTTTAAAAAATTTTAAATTTTTTTGGATGATGAAAACTCTTGACTTTTTTCACTTAACACAGTTTTAAATAAATAAATATTTTCATTCTTTACAAAAGAAACAAAAAAAATTGAGTCAAGGTCGAGTTTAAGCGGGTTTTAAGAAAAGAAAAAAAAGGTGTTGGAAAAAAATAACAGAATTAATTTGAAGAAGAAAAAAGTTAGCAATAATTATGGTAATTAATTAAAAGAAAGTATGTATGTAGTGGAACACTTGCAAACGTTAAAATTGCAATACATAATTAAAACCGAATGGGTAACCTTTGAAATTTGTAAAACAAAAATTAGAAAAAAATGCTCAAGTTTACTGTAGAAATACAAAATCTTTAAAGAAAATGTTGTTGCATAAAAAGCTTTAATGAATCTTCTTCAACCAACTCAAATCCATCAAAAAGTCAGAGTAAAGTATTTAATTTCATGGATTTCTTCCTTCTTTCTTCCACTCTTTTCATTCACATCAATTACCAGCTCGTAAAAGAAAAAGATAGATCGCCTTCCATATTTTCTTAAAGAAAGATAAATGCTTTTGGATCCACCAAAATTGTTAGTGTTTGTTTTTTCTTTTTTGACTCAAAGAAGATGATGTATGTATCTTTTGAATTTATTTCTCCAAAAACAGTAACAAATTGCCCTCTCACGTATATTGGGTATATGCTGAAACTGGGTCGAAATATTTCCGGTAAAGCATCGTCCTCTTCTTTGCGAACAATAAAAACTGTCGCGCCTCTTTTAAAGATGGAAACGACCTCAAAAGAGGAATAACAAATTCCTCTGTGGATTGCATAATTGTTGTACAAAAAAAGGAAAGAGTAATAATTTTTTTATTAAAACAAAAATAACAAAATCAACAAATTTTATATGTAAACATCGCCTTCATCAGCTTAGTCTTCATCTTCAGATTCATCGTCAGCTTCGTCTTCAGCTTCATTTTCATCATCACTTTCTTCATCGTCATCCATTTCTTCGTCATCATCCATTTCTTCATCATCATCCGTTTCTTTGTCATCGTCTGTTTCTTTGTCATCGCCCATTTCTTCGTTATCACTGTACAGAAATTCAGCTTCGTCGACGTCCAATTCTTCATCATATTCAGATTTTCGTTTTTTCCCTTTCTTATCTTTAGTTAGTTCAGGTCCAAACATTTCACCAAAGTTAACATCGAATTCATCATTAGCTTCTCCAGGTTCAAATTTATCCATAATTGTATCAAATTCATCAGAATCAACGCTAGCAATATCATCAAAATCTTCAGCATCTTCTTTCTTTTTCTTGGAAGCACTTTGAAGTTTCATTGATGCAAAATGATGCAAGTATCGTTCTTCAATTGGAATTTCACTAATATTTCTGCTAACATACTCCTGAAAACATTTCAATTAACACTACACATAAAGCGTCCTTACTTACCTGAGAAGCTGGTCCAAGCTTTCTGATTCCTTTTGGATTGTATTTATGTTGGAAAAGTGGAACTTTTTCAAATGTTGAGACTTTAGGATTTTTGAATGAAAATCTATCCAAAAATCGAATGAGAGTAAAATCTTGAAGTGGATCACCATTGTATTTGAGAGGTTTACCATCTAATAAATTTGCAGCAAAAACAGCTACAGTAGGATGGAAATGTTGTGAAAGAGCATATAATTCGGTATCAACAACGGTATCAGCGTTAGCAAAAAGTGGATTACGAGCTTCATGATGATAACCAAAATGTTTAACAGCTAAAGATTTTGACGAAGCTAAAAATCATTTTTTAAATTAATACACTTTTAAACGATTGCTTTAGAACATACGATCTTTTCGATGCAACCATCCTTTTGGACCAACGCCATTGATTTTTGGCTTAACTTCTTTTTCTTTTTTGCGTTTTCCTTCGCCAACTTTAGTAACAGCTTTGCCTTTGACATAAATCATCTTCTTTTGTGGCTTCGTTTCAACTTTATTATCATCTTCAACAACATCAACATAATGTTCTTCTTCACCATCAGAATCTTCATCTTTCTTAACATTTAGATCCAAGATGGCATCCTAAAGCATAAAAATTAAAGTAAACGAAAATAAAAATAAACGAAACAAACGTTAGCTTTTTTCGTCAATCTGATAACTCCTTTTCGTTGTTGTGAAACTTTGAAGTATAATAACAGAGAAGCTGTAGCAAAATCAGGAGGATTGCAAAGTGCTAATTGAAGAAGTCGCTTCAAAAATGCTTTAGCTCTTTCAAGAACTTCATCAGCTAAAATTGTCTTCTCAAGTAAATGGAAAAATTCAGTATCATGAGTTGAAGAGCGGATGGTGATAAGACGACGATAAAAAGCACTGTAGTATCGATCGGATAGCGACTTATTCAAGCTTTGAATTTGATATAAAACTTTTAAAGCAGCTAATGAAATTGAAAGTTTCTCAACATGAACAATTTTGTATAAGCTATCAAGTTCAGGAGAAAATTCATCAACTTTATCTAAAATGTAACCGGAATCAAAAAATGCTACAAAAATAAAAAAGATACATACCTTTTGCAAATGGTAATGCTCGATTAGCTCCAATCATAATAATAGCCACAATTCGATGATTATCAAGTTCAGCTTTGATTAAGACTTTGAAAAGCGTAAAATAGATTTGTAATAGTTTTACAGCAAGAGTTGAATCGTCTTCATAAAAAATAATTCGACTCATAAAATGAACAGCATACATTTGGGCTTTCAAAGGAATATTTTTACGAAATGTTACACGTTCAACTTCAGAAACAACCACATATCGCATTGCAGGATGATCCTTGCATACAATGTAAAGACAATCAGAAACATTAGAAGCGACAATCTTATTTGGATGACCAAGTTTGTTAGCAAGTGTTGCAAGTAATACCTAAAAAAAGGGGATAAAGTATTGCCAAAAAAATTTATAAAAAACTAACAGCTTCTTGTTCAGGACATTTGGTAAGCAAATCAGAAATAATTCGACATGCATGAGATGCCACAGCTTCAATTTGTGATGATGCAATTTGCTCAAGAGTTTGAACAAATTGTTCATAGCATTTTTTGAGATCATCTTCATACTTCCATAAAATCAATCGTTTTTCAACGGTTTGAACGTTCCCAGATGAGAGCTTTTCCAAACTTGTAATAGGACGCTAAAAAGTAAAAACCTTTGCATAGATACACTTTCAATAATAAAACATACAAATTTGAATGAAACCAATTTTCTATCAGTAGGCAAAAGTTCACCAGCAAAAAGATCTTTCAAAGCACCTAAAAATACGATAGCTTTAGTGAAAGTAATTCTTCGACGGTAGCTTACTTAAAATAGGAATGCCTTCTCTTGTTCGATGTTTCTTCAAAAGTTCAATTAATGAATTCACATGAGTTAGGGAATGAACCGGTTCCAATTGAGCCATAAGTTGAACAGCAGAAATTTTATCAGCTTGTGTACCACTTTTGATAACTTTTGAAATCCATCCTGCATCAGATTGCCCCTTCTGTTTTCTAACTTAAAAAGAAAAATATATTTCAAAAAATAATAGCAAAAACAAAATTACTTACTGACTTCAGCCCGTTCGCAATCTCTTTCTAATAACATCGTTGCTAACTTCTCAGATTCAGCGATCTTTGTTGCATCTTGTTTATGAGTGGAGTCTATTTTTTCATTATAACCATGTTCATACCATTTTTCACCTTCATTGATACGAACCAAAGGTAAATTGTTTTCCTAAAATTTAACATTAAGTAATATAAACAACAAAATTTAAAAGTACTGTTACCTTTTTTGGATGTTTATTGAAATCTTTTGCTTTCTCACCTCCCATCTTAAACATTGATTGGTTAAAACGACAAACATGTTTGAAATAAACAGAAAGTAACAAGAGCTAACAAACTCAAAAAAAAAACAGTTTTATATAAATGCAGAAAATTATGTTTATTTTAACCCGTTTAAAAAAATACAAAATGTCACAAGAATAACAGAAAAAGGCACGAATTTAGCTATTTTAAAAGTTGAGTAATTGGAGTTTGCTTTTCAAAATATTGGAAGGCGAATTGATGATATTGGCAAAGGATGTTGTAAAGAGGATTAATCTGCTCCTAAAAAACGAAGATATTAAGTAAGAGGTAATAGAGAGAGAAAACCAACCACAGCGTTTTCATTTCCGCCAATGACAGTTTCCTTTTCACGCATGCTATAATGTTGAGCAACAGAAAGTCCAGCTAATCCATAACATGTATGATAGGCATCAGGCATCCTAAAAGAAAAATGATAGTTAAAATTTTAAGGAAAGAAAATTCATACTTTTCTGGTTTATCACGAATACCGCCTCGTTCAAGATTTTGACATAAAGCAAGCAAATACCATTGTAATCCTTCTGGCTCAAATATGCCACCGAAATCATAACGTTTATCATCCAAATTATTCAATTCATAATCAACAATAGGAAATATTGCTGCCATCCAAAAGCTATAGCAAGCATCAACAAGTTTGTTTGAACGTCCTTGAAATCCACCCTCATAAGACATTTGACGAGCAGCTGACCATTGCATAAGACGATCAATATTCATCATAGGCAATTTAGCAAAAATAGCCAAAGATGCGATGGCACAATAGGTATAACCACCGTGAGCTTCAACAAATGGTTCAGCTGCAAATCCACCTTCATAAGTTTGACAACTAGAAACGGATCAGATATTAAAAAGTTGAAGAGTATAGCAGAAAATTTACCTAACAATCCAAGCAGGAGTTCCTTCAAAAAGTTTAATATCCATAATTGCAGTCATACTTGCTACAGCAACAGCACAATAAACGCCACGAATATCAACTTCACCACCTTTATGCATAATAAAACTTCCATTAGGTTGTTTGAGAGATAAGATAAAGTTGTATAGCCTCTTTCTAAAACACTTAAGTTACATATGCAACACAACGAAGCCAAGAACCTGTTAATAACATTTAAAGCCTCTTCTGTTCCAATTGAGGCTAAAGCCATAACAGCGGCGTATGTTGTTGCAATATGAGAAACATGGCTTGGAGATCCACCGAAACCACCATCAGATTGTCGACATGATTCAAGGAAGGCGATAATGCTGAAAATATTTGTTTGTAAATAATGAAATGAAAAAAAAGATAATAAAGTTACCGAGTAGCAAGAGAATGATCAATAGGATGATTGAGAATTCGAAGGCCATTTACACACCAGTAAACAATCCATGCTCGACTTCCTTCTAATGACTAAAAAAGCTGACATTAATTTTAATCAAAGCAAAAATGATAAACTTACAACATATTCATGTGGAAGGCCATTAAGTGTTTTAAGGAGAAATTCAGCATGAAGTTGTTTATGGAGCTTGGGAAGGCCATTTCCTTGAGTTTGTTCAAAGTGAGTCTTAGCATTACTACATGCAAGTTCTGTGCTTTCCTAAAAAAATTAAATTATTATTATTACGAAATCAAAGATGAAAAAACACTGAAGTATACCTGTTCATCAATGGTTTCAGTTTCAACTGATTCATTCGTAGCATATTTGGGATCGCATAAAATAAAATTATAACTATCCCAAATTTCTTTAACCCGTGGATCAAGAAATGCAGAAGGCTCCATGGCAGAAAAAAAAATAAAAGGCAACTCACAAAAAAAAAGTAAGAAAACTTTGTTTTTTTACAACAAAATTTTTTCTTTCCCACTTTTTTTGAAAAGGTTGCTCACGGCAATTTTCGTTTTGAGAGTTTGTGTTTCCGAAGAACTCCACTTTTTTTTACTCAGATTGAAACATTTTTTTATGTTTGAAATAATCAAACTTTTCAATTAACGGGTTTTTGTTGTTACAAATATTTTTTCATTATAAAATAACTTTTCAAACTTTATGTATTAATCCTTTTGTATATTATATTTGCACAACAACCATTTTGTAAATCTAGTCTTTTTTAAAGATTTATGGGCAATGTCCGAACCGTTAACAAAATCTGGTGAAAAGCTTCAAATTGTTCCAGAATTTTTAAAAAGTTTTATTCTTACAATTTCTAAAACCTTCTATGGTGTTGAATGCTTCGTTATTGCCGATTATATTCAACGAAACATCTGTGTTAAAGAAGAAAGAATACGGCAACTCGTGAAGTTTGATCCACGTTCATTGAAACCATTTTTGGTCGCTTTAAAGGTTAGTTTCATTGATTAGTTTTTAGTGTTTTTTATCTTTTGCTTTTAAACCCCTTTTATTAAATCTTTCTTCTTTTAGGTTGATAAAATTGTTAAAGAACGTATTGTCACAGAAGAAATTGATGGTCGACAGCGAAAAGTTCCATATTATTTCATCAATTACAAAGGTGCTATCAACGTTACCAAATACAAACTCGATCAAATTCGTCAAAAGTTGGAATCTCGTGAAAAGGATGAAGTTAATAAAGCATCATTTCAATGTACTAATTGTGGATTACAATATGATCAAATGGACGTTGGCAAAATCTTTCAACCAGATACAGGAAAAATGATGTAAGTTTTCCTAGTTCTAGAATCCATTAATGTTTGTGTTGTTAGCTGTTGGTCATGCTTTCATGAAGTTCGAGATGAAGAAAATGCAGGTCCTTCAGAGGATACTCGATCGTCTTTAGCAAAATTCAATGAACAAACGGGTCCTTTGGTTACAATTATGCAACAAATGAATGGAGTTATTTTTGCTGATCATATTCTTGAACCTCCTGTTCCTACTACTGTTAACGATGAAGCTGACAAGAAAGATGATTCTAAGAAAGTGTTACATGTAATATTTCTTTTTGACTAAAAATAAAATAACATATATAATTTTAGCTTGGTCAAAATTTCTTCAATCCAAATGCACCTAAATTTACTGCTGATAACATGAAGCTTAACCTCGGCGAAGAAGAAGACTATGCTGAACCAGAAAAAGAAGCTGTTCCATGGCTTGATGGCTCTGTTCGTGTTTCATTAGCTGATAAAGAACGTAAAGCTGCAGTTAAAAAGAGTCGTGAAAGTAAGAGCTTAGTCCATAAAATCTTTGTTAATTTCGAAACTTTTAGCTAAAAAATCCTCTGCAAAACTTGGAAAATTCGGAAACGATAAAAGTGATGAAAATGAAGAAATTGAACAATGGCTAAAGGAGGAAAAGGATGGAAAGAAAGACGGAAAAACAAAAGTGAAAAAACCGACTTATGATGATCTTGTTGAATCGATATTTGAAATGGGACTAAACGGATATAATGGTAATGGTGCACCAGTAGCAAAGAGACCGAGTGAGTCATAAAATTACTGTATAGCTTTAACTCAAACGTTTATTTTCTAGGATTCACTTTAGGTGACGACGATGAAGAAGATGAAAAGCTTATGAAACCAGTGTTGAAAAAGCATAGAAATCATAAAGAAACTCTTCGAGAAGAACTTTTGATCCAATACGGTGAAATTCGAATTCCGGTTAATGAAGTTACAGATGAAATGTTAGAAAAAATGTCGAAAGATGAACATGAAAAAGTTTGTGAAGCTCGTGAACGACTGATGGATCTGCTCTTCCGTTCTGGATGGTGATATCACTCTTTCAATCAAGATCTCATATCATTTATTTTTATAATTTATTGTTTTGTTATACGGGAATTTTAAACATTGTTTTTATTACTCTTTTTTAAAGTATCAAAAAAATTTTAAGATATTTTTTGTGTATGATTAGAATACGTGAATATTTGGATAAGCTAATGAAGTGCAAATTAAACGTGCGGCTTCGTTCATTCCTTTTGGACCACAAATTAACACCAAAACCTCATCATGCGGATATGGAAAAACTCGTGCAAGAAGTCCTTCATCAATGTGCTCAAAATGTTCGATCCATTTTACCGTGTCCGATTTCTCTGGTTCTTTTTTCATTAAACGGGTATAAACTAATGTTAGCTTAAAATGATCCATTGTATGAGCATATTCTTTTAATTCTTCACTGAAAAATTAAAGATTTTTTGAGTATAAAATATCAAATAAAATGAAGATTCTGATTATTTGGAAAACTTTTAACTTATTTTAAAAATGTTCTCATTGGCTTCATAACTTTTTGAACTTTTTTTTCCTTTTAAAGATCGTCGAAAATGGAGCCTTTCTTTATAAAAATGTTTTTCTTTCATTTTTTAATACAAACTACGTGTAGTTAAAAATTGATCACTTCAACCTCCATACTTCTTTTTTTTAACCAACAACCATTTTTGTTTGTTATTTTTTTGAATCAAGTTTTTTTTCTTTCTCTCTCACCTTTGGATAACATCTTCTTCTGTTTTGTTTGTGTAAATTAAAGCCAAGTTTGGCCCACCTGGTTCATTAATAGTTTTACGAATAATTGGAAGCATTGGTGTTAATCCACTTCCACCAGAAATCATTGCAATGGATTTATATCGCATAATAGCTTTTCCATTTACAAGAAAATCACCATTTGTAATATATCCAAAACGACCAAATGGTCCACTAATTGTTATGGAAGAATTGATGGAAAGTGAATCCATGTAAGAACTAAAGGTTCCAGCATTTGGATTTTCTGGATTTGGAGAATAAATTTTCATTATTATTTCAAAGAAGCCTTTTTCTTCGGGCTTTGAAATGGGTGAATAAAATCGAAATACGGTTCTTGAATTTATCTGTAAAATGCAAAGCTTTCATTCCATCAAATTCCTAACGATTGCAATGCCATAACTTATAAAACTTGGGAGTAAAAAATTACTTACATCCGCAGTTAATTTAATATGTTCGCCAGCTAAAATACCTAAAGTTTCATCCTCTTTTGGAAGTTGAAATCTGAATTGACGAACATCATGAGTGAGAGATTTTTTAGATACCAATGTTACGGTTTTTGATTCATGTTTGTTAGTTAAAAATGGCCTCGAAGGTCGACGGGTTTTCGGTGAATTCCTCGTTCTATAAAATTAAACGATTTCAAATAAATTTATTCAACAAAAAAATAATTAAAGCACAAATACAACATTTATCTATGAAAGAAACAAAATAGGCATCTAAAAAGCAACAGATAAAAAGGGTGCTTTTAAAGCTTCATTGCGTGACAAGTTATTTTTCTTTGATGATGTTGGAATTGCTAAAGCAGAAGAAGGATAAAAAGAAGCGATAAAGGAAAGCAAAAAAAATTTAAAAAATCTTACCGATAATTATTGATGCAATAAGCCAGGGCAGCCATAGCTCCAACACCAATAGCAACGACGATCATTTGTTGAGTTGTTGTAACAGCTTTACCTTGGCAGCAAGACATTTTGTTGAAGTAGAAAAATTGAGATCTAAAATTAGTTGCATTTTATTAACACTTTTTATCGAGAGTAATTATAAACGACAGACAAAAAATACAAAGAACAATCACGCACGCGAAATTATGTAACGCCTTACATGTAGTTGCTACGTTTAAGTTTTGTCATGGAAAAAAGTCTAAGGTTAAAAAAACAAGGAAATAATGATGATGATTGCAAAGAGGACATAAAAAAAAGTGTAAAATTAAAAAAGCCGCACCTTTGCAAAGTCAAATGAGAAAAAATAATTTCATCGAAAAGTGACTCAAAGAAAAAAGTGCGGTTAGTGAGTGGTGCGTCCAACTTAAAACAATTTGCTCTTGTTTCAACTCAAAATACGCCGACGGCTGAAGAAGAAGAAAAAATGCTTTTTTTATTTACTAATATCATAAAGATATAACAAGCGTACCGATAAAAACAGTGTTTTGTTAGAACAAACAAAAGAAAGGACTATATTTATGAGAGAGAAAAAACTTTTACATAAACAATAAACTAAAATTACACCGTAATACATAATAAACATAATATGTGAACAAAGAAACCTAATAACAAATTACATATTACTAAAAAAACAAGTATAACAATAAGTTTAAAAAGAAAAACGATTTTCAGGTGGATAACCAAGTTTATCAAGATTTGGATGGCATGCGAAATTGATCATCGGAGGTGGACCACACATAAAGATAGCTGTATCTTCTCCAGGTGGTGGTAAATGGTTAGCAATCATTTCTTCGTTAATAAAACCAGTTGAATATTCCCATAATGGATCTGGGCGATCTACGGTATACCAAACACGAAAACGACCAGGATATTTATCACCAAGTTCATCAAGTTGGTCTTTGAGAAGGATATCATCATGTCTTTGATTGGCAAATAAAAGTGAAAGTTCGGTTGGATCATCATCGTGTTTTAATATTTCAGAAATAACCTAAAGCTTTGAATATTATTAAAGCAAAGAGAAAGTTAATAACATACTTGAAGCATCGGAGTTATTCCTGTTCCACCAGCAATCATTCCAACATGTTTGAATTGACGATGTGCAGCTTGAGCATTCTTTTCTTTCTTCAAAGCAAATGTACCATTACCTTCATATGTAATCAACCCTGAAGGTCCACGAAAATCAATATGATCACCTAAAATATGAATCCATAATAAGAAAATCAAAGGATAATAATAAAGCGAACTAACCAATATGAAGGCTTTCAAGATATTGTGACATTTTACCACCTTCAGGAAATCTTGGATTTGAATTAGCAAAATATACTTTAATCATAAGTTTAACATATCCTTGATCATCATCAGAAGAAATTGGAGTGTATGGACGAACAACTAATTTTCCATCAACTTTAGCACTTAAATAAATATGTTGACCAACAGGTAATCCAAGAATATGATGTTTTGATGGAAGAGCAAATACAAATTGTCGAGTATCAGGTGAAACTTCAATCTTTTCAACCAATTTGAGTGAATACTTTTTGTCAGGATCTTCGAGAGTGATGGGTCCTTTCTTTGGCTTCTGAAAAATATCACAAATTCATTAACAGCATAAAAATAATCAAAAGCTTACCTTTTTGATTCCTTCAGGTTTGGATGAACAAGGACATGCCATATATTTTTTAAAAAGGATCCAGGCAATAATCGAGGCTCCAGCAACTACAGCGATAGTCGTAGCACTAATTATTGCACCATTTTCATTTGGCATTTTCGTCTAAAAATGTTGTCGGAATATTAATTCAAAGTTTAGTAAATTTTGTCACTATCATCTTAAAAAATCTATGAAAACCTGGTGGTAAATGCAAAGGCAGTCAAGTCAAAAAAATGAGCAACCTAAACTCATGTGATCGTTTTTTTAGTCTCAAGTGTCAGTCGTTTAAGAAAAAAAAGCAAAATATTAGATTGCCTCCAAAACAAAAGATGATAAAAAATACTACGTTAGAGCAAACTACAAAAAGTAAAAGATTGGGTTTTTTGTTTGGATTGTGAAAAGCTGTTTCAAGTTAAACGAAAACTACTAACCTTATCCGCCATCTTCACAACAACAAAAAAAAATACTGCAAGTTTTTATTTTATTAGGCAAAAAAGGAACAATGTCAAACGCACATAAAAAAAAGGCAAGAGTCTAAGAAATGAACAAAAATGGTTCGATTTTGACAAATGTGGTGGGAAGAAAAATGCATATAACCTTACGATTGAAAAACTATTGCTTGTCGTAGTTACCTTCCAAAGTTCAAACTACTATTTCAACCGCTATCAAATTTTGTCCTTGCAAAAAAATGTATGTAAAAAGCTTATAACTAATGAAAAAATGCAAATAAAACAAAAATGAACATCAAATAAATTTATTAATTAAAATTATACAATACACAAACAAAAAATGAGATCATAAACATTCACATACAAACTAATAAACAGGTGAAAGGATTTAATAATCGTCGAAATCAATGTCATCATCATCTGCAGTGTCCATTGTTTGAAAGTCGACCCGATAGCGCAAGATCCCTGAAAAAATGAACATAAATAAATATGAGTATGAAAGAATGAAAATGTTCAAGGCATGACTAAAATTTACCGTAAAAATGCGGCAAATAAACTCTCAGCCTTGAGCAAAATGAGCAATAAGAAACTAAAACAAACCAAAAACTGGTAATGTTTCAATCCCTCATTCCTCGGCTTATTATGTCTTTATCGTAACACAGTCAAACTTTGGAAAAGTCGTTTAACTGTTGACTTGATAAAGGAAAGATAAAATGAAAAAATCCTTACCTCCGATACCACCAAAACCACGAACAAACTGTGCACCTTCTTGTGATCGATCAGTAACAATTTCTAATATAGCACCAAAGTTCTTATAGTTGTTCGCTAGCCATTCTAGCAGAGGGAGAGATTCAATCAGTTCCATTTCTGTTCCAGTATCAGGATCAACGAGATGAGTGTTGTCAGCCATCTGATCAGTACGCAAGTTGAGCACTTTCTCTTCACCACTTGCTTTCTTCAGCTTCATTCGGGTAATATCAAGATTTTCCCAACAGATCAAAGTTTCTACAGCACCCATTTCCAGCCCTTGAAGAGTATCTAGCACACCATAGACAAATTTACCAGAATCCTATAAAACAATATGGTAAAAAGAGTTATAATAAAGACACAACTTACTTGAGATATTTCATCAAAGAAAACACCAATAAGCTTCTTTTCTTGCACGAACTTGACATTTTGAAGAGCATCAGCAGAAAGTTCAATGGCTTGATTAAAGCCGTTTTCGCCACCATAAGAAACATCCACAGTTTTGATGATTTTGGCTTGAAGACGTTGATCAAACATATCAGATTGGGCTAATTCTGTTTTGAAGTCAGCACTACCAGCAAGAATAAGACCCGTGACAGCTACTCTATCATTTCGAATGAACATTTCAACAGCCGTTTCAGCCACTTTACGAACATAGTTGTGTCGTTTTTCCATACGCAAACGAGCAAAACGCAGAGCTGATTGACCACCACGACCATGTTTCTTCGGCAAATCAACAGTAAATTTGTGAAGAACCTCACGAGTATTTCCTTGAAGCGTACCAAAGAGAGTTCCATTACCATCCATGATGACGAAGCCGAATTTGTTATCGTCTGTTAAGAGTGCTAAAAACGGAAGAAAGATTAGTACATAATGGTGATCTTCTTATTACGAGAAATGTCACAAAAGAGGGTAATGCGAAATTTTTATACCAAAAATGACGCGACCATTTTTTGAATTTTTGCTTTTGGCAGTTTTTCGGCCCAAGTAAATTATTGTTGAATATACTTGGTTCCTATCTGCCTTGAAAATAACAACGATCAAACTAACCTTGTAATGCTTCAGTATGGAATTTGTTATCACAGAGATATAAAGATGTGTTGATTGGCTTGAATGGTTCGAAGTCGATGTTCACTTTCTTTTCTTTACCATCATCAGTTACAATAGTGCCACAATAGATGATAAGACCATTTGGAGGAACTAAAACAGAAAGTAAAGAATGTAAACGTTTAAAAGAAAAACTAACTAACCTCTGGTGTAAAGTTTCAGACGAGCTTGTACAGAAGTAATAGCACCAAGAACGGATAGTCTGTTGACACGAGATTTGATATTTGATGCAGTACCATATTCATCAGCAAGCATTTTTGAGATACGAGCCACTTGATCTTTGGGAGGAATAATCAGAGAAATCATGGATGTTCCATTACTAAAAAAGAAAAGGGTTAGTAATATAAACTATGATGAGGTTCAATTTTACTGTTACAAAAAAGGGTAATGCGAAATGTTCACAAAAAGAAACAAAACGCGACCTTATTTTTGTCGATAATATTGGCAGGTTATCGGCCCAAATGAAGCATTGTAAGCAGATCATTTGGTTCCTAGCTGCCAGAAGAAAAGAATAAAAACAACATACCCTCTTGCCATTGTTAAGCTTTTGATGAGCTTTTTGATTTTCCACATCTCCACGTTGGTATCATTGCGATCAGCGGAATCATCACCATTTGCAACTGCAGGAGGAGCCGACATGATGATATAAATAAATAGAAAATATATTCACTTGAAAAACACCAAGTTTGTAATGATGAAGAATGGAAAACAAAAAATCAAAAAGTGTCGTCGTTGCACAATCTTGCCACACACAATCCACCGATTTTGGGTTGGTTGAAGCGCGTGCAGTTTGAATGCGAGGCAGCGATTGTTTTCGTTATAAGATTAGTATTTATTGCGGGGATGTTTGAAATGCTATTGCTTTTTTCAATGTTTGAATCTTTTCTCCTTCTTTTTTTGCTTCATTTTTTTTTCGATCGCCTTCCTCCATCCAAATCCAATATTTTATGATTTATTTAAATTAGTTTATTCTCACATTTTACATATTACAAATTTATATCCATTAGTAAGTTAGTCTAAGTACAAATTTAAAATTATCCAAAGTTTAGCGACGTCTACGACTTCTTTGACTTCTTCGTGTGTTTCTTTGAGATTTTTGACTTCGTTGACTTTTTCTTCTTCTGTTTACATTGTAACTTTTCTCATTAGCAAATCGACGCTTTTCTTGTTCAATATATTCTGAAGATGGATCAGCGATTGTCTAAAAATAAGTTTTTAACTTTGATGATAACTTCATTATTTTTTCTTACCTTTTGGCTCAAACGTGGATTTCTTCTTTTCTTTGGGGCCCAAGATATTGGATTACCATCTTTGTTACGTGATCGACGCTAAAAATTTATAGTTGGGATTAATAATATTTTCTAATTAAAGTTTACCGAACGATTTACAGGAGTTCTTTGTTCATTAGGGTTTGATGTTAAATAGATTGAACTTTGTGGAATCGAAGGCAGCGGCGTGATTTTAACTTCCTTGGGCTCATTCGTTTCAACAAGTACATCATTTACAGCAGGAATTTTTGCTAAAACAAATTTTTTACTTTGTTTCTAAAATTTAGATTTAACTTACTTTCAGTAGAATTGGCCATAATAGAGTTTTCTTTTGGTGAACGATCACTTTGCTGCGTTTTTTCAACACACATTTCCATTTGTTTAATATCCCGTAATGCAACAATATCAGGTTGGGGAAGAGACGATGATTGTATTGGTTCAGCTCTGATAAACGAATTTTGAGATTTAGAAGAATTATGTTTCATTTTCTTGTAACTACCAGCAAATTTAGCAGGAGCACTTCGTTTGATGTATGCACTCCGAGTTCGTTTTTTCATTTTTTCACTTGGAGGCTTCGAACGAGTACGACGACGTGAAGGCATATTATATTCGCTTGTTGCTTTTGTAGCCAATTCATCGGCAGCTTCATTTCCAGGTTCACCAGTATGAGCATAAACATGTTCAAATTGAACTCCTTGTTGAAAATCTAGTGCAATTTTCTTCAAAGTTTCAAGTTCGACATAGAGTTTATTGCGTGGATTGATTTCACGTTTTTGCATTGCTTCAATAATAATCATTGAATCAGTACGAAGAATAATGGGACCATTGCTAAAAATTTTCTTAATATATTTTGTTATCATTAAAATAGAAACTAACTTGTATTCAGACCATCCTCGAATACGCTGCAATGCTACAGTAGCCGCCATAATTTCTGCACGATTATTATTTGATCTTTCTCCTTGAAGCCTTTCACTTACGTTAAGTGGATGATTTTCTCCAAAATAAACTCCAATA
Organism: Panagrolaimus kolymaensis; assembly: GCA_028622995.1. Lineage (NCBI taxonomy): Eukaryota > Metazoa > Nematoda > Chromadorea > Rhabditida > Panagrolaimidae > Panagrolaimus > Panagrolaimus kolymaensis. The sequence goes on from JAJQJQ010000006.1 coordinate 7,531,095, forward strand.
CCAGCAATTCCATGTTTGACAGAAGCATCAGTGTAAACAATCGTTGCACCATCAGTACTATTCAGAAGTTCAACTGGACCACGTTGAGGCGAAACAACAACTTTGAGCAGAGGACCACTTTCAGAATAGGTATTAGTATTAAAATCAATTGATGAGATAACATTATTGTTAGCATCGACGACATCAGAAGAAACTTGTGGAAAAATTTTAGCTTAAAAAAATATGAGATTATTTTTGTTTACAAAATAGAAAAAATTTACTAATTAGTTGAGTATGAATTGAGTTGTTAGTTGGAAGAGGATGCTTGTAAGTCAGCGCTGAACTTCTTTGAGATGAATTTGCAGATGATTTTCTTCTGCCACCACCAGTCATTAGTAATTTCTTCCAAATTCGAGCGCTTTTGCGACCAGCCTGCATCCAATCCAGTAATCAGTAATGAAATTATTTTACATCGCGTTCACTCCTTTTATCGTGTTTTTGAGAATGTATGTAAAACTTGTAAAATTTGCATATTTTAGGAAAATGAAAAAAATTGTCAAAGAAAGTCTAGCAAAATTACTGATTGTTGATTCATCGCGTCCAATATTTTATCGTGTTTTTGATTATGTGAGCCTTGTAAAAGTTGGATATTTTAGGAAGAAGAAGATGACAAAAACAGTCCAAGAAGGTCTAGCAAAATTGCTGATTGACGAAACAGCTGATACTGAATCTTTTTATAATCCTATACAAGAATTTAATCGTGATATGACGTAAGTTTTTTTCTTCTCAATACTTTAACTAATGATGCTTTAAATTTTTAGAGTAACGGTTCTTCGTCAATTTGTAGCTGATAGACTTAATGAACCTTCATCCGAAGATGGGCCACCACCAGAAAAGAGAGCAAAAACTAACCGACTATCAGCAACAAATACCAAAGAACCTATTCGAATTCTTGATGCTCTCAGTGCTTCTGGATTAAGAGCTATTCGATTTGCTTTAGAAGTGGACAATGTTGGAAGTGTTATTGCAAATGATTTTTCTCAATCATCGGTAGAAAACATCAAAAGAAATATCAAAGCTAATGGATTAGACAAAAAAGTTTCTGCAAGTTATGATGATGCAAAGTATGTAAATTGCTTTTTAGTTATGATTCTTTTATCATTGAACTTTTTAGAAGTGTTATGATGAATCATCGTGAACCATCAAAGCAATTTCATGTCGTTGATCTTGATCCTTATGGTACTGCTGCTCCTTTCCTTGATTCAGCTGTTCAATCTGTTGTTGATGGTGGTTTATTAATGGTCACTTGCACTGATATGGCTGTTCTTTGTGGTAATACTCCTGAAGCATGTTACTTGAAATATGGCGCTACTGGTATTAAACATAAATCATGTCATGAAATTGCTCTACGTATACTTATTCGAACTATTGATTCTCATGCTAATATTTATGGAAGATACATTGAACCTTTATTATGCATGAGTGTTGATTTTTATATTCGAGTGTTTGTCAAGGTTTATACGTCACCTGTTCATGCAAAATTGAGTGCATTGTTAGTTTTTTTCCAATATTTTCTTCACAAAGTTACAATAAAACTTTTAGGAAAGTTTCTCACGTTCTCGCTTGTACTGGATGTCATGCTTTGGATTTTCAACCTATTGTAAGAAGAACTGAAGTAGGAAATGGTGTCAAATTTACTGCTGCCATCTTGCGATCTCCATTGCTTTCTGATGGAGAGAAATGTGTTCATTGTAAAAGCTCTGTCCATATTGGTGGTCCTCTTTATAATGCTCCAATTCAAAACTTTGAATTTGTCAATAGACTATTAGAAAGGTTTGCTTGCATAACACTTTACTTGTATTTTATGATTGATGAACAAATTTTAGGATTGAAAATACTCCTGCTGCTGAAGCGCTTGGAACACATAATCGTATTCTCGGCATTTTAACAGTTATCTTCGAAGAAGTTCCAGATGCTCCACTTTATTATCTTCAAGATGATTTACTTTCACTCGTCAAAGCATCATGTCCTAAACAATCATATTTTCGATCTGCTATTCTCAATGCTGGTTACAAAATTTCTGGAACTCATTGCAATCCCAAAGGATTCAAAACAAATGCTCCGATGTCATTTATTCTTGATGTGGTTCGAATTATTGCGGAAAAACAAGATGGGAGAGCTAAACCAGCACCAGAAACACCCGGTGGTAAAATTTTGGAAACTAAGATAAGGTAAATTATTTTTGATCTTTTTGTATTTTCTGATTTCTTTTTTTAGCCACAAAGTTGATTTTTCATTCAATCCCGCTGCAGTTCCTTCAAGTGTCAATAAGAATCTTGTTCGATTTCAATCAAATCATGGTAAAAATTGGGGACCAAAATCAAAAGCGAAAGGTTCCGTGAATTCGCATTTAACAACAATGAATACAACGAAGAAACCATTGGTTGAAAGATGTGAAGAACAAATTACATCCTGAATCGACTCATCAAATTATTCAAAAATGCTTATTATTTATTGTTTGTTAAAATCGGGTACTTTGTTGTCTTTATTATTGTTGTGCCTTTTTTGATACAATATTTTGTCTTCTTATTTCAAGTTGTTTGATCATTTTGTTGTTTTGTTTTATTATTCATGTTTGTGTTTTATGAGATAAAGACATAATCAAAAATGACTGTGGTGAGGCGATTTTCATTTTTTAGCGGAACAATTCTTTTCTAAAACGAGTTTAGTCAATGGAGGCGGCATTCATTCAAGTTAATAATTTGGTTCAACAATTTTAAAGGTCCAAGTTAGGGTCGTTATTATGCGTTTCGACAAACCACATTCAGTTAATGGTTAAAAGTTTTAAGAGTTGAAAGAAGAATTCGACCATTATAATTTTAAAAAACATTGACCCTTTTTACCTTTTTGCGTTCATTTTTTTTAATGAAAAAATCAAAGAAACAAGAAAAAAGAAGATGCATCTTTGGATGATTTTCAGGATTATCCTTTTTTTCCAATCCAAAGCATGTTTTTGCTTTGAAATACCCTAAGGGTTGAAAAGCTATTGATATTTTTCTTGTTTCCGAACAAGATCTTCCTCTTCCACCCGAATTATAATCCCAATGTCATCTCGATGGACGACAACAATGATTGAAACTTGAACGACTCGACTCCTTCAATATCCTTTTGGCTTATCTCTTTTTCTATCATTTACATTTTCTTTGTTTTTTTGTTTCTCAAAATAAACAAATTAATTATTAAAACCCTGAATAAAATAATTATATTTTTTTGCCTGAAAATTTATTATCATAACTTTCTTTTTTAGATCCTTATGGCTACTTTTCTAAGGCTTATTACTACTGTAGCCATTGGATTATGGATTATTGGAGGAGGTTATGGAAGCAGTGATTCAGCTTCTTCGTTAAATGCAAAATGTCGAGATCTTTTAACTTGTACCATTCAAAAAGAATGTGCACAAATTTCATTCCTGGAAAAAGCGTTTGAAGGCGAAAATATTACTTCAAAATTATATGAGGCTCTTGATAAAGTAAATTTTTTCTTCTTCTTGCTCTTAGATATTAAATTTATTTGACGCGGATTAAAACTAACATTAAGAAAAATTTACTACATCCATTTTTAGGGAATTGATTATGGTTGCATATTTACTACGGGCTGTCAGGAAGAATGCAATCGATGTCCACTTTGTCAAACATCCAAAGTAATAATTTTCAAAAAATTAACAAATAATTTGTCATTTTTTAGGATCAACTCGTGGATGTATTATCCGGGAATAAACGGGAATTAGGAGGTGAATGTGCTTTACTTGTAAATTGTGCAACAGATTGCATTCAACTCGCTAATGGAGATATAACTAAAATAAATTATTGCCTTCGACAAAAATGCGCTTTTCATTGTTTTGATGGTTCATGCCCCAAATGTTCCGCATTTATTACACGAATATTTAATCAAGTTTGTGTGAGTGGTAATTTCCGTAAAATTGTTAATGGTTGGGAAGGACATTGCTATCAAATGTTTCGAGGAATAGTTCAAGCTAAATTTCAAGATGAATTTACTCGAACTGGAAAAACTGCTGCCATTGGACTTCGAAGTGATCGAGGGCAAAAACACCGAGTTTAATAAAAAAGAAGTTTGCATCCAAATTTTTTTAATTTATGCTTTTTTAAAATGGCTGAAAGTTGTCTTTTAAAACCATTAATTAAACCCCAAATTTTTAAAAACATATGTTTTTTATCTTTATAACTAACACATTTCTGGGTTTGCACTTGCATACATACATGTGTCGTTTTTTAAATATGATCTCATTATTATTTTTTGTTTTGTTTTTGTGTGTTCATCATTTTTTCCCTCTTTAATAGTATCTTGATTGATTTAGGATTTATTTTATAAAAACACAAAGTTTTTATTATTCGATTATAAAAAAACAAAATAACAAGCACCCAAGAGAAAATGTGACCAATAAAAAAAATGTGAACGATGAGGGAAAAAAACAAACTTCCTATGTGTATTACATTTTTTTCTCCAAAAAATAAAATAAAACTGATTGCAAAAAGAAAGAAAAAAAGACAGAGATCGATATAGATAGAAAGTGAAAAGTGGCCACATTTAAGTCAACAACACTCGCAACAAACAACAAGGACCAGGATTATTTTTCTATTAAAAATAAATTGTTCGTGAAATAAATTTAGTTTGACAAAAATAAAAACCATTTTTGGATTTTGTGTATTTTTGTAAAAAAAAATTAGGAGGAAGGAAAGAAAAAAATAAATTTCAATGAGGAAGACAAGTTCAACGGATATTCATCAGCCAACAAGGAAGGTGGAATTATTTACTCCACTTTTAAATGAAATTTTATTACCTTTGGAAAATTTTTTAAAGAATCAATTTGAAAGTGTCCAAGTTGAAGTTGTGGATTGTCCAGGTTAGTTTTTTTTTGTAGCTTTTATTATTGTAATGCGACGACACAATGCTTAAAATTTTTATTTTTATTTTTATTTTAAAGAATCCAATCACTTACAAAATTAAAGAGTTTTAAAATTCAATTAAAGCAAATTTTTAGACCTTAGTCAACCTCCATTTTCTTTAACATCAAAGCATTTTGGAAATGAACTAAAAGTCGTTGATGTTGGTGGACCAGGCAATTTATTTCCCCATATTCGAACAGATAAAGTTTATAATTTAAAAGTAAATATTGCCTTTTAATCATAGATAATATTTTTTAATAAAATCGTTTGTAGAAAATATGTGAAAATTGCGAATCATCCGAGAATTTTTTCGTTTTTGGTCCTGGCGCTGGACCAAGACATGAAATAGGTGTAAATTGTGAAGCAGTTATGGATGCTTCATTTTCTTCCGCTGAAAATGCTAAAGTCAGTAGCTATAACTTATTTCCTTTCATAAATATGCAACTTTAGATAAATACACATACAACAAAAATTGATGGAGATTCATACAAATTGGAAAAAACTTCTTCGCCTGAATTTTGTTTAATGGCAAATTTGGCTATTTCAAGTAATCATCCATCCACAGAAACTTCTCCACCAAAAGTTTTAAAAATTTCAACCAAAAAACGAATAGGATCATTAAATTATCCAGAATCAATTCGACAATTTTTTGTTTCATATTATCCTGATGCTGTGAGTTTGGCAGGAATATTTCTAATTAAAAATGGTTCGATCAAAGTTCATGTAATGCCTGATTTTCCTGAAGATTTAAAATTTGAAAGCAAACAAGAAGTAGAACAAAAACCCATTTAGTTGAATTCTTTATAATAAATTTTTTAGTTTACAAATTCATGGTTAAAATATTTTGATATTTGTGCACCATTAACTTGCGCAACCATAATTCATTCAAAAGACGCTGAAAAACTTTCCCTTCGATTGGAGCATACTCATTGTTTTAGTAATGAAATGAATTCAGGAGGTCATTATCATGAAGATACAACTCCAGAATCCATCGAATATGAAGGATATTTTGTTCCTGCAAAAACTTTATATCGAGTTGATCATGTTCAAGGGCAATTATAAACGTATTTCAAGTTTTAAATTATGAACATTTAATACAATTCTACTTTGTTGATGATTAATTAATTATATTCTTTTTATGTTGTTCAAAAGTTTCTTGTAATTACATATTTTCACACAGCAGTGGTTTAATAAAAAAAAATAAAAAAATGCATTAACATTTCTTTGTTAACAACGAAGAGAAAGCTATTATTAAAAAAAAATTTTGTTAGGTTTTAATAACTCAAAAAAGAAAGTCTTTACAATGCATAATGAATTTCAAACCTTGGTTTTATCTGCTCCATGTTTCCTCAAATTCCCATCATTTTCTTTTTTCCCATGAACCATTTCTATGAAAAATGCATCGAATGTGCGATGATGAACAAAAAGTTTGAAGAAGGAAAAGAAAATGTTAATTTATCCTTTTCAACGAAGTGAACAGTCTCAATAATTTGCATCATTCATCAACCTTCAAAAATGAATTACCTAATTTGGTATAAAAGCTTGTGTTCCAGTCAAGCTTATTTCTTTACAAATTTTTCAATCGCTGACGAACTCTCTCTGTCTCACTTCTGTTCTCAACGCTTTTCAAATCAAATCAACTTCAAACATGGCTGAATTTGTTCTCAAATTGGATCCTGCTGAACGTGTTCTCGTTGCAAGCAATAAACTTGGAGAAGATGCTGCCCATACAACTCTCAAATTGGCTAACGATGGCAAAGATCGCTGTGCTTTTAAAGTTAAATGCACGAGCAATGAACTCTTCCGCATCCGTCCTCCACTTGGTATTCTTCGTAATGGTGATAGCGCAACTGTGGCTGTAAGTTTGTTTTTATACATTACCATACTATACTTATGCTTTCATATTTTAAATTTACGTCATGTTTAACCTTAACTTTTTAGTTAACCTTCAATGGTGGTAAAACTGTTCCTGAAAGTGGAAAACACTACGTCGCTGTCTATTACATCAAAATTGGTGATGATAAGAAAACAGCTCGACAATTCTGGCAAGATCATAAAGGTGAACCTCATGGAACCAAGCGTCTTTATGTAGACTTCAAGAAGGAAGATGCCGCCGTTGCTGGTGCCGATGACAAGAAAGATGATGAAAAGAAGGACGACAAGAAAGAAGAAGGCGATAAGAAAGAAGAAGTCGAAAAGAAAGATGAAAAGAAGGAAGAAGGTGGTGATAAGAAAGATGACGAAAAGAAAGAAGACGACAAGAAGGAAGAAAAGAAAGATGAAGAGAAAAAAGAAGATGACAAGAAAGAAGAAAAGAAAGAATGATCTTCTCAATTTCAACCTTCAATCATCCTTACTAAAACCACTTTTCGCTTTTTCTTTGCTGACAATTTTGTATTGAAATGAAATAAATGATTTTAATGACTAATTTTCTTTGTTTTTTGTTTTTTGGTTGTTTGAATTTTGAGTTACAGAAAACAAGCTCAAACACTTGTTTTCAAAATGGCGGTGATGTTACCTTGCTTCCATCATAATTATTTCCTTACACTTAAAATTTCCGACACCTGAAATTGAAGCAAATTTGTTTACCACTTTTTTGTAAACTCAGTTCAAATACAAACATACCTCATACGTAACCTGCTTGTTTTTACTAATTGACAACTTTTTGGGGTTGTTATTGTAGGGTTAACATTCGAGTTGACATGCTTCATCGCTATTATAATAATTAATTTGAGGACAAATAATTTTTATTATAAATAAAAAAAACAAAATTTATTTGAAGCAAGGCAAAAACAAGCAAAGCAAAGTGATTTCACATGTTGGTGAAACTCCTGAACTCACAACTTATAGTTAGTTAACCAGTGTTTGATTGATGGAAGATTTGGCAATTTCACAAGAAAATGATGTTACGCCAAAAATGCTTCATATAAAAGTAATGTATTAGGAATTACATGTCTTCCAGAAACAATAAGACATTTTTTTGGAGCTCGTTATGTAAATCATCCTGCAAGTTTAGCTGGAATATTTGCGATTCAAGAAGGGAATGCTTTGTGAATGAATAATTATGGGACAAGTACAAAATAAACGAACAGAAAATAAATACTAACTAAAAAAGATAACAAAAGCAAAAAATATTTATTTTACAAAAAATGTTTTACAAATACAAAAAATTTCAATGCTTTTTTGCTTTTTCTTTTTTCTCATCCATTTTCTTTGTTGCAAGTTTCTGTGAAGAAAGATCCATCGCTTTTGTTGGCAATTGAGTTTTGCAATCACCAAGTTTAGTTTTAGATGCAGCACCACCATCCATAGCTTGAGTTTTTCCATCTTCATTATTATTAATTTTATCAATTGATTGAGTTTTATCCATCATTGCATCCAACATATTTTCCAAGTTCTTTTTCTTCTTTCCTTGAGCATCACCACCTCCTCTAATAACTGAATCACTCCTTTTGCTGCGACTTGGTTGAACAGTATGAGATTTCGTCGTCATTGATTTTTCATTTTTCTTTGAACCTTCTTCAACTTGTGTCGAATCTTGAGCAATGACTTCTGGTTGCTTTGGTGCGGCTTTGACTGGAAGTTTGTCTTTATCAATTTTTTCCATGGCTAACATTGATATCTAAAACATAGAATAAAAGTAATGTTTGTAAAGCTACAAAAAGTTTTATAAAGACAAAAACTTACACCTCGATCTTCACCAGTTTTAGGAGGATTAGCATAAGCACTCACAGCTGGTGGTCCAGGCATTTCAGGAGGTACTAAACTTTTCTTCTTTCTTGGTCCACCATTATCATCAAATGACTTCAAATCAGTTCCTTCAAGCGACGGCTTCTTTGATTTTGAAACATGTGATGGTACTTCAAAAGTAGCATTCTTTTGTTCTTGAGCTTGTTTTCTTTCAAATGATTTCAAGTCAGGATCATCAGCCAATAAACCACCTTTAGTATTGCATTTTTTCGATGGAGGATCATTATCGGAGTGTGTTTTATTACCATGAGCCTAAAACATATGTGTATTTTAATTATAGAAAAAATCAAGTACAATAAAATAAACGAACCTTATTATGCTTCTTTTTCTTTTTACAATATATAATCGACGATGAAATAATAATAAAGTATAAAATAAAATTGACGAACAATATCAAAAACATTCTTTTAATGATCTTTGTCGAGGATGAGGAATTTGATGATTGGTTGATAAGTTCGTTGTTCGTTTTTTGAGATGATGATGAAAGAAGAAGAAAATATTTCTGTTTTGAAGAGATGCAGCAACAATGTCGACAAAAAATGGAAATGAAGTTTTCCATTTTTGAATCATTTTTTTAGCCTAAAATAATGCAAATTTTTCTTTCACTGCTTCCAAAAATTTGATTCTTACAGGGCAAAAAAAAGAAAGAAAGACATTTCAAAAAATGGATTACTTTATTTTATTCAAAGTCTTTCAACTTTCACCAAAGGCGAAGCATGAAAATAATCATGTGGATCCTCGCTACATTGTCTCAATAATATTGCTAAAGCTGATTAATCAAATCGATGACAATTTGCGTATTCTTTATTTTTTAATTTTTCCATTTTGCAATGAATCTGGGATCCTACTGGAGCCATACAACCTCTTTCTTTAGCGCATTTTATCCATTTTTCAATGACTTCTATTGATTTTCTCTATCTGTTATTGCAAAAATTGTGTGTCCATAAACACAAAAAATTGCAGTATGAAGAATTGCTTAAATATCGAAAAATCTCAACTCCAATCTTTTATGTTTCCATCCTTCCTACAAATGAACCCTCATAAGTTTCGCTTCGTTTTTCACATACTCATTGTTACAACTTTGAAAACAAAACAGGAGGAAGTTATTGCTTAGACATTGACTTCGAAACCATAGAATATGATGACTATTTTGCTCTCGCTGAATACTTGTATCAAAACAATCAAACACAAATTACATAAAAAAGAATATTTATTCATCACATCCAATAATTTTAGTTGTTTCATTTTGATTTGTTATTACATGATTTGTTCCACCTTCAGCGATGATGATAGCATAGTCAGCAGGAAAGAACTAAAAAATAGACATTTGTTAAAAAAGAAAATTGCTAAATAAAGCTTACTTGAATATAATCATTGAATATTTTAACATCTGCACATCGAACCACGACAACAGAATCAACATCAACAGATTTAACTTCTTCTGATACTGAAGCTGAAGGAATGCATGGAACTCCATGAATTTTAGTACCATTTGGAGCGTGCAAGATTACATTGTTAGCCTAAAACGTTGCAAGATAAAAAATATTCTTTGATAAACAGCATAAAAACTAACATCAATAAAAATTCGAACATTTGCAGGAACATAAATTGGAAGAGGTACTTGAATATGTAAAACAGTTTTGTAAATAATTGTCAAAAATGTTCGTTGAAGTTCACAAGTTGAAATCTGAAAAGAAAAAATAATGAGTAAAAAAAGATAGGGTGAAAAAGCGTAACAAAAAATGCAAACCTTAATCTTTGTTTCAAGTGAGCCTCGTTGAAATCCTTGAAAATAATGCAACCAAATTGAAAGTGGACCAGATGATTTTAATTCTAAACGACGATAATTAGTTGAGCATAGTTCTGTAAAATCAACCATGATTAGATGATGATGTTGTTAGCGTGATAAACGAATGAATGAATGTGATTTGCAAGAAGAAAAAAAACTTACTCTATTCATTCTTTTGGAAATTTGAATAATAATAACCTTTTCATTTTCTTTCAACGTTGCAAAAACTACTGAAAGCAAACAAAAAAAAAATTGACCAAAGAACGTTCACAATTTTTAAATGCTTTTAACTCTCACAAAGATAGCTGCGGCCAGACTATCAACGCCTTTCGTCTGCTATTCAAATTTTTCTCAATCAACTTTTGCTTTTGAAATACATAAATTACGTTATCGTTTATTTTTTCATACACTTTCTTCATTTTTTATAAATTTCTTTTATCCTATTACTTATCTATGTCTGTCTCTTTTTTATCTATCCATTATCATCTTTTGTCCTAACAGCAAAACTTTGAGTCCCTTTTTTGTTTCATAACAAAAATTTATTGACGCGATGAAATATTTTTCTTCAAGTCGTTTTTTCATATATTCATTCAAAAATATTTATAGCTCAGCTTTATACCACTTCCGTGGTTTCTGCTTCAATTAATGTTTCGTCGAACTCTTTCTGGCATCGCGACTTGTTCCAAGAAATTGATTACTTATAACTTCACATCAAAGGGCTTCATTGGTACTTCATCATGTCAATTTACTTATGATTCTTCAGGAGTACTAAAAGAAAAAGCTGAAACAAGACATGGCAATCAAAAGGAAGAATATCTTAAAGCTTTATCAGATAAGATGGTTTCTGGATAGTGAGTTTTTTTTACTTATTTTTTAACGATTTGCTTATTAATTCCATCATTTTTTAGCGGTGAAAATGGTTATTCCGCTGGTGGTTACAATGGAGACTATGGCGGCGGTGGAGGCTATAAGGGTGGTTCCTCTGGTGGCCGTGGAGGCTATGGTAGCACTCCTGCTGGTTTTAGCGGCGGCTATGGAAGTAGTAGATATGGAAATAATGGCGGTTACGGAAGGTCTACTGGTGGAAGTTTCTCGAATGCTGGATCTAAACTCCAGGCTGTTGATTTCAATAAAGCTTCTTTAAAACCAATCAAAAAGAATATTTACAAGGAACATTCTACCGTTCAACAAAGAAGTCAAGATGAAATCGATGCATGGATGGATAATGAACAAGCATCTGTTAAAGGTCTTGATGTTCCTCGACCTATTTTTGAATTCAATGAATGTGGGTTTCCTAAAGAAATTCAAAGCCTTTTATATGCAAGTTATCAAAAGCCAACTGTCATTCAATCTATCTCTTGGCCTGTTGCACTCAGTGGTCGTGATATTATTTCTATTGCTCGTACTGGCTCTGGAAAAACTCTTGGCTTTATTCTTTCTGCAATCATGCATACTCTTCATCAACCACCTCGCCAGAGAGGAGAAGGGTAAGTTTATATCTTTTTATTCTTTTTCTAAATTCAAAACTTTTAGTCCATGTGTGTTGGTTTTATTGCCAACCCGTGAATTGGCTCAACAAGTCGAAGAAGTTGCTCGTCCTTATTGCAAAGCTATGAATCTTTCCATTACTTGTCTCTTCGGTGGTGCATCCAAAGGGCCTCAAATGGGAGCTTTAGATCGAGGTATCGATATTTGTATTGCTACACCGGGTCGACTTATGGATTTTTTGGAAACTGGATCAACTAACATGCTGCGATGCTCTTTCCTTGTCCTCGATGAAGCGGATAGAATGCTTGATATGGGTTTTGAACCCCAAATTCGAAAGATTGTTAAACAAATTAGAGTAAGTTTTATTTATTGTCTCTTTTCTTTATTCATCTTTATCATTTTAGCCTGATCGTCAAACATTAATGTTTTCTGCAACATGGCCAAAAGAAGTTCGTACCCTTGCAGCTGATTTCCAAAAAGACGCTGTTTTTCTTAATGTTGGATCATTGGAATTATCAGCAAATCATAACATCCAGCAAAATGTTGAGGTTATCGATGAATATGGTAAACAAGCACGCTTGTTTGCACTTCTTGAACATATCATGAAAGAAGTAAGCTTTCTTTTTAATTTGTTTTGCACTACTCATGCCTCTCAATGCTTTTTATGCTTTTTGAGGAAACCATAGTGAAATAACATTTCTTCTTTGCGTACAGGGTTTTGGTTTGTAGCCTTTTCCCGTATTTGCTGAAGCTACATCACCATTATATGTAATTCCATTATTAATTTGTTTGTTTTTAGAAAGAAAATAAAACTCTTATTTTCACTCAAACGAAACGGAAGGCAGATGAGTTGACTTATCGTATGCGACGTGATAAATTGCCTGCTCTTTGCACACATGGTGATAAATCTCAAAGTGAACGTGATTGGGTTATGAAAGGTTAGTAGTTCATTTATTTGTAACTTTACTTACCGTCTTTATTTTAGAATTCAAACAAGGAAAAACTCCCATTTTGTTAGCCACAGATGTCGCTGCCAGAGGATTAGGTTGGTTTTAACGTTTAAATGCAGAAAGATAAAATTGAGATGCTTGTCAGACAAGCAGGGTATCGTGACCGAATTTCGGCACCAACATTAAAAATTTTCAGCATTGCTCAATTTACATTTAGCCTAATAACATTATGTTATATGGATAGCGAGCAATGCTTATTAATATGCAAAAAGATCTTGTGAGTTGATTACTTGGTATATTTGTTGGTGCCGAAAAGTACTTTTTCTTTAAGTACATTCATATGTCAGGTTAGATTTTATACTTTCGCTTTTCTTCTGCTTAGTTGTTTATTTATTACATGTAGTAACTTTTCAATTTTTAGATGTCAGTGATATCAAATATGTCATCAATTATGATTATCCTAACAACTCAGAAGATTATGTTCATCGTATTGGAAGAACAGGTCGAAGTGATAAATCCGGTGTTGCTTATACTTTCTTTACTCCTCAAGATGGTCCTAAAGCTCGTGATCTAATTAAAGTCCTTGAAGAAGCCAAACAAACAGTTCCTGAACAACTTAAACAATTAGCTACTACCGGTGGTGGTGGTGTTAATGACAATTCTTATGGTGGTAGAGGCTTCAAACCTACTATGAAACGTGATGTTGGAGGTTATGGTGGTGGTGCTTACGCACCAAAGCGATCTCGCAATGAAGACTCTTATCGTGGAGGTCAAAAAACTGGTGGCTTCGGTCATGGAGGTCGTTGGTAATTTTTATTTTAGTTGGTTGTTTTTATTTTAGTTGGTTGTTTTTATTTTCACTTTTGTTTTCTATGAATAAAAGCCTTATATAAATTATTACATTGTGTTTTTTACAAATTAATGAAGGAGTTTAATTATTTGGGATTTCCTTTGGATGACGATAATTATGAGGAATATGGTGGCCATGCTTTCGTAACTTTTTCAAATCGTGACGAGTGTATGGTTTATGCTCATACTTGACTAACCAAAAGTAATCTTCAACCATATCCTAAAAACATTTCAACATTATGCTATATCCATTTTTTGTGTAAGTAATACATACTTTTGCTGCAGCTGTTTGTTCAAAATACAAATGAGTATTGTTAAATATTTGCATTCGACTAAAACCATAATTGGAAGAACGGAAAGCACTCCAAGGATTTGGATTTACAACAAATGTATCAGTATCTTCCTAAATTTTTTGTATTTGCAATTATTTACTTTGCAAACGGTTTATTTCAAACCTGACACCCTGCAGATCCTGTGACAATATGAACTGGGGCTGGAGGATTATGATATGGATTTCCAGTAGTTCCATTGTAAACTGTTCGATTATAAACAGGATAAAAGCGTTCAAAAGAATGTTCATGAGCCCATAGCTCAAGATCCACACCATATTTATAAAAAAGCTTTTCCAATCCATAACCATGAGTAATTGGAAGTCCAACTCTTATAATGGATTCATATTTTGTGCAATCATCTCCATCAAAATCTGAACAATACATTGGTCGATGACCCATTGTAATTATCCATGGAACTTTATCTCGATTTTGATTAGCTTTCTAAAAGCATTATTGAAGCAAGAAATTATAATAATAAAATAAACTTCTAAATCATCCATTAACCATTTCCACTGATGCCCGATTTGATCCCATCCGTAATTGGTATAAAAATAAAATTCAGTTGAAAAGGCAATAAAATGGGCAGGGCCAATATCAAAACTAAAAAGCATCTCTTTCAAACTTTTTTTGTTTGTATTCAATAAACAAAGGATTTACTTACCTGTAAAATAAATTATGATCCGAATCAGGCATAGTGTAACGATTAACAAAATGACTGAAATTATAATTATTTTCATGATTTCCAACTACTGTCATATATGGGACATAAGCAGCTGCTGGCTCAATTTGTCGATTAAAAACATCACCAAATGTTCCATCACTCTGAAACTTTATCATTTAAATTTTGATGGCTATTATTTTTGGCTACCGTGTCTAAATTATAAGCTAAATCTCCAACATGAAGGATCATATCGAAATCGCCATCTTGAGCTAATCTTTGAATTTTTCCAAGCGATCGAGCATTGACATTTCCCATATCTCCGTATATTGCAAAACGATATCCACCATCGGGGCGTTCTTGAAGTCCAATAAAAGTGAAAATGCTGCTCCAACCAAATTCTGATCCAACTCGATAAACTTAAAACTCATTATCTCAATACAATAATCTTAAAGGTGTCGTAAACCTACAATATCGTTTTCCAGGTTCAACGTTAGCTATAACGGCTCGATGAATTAATCGTGCAGTTTTTCCAGCGCCTCCATCAATAAATAATGAGGCATTTCCTCGAACGGTTTGATCAAGCTTTCCAATTCCATATTCTACGACGGAATCGACTGTATCATCAAAAGTAACCCAAGTAACTATTTGTCTTGATGTATCTCCACCATATGAAAGATGAACTTGTTCGGGTTGACCAAAAAATGGACCTCGATTTGGATTATCGGTTTTCCAATGAGGAATTCGATCAGGTGGTAAATAAATTCTTTCAGCTGAGATTATGGTAGCAAAAAGCAGAATTAAAAATTTAATAAAACCCATTTTAATTCATTTGCAACAGACACCAAAAGCTAAATTGAAATGGATGAAAACCAAGACAATAACAAAACAAAAAATGGTGAAAGGAAGGGGCAGGCAGATACGTATGCTTTTATATGAAAAGAAAAAACACAAGTGATAACAACCAAAAAATATGATTAATGTTCGAATATTCGATAGAGGCTTAAATGAGGAAAAGAAATAAAAGGAAAGAAAAAAGATGCGATCATGTGAACGCAATTGCAGTGTTTTTTGGTGATGATGATCTTTCGCTTATTTTTTGTTGTGAATAAGAACAAGTAAGAATGAGCTTGTATGTAATAAAGGTCATAAATGAATTGAGATAAGTGACTAAGATTGAATGCAGGTGGTCGACGACGACCAATAAAAAAACATGTTTTGCCATTTCCAATGAACAATGCTGGTGTAAAAATTTTAACTACCAATGATAGTGTCTGTTGATGTACAGTAATTTTGTTGGATTATGTCGATATAAAGTTATGTGGATTCCATGAGCTACATAGCATTATGGTTATGAAAAATGCAGTATCAAGAAATAGCATTAATCATAAAAATCAGAAACATTCTTTTTAAAAAATGGTAAACCTTTGACATTAGATTGATTACCCAAAGTTTATTTATGACTCCTAAAAAATTGGGAACCTCTAACACTTCTTTATGGCCATTTGTGCCTCTTTGACATCTTTCAACTCTGCTATCTTTTTTTCTTCTAAAAAATTTTCAAAGCTAGCTTTCAAAAAAATTTCAATCAAGTTTATTGCTTCAATTTTATAATTATCATTCCTTTCATCAAATTATGGTAAGCTAATTCATTTTCAAACAACAAACTAATTGATCCATTTTCAGCCTATTCTTGCTCTTGAACTCAAAGCCAACCTTGTTAACGTCACAAATCTTCGTCCAGGTGATTATTCTGATCATCGATGGTATTTGAAAGTATGTCTCTATTCCTTCCTTCAATGTCATTTATTCAAAGAATGTTTTAGATCAAATGCACAAGCTGTGGAGAACAAGCTGAACATTGGCAGTATGCTACCGTCGAAGTATGTTTGATTGCTTTCTGTCTTTCCTGAATATATAATTTTTTATTTTAGGAAAGTCATCAACTATCCAAAGGCCATGGCACGGCTCACGTTCTTATGAAATGTCCTCTTTGCTCAAGATCAAATTCTCTTGGTATGTTTTGTATTTTGATGTCTATGAAGTTACAAAATCTTTGTTTCAGAAATTCTTCCTGATTCATATCAAAGTTACTCCATCGAAAAGAACGAGCAATTTCAACCTATTGTCAAATTTGATTGTCGTGGACTTGAACCTGTTGATTTTGATCCTCGTGTTGGATGGCGAGCTGAAGGAGTAGAAAGTGGAACCGTATTTGAAGATATCGATTTGAATGATAAGGTATGAATCTTTTTATTTCTATTATTGTTACATTTTTGCCCTTTTTTTAGGAATGGGCTGAATATGATGAAAAGGTTAGTGAACCTACAGAAATCAACAGCATCGAATGCCGCTTCGTCATCGTCAAATCAAAATGATCCTTTATTTTGCCTATTTTATTTATGTATACTGGTTTTAATTTCATTGGTTATTGTAAAGTTTTATTATTGCTTGTTTTTTGTTATATAAATTTTTGTTGTTTTTTGATTTTATTGCTCCCTTTTTTTTGTTGACAGACTCTTTCAACATCTTTTTTTCTTTCTTCCTAAACAAATTTCGATAGCTTTCAGCACTTTTTTTTCAGGTTCCAAAGAAACAAAAAAGGATGAATAATCTCATACACATACAAACACCGGCATTCGACTCATTGACAAGATTTCGAAATGGTCGTCTCTTTTTTAAAACGAGAGAATAAAAAAAATACACTAAAATATTGCAGCAACAAAAAAAAAGTGAAAGAAAGTTTTAATAAAGAGTCAGGTATGAAATATTCACGCCACCATCGCTGCAAAGAAGAGAGGTTATGTACTTTAGATGCAAATTGCTTTTTCCGATTTGGCGAGGATAACAGCAGTTGTCGAGATTAAAGCTTTTTTATATTTTTTGAGAAAATTGCTTTTATGAATTTTTAAGTATCATCGCTATTGTGTTTATTGTTGTAACTTTTATTTTTTTTTGTTTTTGGAGTCTTCAATAAAAAGTAAACTTTAGTCTCAAAAAAAAGTTACAGTAGAATGAATTATTTTGAGTTTCAACGAATAAAAAACTTCAGCCGCAATGATTTTTTTATGGCAATGCTTTGTTGCAAATAATCTTTTTCCTTCTTTTTTTGTCGCACCTTCAGGATAAAATTTAATGAAGATCAATCTTGAAAGATAATAAAGGGCGTTGATGATGAAATAATAATTTTTTTTCGACCTTGAAAATTGATGACCACTAATTTATTTTTGTTCATTCCCTCGTTCATTATTTTTTTGATGACTCATTTTGAACACACACATAAAAATCAAGGATCAAAACAAAAAGATTTTCTCAAAACAAAATTTATGGCAATTATCTATCTATCTCTATGGATTCCCACTATATTTTTTTTTTGACAGCTTCATTTAATATGAGATAATTGCTGCTGCTTTTGGTTTAAAAAAACATTTAAAAAACTTAAAAGCAATTTTTGCTGCTTTTAAAAACCGAATAACATTGGTTTTTTTTATATTTTACGAATTTTAAATCTTAAAAATACAAAATTATTTGTTATTAAAAAACCAAATTGGCTTTGGGAAAAAAAGATAAAACCTTGAAAAAAGTACATACATAGAAAGAAAACAATGGCGCACCAACGGGAGACTTCGACTACCAACAAACAAAAAAACGATTAGCTCATTTTGCGGTAATTTTTTTGTTTGAAGGTTTTCTTTGTTTAACGAATCGAGAAAGAAGAAACAAAATCCTGCAGAAAATAATTATTGTAATATAATTTTTGACCTTTGAGTAAAAATACATGAGAAAAAAGAATAAATATGTCAAAAAACACTGAATGCAATTTACAAATTTGTGGGATTACTGTAGCATCAAAGTATTATGGATTTTTCGTTAGAAAAATTTCATTTTTTATTTTTCGTTATTGAAAATACAGTATTCTTTTACTTCATTTTTTTTCTTGGTTCGTTGTATGCAATTAATTATTTTAAATTAAAGTACCAAAAAACCTAAACAAAAAAAACTTTCCCCTTTCTTTTCATTTTTTTCTTATATCTTTTTTGATTGCGCAATCGTCGTTGCCGTTGCATTGTTATTGTTGTTTTTCTTATTTGCTAGATTCTTTTTTGTCGCTAAGGATTTATATTTATTTTTTTGAGATGTCGATGTCGGGGCAAGCTTTTCGCGCATTTTTGCCTTTGGGAAAAGCAGGCTTCTAATTATGTCCTCAAAAAAAAATTTCCACTTTATCAAACACCCGGCATCTTTTTATTTCTTGTTGTTGGCTTCTTTCCAAGCAAAATTCAAAAAAAAACTAGTTTCGTCTTTTTCTTACTTTTTTTAATCTTCTAATTGTTTTTTTTTATTCTTGAACACATTCATTTTAAGAATCATGCGTTTGTGTTTGATACAAGCAGCTGGTAAAATAGATAGACGCGAACACCGGAAAGAATAAATAAAAAACACAAAAATAAAGCGGCGAAGTCTTTTTTGTATTTATTTATTTTAAAAAAATTTCAAAACAATCAAAGCAAATTTAAGAAGTTCAAATTACTTTTTCTTGAAAGAAGAACAATCATAAAAACGAAGATAATTTTGCTTGGATAATTACTTCTCGTCGCTTGCTTGTAAGTGAAGCTTCACTTTGCAAAAAGACTTCCGGTGTCCTTGATTTTCTCCATTTTATTTAAAAGCAACAGCCGCGGCGCAGATCAAAATCAAAATCAAAGACACAAAAGTTTCTTTTTGGAAGCAAATTAGTTTTTTTTGTATTTTTAAATAGCTGCCGAAAAACAAAAACAAAAAAGAAACGGAAACATTTGTTTATGATTTTTCTTTGGAATCAAAAAAAAAGTTTTATGACTTTGACCGAAGAAATCTCTCTCCATTTTTTGAAAAACACGGTGGCTGTCATCTTTCTTTCTTTTGACAGAAGCTTTTTCTTTTGTATTTTTGAGATTGATGGAAGCGAATTATTCTTTGACTTGACAGAAGAAGAAGAAGGAATTCCGCGACGTTTTTGCGCGCTTTGTTTAATCGTAAAAAATCCATTAATGCCAATGCCATCGTCGTCGTCTTCTTTTAAAAGATTTACAGGAAGTGGCACCGCTAGGAACTCATATATTTATATATATTTTTATTATTGTTTTTGTAAAAATAAAAAAATAACCGAAAAGGTTAACGGAAAAATTATTATCCTTATTATCTTTTTTGAATAATGGTGGATTGTAAAAAAGAAGAAGAAGAAGATGTCGGTAGTTTTTTGTCTGTTTGTTACTGAAGGGAATTAAAATAAAATCAAAATGAAAATTTTGCGAATGTCTTTTTATCAAAAAAATCCCCAGACTTCATAAAACTAAAATTTCTGTCAAAAAATATTATTTATTGAATTATGCTTTGCCTTTTACCGGCCAAAATCATTTAAAAAAATGGTAAATAAAAACTTGTTCCCTCTCCGTTATTTTTTCTTAGAGAAATTGCTTCAACATGGCTCATAGTTTCAAGCCATTTTATATGTATGTTGCTTGAATTCTCACATTTGATAAGAGCTTATATAATCACTTCTTTCCTCCAAGGTTAAAACCAAGAATAAAATCGATTACTATCGCTATCATAAAAAAGAAAATACAGTAAACAAAAATGGAAAATTTTAATTTCTTTTTCTTCTATGCTAAGATTTTTACTCAAAATTTTTTTCTTTCAATGAAAACAGAAAAGTGTGAAAATGATTTGTTGGTTCTCTATTCAACTTTTATATTTTCATGGACAAATTTCCTGAACCATTGAAACCCAATCCATTTCTTTATTCTAAAATAGGCAATTAGCTTCGTCGATGTTGATGATGATGACCACAAAACTATGTTATATGTATCTGTCGCAACGCGATCCATCGACTTGCTCGCGCACACATCTGTCTTTTTCTTCTTACTTTTTTTTTATTTCGTCTTCAAAATTGCATTCATCTCAAACTCATTTTTTATTATTCTTCATTGAACGACGACACAGTTATTCTTTACCGCGTACGCGTGTTTGCTGCTGCCTGCATTCATTGCAAATATACAATTCACTCAATGTCTTCCTTCCTTCATTTTTTTCATGCTCAGATGACCAATTCAATTCTTCAATTTTTTTTTCAATTGATGGCCCCAATTAACACGCAGACGATCCTTTTCTTTCTCGATGGCATCGCATCGTTGTCCATCGAAGCAATTGAATTGCAATAAAAAAAATGATTGCAATTCAATTCAATGAATTCTATGAGCATCCAAAAAACTGTAAATCGAACAAAAAAAAAGACGAGTGTAATAAAAAAAAACAATGAAATGAGTTGCGCGAAAAAATGCCATTATTATGTATTGTTGCTAAATTTTTGTGGTTCATTCAATTTTATTTAATTGGATTTTTATTGAGGTGACAAAAGGAGGAATAAAGAGTTTATTAGGATTCAGCGTTATTGGGAAATTAGAAAAAGATAAGCTTTAAAAAACAAATTTGCCAGCAAAATTTATGAATTTTGAACCTTCAACCTTTAGATGAAAACAGAGCATGAAAATTTTTTATGACTGGTCTGAAATAAATTTCTGTTATTTTTTTTGTATCCATAAAAATTTCCAACAATTGTAAAATTATATTACTCATTTTTTTTATTGACTCTTTAATTTAATCGATGCAGTCTTTTTTTGTGTACATCAGTAATAAAAAAAATTTTGATAAAAAAAACACATCAATCGTTTGCTCGAGTTCTTTTTTTTCTTCACCCATTTTTAGCGCTGATAACGGTAAAGAAAGCTATAATCAAAAAATGGTTAAATAGATGAAAGTAGCTATTTTTTTTACATAGACATGCTTACGTCTTTGCTTGCGAATGTTCTTACATGCATAGAATTTTATTTTTATTTGGCGTGATAGTTTTTTTCTTCTTCTCATGATTGCTTACTTTTTTGTTGGTAAACATAATCGATAAATGCATACATAAAAAAAAAAATTGATGATTGAAAAGATGTGGTTTATTGGAAATTGCGGAACACCTTTAATGTCGAGATTTATTTTTTGTAGGATAGATAAAAATTTGAAAGATTTTTTAAAGACAGAAAAATAGGCAGATAGAATTTCCATATAAAAAAACAAAGATTGAAAATAATAACAAAAAAAGGAATTAGCTTCCGGGTTTGTAGCCAATTAACTGCCAACAAGTTTTTTTTAGAAAAGTACGGTGGCAAAAATGGAAATAAATTACATAAACATACCTTTTTTTTTACTTCGCTCTTGAAATTAGATGCAACGATAAAATGGATGAAAAAAGTCACAAGAAATTTAAAACACTTTCATTAAAGAACGGCTTTTTCACTAAATTCTTTTGATTTTTCAAATGCTTTAACCAATTTTTAAACTTAAAAAAGGCAAATCTAAGTTTGCTATTATCTAGAATTTGAGTTTTTATCGGCACAATCAAAGCTATCTGGCACACCTCAAAATGTTTAACAAAAAATTTCATCTCTTTTGCAAATTCACAAATACAAAATTTTTCCTGAGGTAAATTACGATTTTTATTTTAATTCTTTTTTCTTCTTCTGAGAATATTATAGTTTGGAAACAAATGGTTAAAAAATATTATTACAACTTTAAAACATGGAAAAAAACTTGTTACGATTAAATGAAAAAATGAGGACTGGAGAGAAGAGAAACAATAAGAAAAAAGGATGGATGAATGAATGAATGCACTGTACACGTCTTGACTAGAAGAAGCTCAGCTTTTTTTATCGAATAAAAAGAATCAAATCACAAAATAAAAAAAGCTAAAAATTTGTGAAATGCACGAAGGTGAAGAAAAAAAATATATGGGGAAATTAAAATAAAGTTTTAAGTGATTTTATGTTAACTTTTATAAGTAGACGAAGATACATAACAAAAAGTTTACATTGCTTTGAGAAAATTATAAAAACCTGTATAAAAGAGCTTTAAAGAAGGGGGAAATGGGATAAATTGATTATTAGCCGCAGGGATATTAATTTCATTGTAAAACCTTTAGGCTTAAATTTGTGGAATGTAAAAATAATTCATTGTTTGGAATGTTTTGAATGAAGTATGCAGGAGCTTTTTGGACTCATTTTTTAAATCAATGACTAGGCAAAAAGAATGGGACATCGATATATAAAGAGAAAGAGAGAAACAATCGGGGTAAAAATATATAGATAGACCAAAAAATGCAACGAACTGAATCAATGTCAAACTGGTATGCAAAAATAAAACAGAGAAAAATATAACTATCAAAATTCATTGTAGAAATAGTCGAAAAACTTATTCAATTTCAACTTTTACTTCCTCTTCTTCTTCTTTTTTGATTTCAATTTTGGGAGATAAAAAGTTTTCAGAGAAAAGTTGAATGGCTGGAACACTAAAGATATCAATTTTTGAATTTTCGGGACTGGAAGATTCACGAGTGCTGCTACTTTGAGGTGACGATGAAACTTTCAGTGGTCGAGGACCATGCCATCGTTTATGGGATGCTAAATTTGCGGGACATGAGAATACCTAAAAAATTATTAAGGATCAGTTTTAACATTTGATTATTTCCCCAATTTTTTTTATTTTGGATATATATTTTTTTGCATGATGTTTATTTAGAATTCAAAAGTAAGCAAATGCAGCAGTCAAGGACCTTGTCTCAATCAATCATCTTTTTTTAATAATGCCAAAAACAACAAAAAAGGAAAATGAGCCGCAAAGAGTCTAAAAATGCGTGCGTCAAAAAATAAAAATCATTGATGGAGAACCACCTTGCATATTTTATTAGAAGCCTCTGCTTATTGAAAGCTTCCGAAGTCAGAAGTTATTGCATTTATGAAAAGCTTTTTTTCTAAATAACGGAATGCATAACAAATAACGACATATTGCTTCATAACTGCAAAACTATGCGTTTTACAGTATACACTTTTCTTGCACTTAATGATCCTTTTTTTGTTTGTATCATAACCTCGCGATAAAACAACACCTGTAATGCTTCCGACTATTTTCTTCTCTTTTTTGACACTCACTATTCCGATCCAAACAAAAAATAAATAAAAAGTTTTGTAAACAAAAGTCAGATGTTCAAAAAAGCTGCTTCGGTAAAGATCAAAAACAATGGCATACTTTACTATATTTTTTTTGTTAGTTTAAAAAAGTCCATGACGGATTGCCTTTTTCTTATTTTTTGGATATCATCGAAATATACATACATAGTTGCAGCCGCCGACAAGGAGGCAGCGATGATGACAAACAAATAATAACAGCAATGGCATGCGTATATATATATTCGCGGGAGGCAACTGTAAAAACAAAAACAATGTCATCGCGCATTGGATTATTATAAGCGTTTCGGCAAAATGGCTTTGATTTTTTTTTGTAGTAAAAAGAGAAGCTCAGCAAGTGCCAAAATCTTGAGAGTCAAGAAAAAGAAAGAAAGACGAAAGCGGTTTAAAAAAAAGGAGGCTCAAGGTTGTAAGTGGATTTTCGCGCACTTAAACTTACTTACAGAAAAAATAAAGTAAATGAAAAACAATAACAAAAAAAAGAATAGCAAGCAAAAAGGCTTCTAAGGTCATGAAAGTAAGTAAACATATGCAAATTTTCGGCTACCAAAAAAGAATAATAATTGTTGTATCTTACTACCGAAGCATGCGTTGCTTTCACATGGAGACAAGAAAATTTTGTGTTATGAAAAAAAAATTGATAATCAAGAAAAAAATGTATGCCGACAAAGCAGCATTTTTCTTTCGTTAGCTACTTAACCGTTCATCGGTAGCTTTTCAACATCTCTTCATCGCATGCTTTTTTTTACGCAATCGCTCTGTGCTTTTTTATATAAAAAAAACTTGAAGTGGATTAATAACCATCAACCAACATGCTTTTGATCTCAGCAGGACATCATCAACATCATTTTATATTTGACCCCTTTAAAAATTAATACTAAACTAACCTTTTCACATTCTGAACACTTATATTCTTCATGAACAATTCTGGGACATTTATGTCTTGCGAGATGAATAACATCTTCAAATTTAACTTTACATAAAGCACAATTCGTACTTTTTATTACATCTGGAATTTCAGCTAATTTTCGACGAGTTTCTTCTGAAACTATTACGAAGCTTGCAGTTTCATCAAGTTCAGCAGCTTTTGCAATATCATCTGCAGAGATTTCACTCATATCCTATAACAAAAAACAGATATGAATGTTTAAGAAAATGTCGGAAATTTGTTGCTTACTTTAATGTGCATTCCCGAAACGGGTGAATTAGTTTCAGCATCTTCCGAAGCTAATTTTCTCATTTGTTTAGTTCTTTTTGGTTGTGGAACATCAGGATCATCAGAAGTTTTCCTTGATGATGAGGAACTTGGCCTTTTTCGAGATACTGCTACAACATCCGATGGAGATCTTGAAGGCAGACTATTGGGAGTATGAAGTAGTTGTTGTGGTTGCTGGGATGGCTGTGTTGATAGAGGAGGAGACGTTACTTTGGCATTCACTTGAGCTTGAAGAAGATTTAAAAAAGTGCTTTGCAAAATCAAATCTTGCAATGATGTAAGAAATGGTGGCATTTTGGAAGCTTCTTGAAGCAATGAAAAAATATTCATTTCAGGTGAAAATGATTTGGGAAATTGAGGAACTGGAGCAGGTAATTGGAAATTATTTGAATTCATTCCCATCATAGTTGCAAGCGTTTGAGCATTGAATGGCGTTGCCGCACCAAACATGATTAACCTTAAAAGAACTGATTTTAGGGAAAAGAAAAAAATATGAAAGTTTGCAAAAAAACGTATAAAGGAACGCGAACACATCAAATAAAAAATGGAACACAGACTAATGAGGAAGGATAGCCAACTTAACAACAAACAAAAAAAATGGTGAAGGAATTCAGCATTTTTTAGTTTTAAAACAACCGTGTATGTTTTACTTTTTTTAGATAATGATAAGGCAACCAGTCGTCGAAAGTCTGATGCACGGAAAGCAGTATAGAAGTTTTTTTAACACACAAACGTAAAAAAATGCCCGATAAGGTAGAAAATATCTTCCATTGGAATGGTTATAAGAGCTAAATTTTAATGAGAGCTACAAAGACAACTTTGATGATTACAGGCGTTTTTGCATTTATTTCTAAAAAAAATGGAAAAGGAAAGGAAGAAACAGTAAGGAAATGAACGATGTTTGTTTAAAAAAAGTTAGAAGTTAAAAAACATTTCGAAGAAGAAAATATTTGTTTTTTTGAGAAAATAAAATGTCTTGAAAATTTAACTGTTGAAAAAAGAATCACTTTTCAAGCTATGTAAAGCTAAAGAAAAAGTTTTTATACTCCAATGCAAACAAAAATTTTTCCGCTCTTTCAAAAGAAATAAGTATCACCATTTAATTTTACAATACACAAATAAATCAAAGCGCTACCGTACCCATATTTTTTTTCATCATCGGAAGGTGTATCATTTATATTTGACTTTGAAAGAAATAAATATTATTAATAAAAAATATTTGCCTCTGCGCACTCACACTAATCACCTTTTTTTCAACCAACAACAAAGAAAAATAAAGATTTTTTTTACAATAAAAAACAAATAAAAACGAGCTGTCAATCAAGGCCAAAGAAAGGACATTCCAATAAAAAAAATTTGAAGAGGAGATAAAAAAAAAGAACAAGGAAACGAGCATAGGGCTTTTTTGAAATTAAGCTTTTTTAATTTCTGGAAGGAAAAAAAGTATGCTTTAAAAAATATTTTTGCCGATCTTATTCCAGTCATCGCCCAAGAAGATGGAAGATGGAGAATGGAGTTGCGCCAATAATTATTTTCTTCGGTAGTCATATACAGTGAAAGAAAGAACCGATTGGACCAACAAAAAAGGCAAATGCAATTGAAAAAAAAGAAGGAGATGGGAGGAGAAAAAAAATAAACCGAGTTGCAGCTGGTTTTAAAATAAAAAAAATCGGGAAGACTCCACCCATTTTTATGCGTTCAGCAGCGAAGACTCTGAGGTCAGTGTCTCTTTCTCACATAATTCCATGCTTTTTTACTTTTCTTTTTTTGGAAGCTAAATAAAAAAAAAAGAAGAAAAAAGCAGATGCTTTTTCCGTGGAAAAAAAAGAAAGTAAGTAAGTTAATGGACAAAGGTGGATGGAGGATCTATGTTGCCGCCTTTTTTCGATGCTGCATAGAGATACAATAATAAGCAAGCAATAAATAAGTAGGAGAATGAGAAGAAGAAATGGGTGGACCCTCAAGGTAGTGAGAAAAATTATTATGAAATAAATCTTGTTTTAAACAAAAATAAAAAAGAGCTGAGTATTATTTCGAAATAAATAATAATACTTAAATGAATAAACTTTGGTTTACTCTTTTTTGGAGGATGTAGGCGTAAGTTGGCACAGTAGTCTTAAATAAGTTTAATTTCAAAATTGGATGACTTTTTTAAAACCATCAAAGACTGTATCTTCTTGGATGCTGCTTGTGCCTCTAAAATACAAAATGCATGGTTTTGTAATCATGATACTTTTGTTTTTGTAATTTTTTACATTTTTCTTCTTCTTCTCAATGAAGCAACTAAATAATAAAAACGATATTGTTATTCATTGAGCCATCCATATTTTTCTAAAAATGCCGAGAAATTTGATCTATCATTCATTCGTTTTTTTTTTTTGGGTGAATACAATCAAACAAGGCCAAATGCGGTCAATGCAGTCATTCGAGTGGATTCATAAACACCCGGCACAAAAACATTACCAGACGCTCATCGGGATTGTGTCTGTTACTGTATTTACGTGCGCAAGAAAAAATATTGTAAACACAAAAAAAAACAGTCGTGTCCCCAGAGAGATTAAAAAAAGTCTTACAAAAAAAATGAAGAAAAAAGTTTTGGCGCCAAAAAATATTATTATTTTTATTAATAAACTTCCCAAAATCGAGCACAAGCTTTTTTACAAAAGCATTTAATTATGGACTTGCTAAAAATTATTTTTATGGCAAATAAAAAAATTAAAGCCTTTTTTGGGTTTGGCTAAAAAATCGTTTTGTTTTGTTATTGCTGGATGAAAAATAAAAAAATAAAAATATGGGGTGTTATTTCCGCGCAGCAGCCAACGATGTCGATGGCGGTAGTAGCTTTTAGTTTGTTTGTGCCACCGGTAAACAGTCATTCAGTCAGTCAGCTAGGCTCAAACAAACAAATACACAAAAACAGCCCATCGGCTAAAATCAAAAGAATGAAGGAGAAAAAATAAATTGAGAGAGAGGGTCAAAAGCTGTCAACAAGGATTTAAAGCAAGTGTTCCATACTCAATAAAAAAAATACACATACAAAAATTAATTTTAAAAGAGGAAAGAAAAATATTGAAAAAAAAGACTGGAAAAAATTATTGGAGACTCTATGAATGATAAAAGAAAAAGCAAACGATTAAAAACACGTGAAAATTTTTTTTACCTTTAACTATTTTTTGTTTTGTTTTAAGTGAATCATTTTTTTTTCATTCAGAATTGATTGTTTCATTTTTTAAAAAGAAGAAACTTAAGGTGCTATCAATTTAGAGAAAAAAAGAAGAAGATTGATTGGCATAATTATGTTTGTTTAAGTTTATTATTACGGTAGGTAAGCGAGAAGAGAAAGAAAGGTGACGAAAAAAGTATAAAGAAATGGGAGTGCCAAAGTAAATATTAAAAGCAATCTTATGATTCTATCGTTAGCTTAGACTTAAAATGATTTTTATGAATATTTTAAGAGGCAAGAACAAAAAAGAATGATAAGATGGGCGCCAATAAAAAGACACAAAGGTTAAAAAAATTAAAGTCCCGGAATTAAAAGCTGACGATTAATTTCTTTCGAAAAATTTATTAATTCTGATCATTGTTAGCTCAAAGGTTAATAGTAGAAAAAGGATCGGAAATGGATTTTTTTTTCAAAAATGCTTTAACTAAATTTTTTGAAATCAGTTCGAGTGAATAGAAAATTTTTTAATGAACGCGAGAAAAAAGTAGCTTCCTGCATCTAACAGCCATGAATGAGAAATATTTGTAAGAATTTGAAATTTAAAAAAATAGTGAATTGATTGGGTCTTTTGCTTTCTCATGAATGAAATCAAAAAAGCAACAAAATAAAAATCAAACACGTGATAAAAATGAATGAGAAATTTTCATGACAAAAAAAGAGGTAGAAAATGGCAATTTTGATTCTGTTAATTGTCACGATTGCAATCATGTTATAAACTAAAGAAAAGGCGTTAAAAGGATATGAAGAATCGGAAATTAAAAAGATCAAAGACAAAACCACAAAATTTTGTAAGAAAAAAATCTCTGACTCATACTGACTGACTGCTATGATGAAAATGCAAAAGCAAGCCATTGACAACAATCATGGATTTTAAATAACTCAAAAAAAAGAAGCCTCATCAAAAGCGGCGGTATTATTAAAAAAATAAATAAATAGCCCTCCTGCAGATTTTTTTCTCATTTATTTTTTTCTTATTGATGTCCTTAAAAAAAGAAAAGAAACGTTTTTCTTCCGCTCTCGAATTGAGTTCAAGCGGCATGATCGCTGTGCTGCCGCCACGGATGCAGTCGCAAAAAGCTTCCTCCTGTGAAAAAGCAACCTACAGTGAATTAGAAAAAAAGCGCTAAATTACTTTATGTTTTTTATGAAGAAAAAAAAACCGCCAAGTGGTTTTTAAGAAATAAAAAGAAGAATAATGCAGAGAGCCAATTAATATTTTTTATATCTGCCACCATGGACGACGACGACGGCGAGGACAAGGAAGCAAGGGACAGATTTAGATTGAATTTGATTTGATTGGACTCTTTTCTTCTTTTTGACTTTCGTATAAAAAACAAAAAAAGGGTGTCAAATTTCTAAATTGATGATTTATTTTTAAAGGCAATGTCGGAAGATTTTTTTTGATGGTTGAGGATAAGATTCTGATTTTAATTGGAAACAAAATTAATGAGAATTACAATAATTTTTTCTGCTCAACTGCGATAAAAAAATTAAGGCCCTACTGTAAAAATAAAATCATTCAAACAAAATTTTTCATCAGTCATTTTTTTTCTTGATCCGTCAATAATCTTGAAATCCGCAAAATACCCACTCAAACACTGCTGCTTCTTAGTATGAATGAAGAATGCTTGATTCTTTGACCTATTGCTTATCCCAATATCTTTCAAACAAAAAACTAACTAATCCTTCCCTCTCTTTTCTTCATCATGAGAAGATGCCAATTGAGTTATATGTATGTGTATTTCAAGCAAGCAGCAATCGCTTATTGTTACGCAATGTTTGAACAATTCCCGATTACAGCAGCCTATCCACAATATCCAAAAAGCAGATGGTCGCATTTTATTATATTTCACCTGGTCATGGCCCGGTCAAATTCAATTCAAACATAACAAAAAAATATATATATTGTAAAATGAGATTTTTTTAACAAATCGTTATTTTCTGCGCGAAATGCCTTACAACAACAAAAAAAAAATAAACGGAAGCCATAAACACGCAATCGCTTCCAAAAAATAAAATAACAATACGATGTTATTTTTTTTTTTTGTCTCTTCGAAGACCTGAAAATTGAGAGACATAAAAAAAATTTTACAATAGAACTTACATGAAAAAAAAACCAACCTTAACCAACGTGGTAATTATGCAATTAACAACAAAAAAAAAATAAGGAGGAATAAGAAAATCGTTTTACAAGATAATATTCTTTTTTTTCAATAGGCAGAAGAAAAAAATATGGGGCTTTTTATGTGAGAAGAAAAGAAAAGATACTTATTTTTCTTTTTTTCAAGATCCATGAACAAGAAAAAAAAGACAATGGCGAAGAAAGAAGGTAATGGCAATAAACGTAATTGATGGGTGTTGTAATACTTGGATTACGGTAGCTGTAAAAAAAGGTAAGTTTAAGAAAAGTGTTTCCTGAGTTTTATTTATTAAAAAAATACAAAAATGTTAGCCCCCTAAGGGGCTTGAACCCTTGACATTCAGATTAAAAGTCTGACGCTCTACCAACTGAGCTAAGGAGGCGGTGAAAGTTAATGAAAAAAACTTTGATTCGAATGGCCATTTTTTTGACCCAATAAATCGTTATTCAAAAAATTCATTAAATGTTTTTAAGCCATAAATCCCAACTTTATTGCAACTCTAATGCTTTCTTTAATCCTCTAAAATCCAAAAGCTCTTCAAAAATAAACTTGTTTTTTTTTATAAGTAAATTTTGTAAAGAGTTTTTTTTCTTCATTCTCATAAGTGACTGACGAAAGGGCATCTGTCTCTCTTCTATGTTGAGTTGTGTTTCTTTTATTCATCAATTACTTATTCTTTTTTTTGTTGTTGTTGAAATTTAATAATCTCTTCTTTTGACCATCAAACAACAACTTATAAAAAATCCCAACTGTTGATGTTGCTTGGACATTCAAAAATTTGTAAATACATAGAAACATGGCTGTCATGAAATGAAAAAAAGCATGCAGAAAAAAATGACCGGACATCTGCCTTTTTTGTGGTTTTGACAATTTGTTTTTACAAATTTGAATCAAAAAGAGAATAAATGACTGATTTTTTTAAATTACAAAAAAATTTGATTTTTTAAAAATGGATTACGATTGCCTAAAAATTTTTTTTGAGAACAAAAGTTACTTCCAGCTGCTTGCTTATTTATTTTTTTGTATGACTTTATTTTTAATAATAAATAAAAAAAGATTAGGAAAACAAAAAAAAAATGAAAGATGAAACTCATAAAATATGATCATGATGTACACCGAGGCTGCTGCTGCCATCGATGGATTACTTCTTTAAAAAAAATAAATTGAAACATCGCGTGTTTGCGCGGGTCAACTACAACCACCATCGAGAAAGCAAGCAAACGAGCGCCAGCCGGCTTGTGTCGTCGTCGATCCATCTTTTTTTTTTGCTTCTGTAAGAAACGATCGAATAATTGAGCAAACGACCGGAAACGAGAATAAACATGTCATGGAAACGAGAATATTTATATGTATATGCTCGATGTATGCCATCCAAAAAAGGAAGGCAGGTGAGATGATAGAATAAGAAGACGGAGAAAAAAATGTTGCAGCTGCTCCTGTTGGCACGCGTCCTCTTCTTTTTCCAACGACGATGGATAGCAAAGGCGAATAATTTGATCTAAGGCAATTTGTGAAAGCTACATTTTATGTGAAAAAGAAAAAAATGAGGAATGAGCATGAAAGAGAGGGATTTTTGAAGCTTGGAACAAAAGAAACAAAAAAATAATAATATAAAATTAGCTAAACTTTCAAGCTTTAATACAGGTATGGCAAATGTGGTTAAGTAAAAAATACAGTAATAAAATGGAAAAAAATTCTAATCAAAGATTTATTTTTTAAACCAAACTAAAATTTTGTTGCACATTACCGAAGTCGTTATTACTGAAGTCATCCATTTCAAATACCTTTGGTTTTGCTTTCAAAGTAATTCATTCTTCCAATTTTACTATTTCCCGAGGTTGTATTAATCAAAAATTCTCATGAATACCAAATAAACAATATAAAAATATTTTCAATCTTTTTTGTTCTGCTTTTTTTCTCTCTAAAATTATTCACTTTCATCAAATCATCATACATATTTTTTTATTTTTCTCTTTTTTTGATTTTGGATGCATTAAATATATATTCTTTTTTATTTTGACTATTGTTAGTTTTCTTTTTTTATTCGACCTCAAATGATGCCAGCGGCGGCGGCAATGGCGCCGATGTCAAAACATTTTTTTGAAAGAAAGAAAAAAAATACAGTAAATAAACATAGGCTGCTTGTTGCTTCTCTCTTTTTTGTTTTGTTTTGCATCTTTATTTCCCGAAGCACTTGTGTGTATTTTTGTGGAAAAAAAAACCAGAAAACAATCATCAACAAGAAAAAAAATCGGCAAAAAATAAAAAAGAAAAAAGGCTTAAAAGAATTGAAAGGCAGCAAACAGCAAAGCTGTAAGCACATTGACGGTTTCAATTTGCAAGTAAATTAATTGGCTTCTTCTCCAACAAAAACCTTTCAACATCTACTGCTTGCTTTTGCTTTTTTTTAGGGAAGGATAAGAAAATAGTGAAAAGCAAAAGGTCCAATTATTATTGTTGGTTGTTGTTTACTCTCTCATGAAAAAATTATTTTTTAAGTCAAAGGTTTTTGAATAATCGCAAAATTGCTTATCGTTTTGTTTTGGTGGTGTGAAAAACAATAATTTTGAATTGAAAATTTTATAAAAGCAAATAACAAAACAATTATGTATTTTGTATTAGAGATTTTAGGGACAGCATGAAATTCGTAGAAAGTTTTAAAAAAATGATAGATAAAAGTAAAATGTTTTTTAAATGTAAATTCTAAATTGTTTCATGCTTTCAAAAACCTATCATTTTATTCTCAAATGCTTTTACAAAACAAAACAAAAACAAAGCTAAAATAAAAAACCATTGTTTGTTTTTTTAATATTCGACGGATATAATTTAATATGTCTGCAAACATGCATACTTCCATTTCAATGATTTTTTGATGTCCTCTCATTCTTTCATCCGTTTTTTTTTTCTTTTAACCCATAAAACTGACCTCATGCCCTCGAAAAATTGGCCCATAAACCTGTCGAAAAAAAATGCCACAAATAAAGAAAAAAGAAAAGCAATTATAAAACAAAATTTTAGTCGACGATGGTTTTGAAGTCGCTGCTGCATCAGGCAGAACAGCAGCGGCAATCATGAAGAAAAAAAACCCACAAGCACCCGACAGATGGCGTTATTTAGCCCGTTTTTTTGTGAGCGCGAATTTCAGGACATTGACGGCGATGAAGAAAAAAAAAACAATTTTAGATGTTTTTTTCAAAAATAAAAAGAAGAAGGAAAATGTTGACATAAAAAATAGCTCCGAGGGCTTGAAAAAAAAAATGACTGAAAATTTGCATAAGTCTTTGAAGAAGAAAAAATGCAATTAATCATTTTGATGAGTTTATATCGTTTGCTAAACATTTTGTTGAAAGAATTTTTTTGAAAATTTGTTGTGTCAAAAGAAGCGCTTTGTATGTTTGAAAGAAATAATGGATAATAAAAATCGTCATGTTGTTCCTCCAAGGTAAGTGTTACATTTTATAATTTGGGTGAAATAGAAAATCAAGATAATTATTGCTAAACTTGTTTGTAGCATTAGCGTTTGCAATACATTTATTTGATTGGACTCTTACAAATAAAGATGATTAATATCTTTGGAATATCTTTGCCAACAAACGCTTTTGTTGATTTTGTTCATATTTTTTCAAAAAGTTATCCACTATCATTTTTAGCAAATCTTTTATATCCACGCGTCCAACAAGTAAGAAATTAGATGGTCGACGATTAACTGAATTCTCTCTTAGCACCATTTTCTTCGCTAATGGAACGTATGTTTTTGTTTTTTCTTTTTGTTCTTTAACTTGATTCATACCTTTATTATTTTAGTGTCGGAGCAAAATCTCTTCAACTTCAATGGAGTGATGAAACTCCTCTTCCAACTCCTCCATCAACATCAGCTGGTATTTATGATGACGTAATTATTGTTGATCGTCCATCAGATGCAACTTTAACAAATTCTCGTTCAAATGCAACATCACTTTTATCTCGTCGCTCTTTTCATCCTCCACCAACTGATGTCTTTTTAACATCAAAATCAACATCACGTGTTTCAACATCGTCAGCTGAAAAAATGAAAACTTCTTCCAATGATGTAAGTTTGCTTTTTTATTTGCTTCTTTTTGCTATTATTGTCGTTTTTCAGACTCCATTATTCAATCAATCGCAACCTGTTTCTTGGATATCTGTGACTCTTTGTGTTATCTACTTTGAAAATCCTGAATTAATTGTTCGTAATACTGTTACCAAAGAAGTTTCAAATGATCTTACCATTCTTGAAGTTCTTCAACATTTACTCCAATGTACTGGAGTTAATATCGAGTAAACTTTTATTAATCTTTCCTTTCTTTTATAAAATTCTTTTGCTTTTTAGCACTTCCGTAAACAGTGAACTTGGTCGACTTTTCCGAAATCGTCCTCTTGTTGGAACTAATGTTGATCGTTATGAAGAAGTTGATTATCTTCATTGGCGCTATGCTCATTTAGCTGAAATGACAAACAAAGAAATTACTTTTATGCTTGATTTTACTTATAATGAAGAAACACCAATTTCATCTTCTTCAAATTCAGCTGCTTCAATTCACTCTTCTCAACGTCCAAAATAACTTTTGTGTATGATTTGAATGACTTTATTATACGGTATTTACTTTTGTTTTAATGTTTTTGAACAATGAATAAAGTTAGATAATAATGATTTTTTTGCGTGTTTTTGTATTTCATTTTTTGCATGCGATGTTATTGGTTTTTTATCTCCTCATAATATTAATATTGTAAGAAGCTAATCTCAAGTAAGTTTGCAGTATTGATGCAAAATTAAGAGGTTTTACAATAAAGCGTTTGCTAAATGTTTACCGTTTGAAACTTTATAATTTATTGCAATTTAAAAATATCATGTTTTGTTGATTTCATTCAAGCATAAAGTTTAGTTTATTAGTTTCTTCGGTGAGTAAAGCGTTGTTGTCTGGTTTTTTGCATCAATAATAAACAAACAAAATATTGAATCTAACGGAAATAACGGAATGAACATAAAGCACAATTTGGTTTGTCGTCTTCTAAAATTTTGCATCATAGTTCACAACTTCACAACATTCTTTTAGAGTTTGTACGTAGACACAAATGACCTAAATATTCTCCATATATACCAAATACATAAAACCATAACCTCCAAAATCAGAGGTAAAATTTTTAGTGTTTCCCAAATTAGAACTTTGACGCCCCATAAATTTCCAATGTATAGCTTAATTTTGTAGGCAAAAAAATGGACACAACATCAAAAAATAAATGGTTTTACGAAAAAGAGTTTAAAAAATTAGGCGAATTGAGATCGCTGAGAACAAAAAAATAAAGGCGGAAAGGTTTCACGTGTTTTTGTTTATTGATTATATATATAAAAGGGTTACAGAAATGGTCAAATTTCACAGAAGAAAACAACCAAAAAATGAAAGGAATTGTTTTTATTTGTTTATTTATTATTGCATTTACAGGTAATTTTTGAAAAATAGTTGATCCTTACTTTTGCTTTACTGAAACAAGAAGCGTTTGAACAAAAGTTTGAGATTCTGGAAAATATTTGAAGAGAGAAGCTTTAATAAATTATAATTTCAGCTCTTACGGTATCCTCTCATGGACATGGAGGAGGAGGTGGTGGAGGACATAGTGGTGGTGGTCACAGCGGCGGAGGTCACAGCGGCGGACATAGCCACAGTGGTGGAGGAGGGCATCATCATGGAGGAGGTGGTGGTGGATGGGGCGGCCATCATCATCACCATGGAGGATGGGGTGGCGGTTATGGTGGAGGCTATGGCGGTGGCACAGGATATAACTATTATGGAAATAGTGGTGGCTTAGGCTTACTTGGATTGTTGGGTTTAGCTGGTGCAAGTGGAGGTTATGGAAGTGGCTATGGAAATTATGGAAGTGGTTATGGTAATGGCTACGGTAGTGGTTATGGCACTAATTACTACGGCAATGGATATGGTAATGGATACGGCAGCAGCTCATATAGTTCAAACACATATGGTGCTGGTTATTGCTGTCAAGGAAATCAAGCATGGTATAATTATCGTTGCAGATCCGATACTAATTACTATTATTATTGCACTGATAATACTCAAAATTATTACGGACAACAACAACAAACATCCCAATATTATCCTCAACAGCAATCTTATTATGGTCAACAGCAACAAACATATCCAACAAATTATTATCAAAATTATGGTAAAAAATAATAGCATTTTTAATTTTTAGTATTTATAATAAAATGTTTAATAAAATTATTGGCAAACTTTTGTTGAGCAAAAAAAAATTACAAAACCCAATAAAAAAAACATCCCTATTTAGTTTAATTTTGTAGGCAAAAAACGTTCGCAATAAAAAAAAGGTTTCAAGAAAAGTTATTTATTTTTTTATAAATAGTTTAAAATTAGGCGAATTGAGAGCAGCAGTTTTGAGCTTCGCCGAGAACAAAATTATCAAAAACAAGTTTATGTATGCGGTTTGACCTTTTGGTGGCAGTGATTGTGTTGTTGTTGCGGAAACAACTACCAAACGACAAACAAAAAACCTTGAGACTTTTATATTTTTAAACACTACAAAATTAAAGGCGGAGAAATAACTTTTTTTTTTGCAAAAATGTTTATTGATTATTTAAAGAATTCCGAAAAGATCCAAACTTCATAGAAAAAAAATAAAACCATGAAAAGAATTTTTGCTATTTGTTTGTTAATTTTTGTTTTTGCAGGTAACTTTTTTGAATGAAATTTATAATTCCAAAAAGGACGGTTTTAGTAATTACTGTATCCTCTCGAAGTCATGGAGGACATAGCCATGGCGGGCACAGTCATAGTCACAGTCATGGAGGACATCATCACCACGGCGGTTGGGGCGGTCATCATCATCATGGTGGCTGGGGCGGCCATCACCATCACCACCATCATCACTTTGGAGGTGGAAGTGGTGGCAGCAGTGGTAGTGGATATTCCTATTATGGCAGTGGTGGTGGTTTAGGTTTACTTGGTTTATTGGGGTTGGCTGGTGCAAGTGGAGGATATGGAGGTTATGGAAATGGGTATGGCAGTAATTCGTATGATTCAAATTCATATGGTGCTGGATATTGTTGCCAAGGAGCTCAAGCATGGTATAATTATCGATGCAGATCCGATACAAATTACTTTTATTATTGCACTGATAATAATCAAAATTATTATGGACAACAACAGCAACAAACATCCCAATATTATCCTCAACAACAACAACAATCATACTACAACAACCAATATTATCCTCAGCAGCAAACATATTACAACAACCAAGGACAATATTATAACCAACAGCAGCCATATTATGGTCAAACCCAATATTATGGCCAACAACAACAGCAAACATATCCAGCAAATTATTATCAAAATTATGGTAAAAAATAATAATAATCGTTTTTTTTCTAATAATTTTTAATTAAATAAAAATAATGGCATTTAAAATATGAATTTTGCAATTAACTTAGAAACCTCTAATTTACTAGAAAAACAAAAGTTGTATGTTCATTTTAAATTTTATATGTTTTTCAAAAAAGTTTTAAGAAAGAGGATAAAAAAACTTTTTATTTTAACAAATAACAAAAAACTCATTTATAATTAGGAAAAAAATTTAGATTCATAATAAACTCAAGGCAACAAAAAAAATAAAGCTTCAAACACAAAACAAAAAAATATTAATGCTTTTCAAGGGCGAGAACAGGTTCAAATTTGCCATTAGTTTTTTTGAAAAGCATTGCAGGCATATTAAAATCTGACCAATTTCCATGAATTTCTAATTTACTATTAACAAAAACACCTATGCGAATATTTAACATTTGACAAAGAATTGCCAAATGCACGTTTGTTAGTTCATCGGTGATTAAAGTTTGTTTATGAAGTTCTTTGGTAATTGTCATTCCTCCTTGAAGAATGGTACCTAAACAAAAAAATATTTAGTTTAATAAGCTAAAGATAAAAAGTATATTACCTGGTTCATAATTATCATAAAAATAATTTTTAATTGCTATTTCAACATTTTTACCAGCTTCTTCCGTGCCAGTTAAAAACAAAGAAAATGCTCGATATCCTGAATCTCTTGTTGTTCCTTTAATTTCATGACACCTGGATGGTTTATATGTGCTTTTAATTTCAAATATTTCTCCCGTGTTTGTCCAAAGCAAAGGATTAGGTTTTAATCCAAGTTTTTTAGCTGTTTCAAAAATAAATCCAACTCCAGGAAGACAGTAATATTCTATTTTATCAGCTTGTAAATAAGTAGGTTCAATTTGGATTAATTTAGGAAGCAAGCTAGTGTTTGTTGTTGATGGGAATAAAGGCTTTTGTGCTTGAGGTAATGGAGTTGGGAGAGATGATTCTGATTCTGGGCGTTGTTGTTGTTGTTGAGCATCATCAGATTGTGGAGATATTGAAGGTAAATTTTCTTTCATAATAACATCTTCAACAACCAAAACATTTTCTGGCCTAAAAAAATAAACGATTATATAATTTCAACAAATTTATATATATAAAAGCATACTTTTCATGTTCTTCAACACCACCAACTTCATTTTCAGATAAAGGTTCAGGCATGGAATGAAGTTCAAAAGGTTTACATGTTGTATAATGTTTACCTTCTCGAACAACAAAAACACCGTTAAAAGATTTTAGATAACCTTTAGTCCGTTGACGATTTGTACTTAATTCAATGCACCTATCACATTGAAATAAATATCCACCTTCATATTGATGTAAAAAGGTGAAATCTCTTCCAAGTTGTTTTTCAATATCGGATAAAATCCATAATTTTGAGCCTTCATTGATGTCTGTTAAACTTTCAATGCGCCATTTTTGATGTGGAATTATTTGCATTGCTGCAATATTTGGTCGACGACCTCGATAATTGAAAGAATCGTTAGATTCATCTTGTGGAGTTCTGGGTCGTGGAAAAAGTGGTGAACGACTTCGATTTCTTATATTATTAGTTGGAGGAGTACGAGCTCGACCACCATTTGTATTAGGAGTACTGGGAGTAGTCGAGCGAGTTCGTGGCGGACGACCTCGAGCTGGACGAGATTGAACATTTGATTGATTATATTCATGAGAATTGGGTGTTTCAGTAGCTTCATCGCTTAACGTTGGAAATTCAGCTAATGTTGAAGTGAAGATAGAGTCCAAATTAGGCGTGGAAATAGTGTTACCGCCCCTAAAATAACAAAGAAAAAGTTAAAGAAAAAATATAAATATAAATAAAAATTAATCAATCTTACATTTCAAATTTATCTTTAATAGCTTCTTGTCGAACAATTAATGAATCAAAATCTTGTGGAATACATGCAATATCATGTTTATCATATGGCGCTTCATGAACATAACAAACTTCATCTTCTTCATATACAGTAACAGGGGCATATTTTTTTGGGTTACATACTCGACAATAATAAACCTTTCGATAATCATTTCGTTTTGCTGGATGAATGCTATAAACTCGACCAAGAGAAGGATCATTAACATCTCGAACAAGAATTCGAGATCGTGGAGTTCCTTTTTCATTAAGGCCAAATGCATAATGGCCATCGGGAACAAGACGATGTCCACGATATTCAGCAGGATTTGGTGGACGTATTTGTGGTGGAGGTTCAGAGGATGACGTTTCTTGAGTGTATGGGGCAGCACTACCAGGTGGAGTTGGATGAGTGCCGTTGTCGTTATTATTGGATGTATTCATTGATCTTCGTCTACTAAAAAACAATAAAATTTAATAATTAGTTAAATTTATATTTAAAAAATCAAATCATATAAATAAAAGAGACTATTATTATTGCGCCGCAAATAGGTTTTTAAAGAGGTTATGTTTCCATAATAAAATTTGAGAAGACTGCGTACAAAAACGGAAATAACGCAAATGATGAAAAAGGATTGCACACATTTTTATTAAGTAAATAGATACACCTCATTTTAATATTTTCTGCGTGGCAAATAAAAAAAATGAAACGAAAAACAAAAAAGTGCACAGATAAAAATTATTCACTTTTTTCCAACTCGCTTTTGACCACCATGAAAAGCGATTATATTTTAATGCTGTTGCCACCACTATCACATGAAATTGTGAAAAAGTGTTTTATTTCATACAAAAAAAACTTTTGTTTATGGGAGTGGCTGCTTACTTGTGCTGTCACCAAAAATAAAAAAGCTAACGAGTAAATTTTATGGCTTGAAATAAGCAGGTGCTTTAAATTATAGGTAAGTAAGACTTACTCGTATTTACTTTGTAATGCATCAACTTCAGCTTTATTTCGAAGGCACGAAGGATAATGAGTATCTGCTTCATAAACTTCATCATTATCTTCACCGATATGGCGAACTTCAGCAAAGGTTTCACGATTATGTCGACTACAAATAATGCAAACAAAAATATCTGTTGTTTCCACTTTTTCTTTCAAACGATAAAGATAACATTTAGTTGAATCAATGGCTGATTGAATCCATAAACGGGTATTTGGTCGATTCTTTTTATCATTACCTATATGAACGCTACGAGATGAATCAACAAAATGCAATAATCCTTGATTTGTTGGTGGAGGAAGCATTCTTGCACGATTTGGTATACGATAGGTAAATCTCAAAGGAGGATTTTGTTCAGCGGGAAATTGTTCACCTATTTGACCAAAAATATTTCTTAAAAAAGCTTCTTCCTGAAATCATAATTATTTATTAAATAACGGGAAAAATGCTGCTGCTAAAATTAAAAGTTACAAAAAAGATAAAATTGAAACATTTTTATTTAATTAAACTTTATCCAAAAAACTTTTTGTTTTAAAATTTAAACTAGAGAGAAGACTAAAAAACATGCAACTAACTAAGATAAAAAAAAACTAATATTTTAATTCATATGTAAGCATAAAATTCTTTAAAAAAAGCAAAAACTACAAAGTACATCCACTTTTTCATACAAGGCTGGTTCATTTTCCAAAAGGTAAGCTCATATTTTTAAAACCTTCAAGAAATAATTGCTTTTAGAATAAAATTTATAAAGTCGATAAATTCGTATTACTTTAACGAAAATTTTAAATCGAAGTAAGTTATTAAAAAAAATACTTCAAACAAAAAGTGCAAATATTAATATATTTCATAGCTGAGCATGTTATTGCCCTTATATGGTTTGATCCTCATTACTGTAGATTAAATTTTATGCAATTTATAAATTTGCATTCCAAAATTTATTAAAGGCTGTGATTTTTTTCTTCTAAGAAATTATTATGACTCCGAAAAATAAAAGTAAATTTAAAATTTTAAGGCTTTTCGCTTCATTTTTTTCTTCGAAAAATGATTCAAAAACTTACGGCAGTTGGTTCATCATCTTCCATTCCTCCTCCACCTTCAGTGACATTATAATAATCATCATTTGTTGTTTCATCTTCCATTGGGGTACTCATGGTTGATGATGATTCCGCAGCAGCAGCGATGGCAGAATTTTGGCGTAAAATTTGTTGCCTTATTAATTCTTTGTTATCCACGAGAAGATCAACTGATTCGTGATTTTCTTGATCACTTGAGCTTCCGTAAAATGGGTAATTAGTTGAGGACATATAGCCTTAAAAATAATAAGCTATAAAAATTACAGTATGCGACGATGCACTTTTACGCGCGCGTGCACGTATAATATCGCAAGCACCAAAGTTTATAATAGATAATTCATATATTTAAAAAATGAACTAGACAATCGATAAATATAAATACATAAAACAAAAAAAGAAATAATTTTTTTTAGAAAAAATATATATAGAATGTATGGCGCGTTCGTATATGCGTATGTCTTTCTTCTTTTTCTTCTTCTTCTCTTTCTTTATGAAATGCAGCCTTATTGAATGAACAACAACCAACAACTACAATCGCCAATATTCCCCACACAAAAGCTGGAATAAGAATGAATTTTGCACGAACAAAATATTTTAGTATAGATAGATGGGGATGTGAAAGAGAAAGAGAGGTCGTCGTTGCGATGAAGAAGGAAGGCAAAATACGAAAGCAAAGGCAAAGGACGCAGCAGCAGCATTCATAAGAAAAGCAGAAAAAAAGAAAAGCGATCGCAAAATGGTCATTAAAAAAAGACGCGGGGAAAGCGACTATGTATGTATTTTTTTCATCTGACCTATCATTGCACATAAAAATGGCGCGTTTTATTATTAAAAAATGTAATTTATTATAAATAATGATGAAATTAAAAAATAGCATTTATGAATGACCCGAATCGCAATTTTAAGACGCCATATTAAAAAAATTACAGAATGCTGCGATAAAAAAAATTCAAAGCTATGGTTATTTTTTGAAAAATTTTAATTTTGAAAATTCTTTGGTAAAACAGAAAAATTTGAATTTCCCTAAATTTATGCAACATTTTTAAAATGAAGGAAACAGGTTTTATAATAATATAAAAATGAGTCTATATTTTTTCATATAAAAATTTTTAACAACCAGAAAAGGTTTTATTTGTTTATGAAATTTTCCAAACTTAATAAGTCTCATATGTTTGATATCTCAAAAAACTAAACACATACATAGATAAAACTTATCAAATGAGAAAATAATTTAGGTCAAACTACAAACAAATTTTGCGATGATAAAAAATGCTTTTCACAAAATTAATTAAATTCAAACTTTTACCACAATTTTTTATAATTATTTTTTTTATTTTCCCTACGTTTTTTATTAATATTAAAGTTTAATGCAATTTTTTTTAAATAAAGCCAGCAAACATTTTTATATATTTTTGAAAATCCTTCCATACACGCGAAGTAAAAAAAAAAATAATGCATATAACAAATTCTGGACAAACAACAATAAATAAAAAAATGCGAACAAACATTGGAATGGGTTTTTTTTTAAACAGACTAATGCGATCGATCAATGAATGTTGGTTGTTCTTTTCTTCTACTATTTTTTTAAATATAAAAGCCCAGTCGTCGTCGTCATTTGAAAAGATGCCAATGAAAAAGAAAATTTTTTAATGCTGAAACACGCGGGAAGTTTTTTTTTCTTTCCTTGCGAACACATAAAACTTATAAAAAAAAGAAGAGGAGAAGAAGAACCTTTTGCCTTTATGAATGGACAATACACATACATTTATTTTATATATGTTTGTTGTATGTGTATGTTTATTTATAATGTATGCAGAAAAAAAGTCTTTATATTTAAAAAATAAAAATAAATTTATAAGCTTGTATGAAAAAAATATAGGGGATATGTATGCTGCTTATACGTGTCAAGAGGCATATAATAGTGTTTTTTAAAAATAAAAAGAAAAGAATGAAAGTTTAATTTAATTTATTTTTTGGATA
This sequence comes from Panagrolaimus kolymaensis, assembly GCA_028622995.1. NCBI lineage: Eukaryota > Metazoa > Nematoda > Chromadorea > Rhabditida > Panagrolaimidae > Panagrolaimus > Panagrolaimus kolymaensis. The sequence goes on from JAJQJQ010000006.1 coordinate 7,574,808, forward strand.
TTTGTTTGGGCATTATTAGTATTTAAGCTTATATGGTCCATAATAGGTAGTAAATAAAGTTAAAAATTTTGTTTGAAGGTTGGAAGAATTCAGAAAATTGCAGACGATTATAAAATTTAAAAAAAGCTTTTTAAAAAACATGCATAAATTAAACTCATATAACCGATCCACCGTATAGAAAGTGTAATACCCCAAAAATATTATCAGTGACCTCGACAATAAAAAATGTGACGATGTTATATTATAAGAAATGAAAATACACATACGCATAAGAAAGAAAGAAAAGAAAAAATGAAAGAATATTTTGTGTGGCGGCGGCGATGGCGGTGAACAACGACAGCGGCGACGACGACGATGGCTGAGATGTGAGTCAAGCGCAGAGCAAAAAAATTTAAAAAATAATGAGTGTCAGTAAAAATATAAAAAATGAAAGAAAGAAAACGAGCAGATCGAAAAATTGAATGAGAGAATTCGACACTTGGTAAAGAAAAAAGCTATTGATTTTTTTGTTATAAAAAAACTGCAAAAAAAGTAAGAAGTTGTGTTTTCGCCGATAAATCAGACTTTTTGAAAAAAAATGGGAATTTCATAAAAACAAAAATTGTTGAAGAAAGTTTATAAAATAAGCCGCCTTTAAATAATTATGAAAAAAAACTTTATAACATCTTTTAATTAATTTCTCAAAACAATAAATTTAAAAATCCATTTTTTATTATTATTATAAAGCTTTGAAGATAAAAATGTTTTTTAAATACCAAAAAAGGAATTATGAAGAAAACGCTGTAATAAAATTTAAAAGAGAATCATGTTCTGAATATTTAGAAAAAGTTTTTTCATTACCAATGTTTGTAAAATTTAAATAAAATTTTTTACTTTGAGTTTTAAATGTTTGTTAAAATATTATTTATTAACTTTTTATTGTTTCTTCCATGTTTTACAAAAATTATTTATTTTCAATTTCGTTTATTTTTTTTATCAAAAAAAGTTTTACATTTATTAAAATTAAATATGCATATAAAAAACGGTTATTTGGCTTCATTTTTTTAAATTTATTCCTTTCTAGTAAAACAGGTTGTCATTCCGTGTCAATTTACTTTTTCATTCACAAAAAAATGAAAGGAAAATTTGCATAAACTTTTTTCTTTCTCATTTACAAAAAATTTCTTTCTCATTTACAAAAAAATGAAAAATTATTTGAGAAAAGAAACATCTATAAATTTGCATATTACAACAAACTCAAAAAAAAATTTCTTAATTTTTTTAGTTTATTTTGTCTGTTAAGTTTACTTGCATACAGCCGCTCGAGGCATTAGCTTATAGCTCGAAACATTTATATAGGGAACAAAATCTAAATGGTGTTAAACGGACTGCACATGGACGCTTGAAGGATTAACTATTACAAAATAAAGAAAAAGAATTTTTCATTCTCATTTTATGGAAATGAAATGGTGATGAGTGGCGGTTTTCTTTTGAGGAAGCATTAGGGACCTAATATCAAGCCAAGGATCCGTAGAAATAATAGCTGGGGAAGGATCCAAAGACCAAAATCAAGTGAAAGATCGTTAGCTGAAAAAAAAAAGATGATAGGATCCAGAGAAAGGATGGAATCGAGATAGGGAACAAGATCCGAATTGTAGAGACCTAATTTCAGAGAAAGGATCCAGTCAAATAATATCAGGGAAAGGATCCATAGAGCTAATATCTGGGGAAGGATCGAAGGACTTAATTTCGAGGATTCAAGGACCCGATATCATTGGTAGGTTTCAATAACCAAAAAAACAAAATAAAGGAAACACAGAAATTTCGTTAATATAGTAGCATGTATGTATCTTATTTTACTAAGAACTGTGCATTATAAACTGTAATAAAAAACATTATATTTTCAAAACGGTAACAATTGCTGGCGGGCCGAAGGCCCGCGTGCTGCCTAGTATTAAATTAATCAAGCTTTTTTCTTTTGCCATCATCGTTGTCAAAATTTTGATTTTTGCAACTTCGAGTTGGCTGCTTTCGTTTGTACATGGTGCTGCATGTTTCGGGATTATTCGATGGACTTGAGAGCCTTGCTGCTTCTTCATCAACATCAATAATTTCTTCTGATTTTATCTTAACATCATTTTCTTCATCTTCCATTTCTTCAGAAGATGATGCACTTCCATATTGATCCAAATTTCTGAAACGCGCTTTTTTTAAACTATAAATAAAAATTCTTTAATTACCCATTATTTTCAATTTTCACAATAATATTTTGTAATTTAATAATTTCATTATAAATTTTTGGAAAGCATTTATAATGATGGGTTTCATCCGATTTCATTCGAACTTCAAATTTGTTGTTTCCTTCTTTCTTTTCAACCATAACTATAAAAGATTTATGGGGCAAACATGTTTTGCATAGAAATTTTAAGTGTGAATTAAAATTCCTTAAATTAATGATAGCCGAAAATTCTCGACAAAGATCAAAATGAGCTGTTTCTCGAATAATTAAAATTGTATTATTCGCCATGAATTCATAATGATGGGGTTCAATAACAATTATATCGGGAGCTGGCGTCATATGTGAATGAAATGAGATCGTGGCAACAGAAGTTGCGCTAAAATTCAAATTTTAGACAAAAAAGCTGCAAAGATATTACTTGTTAAAAGGTTTAATATCTTTGGGTTCAATAATTTCATTTTTAATTGCAATTGGACATTCGGAAGGTCCAGGTTCAGTAGATTGAATTCTTGAAGGGCTAATGGAAGTTTCTACGGTATTCTTATTAGCTTCTTCTTCTTCTCGACCGCTTAATGACGACTGATTCAAAGCTGTCTTCGATGCAGTGTTTTCAGAGTCAATAAATTCTAAGGTATCATTATTGTCTTCGATAATCTCCTCATCCTCGTCTTCTTCTTCTTCGCTTGATTCTTCCTCATTCTTTTTGCACAAACGTGATTTCTTTGTTTTACTAAAAAAATTTGTTTTTGGATTTTATATTTTTTGGAGTGTTTATCTTTTTGTTTCATAAAATTCTGTAACAATTAAAAAACATAAAAAACTCTGCGAGTTTTTTTTTTTGCATCATAATGGGTTTTTTATCGCAAAAATCACGATGAGTCTTTCACTTTCCTTTTAGGCATTCTTATTATAATTATTGCCATATTCAAAAATTTTAATAAAGGGTCATAAATCATTCAAATATTTGACAATCTCCAAGTAAAAAGCAAAGAAAATTTTGCTTTAAGGCAATTGCGGTTGTGACACTTGAAAGACTCTCCATAATGACTTTACTTGTGATTTATTTGTGAATAAAATTTGATTTTTATCAATGCAAAATAGTCCACTTACATTTCTTTTAATTTATCCTTAATTTTCCTTTGAGTTTCCATAATTGTTGTGTATGGTTTCGGTTTGCATGAAGGTAAATGCTTCCAATTAAATGGAGCTGCAACTTGAATGCCATTTTCTTGTCGTCGTTTAACATAAAGAGGAACATATTTTTTCTTTACACATCCCACACATCGAAATGTTTCCTTTTCCATTCCAGCAAAAGGCGAATGAATATTATATTCTCGAGCTAATTTTGAATTTGTTTCTTCTCGAATAATAATTCGTGAACCAAAAACTCTATAACGATTATAACCAAATTCAAAAGCCTTTGATGGAACAAGTCGAAAACCATCGGGTGGAAATTTTTCTTCAAAATCTTTTCTGAAAGAAAATGAGTTTCAACTTTTGAAATAAAATATTTATTGACTTTATCAGAGAGAATCTAACTATTAAAAGCAAACTGGAAAAAGCAAAATTTTTTGAAAAAAATTTACGGTAATTTGAGTCTCAATAAAAAATAAAGTAAACTTGCAACCGAATTTATAAAAATTTTAATAATCATTTTCAATCATTATTATTAAATTTTTTTTTTGAAATTTTCTCACTTTTAATCCCATTTTCACTCACCTTCGATCGATGTAACGCTTACATAATTCCTGTTCATTTTGAAAGTCCTTCCATTCAAATAAACAATCACCCACATGTTCAGGGTCTTCCATCATTGTAACAATTCCATTTGGGCCTTGTTGAAGTTCAAGAATCGTATGCTTTCCAGCATTTGAACATCGATTGCAAATATATCGAGTGGCATCAGATCGAATGGAAAAATAAACAAAAATATATATTTTATTTTTATCTTTTGAAGTTTCTAACCATAATCGACCTTTTTCTTTTCCCGTTTTACTTATGCCATAACCAAATTTTCTATCGGGATTTATTTTATATAAAGGAAAAAATCGAGGTGGAAGGCGAAAGGAAATCCTTGATTCTTGGTCTTCTTCACTATCGGATAAATTGATAACTGCTTCTTTTGAAGATTTATTTTTGTTTTGCAAAGTTTCATCATCCGCTTCTTCTGCGCTTTCGTTTTCACTTTCATTATCCGTAGCCATAGGTGAAGTTGATGTTGAAGCTAGGGATGAAGCATCAGCATCTGGTTGAAACTCATCATCATCAGGAGCTTCGGCTTCTTCGCCATCCATATTGTATCGATTGTTTCGAAAAAATGAATAACGCTTTTTCCTTTCTCTTTTTGGATTTTTTAAAGCTGCTTGCTTTTTGCTCTACAATTAATTTTTATTTTATTTTATATAATTTCTTACTTACTATTCTTGCCACATTTCACGATTTAAAACTATTGCAAATTATGTGACTTACTTTATTTCCTCCTGTTTTCACTTCCTTTTCAATTATCACTTCATCGATCAATGAAGATTTTTGTTTTTCATTTGTTTCTAAGCTAATGCTACTTCTTGAATTCCCTTGATTTATAATGTTTGCGCTGTCAATAAAAGTAACATCATCTTCTAAACTCAAATCAATAATTTCATGCATTTCATTGCTATGGCTGCTATTGCCATTTGGTAAATTATCTGGTAATTTCTTAAAAAAAGCTGATAGTTTTGTTTGATTAGAATTTTGCCGTTTCTCTCCATTCAATGTTTGGGTTTTCCTTCTCTGGGATGGGCGAGTCAAATCTGATGATGATGAAGCAGAATTTTTTACAGCGGATTGAGCTGCCATAATCCCTTGATTTTGTGTGGAATCCGCAGCCAATAAAGATGAAATATTACAAAAAATTGAAGGCGGTTGTTGTTGCTTATTAACTTGAGCATTGGAAACTGTAGGAGTTGGTTGAACTCCATTTATTGAAGATGGCATTAAAAATGGATAATATTTTTGAATTGAAGCTTGAAATTGCATTGCTACCATTGGAAATTGTTGTTGCATTTGTAACAACAAAAAGGCTCCCATTTGTGGGTTAATCGAATGGTGAAATGGGAAAGCAAAAGGGCTACCGCCATTGAAGTTATTATTATTGTTCATGACTAAAAATGATGTAAGTGAAAGTTGTCAAAAAAATTTATTATAAGTAGTATCGGAAAATGAAAACGCGAAATCCACTGCTATGTCTTTTTCAAGTTCAAGTCACTTTCAAAGAATCATATAATTGTTAAAGAAAACCAAGATCATCAATGACATCTTTAAATTTGAAAGCAAAAAATGGTTCAAGAAATCATTTTTTTAAACTTTCAACAAAGAAATGGTTGCCTTCGATATATAAACAAAGAACCATTTTGGCAACAAAAGCGCGCAAAATTTTGGGATGGGTCCATCCATCCATATTATAGATCATTCAATGTGATCAATTTTTTCCCATCTTTGTTCAATGTGGAACAAAAACGAGGGAACAAAATATTGGAGGCCTGCTACTCCCATCAAAAGGCTCGGGCATTTTTTAGTAGAAAATTTTCAAGGTCGTTCAAAATATATGAATGAGACCAAAAGCTCATGAAAAATTGTTATAACATTGGAAGGCAAGTCAAATTATTATGGATTAGATTGTTACAAGGAAAACTCCATCTTGCTAACAATGCATTAATGCTTTTAAAGTAATTATCCCCAAAGTCTGAAATTAAACACAAGATTTTAACGAAACATTTTATTCAGAGCACACACAAAAAAAATAAATACAACGCAGTAAAAAAGGATAAAAACATGGAGAAAAAAAAGTGTGCTTTTTGGTAAAACTTGACGATGTCTTTAACCACCACGAAGACGGAGGACAAGATGAAGGGTAGATTCCTTCTGGATGTTGTAGTCGGAGAGAGTGCGACCATCTTCAAGTTGCTTTCCAGCGAAGATGAGACGTTGTTGATCTGGAGGGATGCCTTCCTTGTCTTGGATCTTAGCTTTGACATTTTCAATGGTATCAGATCCTTCTACTTCCAAAGTGATCGTTTTACCAGTAAGCGTCTTGACGAAGATTTGCATTCCACCTCTCAATCTGAGGACCAAGTGAAGGGTTGATTCCTTTTGAATGTTGTAGTCGGACAAAGTTCGACCATCTTCAAGTTGCTTTCCAGCGAAGATGAGACGTTGTTGATCTGGAGGGATGCCTTCCTTGTCTTGGATCTTGGCTTTTACATTCTCGATAGTATCACTACCTTCGACTTCAAGAGTAATGGTCTTGCCAGTGAGAGTCTTGACAAAGATTTGCATTCCACCTCTCAATCTGAGGACCAAGTGAAGTGTGGATTCCTTTTGAATGTTGTAGTCGGACAAAGTTCGACCATCTTCAAGTTGCTTTCCAGCGAAGATTAAGCGTTGTTGATCTGGAGGGATACCTTCTTTGTCTTGGATCTTGGCTTTGACATTCTCGATAGTGTCGCTACCTTCAACTTCAAGAGTAATGGTTTTTCCAGTGAGGGTTTTGACAAAGATTTGCATTCCACCGCGAAGACGAAGAACGAGATGAAGGGTCGATTCTTTTTGGATGTTGTAGTCAGAAAGGGTTCGGCCATCTTCAAGTTGCTTTCCAGCGAAGATGAGACGTTGTTGATCTGGGGGAATACCTTCTTTATCTTGGATTTTAGCCTTAACGTTTTCGATTGTGTCAGATCCTTCGACTTCGAGTGTAATAGTCTTGCCGGTGAGGGTTTTGACGAAGATTTGCATTCCACCTCTCAATCTGAGGACCAAGTGAAGTGTGGATTCCTTTTGAATGTTGTAGTCGGACAAAGTTCGACCATCTTCAAGTTGCTTTCCAGCGAAGATTAAGCGTTGTTGATCTGGAGGGATACCTTCTTTGTCTTGGATCTTGGCTTTGACATTCTCGATAGTGTCGCTACCTTCAACTTCAAGAGTAATGGTTTTTCCAGTGAGGGTTTTGACAAAGATTTGCATGCCACCACGGAGACGAAGTACCAAGTGGAGAGTAGATTCTTTTTGAATGTTGTAATCAGAAAGGGTTCGGCCATCTTCCAATTGTTTACCTAAAGCAAAGAGAATAAGTTTTGTAATAAAGAATATATTATTAACTTACCAGCGAAGATAAGACGTTGTTGGTCTGGGGGAATTCCTTCCTTGTCTTGGATTTTAGCCTTGACGTTTTCGATAGTATCACTACCTTCAACTTCAAGAGTAATGGTCTTACCAGTGAGGGTTTTGACGAAGATTTGCATTCCACCGCGAAGACGAAGAACGAGATGAAGGGTCGATTCTTTTTGGATATTGTAGTCGGACAATGTTCGACCATCTTCTAGTTGCTTTCCAGCGAAGATCAAGCGTTGTTGATCTGGAGGAATGCCTTCCTTGTCTTGGATCTTGGCTTTGACATTTTCGATGGTGTCAGATCCTTCGACTTCGAGAGTGATGGTCTTGCCGGTGAGGGTTTTGACGAAGATTTGCATGATTGTAAGTTAAAACGTACAGCTAAAATGAAAGAGGAATTAATAGCGATAAATATAGAGCGAATGAAGAAAAAATGAAATAAACGACACGTTTTATAGCAAAAATGAAGGTTATGAAATAGTTGCATTGCGTCATCTTGTGAAAAAAAGACAAAAATCGATAATAGTCAGCTGATTTGGAAATATATTTTGAAAAAACTTATGGAAATGTAACGGAAAGGTAAAAATAAGAAGAGTTAAGATAAATTATCGTTTAGATTTTAAAAATATTGGATAGATTAATTACGGATCGAAAAAAATTATTACAAAAAATGGATATCAAAGTAGAGAGAAAAAAGGCAGGCAACCAACTAGCGAAGAGATGAAATATGGTGAATGAATGAATGCTGACTTGTTTGCTTTCGTCAAAGCAGCAAAGACTCTTCACTCTTTTATTCAGGCATTCTCTTTAAGAAAGTGAATGGGCTTAAAAAGGGCAAAGCTTTTTTGAAGAAAAAAATATCAAAAAATATTTAAATCAATAAAACTCTCATATTCTTTTCTTCGTTTTTTTATTCTTCATGATTGTGCTATTTTGAAAAGACTAAAAGCAGTGATGAAAAAAAAACTAAAAATTTTTACTGTTGCTTTTATATACATTTGCTCACTCACTTTCTCTCTTGAAATTTTTATGACAGCTGTTAAATATTTGTTGTGAAATTTGGTTTATGAAAGCTTTTATGTTGTTGATGAAACCAATGCAAGCGTTTTATCGAATGCTAAAAAATGGGTTTGGAAATATCAAATAAAATTTGAGAAATTAAAAGAATGTTTGATCAATGAATATTTGCTTTCGGGATTTTAAGGAACTTAAAAGTACAAAAACTTAATATAAGCCATGAACTGATAAGAGTATTGAAAAACTATTAAAGCTTTTATGACGCAGGTTGTTAATGAATAGGAACTAAAATAAGAGATAGGCTCGTGATTGATATCAGCGCCATGTTGGCTGTTTTTCTATTACATGGTTTGATTTTGTAAATCAATTTCATTTTTTTCAAAAAAGTGAATTAAAAAGCATGAATATTAATAAAGTAGATAACATTTGCTTGTTTTAAAAAATTTTTATTATAATAAAAAGGACAAAAGATATCGGGCTGAGCCGGGGATCGATCCCGGGACCTCTCGCACCCTAAGCGAGAATCATACCACTAGACCACTCAGCCATGAACGTAGTGTTGAACACTAAATTAATAAAAGCAGCCGTAAATTACATACACTTCAATTGCGAAAAATGGAGAAACTGATTCATTTTCTCGTAAAATTTATTCGGAAGAATGATGTCAAAGATAAAAGCGATGGTGTTCGTCTGTATGGGTTTTCTTCGTCAGCTTTTTTATACATCATTTGAATGATGAATTCACGGCTTAGTGGTCTAGTGGTATGATTCTCGCTTTGGGTGCGAGAGGTCCCGGTTTCGATCACCGGCTGAGCCCGATCTTTTTCCTTAAAAAATCAAACATCTTTTTTGTTTCTTTCAATAATTATGGTACCATTCTGCGCCATAATAACAAAACAATTTTGTTTTCAAACAAATTACATGTTTGCCGAAAATTAAATTAGTTCATTGGTCCCTTATATGTACTTTAGATGAAAATTTTAACGCTTGTTTATGCTTTTATTTTTGCGGTTTTTATCCTCAACCATAAAAGTTTTTGCTGATAAAAAAACTGTTTTCTGCTTTCCTCTTTCTCATTCGGGGCTTTTTTACTTTTATCTTTTGTTTTAATTTAACCGTATAATGCAAAGCCTTAATGAGCAATGAAATGATAAGAAATAAAAGGAATTCACTAGCATTAAAAATATGTTTACAACAACCCAATACTTGGAAAAGCTTTTAAAAATTTTTGTGGAAAATTTGAAAAATAAAAAAATGCAATGTTATCTGATTTTAATTTTTGTTAAAGCATTTTATAATTATTTAGAAATAAATACAAAAAAAGAGTGTCTTAAAAAATGTAAACAAACAAAGAGATAAAGAAAAGAAAGAGTTTTTAAAACAAAACATTTATTAAATATTTTTTAAATGCCGCTTATTGAGTTTTTAATCCTTTGTAAGGGACTTTGTTTGATTTGAAAACTTTATTTCTCTTTGATCATTCAAAAAATTTTTGAAGCCAATTAAAATAGAAGATTTAATGAAAGCAATAAATAAATTTATAAAATCTTGGAACCAATCAGATTTTAATTTTCCAAAATCAACAAACAATAAAACATTGGACTTGGATAGGTAAGTTAAGTATCTGCATTCTTTACCAAATTTGCAAAGTATGAAACCGGCTTTAAATAAATCCATATTCTTATTAATTCTCTTCTTTCTAAAAGAATTTTTAAAAAATTGTTTTGCTGTTTTATAAAATTTCCCTTTTTTACTTGCTTGAATTGACTTTTCATTGTTATTAAACCTTTTTTTGTAAACATAAAATAATAATTTATTTAATATTTAAAATATAATTTTTCCTTTCTTTTTTTTAATTTAAAAAATAATAAAAATAAAGGCACAAATGCATAGTAATGTGATTTAATAAAGACATTGTAAATAATAAAAAAGCAAAAAACAAAACAAAAATAAAAGAAACTCGTCCGCCAAACTTTGATAATGATGTTGTTGTTCGTGAATAAATCCGCCAATGAATATCCTTCCTCCAATGTTGTTGTTGATGGTCTCCAAAAAAATAAAATAATAACTGTAGCTTTTGTGGGTGTCAGTACAATTGTTTGAAAATGAAAATACTACAGAAAATAAAAAAGATGTTAAATGATGTGCCACGTTGTTGCTGGGATAACCTTAATTTTTTAAGGAAAAATAATGATTAATAAAAAATAATTATCAAACATATTTCTTCAAAAAAACTGCCCCAAGCAAATAAATTAATTAATTAACACATATTTTTAGTCACGTTTATATAATTTTCCTAATTCTTTTCCAACTGATTTATTTCCTGGACATTTATCTTGTTTGCAAGGCCTCAAAACAAAAACATTCATGCCTTCTTTGGATGTTTGACATTGATCCAAAAATTTTTGAACTTGCTCGTTGCATGATTGACATATTTGTGGACGCAATTTTTTTAATGCTTCTCGTAAATTATAAAGTTTTTCTGTGAGTTCATTATTTCTTCGCTCAAGTCTTTGCTTTTCAACTTGTCGATCATGATGTTCTCGCTTTCTTTTTTCTCGCGAACGTTTTGATGCTTCATTTTTACGTTTTGCTTTATCCATCACTCGTTCCATCATTCGTTCTTTATATTGTAATGGAGTTTCTTTGGGGCGAAGATTTGTATCATAATCTGAATCTTCTTCACTTGTATTATATGTGTCTTCTCTTTCCGCAGAATATGATATCCTTGGACGAGCTGTAATTATTATATGAGTTTCATCGGGGGAATCAGAAGATAATGGTTGAATAATATTATTGGTTCTTGAGGATGAGGATGATGAAGAAATTAGCGATGATGACTGTTGTGGAGTGGTCGTTGATGTTACTAGACTATGACCGTGACTGTTATCTATGCTTGGAAGGGATATTATTGACGTTGATGACGTGGTTGTATTGTTATAAACGTTGCCATTTTCAGTGTTTGGAGAAGATAAAGTTGGCATAAAACTTTCAGTTTTTGCTGTATGCTGAACTTTGTGATACTCTTCATCCCTCATTTTCTTTTCCGGAACTACTACACACGATCGAGGCCTATCATCATCCACAATAATTTCAGGTGATGGTGCACGACGCTTTTGAATGGGAGTCAAAGGTGGACTTGTTATAATTGGAATAGTTTTTGGAGTTGAAACCTTTTGTGTCATACTTTGTATTGGCATTGCTGCAGGTGGAATTTGATTAAGCATATGATGATGATTTGAAGCTGTTTGACTATAATTTGATGCTCCACCTTTTAATGCATAAACAGGAGCATACTTTTGTTGTTGATTCATAAATGATTGAGCTGCGGCAGGTTGAGGTTGTTGCGGTCTCATAAACTGCATTGATTGCAATGGCATACCTGGCATATTTTGTGGTGGTGGTAAAACTTTGGAAATAATTGGAGGTTGTGAATAAAATGCAGGATTATTATATAACGTGCTATTTACTGTGGCCGCTGAAGTGGTTGCATTTGGAAATATTGAACTACTTGGATGACTAAATGAATTTCCAGGAATATTATTAAATAAATTATTAAAATTTGATTGATTCGCTAAATTTCCTAATTGCGTAGCTGCCACTGATTTTAACTGCTGTAACTGTTTCATCTTTTTAAAGTTTTGAAACTCCAAATAATCGTTTATATCCTCTTGGGTTAGCGGAAATTGATTCATCATGATTGATGGCAGCGGCGGCACTTTTAAAATAACTAAAAAAAACTTTGATTAATTTTACATATATAAAAATAGGGAAAGTTAAAAAAAATTCCCGACATTTCCAAAAAGTAAAGCAATATTATATTTATTACGCGTATTGAATTTTCTTCTAAGTTATTCCCTGCACCCTTTTTAGATAACAGAAAAATTTAGAGACAGTCAGGCTTTTTTCGATAAAGAATAAGGTCTTTTCCCTACTTTGACTTGTTAGCGGCCATTTATACAGGAATCTTAAAAAAGGTGATTAAATATTTTTTGCTGATAAGGCAAGGCTCCGCCATTTTTTTTCTTTGGCTTAGTTTTTAACGAGTTTTTTTTATTAAATAATTATAAAAAATGCTTATCAAATATTTGGGTAAGACGGGTTTGATTAAAAATATGATAAAAGAACTTTTTTATACTGTATGTAGTAGCCAAATATCCGAAAATTAGAGTCATTGGATAAACATGAAAGATCATATGATGAAAGAAAATGCATGATTGATAGCAAACAATTTATCGCTCCTTATGGCACAAAAGCATGATAAATGATCACAATTAAAATCTATTTTTGTGCTCATTTTTTTTTATTTATGTTTATAAAAGTACTAGAAATTCTATGATTTTGAAAGAGAGACAATAATTTAATGGTTTCATAACCAAGCTGCTGGAAGTCTTTACATTTGTTCTTTGATTTTTTTTTACAAAAAATAGATGCATGATTTTTTAAACATAAAATATAAAAACTAGGAATTTTATTTTATCTATAAAGAGGCAGTAGAGACACGTGGTTTTCGTCGATCTTATGAAAATTGCATCATCATTTTCGTGCTTGAATTTTAGGTGTAACCGGAAATTATCCAAAATGATTTCTTATTACCCACGTAAGTAGAGTCAGAGTTTATTTGGAATTTATCAATTAAAAGCGAACACCATCAAAAAAAGAACACTTAAAATTTTTATCAGTTAACTTTATTAGCTGAATCATAAGGTTTTGCTTAATCTTTTTTATAAGCAATAAATACCCTCATTGGATAATTGGCTTTATTTTTAATTAGAAATTGTTCTGAGACGCTACAATTACAATAAAAAGCATTTCATAAATACGGAAATCATGGAGCTATATTTTGAAAAGAGAGCAACCGAGATATAAACAAACAACTTCTAAATGGATATTTTCTCCACAGGGTTTCATCCCTGGTTGATTTGATTAGTGGAATGGTTTTTTTCCAATCCAACAAATGCAAAAAAAACTCCTTTTTTGGATTCTAAAATCCAACTATGAAATCCTTCTGATAAACTAATGAATGACTAATTTTTACTTTAAAAAAACAAAATCAGGTTATGAATATCTAAACAGAACCACTTTGAGAAAACCAAAAGAAAACTTTTTTGGATTCAACCTCTTTGCCACCCTTTTTGTCCTCAACTTCTTATGGTAGCATTTTAGTGCAATATTCTAAGGTTTGTTTTTCTATTTTTTTAATCAAGGTGTCTAAAGAAAAAATATAACGCATTTAGATTATTTTAAATGTCTGCTTAATAATTAATGGAATTTGGAAAAGGAAAGAAAAAGCATTTAAAGTGCAGAATATAAATGTTTAATTTCTTAAAGGTTACAACTTTGGTGTGTGTATATATGTGTTTGCTTAAAAGTTGTGTAACTTTATTAAATTATTTGCCGACCTTTGGGTTTTTTTTTCCTTAAAAAACTGACTCAGCATATATTTAATTTTTTTAAAGAAAGTCTAATGGCTCCAAAATAAAAAAATAAGAATGCGGCGCCAGAATAAGGTTCTTTAAAAAAAATTCGGAGCCAACATTTTTACCCAACATTTAAAAAATTTTTCTTACCAACAAAGCAGGGAACAAACATCAAATTTTTTGTTGATTAGATATTATCAAACTTTTTTTTTGAGACTAAAGTTTCATTCAATTCAACTAACAAAAAAAGAAAAAATAAAGATGGGTGTTTTTTCCAAGCTTTGATAACAAGCATACGCAGAAATGATTATAATAAAGGTAAGTTTTTAAACAATAAACAATCATGGAAGAGTCGCACACAATTGATAAAACAAAGAAGTAATAAATAAAAACACAAAGAAAAATATGAAGAAAAATATTATAAAGCTTCAAAATACTTTTTCGATAACACAAAAAGGAAAACTTTTTAAATTACATTTGACTAAAGCTTTTTTTTGAAATATTTTTTATTTTTAGCCAGCCGCAAAGCAAGCGTCAGAGCTAGCAGAAGCAGTAAAATAAAGAACCTTTTAATTTTGCGAGAAAAAAATATAAAGGAGCCTATAATTTTAGCAAAAAAGCTACCGTATGAAAAAAATAATAAAAAAAGGAAGAAAGAAAGTAAATAAGTTAATAATTTAAAATAAGATAAAATTTTGAGGAGATTAGCTAAAAATAAATGACCAAGAATGGTAAAAATAATTTCCGTCGATTGGAAAAGCCGAAATATCGTAAAAATTGTCAGTGAACGATAAAAGAAAAAAGGGAATTTGCATTTAAGAGATTTTTAAATTTACGGTAGTCATTCGAAGAGCCTTATGACGGTGTTTATGTTTTTAAAAAAATAATAAGTCATCAGCACTTCCAATTTCCTTTTTTAATTTTTGGAAGCATCGACAGCTTTTTTAAAAAAATAACATATCCATTTTAAAAAAATGAAGCGCGTATATATAAGAGCTCAAAAGATATGTATGTGTAAGCATACGCATAAATTTAAAAATGATTCATGACTCCAACAGCTCAAATGATGTTTTATATGTAAAAAAATGAGCTGCCAATGGTCAGTTTTTTTGGAAGCAAACATATGGGGGATGGATGTATGTAATAGTACTTCACATATTTATTTTTCTAATTCCCAAAGGTGCAATTTCAAAGAATTAAAAAGCATATGATGACTTTGTTCTCACGCAATCAGTAGGCCACAGAAACACCCGGAACCCACTATTTTTTTAAATTTTAATTTGAATTTGTTTTGATTTCTGATAATTTAAATATTTTTTATAAAGGTAACGTTTCTTGAAATGTGAAAAAAATAACCACGTCATGTCAACAGCATAAATTGTTTTTAACTTTATTATTTAATTTCGAAAAATAATAATATTTTAAGGCATTTAAAAAAATTGTTTTCGTTTTAAAAAATAAATAAATAATTGTTTACAACATCATTAGGCCTTATCACAGAGTTAAGAGCTTCTTTAGTTTTGCTGCAGCTGCAAAAAATAAATTAAAAAAAACAAGGTAGAGCTATTTGAAGTAAGTGACTTTTCATCATACCTGGGTGATAAGAAAAAAAAATGTACAAAAAAATGTTTATTGTGTAGCGTTTAAATTTTTAAATGCATATTTTTTAGTTTAAATTATTTCAGGTTAAGAATCGGGAAGTAATCAACTAACTGACTTTAAGAAATTTCATGTTAAAAAATAGGTTAGAAACTACAGGTTATCAGGAAATAAAATCACGCGATATTCTATTTTTTTTTTGTTGGCGTAATTAAAGCGCAAAGGTTAAAGTATAAAAGCATTAAAGAAAAAATCACAGAAAAATAATATAATAGAAAAGAAAAAAACGCAGACGTTGCAAATCTATCAATAAAGTGATGTCTGACTGATAAAAGCTAATTGGTGTCTTTCAACATTTAACAAACAAAAAACGTCTCAAATTTTAGGTAAACTTGGACAAAGATATAAAAAATAAATAACAGACAAAGCTTTGGCTAGAAGCTGAATTATGAAAACAATGGAGCATAAGAATATGGAAAAATAAAGAAAAAAAATAATCTTGTAATCCTCAAAAAAATTTTAAAAACACAAGATACTGTTGTTCTTATTTTTATTTTTGATCAAAAAATTAGCTCTAACTGAAAAAAGGTATGCACTTTATAAACTCGGCCGTAAACAATGAAAATGAATCTTGAAAGTTAAAAAGTATCATTTATTTATTTTTTGATGAGAATAAAAAATTAACAATTCAAAAATCCACCTTCACACACAAACAACACTCATCAAAGGGATAAATATTTTTCTTTGAAGAAAAGAAATGTTTCAAACATTATTATTAAAAAATTTTTTTTAAAAGAAAGCGATTTCACTGTTACCAACAAATTAATAAGTATGAATACAAAATAAATTCTCTTTGTGCCCCCACAAAAAATAAAAGTTCATTTGAAGGTTGCTTGATTTTAGACTATAACAAAAAAGTTGAAAACAACTAAAAAAACAGAGTTATTAGGATTTTGGTGCTTTAAATTTTTTTTTATTATGATTGTCGCCTACTTTTAAAATAAATGTTTTATTGCCTTTAAAAAAGATCAAAGAGATCACAGATTTATGGAATTTTAAACGTATCTCAAAAAGTTGTAAAGTCTATTTCGAGTTTTAAAAAATATTACGCATTTTAAAGCCAAAAGAAGTGTTTCCAATAAATAATAAAATAATTTAAAAACATATTGTATCTCTAAATAAGGCCATCTAACAAGTCACCGCCATAAAAAAAATTAAAAGCAAATAACCATAAACACAGACGCGAATTTATGTACGTAATTTTTTTATTATTGTTATATAAACAACTCTTTTTATACGCTTCTAATAAATAATATTTTTAACTAATTGTTTCGAGCTAAAATAAATTAATTCCAAAAAATTAATTATTTTCAGATAAAAAATCAAAGATTATCGCATATTTACGGTATTTTTTTTAGGTCAAATGGCACAGTTGCTTTTTTTAATGTCACTTTATTGAGAAGCTTGTTTTTCAAAAAAATTTTGAAAAAAATATTATTGTTCTAAAAAAGTTTTTTGTTTTTTGGAAGGTAAATATTTTTTTAATTATACCCGTATTTATTTATCTAAAAGTTAGAAAAAAAACTTATATTTTTATAAATGTAAGATATTTCCTAAATGAATTTCGCGACGATTGTGAAATATGTATTTAATTTTTCACGCGCGGCCTAGATTAAAATTTAAATTGTAATAGTGTTTAAATATTTAAAAAACCAATTAAAAATATACCGTAAATTTATTTCTAACCTCATAATTCACTATCATAGTCTCGAAGGTTAACAAAATAAAGATAACCTTTGCATGCTTATATATTTTTTTAAATTTTAAATTTTAAATTTAGTTTAGAGGTGCGTAAACTTTTACTTTTAAAGCACCAGCTGGCATTTACTCCTATGCACACTATTGCTGCTACGGTTGCTGCAAAGAAAAAAAAGGTTGAGCCGAAAAAAAAAACTTCTAAAACTTTGTCATTTTTTTAAAATTCCAATTTTAGCTTTTATTCCTCCATTAACAAAAGTGCATATATATCCTGGTTATTTTAACTCACTTTTCTCTCTCTCTTTTTATAACAAAAATAATGCCCTTTTATAAACATTAGCAACGACAAAAAAGATGCAATAACAGATGATTCTGGGAATTGAATTTATTTATTTACTGTAACTTTCTGAAGCACAATTTCAAAAAAAGAAAAAACGGTATCCTTTTCTTAGTCTTAGTCCTTCGCCATTTCCATAAAAAAGTTGAAAAAAAAAAGATTAATAAATAACAATAAAAATGGAAAAATAAATACTTTTTTAATTTGTGTTTTACTTTTTTTTACATAAGCGTGAGAGAGCCTTTTTTAAAAGTGCACTATTGCGACAAACATTTTCCATCGCCATTTATTGCTACCTCTCTCTATTGCTGCTTTGGCTTTTGCTACTAATAAGTAAAAGAAAAAAGAATTACTTTTCTCATTTTTAAATTAACTAACTGCTGCGGCCAATTTGAATATGCCCAATTGCACTTTTATGTGTATGTCTCTCTCCTTTTCATTTTCATTCCCCTCTCTAACTCTCACAAACACGACTACCGTAAATTTCATATAACCTTTTTTTATTCTTGTGCCGCGTTCAAAAAAAAAAAGAAAAAAAAATTACACCAGGGAAAAAAACAAGATTATAACTAACAATTTCAACGTTTTTCTTTCTTTTTCTTTTTTCAGACCAAACATTAGAGATTGCTTTCATTATTGCCACAGGGAAAAAAAGAATAAGGAAATAGAAAAAAGTGATTGGGTTAAAATAAGAAAAAAATGTGGTGATTTTTTTAGGTAAGTAAATTATTGAAAATTCACTTTTCAGCTGCAATACACCCGCAAAAAAATTTTTTAGAGAAGGATGGCTACAAATTTAAAATTTACTTTTTTTGGCAAAAAAACATACAAAGAAATAAATAAAAATTGGAGTTACTAATTTAGTTGAGAAATTTTTTTCTTAGTTTCTTAGAATAAACTTAAAAAAATTACGCAAGAGAAACAATAATTTTTTTATGTGAGTTAAGCAAAGATCAGGGACTCTACCAAACAAAAAAGCGGGGGAAATAATAATAATTTGCAAAAGATGTACTATTATGCTTATTGAGTTGGAAAAAAAAAGTTAATGTGTTGAGGGATACTGTATTTGATAATAAAAAAACCTAAATTTTTAAGAGAGGTTCTGCGAGCTGATTCAAATCGGGCGGAACAAAATTTTTTTTATTTTTTATTTTTCTTTACCAATCGGTTCTAAAAAATATTTAAAAATTATTGGCGTCAAGCTTTTTCTCAAAAACTGAGCAGAATATGCAAATTCTTTATATTGAAGTTGAAAGCATGTATTAACTTCAAAAATTCGGCTAAATTCACCCATGAAGTATAATAATTTGATTTTTATCCAGTATTATCTAATAGATTGCGGGCTAATTTATGGTGTATACCATATATTTAAGTATTCAATAAAAATGAAGAGAAATTTTCATATTTATTTTTCAAATGGATGCCATTTCTTAACCAAGGTATTTGGGGGACCTAAGAAAAATACCATATATCCCCCAAAATCTCCTCTATCGATTCATTAAAAAATTTTAAAAAAAAAGCGGGTCGGTTTTGAGTTTTCCATCACGATGTGCGAGCGACCACCATTTTTTACGGGGAAAATGGTTTTTTCACTTTTTTCTTTGTTGAAAACAATATGAACATAATGCCAAAAACGAAAAGAAAAAAGTGAAAAAACCATTTTCCCCGTAAAAAATGGTGGTCGCTCGCACATCGTGATGGAAAACTCAAAACCGACCCGCTTTTTTTTTAAAATTTTTTAATGAATCGATAGAGGAGATTTTGGGGGATATATGGTATTTTTCTTAGGTCCCCCAAATACCTTGGTTAAGAAATGGCATCCATTTGAAAAATAAATATGAAAATTTCTCTTCATTTTTATTGAATACTTAAATATATGGTATACACCATAAATTAGCCCGCAATCTATTAGATAATACTGGATAAAAATCAAATTATTATACTTCATGGGTGAATTTAGCCGAATTTTTGAAGTTAATACATGCTTTCAACTTCAATATAAAGAATTTGCATATTCTGCTCAGTTTTTGAGAAAAAGCTTGACGCCAATAATTTTTAAATATTTTTTAGAACCGATTGGTAACAACAGAAAAAAATTTAAAAAAAATTTGTTCCGCCGACTTCGAAAATCTTTAAATTCACTCGTAGAGTCTCTCTTAAGTTCTTAAATCAAATAAAATTTCAAAAACGACCTATAATTTTCAAACGCCTTTACTTATGGTGGAATAAAAAGAATTATCGGAGAAGTAAAGCATAAATAAAGAGCAGACATTCCCAATATTAATTTTTTAATTACAAAAGTCTCAAAAGTTTAGTTAAGCGTAAACACAAAGAAGAAAAATGATTACAAGCAATTTGCTGTGTGTTTTAAACAATTTAATCGCAGATACAATTTTCAAGTTAAAAAAAGTAGTAATTAAAAAGTAATAATTATAATTATTAAAAAGTTTTGTAATAAGTTCTTATTCCGTCCGCCTTCTTTAATTTTCAGAAAATCTTTAAATGGCGGGGGAAAGGAAGACTACACAAAGTTATGCAATTCACTTATTACATTATTTTCTTGGATGAATAAGCTAGGGTTAAGTTAGATTGAATCTAATAAAATGAGCTACAATCATAAATTTTTACTTCCACTTATTGTCTGAAAAAAGTGAGAAAAAATGAAAGCACAGAGGTTAAAGGGAGTGTCTCAGCAAACGAGAAAACTCCTTACAGCGGGTGTTCCTAGCCCGAAAGTTTTTTTTCATTGTCTCAAAAGCTTACAAAGAGCTTCAAATTTTTTGTAGCTTTTTGTAGCACTTTGTTTTTTTTTCTCAAAATGCTACAAAAAGCTACAAAAATTCGTAGCACTTTGTAAGCTTTTGAGACAATGAACTTTCGGGCTAGGAACACCCGCTGTAGTAAAAGTTTTCTCGTTTGCTGAGACACTCCCTTTAAAGGTTGTCAAAAAAAATTAAAGCTTTATCGAGAAAATAAGATTCAGAAAATATTGTGAAGAGCTTTAAAGAAAATTCACATAGTAATCCAAAGATTTAAAGGAAAAAATATTTCCATTGATATGCGAAAGCTGCAAAACAATGGTGTCATCATTACCAAAAAAAATAACAATCTTTCATCGAGCTATTGTAAAAAAAAAATAAGCAGCTCAAAAAAATTTTGATCATCTGATTTATTAATCAAACATAAAGAAAATATTTTGTTTGATTAACAACAATTTGTTGCTTTCACTTACGCCTCTTAAAATAAAGCTTCAATCACAAAAAATTACAAACAATGAAAATGTTTTAATTTTAAATATAACCTGTGATTTCAATCTCCACCTTTCATCAAAGAAATGTAAATACACAAGAAAATATAAAAGTTTGTTCAGGGGTTGGTGGGGATGGATGAAGAAGAAGAAAAAAAAATGCACAAAACAGCAGCAGCAAGCATAAAGCTAAAATTTAAACAACGACACCGCAACCGCAACACAAACATTCTTGAATTGGTTTTTCTTTTTTAATTGTAAAAGTGCAATAAATAAAATCAACGTCATCTCATCATATTTATTGTTTCCGTTTACATGAAACACAACAACCATAAAAGCAATTTTAAACATGACATGGGAAAACTAACAAACAGCGAACGGATAAACTTTTAACTCTCAAAAAAAAGGTTAAAAGCGCACCATTTTAAACAACTCCCAAAAGAATGGATTTCAAGCGCAATAAAGCTTTTTTATGAACTCTAGCAGCATACAACTACGGTAACGAAAGTTCTTACATAAACAAAAAATTTGTAGACTTCTCAGACAATTAAAACTCCTCCACCACCTTCACACCACAAAAAAAAAGAATAAAGATTTTTCAAAGGAAACAAATATCTTTAATTACTTTCATTTTTTCTACTAACCTATTTTACAATTTAGATGTTAGTTAAGAAAGAGAAATTGAAAAAGTAAATAATTAAACCAAAAATTTCTTTAAAGAAAAACAAAATAAATTTTTTGACAAAAAAAAGTTTTTTTCGTGGAATTTTTCTTCCACTTTTTTCATTCAAGAAAAAATAAATAAAGAAAGAAAAAAGAAAGAAAGGTATGTGTTTGCTGATTGCTTAAATTTAAAACCAACGAATATAAAAAAACATTTTTCTTTTCATTTTTTATTTTGTAAAAAAAAGCTTTTCTTTTTTCTTTCCTTTTCTTACTTCCGTCTCAAGCAATATGTACAAACAGGCGGGTAGGTAGGAAGGAGGCGATACATAAAAGTTAGTAAACAACATGCGAAAAATGAAAGCTATTGTGAATATTTTTTAACGTAAAAAAAGTCTTAAAAAACAGCTTTTATTGAAATGAAAAAATTTCATTGTCGATTGAGCAATAATTGTGTAATAAAGCCAATACCACTATATATTTTTTTTAAAAAACCTAAAGAAAGATTTGTTTTGGAGAGGTTCACAACCATTAATTTTGTAAAGAAATTGTAAGTCTTTTTAAAGCTTCAAAGTTCAACAAACAAAATTGGAAACAAAACAAAATTTATAACAGAAAGATAATAAACATATTAAAATACAACAAGAGAAATAATAATAAATACAAAAGAACAAGTTAATAAGAACTAAATACTTTCGTTGAATAGCTTGATTCTGATTTATTGAAAGTTTCCATCGACAAAAGATACTTCAGGTCAAAAGGAAGAAGAGAATCATGAGTTTCTAATTTGAATCTAAAAAGCAACCATTATGCACAGTATTTAAGAGAGAAAAAAAACTTACTGAAAAGTATCAAGATTTGATAAGCTTTTTATAAAATCAGCGAATTCATCAAAAGAATAATCCGATTGAATGCCACCAGAAAATTTCAATTCTTTTAACCCAGGCGTGATCATCTTTTTCAATTCATCTAAAGGCATACAACTAACACAGAGATCAAGAAATTTGATTGAATCAAATGAAACAGGTAAAGTTTGAAGGATATGAGCGTCGATTATATTTGATAAACTGAAGATTTTGATTGAATTCATAACTTGGTATTTACCATTGAATCTTGAAATATCATCACCATTTATTCCTTTGCAGAATTCATTTTCTTTGCAATAACAGGAGAAAGAGTAACTGCATCGAGTTTCAAAAAAAAATAGTGATACAAACATTTGCAATGACATGACAGCGTTTTATGAGATTTCCTGTTGAAGCATTGATTCGAGCAAAAGTTTTCATTGTTTGGCCATCACAAATTTCAGCAAATCTTCGTTGACAAACATAAGGTAAAGATGGAAAATTGAAAGTTTCGTGATTTGAGAAGCCGAAATCCGTTGAATCATTTGATTTCATCGCATAATTGTTATTCATTTTGAAATCTGAAACCAAAAATGATTGATACAAGCTATAAAAAAAATATATTCGACAAAGCACGTATTAACGAATCACGAAGTAAAAAGTTTACAAAATAAATACCGTAACCAAAAAATGATAAAACAGTTAAAAAATCAAATAAAAACATTTTTCGAAAGAACGTTTGATAAGAAAGAATAAATGATTGAAGATTTTTTGTTTGCATTGAAAGCAAAAAACTTCTGCTATGAATTTCGTTTCGACTTTTTTTGGCGCGCTTTTCCCTCACAACTTTTTTGCAAACACATTTCTTCCACAACTTGCAAATATAAAAGAATCATCACAAGGCAAAAAATAATAAGCATTAAAGGCAAAAGAAATACAAGAATTTCAAATATATTAACAAGTTTATTTAATAAAAAAACATCAAAACAAAATCAACAACAATGTAAATACATAATAAACAACTAAATCAAAAAATATCATCTAAATCTGGTTTATGTGTCGTAAACCTTTTTGGCGCGACATCAGCACCTTGGGATTCTACCGTGAATCGAGGAACAATATTCATTGACTGGAGTTCTTGGAACAATAATTTGCAGGCATATGGAATAGCAATATCTGAGACAGCTTCTGACGATCGACAATAATCACAGTATCCATTGTATCCCATGAGACCACATTTTGCACAAACTTCGATCTAAAATGCAACAATAAGTTAATGCCTCGATCATCATAAAAGTTAAAAAAGTTTACCATAAATTGATCAGAGGAAATCATTAGACGTTCATTGATGAGATTTGATACTCCATAGGCAATTAAACAATCACGTTCCATTTCACCAAGACGAAGTCCACCATCGCGTGCACGACCTTCTGTTGGTTGTCTTGTTAAAGCAGATTTCGGTCCACGACCACGAGCATGCATTTTATCGAGTACCATATGTTTGAGTTTTTGATAATAAAGTGGACCAAAATAAATGTATGCTGTCATTGCTTCTCCAGTTGCACCATGACATAAAATATCTTTGCCCAAAAAGTTGAAACCATGTTGCATTATTTCATTGC
The DNA here is from genome assembly GCA_028622995.1 of Panagrolaimus kolymaensis. NCBI lineage: Eukaryota > Metazoa > Nematoda > Chromadorea > Rhabditida > Panagrolaimidae > Panagrolaimus > Panagrolaimus kolymaensis. The sequence goes on from JAJQJQ010000006.1 coordinate 7,598,679, forward strand.
TTATTTCTTCCACTTGTTCACCGGCAAAAGCTGTTGAAGAGACAAGACGACCTGACATTGCACCAGTTTTACTGCTGAGTAATTCCATAAGTTTGCCAACTGTCATACGACTTGGATAACCATGAGGATTCATAATAAGATCAGGAACGATACCTTGTTGAGAGAAAGGCATATCTTCTTGAGGAACAATAATACCACAAACACCTTTTTGTCCATGACGACTACTAAATTTATCACCAAGTTCAGGACGTCTAAAAGAATAACAACATTATTAAAATAGAGATAAGAAAGAAAATACAAACCTGCATTGAGAATGAATAACTTTAATCATCGTTACTTTGTCTTCGTTGGTTGTAAGAAGTACTCGATCAACAACAGCAGGAACAGGGCCACGATAGCTTGATGATGAATTTTTATATTCCACTGAGCCAGGATTAGCCAAAACACTTTCACCAGTTTGAACCACGGGAGACATTTTACTTACAACAAAATCTTTCTTCTTTAGTCTTGCCCCAGGACGACAAATACCATCATTATCCAAACTAGAACAAACAGGAACGGGCTTCTTTTTGATAGGATCAATTGTTGGAGGCAATGAACGATCACATGATTGATTGGCGTAAGTTCGAAGAGTATCCTTGATATAACGATTAACCAAACATCGTCCAAATCCACGATCCAATGATGCTTTATTTAGAACCAAAGCATCTTCAATATCATAACCAGAGAAAGACATAACAGCAACAGTAGCATTTTGACCAGCTGGAAGATCTTCAAAATGACAAATTCTAATAGCACGAGTTGTACAAAGTGGACGTTGTGGGTATACCAAGAGATAAAGAAGAGTATCAGCTCTAACAGGTAAATTAATAGCTGATGCACCCATAGCTTGTTTACCCATAGCACACTGATAAGTATTTCGTGGTGATTGATTATGATTCATGTATGGAATAATATTTGCACATACTCCAAGGATTGTAAATGGTTCAATCTAAAAAGAAAATCAGTTAAAATAATGTCAAGTAAATCACAACTTACTTCCAAATGTGTTGTATTCTTTTTAATGTCCTTTTCATAAACAGCAAATAGTGAATTTCCAGATTCATTAACATCAACGAATTCAACAATTCCTTGTTCAACAAGATTATCAAAGCTCATTTCGCCTTTTTCAACAGCCAGAACATGCTCTTCGGTCAGCATAGGTTTTTGATCATCACCAATAATAATGTAAGGCCGGCACAATCGTCCACCATCAGTCGAAATATGAACAACCCTTTGATCATTGATAACAGATACGGATACATAGCGACTAATATAACCTCTTCGTCGCATTTGTCGAATTGAAAGAGCAAGTCGAAGTGGATCAGCAGTCAAACCAACGAGAACGCCATTCAAAAAAGCTGTATAAATATGAGACTGATGAATTGCAGAAACTTTGTTGTAGCACATGGATTCGACACCAGAATTAAACATCAGTCGACGAATTTGCTAAAAAAAAGAGAATTTTAGGAAAGAAGAATGGTAAAAAAATACAAACCTCATCATCGGAATCAGTTGTAATATGACACATCAAAGCCAAACTTTTGACCAAACCACAAGATTCTCCTTCGGGTGTATCGCAAGGACAGAGCATTCCCCATTGTGATGGTTGAAGCGAACGTGGACCAGATACTTTACGAGTTCTTTCAAATGTTGAATTAATTCGAGACATCATACCCAAGACGCTGATATACGATAGCCGACAAAGAACTTGAGTAACACCCATTCGATCCATCTTAAATCTCTTTATGCTCCAATTTCCTGTTGATAAAGCATAAGTTAATCCAGAAGTAATAAAGTCTTGTCGAATATGTTTTGTAATATCCAAAGGAGTCGCCAAATTTCTCGTGAGGTAAGAACCTGCAACACGTCTCAATTCCAAGTTGAATCGTTTAAAAAGATCTTCAAAAAGTAGTGCAATCATAGAGCCAGCAAGTTCAATTCTTTTGTTTCCATAGAAATCGCGATCATCTTCAGAAAATATACCAACTTCAGCTTCAATTAGTCGTCGAACCATTAAACCCAAGTAAACAGCTTTCATTACCATGGAACCATCGGGACAAGGAATGTGAGAAATCAAAGAATTATGTAGGAAATCTAATGCGTCATGAATTCGCATATCACCTGCATTACCACGGAAGCGTCGTGATTTAATCTGTAAAACAAATAGTTGAAATATGGAATGAAGAAGAAAAACTTACTTTGTTAGCAATAAAAGTAACAGCCTCTTCACTACTTCTGATTTTCAAAGTTGTTCCTTCAATCATTGACGCTCCTATTGCTCCAATAAAGTGCTCATCACATCCGATAAGAGAAACGACATCAGCATCAGATTCCATACCAAGAGCCTAAAATTTATTATATTAATTCGATGAATCGTATATTTAACAAAAGTTCTTACCTTAAATAAAACGATGATAGGAACATCTTCAGAAAGTTGATTATGTTGAATGTAATATTTTCCTTTCTTATTTACCATATAAGTTTTTGATTTTCTTTGTGATGTAACACTCATAACTTCACAAACTAATTCTTTCTTGGAATTTCGATTGATCATTATACGATTCTTTGCCATTTGTTCATGCATCAAAACAACTTTTTCTGTTCCACGAATAATGAAGTATCCACCAGGATCATAAGCACATTCCCGAGTTTTCGCCATATCTTCCAGTGTTTCCATTTGATAAAGAGCACATCGGTTTGATCGAACCATAATAGGCATTCTTCCAATAGTTAATCCTCGACGCAAAACTCTTTGATTACCACGAGTATATTCAAGATCAACCATGATTGGAGCTGAATAAGTTATATCACGGAGCCGGCATTCTTGAGGTGTAATCTTGTTATTCACATCGCCTATTTCTTCTTCATAATTGACTCTTTCAACCCATATCTTCCGATACCTAAAAATGAAAGTGAAATAAGGTCAAAAAATTGCAAGGAAAAACTCACTTCACAAACCACGTAGAATTAGCATCACATGTAACATAATTATTAGTACTTAAAATATTTGAAATTTCTTCATCGACGAAATAATTGAACGAATGGAGATGTTGATGAGCGAGACCACGAGCTTTGAGAAAAGCAGGAAACAACTTCCATTTATCAGGAATGGGAGGTTGTGGAGAAGGATAATTCACAGGATCGCCAGGTGGAAGATGGACATGCTAAAATATAACAAATGAAAGACATAAGATAACATTGTGAACAAACTTTATATTCAGATTTTAAATTTTTACCATCATCTGCTTCAATTAAAGTATCATTTGAATCCCAATCGTTACCAATGCCATAATTGCATAGCTTCATATCAAGCTTTGAATCATCATCTGAATCCATTTCTGGTTTGTATCACGTAGCCTGAAATGTTTTCAATATAAAGAAAATGAAGAATGATTTGGAAAAAAATATATCAAGCAAGAAATTACAAAACAAACGAAGAAAAATAGCCTCGCAAATATGTGAAAAGCGAAGTGGAATAAAATATGTATGATTGCTTTTATCTCTCATGGTAATGGTAATCGAAAGCAATGAGAAAACAATCATCAGCAGAAATTAGAAGAAAAAAAATCAAATAAAAAACGTGTAAAAATCTTCCTATTTTTTGAATGAAGCTTGTTGCATCATAAAAATTTTTGATTGAATGTTCAAAATCAACCAACCAAAAACTTTTTATCATTTCGTCGTAAGAAGCCAAATGCAATGTGAGCGAGGACTTTTAAAATTTTTAGGCCTTCAAACTTCCATCAAATTCTTCATCAATATTCCAAAATATTATAAAATTTTATTGAATTGCATAAGTTTGTTTAATCGAGCTTTAAAAAATACGGAAACAGAAATGTTAAAAGTGTTAAAAACTATTGTAAATAGTCAAAAGAAATTTTTTCAATTCTCACACATTACTTCGGCAATTAAAAAAAGCTTTAGGTTTTCAAAATTTTTTATTATTATTTTTAGCAACTATCGATGTTGTTACTAACAAAAATACCTTAAAGTACTGTATTTTAGATTTCAAATAGCAAAAAGTCACTTCAAGCTATTCTTCACAAACAATAAATATCCTGGATTCTGCAATTATTTATGTATTTCTTCAAAGCTTTTTATAAAAAACTATAAACAATTGTATTTTTTTCTCCATTTAGTCTTTCTTTTTTCTTTCTTCAAAATTTTAAATATTATTAATTCAATCAACAAATATGGAATCCATGGATTTGAATTCTTCCCAAAAATTATCTGAAGAAGAAACATTTGATTTTCCTTCATTACCTTGGGTTTGTCAAAGGAGATTTGCTGAAATTTGTGATGGACAAAGCTTAAAAACGTTTGCTTCAATTAATTCTTTCACTCGAAAACTTACAAAAAGATGTCACACAATTAATGATGTTCTTATTGATGCAACATTTTGTTCAAGATGCACTTATACCATTTTGTGTTACTGCAAAGAAAATGAATTTTGTAATGGCGTTGATTTTTCTTCATTCAAAGACAAAATCCCAGCTGGTTGTCGAACCAGAATTATAAATGGTGCAAAAGATAGCAAAACAGATACTGCTTTTCTAGAAAGTTTACCAATCAATTTAAATTCAATCGAAAACCTTTTCATCCATGTTTATCAAATAAATTTGGAAGATTTGAAAAAGCTAATTACACCTGAATTAAAGTCATTGGATTTTATTGGTGGAATTAAATCGGATTGTTCATTAAAACAATTCGTTGAATTCATCCAAAATTTATCGAAATTGGATTTTGTCAGGTGATTTTTTTATAAATCTTTATTACGTTTGCATTTATAGATTCAGTATGAATGATTCATACAATTCTCTTCCATTTTCTTCCGATGATTGGCTTCAACAAATTTCTAATTTCCCTAACTTTTCAATTTGGAAAGGAAAGTATATTAAAAATTGTGGTTTTCGAAATTTCCAAAATTAATCCAATAATTCTCATAACTTTTTAAATAAATACTCGAAGAATTTTATTTATTGAAGCAAGTCATAAGTCTCTCAGCTATTGTATTCTTTCAATATTCTTTGCATAATAATACTAGCTTTTATTTGTTTTTCTTTGCAATAGTTGTTACCCTTTTTTTGTTGATATCATTTATTTCTGATAAACACTTTATTTCTTTTTTTCGACGAGAATCAAATTAAATTTTATCTCCTCAAACACATGCAAAAGTTTTATCTTTTTTGAATAAAGTTTTGTTTATAGAGCTTTTGGTTAATTTATTCCTTCTTTGATTAGAAATTTTTTTAATAAAGTAAAGAAAAAAGCTTTCAAATAATGCATCATAACACAAAGATGATTTTAAAAAAATCAAATTTATTTATTTTTACATTCTAATCAAAGTATTAAAATTACATATATACAAAATTACAATTTTTTGTAGCATACGACGACACCTTCAGCACAGCATGGAAGATTTTCATAGACGAGTTTACCATTATCCTTGAATTTGTCATATGGAAAAGTGAAGGCAACATTCCAATATTTCTGAAAATAAAATTTTATAACAAATAACTGAAGCCAAGATCCCAAAAATTTTACTTTTAGAATATCAGCAGATTCTTTTCCAACACATTCACCAATAACATAATTGCATCCTTTTTCTTTTCCAACTTTTAACGTTAATTTCATAAGAACAGGGAAAATTCCAAGGCTGAAAAAAAAGAAAAGAAATTATGAGAAGTTAACATGAAAAAAATTCTAAAGTCATTAAATTTTTACGCATGTTCTTATTGAGATCATACATATTTCTCATATTAGGATTTTTATAGCTCTTTGATTCTTTTTAACAATTTAAAAAGCATACTTTTGATATTCTTTTCTAATTCCAGAAGCTTCACTAATAAGGATTTGTTGGACATCAGGTGGAATAAAGCGAAGAATTTGAGAAAATGGAGCATCAAGTACAGTCAATAATTGATTGGCTTTATGAGATTTATATGGACCATTTTGGATATCTAAAAACAACAAAATTTCTCGTTGAACAAAAGAAGCTAAGATCCAACCTTCACTATAATCATCTTTGATTTCAAGAACAGGATTTTCCATATATGAGCCATTTGAGAAATGTTTTCCAAAATCTTCTTTTTTGATGCAATAGGAAACATTAAAACCAATAGCTTTGTCTTCGTCTTTCACAAGAAACGATACCCTTTCATGAAGTTTAGATCCGATATCATCATAATGAAATTGAGCAAAATCATCATATGTTCCATCTGAAAAATGTAAAATTAAAGTTATAAAAAACAAAACAAGTAAAGCTTACTTAATTGGCTGACAATGCTGACGTTTTTCATAAAATGATCACAAACCATTTGGCCCATAAGTGGAATATCCTTTTCATCGAGAACTTCAATGCGAAGTTGCTTCTTTTCACGATTTTTGGTTCTGTAGTTTACTGTTTCAATCAAAGGACGATCAGTTCGAAAATCTTTGAGATAACCATCAATGTATTCTTGTCGAGGTAGAACAGGATAATGTTTGATGGTTGAAGACGATGCAAAACGAAGAGATGCTGAAAAAATTCGAAATTGAGAAAACAAGTGACGTGAAGATGTCAACATTTTGGCGCGATAATTTTCTGCAGCGATAAGTTGTAAAGACATGTTTTTATGGGAAAAGAAAAATCCATTTAAAATTTATGCAAATTATTTGAAGTTCCAATGACATCCAAAACAAGAAGAAATAATGAGATCAAATTTATTTTTTTACATTCTAATCAAAGTGTTAAAATTACATACATATATACAAAATTACAATTTTTTGTAGCATACGACAACACCTTCAGCACCACATGGAAGATTTTCATAGACGAGTTTACCATTATCCTTGAATTTGTTATATGGAAAAGAGAAGGCGAAATCCCAATATTTCTGAAAATTAACCTTTATAATAAATAACTGAAGCCAAAATAGAAAAAAAAATTTTACTTTAGTAATGTCAGCCATTTCTTTTCCAACGCATTCAATGATAGCATAATTGCATCCTTTTTCTTTTCCAACTTTTAACATTAATTTCATAAGAGCAGGAAAGATTCCACAGCTGAAAAACAAAAAAAATAGGAGATATTGAAACAAAAGATTCAAAGCAAATGGATTATTCCATTTTTTCCCCTCCCATTCTGCATTATGAAAGATTTTCAAAGCTTTAAACTTCTCCAAAAAGCTTACTTTTGATATTCTTTTCTAATTCCAACATCTTCGATAAAAAGGATATGTTCGACATCAGGTGGAATAAAACGAAGAATTTGTTGACTTGGAGCATCGAGAAGAAAAAACAATTGATTAGCTTTATAAGATTTATATGGGCCATTTCTGATATCTAAAAACACCAAAATTTCTCGTTGAACACAAAAAGTTAAGATCTAACCTTCTCCATAATCATCTTTGATTTCAAGAACAGGATTCTTCATGCTTAAACCATTTGTAAAATATTTCCCAAAATCTTGTTTTTTGATGCAATATGAAACATTAAAACCAATAGCTTTGTCTTCGTCTTTTACAAGCAACGATATCCTTTCATGAAGTTTAGGTCCTACATCATCATAATAAATTTGAGCAAAATCAGCGTATGTTCCTTCTAAAAAAAGTATGGTATAAATCGCTTTATGAATAAAAAAAAATTGTTACTCAAATTTCTTCTTCCTTAGTAACAAATAAAAAACAAGAAAAGAAACTTACTCAATTGATTGACGATGCTGATATCTTTCATAAATTGATCACAAACCATTTGACCCATAAGTGGAATATCCTTTTCATCGAGAACTTCAATACGGAGTTGCTTCTTTTCACCATTTTTAGTTTTGTAATTCACTGTTTGAATCAATGGGCGATCAGTTCGAAAATCTTTGAGATAACCATCAATGTATTCTTGTCGTCGAGGTGGAACAGGATAGTGTTTGATGGTTGAAGAATATGCAAAACGAGAAGATCCTGAAAAAACTCGAAGTTGAGAAAACAAATGACGTGATGAAGAAAGCATATTGACGCGGTTTATTTTCAGTGGGAATTAAAAGATTTAATTCTTAATTAACTTTTTATATAATTTATGGGATTTGATTTTGGAAAAAAGGCAATAAAAAATGCAAATTAAAACTGTTAATAATTTTTGAGTCAATTTTCTTTTTCTTTTTTTTTGACGGAAGTATCAAACTCAAACTGAATTTTTTCTGTTTATTGGTTCAACTTTTTAGATTTATCCATTTTACACATTTACATTCCCAATAATAAAAGAGCTCTTTAAAAAGCCGTTAACCTTAAATAAACAAACGAATATGGTTCGGGAAATAAATATATATTCAATAATGGTCAAATTTTTGTTTTTGTTTTCGTCCTTCAAAATTCAATTTCCCTTTCTTTTCTGTGTCGTCGCTTGCTTATATTCGTAGAAGAAAGAAGCATTTTTATGGGTTTTGAATAATGCATACTTTATATTTTTGCGACGTTTGTTGACACCTTTCTTCTTCTTCTCGTTCTGCGGCTTTTTTATTACATATAAGCTTTTCTAAAATTTTAGTTTTCATTAATACCCCACACATACATACACATACTAAACCTTTTTTTTTTAACTTGTTTTTACGGAACAGAATTTCCTGTTTTTGTTAACACTTTTTTATTTATTAAAAACTTGGAGAAAGAAGAAAAAAACTCGAAGACTTTTTTTGGATTAGCATAGTTCTTTTTTCTCTTCCTATTTCTCGAAAACGAACAAGTTAATCCGAGTTTTTTTCTTTTGCAGCAACAGCAAACGATAGACTTCTAAAATGGTAAGGAAAAGAAAAAGGAAAAGTTCAGTTTTTTGTGTTGAAAAAATCGTGTTGATAATGACAGAATGATTAGGGTTTGTTTAGGGTGCTTGTTGTGACTTTGTGTTTTGATATTGAAACGACGAAAACACGATATTCATTTTTTGGTCGGTTTATCAAGCAAGCTACCATAATTTTCGCTTTAGAGCTCACTGATATTTTTTTCATGGATTTAAAAGTTTTATGAACGTTGAACTCTTTAATGTTTTACTAATGAACCCATCAACATAAATCAAATCCTTTATCTCGTTAACCACTTTAACTTTTTTTATTCTATTGATCTGCGTCAACATTTAATTTTGTGACGAGAAAATGACTAAACCAGATGTCCTCATTCCTTTTATCCCTTTTCATTATTGTCTCAAAAATTTAATCTCAAAATATTTTTTTTATCTTCTCCTCTGAGTATCTGAGCAATCTTTTTCTTCTTCTGTTTCCTCTTAACCCAAGCTTGTTCTCACAATAATGTTGTTTTTTCAACAATAGACAAAAAAATATTATTTTTCTTGCGTGTGTTAAACAATCATTTTCAAATAATAAAAAACGTCGTCCAATCATTTTGGATGATTGTTGGATGATGAGTGAAAAGCTTACACTTGAGAATTTACCTTTCCTCTTCTTCTTTCTTCAATTCTAAATCAACTTTCTCTTTTTCCGAGAGTGAGAGAGAGAAGGATAGATATATCTATTTTCTCCACTTGGGAATCTTCTTCTTTCGTTTTTTAAAAAAAATATTGTTGATTGAAAAAATTTTTTTTGCGCTTCTTCATCATTGATTTCACGAGTTTATTATTTAAAAACTTTATGAAACGAAAAACTATCAAATTCCTTTTTTACGCGATCGATTATAGTCTAATCTCGCTCGGCGTGTTGTAGTCGTCCTTGAAAGGATACTTTAGATTGTATCTTCTTTTTGCTGAGTGAATCCTTGAAACTGAATCCGCTGCATTTTGAAATCCTAAATTTGATAGCTATTTTTTTTATTTTATTATTGCTTCGATATTAAATTTTCTTGTCTGCAAAGCTATCATGTTTTTTGGATATCACTATAAAAAAAATTCTTCTCGTCAAAAGCTGTTGTATTGTTGGCCTAAAAACTAACACGAAAAAATAAAAGCTATTGAAAAATTCTAAGTTTTTTAAAAAAGGTTGACTCATTTTTCTAATCTTTGAAAAAAGCTATTTTTCACGTGTTTACTATACTCGAAAATGTTTTTGCTCTCTCGCTAGCTTTTTTTAATTCTTGAAAGGTGTGTAAATTTAGATTTCTTTTTTGATATTCTTTTTATCGGGAGAAATCTAATTTTTTTGATTTCTCTTTTTTTCTGAATTGATTTTTGGTTAGAACTTATTTATCGATAGTTTTTTTTCTTCATTGCAAAAAGCAGCTAATATCGGAAACAAAAAAAAACATGAAACCAAAAAATGTCCCGATTTGACTTTTAGTTTTCTGGTTCAAAACTGCTATTTTCACACTCCTATCTGGAGACATTGTTTTCATATTTCAATCAAAAAAACCGTGGTATTTTTGTACATTTATTTTTGCTTTCCATAACAATGGTTATAATTAACCTTTTTTGCTTTTTTTGGAGACTCATCCATTACCGTAAATATTTGATGTTTTTTTGGAAAAATTAATTTTAAACTCCAAATCCTCCTAACGTTGCTTTTTTTTGGGCCTGGGTAATTTACTGCATGGCAGCACTTACGGCATGCAGGGTATTTTACGGCATGCAGCGGCAAACGCACGCTAACAAAATCCATAAAATTTCATATGAAAAACCTATGAATCAAAAAAAATTTTTTATATGGAAGTCCTAGTGATTGAAATCGTCTCATAGGGAAACCCAATGGATTTTTGGCATAGAGTCTCCCTATTGATGGTTTTGGCGCATAGACTTTTCACGTTAATTTCTGACATAGGCTTTCCCTATGAGACGATTTCAATCACTAGGACTTCCATATAAAATTTTTTTTTTGATTCATAGGTTTTTCATATGAAATTTTATGGATTTTGTTAGCGTGCGTTTGCCGCTGCATGCCGTAAAATACCCTGCATGCCGTAAGTGCTGCCATGCAGTAAATTACCCAGCCCCCCCCCTTTTTTTTTTATTGAATACATTCTTCAAACTTTTAAAGAATAGCGCGAAAAAGTTCAAATGTAATTGAGAAGAATTGAGGCTGCGTGAAAAATTTATTGCTCTCTTTTCTTTCAGTTTTTTGAACAAAGCTTGCAAGAGAATATCGTTTTGTATTTCATTGAAAAAATTTATATGAGAAAAGAAAAGATAAATGATGCAGCAAAAAAAAAGTAATTGAAAATCCTCAACCTTGCAATTATTTTATTGTTTTGTTTTGATTTTTCAAAGAAAATGAATTAATTCAGCGTTCTTATTATTTTATTGAACTTAACTTGAACTTTTTAAATCAAACTTTTGTTGATTGAAGCGTTAAAAATAGAATGTTTGGTTTCTAAAGGTTAAAAATTTATTTTCATTTTGGCGAGTAAACCAAAATTAAATGATATCATCTCCATTGTTGCCTACACGAGCCGACAGATAAAAAAAAACGGAATTTTGCTTGAGTTGAATGACAATTTTTGGCCTTTTGTTGCGCTTGTTTCAAAAGATAAAATTTTTTTATTTTGTTTGAAAATTTAGTTTTTTAAGGAAAAGTATTTTTTTGTATAAATAAAATGTTAATGTGGTAATTCAAAAGTTTCTTAAAATAATTTTTTACATATAATTGCCTCTATAAAATTTAAAAAATAAACTTTTCAATTTTTTTGGTCAAAAATAGAAGATCTTTAAATAATTAATTTTATAGAGGCCCATATATGTAAAAAATTATTCTAAGAAACTTTTGAATTACAACTTTGACGGTTTCCTTTAAGAAAATAGCACTTTCTCATTCTTTTTACAAAGGAAAAGCTATATTACCATGCATGCCAAAAACTTTGACGTCAGGATTTTGGCTCAACGATTGGCTTATAAAAATCTGATTACACCAGTTTGTAGCCGAAATTCGATTGCATATTTGAGGGAAATATGAGGTTAACGAATCAAACTTAATGAATTTAGCCATAATTGTTTCTAAAAAAGTTGCAAAAAAAGTCACTTTTTCTAATGGAAAAACAACTAAAATGCTCAAAACTTTGACGTCAGGATTTTGGCTCTAGGATGGGCTTATGAAAATCTGATTTCGCAATGTTGTAGAGGATGAATGAATCTATATTATGTGAGAGTTTCAATATTTTTCAATTGAATATTCATCGAGAATAATAATTAAATATGCGAAAAAACAACCATTTTTAACCAAAAAATTGCTTTTCCTTTGGTTTTTGGCATTGCGACAACCAACGACCAACTTTTTTATTTTCATTGAAACAAGCAAAATGCCGTTTTTTTTTATCTGTCGGCTCGTGGCCTATGAAAAATTAGAAAAAATACTAAAAACGGCAAAGCTTATAATAAAATTAATTTTCTTTTGATTCATTTTTAGAGACACAATCTATGAAGAAGAAGAAAAAAACAGCACAAAATTTGTAACGTTTATCCAGCATAAAACTTTTTCCTTATCATCCTTGATGGAAGTTTAGAGGTAAAAGCTTCCAAAAAAACCTTCCATAAAAGTATTTTTATTCCATAAACTTTTTTAAATTTTTTGAAACATGAAGAATTTTTTTTACACCGCCCATTTTTATATTCTGTTTACTGTAAGCTTTCAAAATGACCTCATTTAAAAAAAATTTCTTTTTTATTATCCCATCAAAATGGACAGACATTATTCTAGCTTTTATAATAATGACTCATTAAATTCTTTTTTTCCGTATTTTGATACTTCTTTCCGTTATCCGCTACATATCAGACTTTGACGTTTCAAACAAATATACAAATATGTTTCATTTTTGTTTAGCAAAAAAAAAACCTTTGCAGCTTTGGATGCAAAGTTCCAAAAATCTTTGAAACTTTCCTTATTTTCTGTAAAATATATAAAAGAAGCATCCGACAGCCAAAAGGCTTTTTATTGTTTTTTTCTTTCTTCATTACTCTCGTGATTGCTTTTCCTTCTTCTTATTCTTGTATACTTAACTTTGACACATTTATTTTGTTTCTTTTTTTTTCTTCCGTAAGCCGCTAAACTTGCTTTCCCTCAAATATTATAATACATATATCTCATCAACGCTTAGGAAACAAAACAAAAAAGAGGGCCGTGACATCTTCTTTTCTATCCCATCAACATCCCATCCCGGAGGAAAAAAGAAAAAAAAAGTGGTGAAGGCAGGATTTGAAAAAAAAAATATGCGCGAGCAGTACTTTCCAACCTCCACCATCACCACTACCGCCGCTGCCACAACAACATCAAGGCGTCGACCTTGTGAGCTTTTTGTTCCTCGTGTAAAAGAATCAAGGCTTTGTTCCGTTTGTGGTTTTACTTTAATTGATCATAACGTTGAACCCGTACATTATCATATTCCATCAAATATAAATTCTTCAAGTGGATTACAACATTCTAAAAGTGCTGAAACATCATTTCATAAAAGTGGTCATTATATTGAAGATAACGAATATCAAAGTTTATCAACTTCAAATACTTTAATTCCAACTTGTATGGTATATTCCTCTGTTACTCCATCACCAATATACATGACTGCGTAAGTATATTTTTCGATTTGTGTAAAAATTTACTTTAACTTTATTGCGCTTTTTGATACCCAAAATATTTTTTGTTTATTTATTGAGTCATTGAAGATTGTGATTTTAGCTGCTTTAAAAATGAAACTTTATCCATCCAAAAAACCTCAAGTTTCCGATATTTTGATTTCCTTCTTTTTTTCATCGATGTTTTTGATTTTTTTTTTAAACTTTGTTAGAGATTTTAAAATTTTGTAAATCTTTCCACTAAAAAATAAACCAAAAATGTTTCCACCCATGAATAAAAATCCTTTATTTTTTAGGCATAATAGTTTCCGTTCTCTTGATAATCATTTGACTCCATCATTTAATTCTGCCTTCAATGAATACAAGCGTTCACCATCAAGAGATTCCATTGCTATTTCAGATGTATCAGCTTCACCTGTTTCATTTAAATGTAAGTTTTAATCAACTTTTATTTATTCGCCTATAATTCTTGAGACGTGGCTTGTTTTTTTTTTTATCAAAGTCCAAGTTTCTGGTAATTCCACTTGGCTCTTTCAACTTGCTTACAAAGATATTTGCAAATGCTTTTAACTTTTTTTCCTGCAAAAAATAACTAATTGTTTAAGGACCTTTTCCGCCTGCTGCTTAAATAACCACCAACCAATGTTTCAGTAATTGACATTTTAAAATTGTTTAAAAAAATATAAGAGGCTCGACATAAAAAAACTTTTTCATGACGTGAACTCACTGATTGCTTGCTTGCTTTATTTTGTTTACAACGATTTTTACTTACGAGATCCTTCCGATTTTTTTTTTACAAGCAGTCGTTTCCTATCATCCATCCATTCTTTCTCTCGCGCAATAACCGCTAACCTGCAAAAAAAAACTCGGAAGATAGAAAGATAAAGAAAGATTTCAAGTGGTTGTAGTAAGTGGGCTTGTTAACACTTGACTGACTGCTCCTTGCTACCTTTCCTTGTTATCCTTTAACTTTGCTTGCTTGTAAAAAACATACATTGACTTTTTTTTCAAAATGGTTGAGGAAATGAATGTTCGAGCTAGAAAGAGAGATGATCAAGTGGAGCTTAAAAAAATCATATGGAACAAAAATATGTGGGAGTCGTTAGAATATTATTATTAGCATGATAAAAGGTCAAATGACAATTTAGTAATTCTAAAAGTGCAAAAAACAAGCTTCTTGAAAATATAAAATAAGGATTACAGTAATCTAAAAATATTAAGAAAATACTGAAAACGAAAAAACGACAGTAGTTAAAAAATTTTGCAATGTTTTCAGACATTTCCCTTCTTCTAAAACAGGTTGTATGTCGCTGTCATTTTATTTTTTCATTCACAGAAAAAAGCAAGGACAAGGAAAAGAGAAAATTTGCATGAATTGTTTTTTTGCTTTTTTCATTGCGTTATAACAACAATATTTGCCATTTTTGTTGAAAAGCAATTTTACAGAGAAAAAGTTATTGAGGCGTTAGCTTAAAGAAACACATGATAGGATCCAGATAAAACATTAGATGGATATAGGGAACAAAATCTAAATGGTGTTAAACGAGCTTGCACATGGTCGCTTGAAGGATTAACTATTACAAAATAAAGAAAAAGAATTTTTCATTCTCATTTCATGGAAATGAAATGGTGATGAGTGGCGGTTTTCTTTTGAGGAAGCATTAGGGACCTAATATCAAGGCAAGGATCCGTAGAGATAATATCTGGGGAAGGATCCAAGGACTTAATTTCGAGGATTTAAGGACCCGATATCATTGGAAGGTTTCAATGACCAAAAAACAAAATAAAGGAAATAACGAATTTGCATAAATTGGATTGAGTTTCTGTGCAATAAAATTTGCATAGCAGTGATGAGTGACATTGTCTTTTATGTGCTTATAAGCATGCGGGTGATCTTTTGAAAGGATCCCGAGGATCAGAAATGAGAAAATGTCATGAAAAAATCCAAATTTGATGAAAATGATATTGAAAATATTAGGGATATTTTAAGATAAGTTTTAAGGACTTTGAAGAGTAAAATGCACAGAAATTTCGCTAATATAGTAGCAAGTATGTACCTTTATTTTACTAAGAACTGTGCATTATAAACTGTAATCAAAAACATTATATTTTCGAAACAGTAACAATTGCTGGCGGGCCGAAGGCCCGAGTGCTGCCTAGTTTTTAATTAAAAAATATTTGTTCATACTTTTTTTCTCGCTCGATCAAAGCTAAAATTAGTTGTTTTTTTTAAGCAAAAATTTTGTAAGCAATCGGAGCAGTTTTTTATTTCTTTTTCAATACCCGAAAGTAAGAAAGCAAGCGATCTATCTCTCTATTTTCTTTGAGCTTTCAAAAAATTTAAGTTCAAACAAGCAAACAAAAAAAAATCTCTCATTGAATATAGTTTGAAAAAATAATACCATTTTCGATACTTCTACAAAAAAAGAGACTTGACTTGATTGATCCGATGCAAAAAAAATATTTGAAACGGATGTTAAAGTGTCAAATGAAAAAAAAATAAAGAGAGTTTTTATCCGAGTCGCATTCACACATTTATTTTTTAGCTCAATCCTTTTCACATTACGATTCAATTTCAAATCAAAATCTTCTAGCTGCTGGTGTTGCATTATCTTCATTAGAAATGAAACAACAACCATCATCAGCAACTATTATAAAACCTAAACCATTACCCCTGCCACGGCCATATTTAAAGCAGCAACAATTAAGTTTAGCTCCAACCATTGAAGATGATAATGAAGATGATGAGGTAAAGATTATTTGCAAGGTTTAAAAACTTCGCAATGAGGCCATGAATTTGGATAAATTTTGCCTCGAATATTAAAGATAATTTTCTTACTTTTTTCAGCCCGAAATTCCTCAACGTTCTCCCGCTATGTTTAAACGAATTCGTCATAAACGAAAGGATCGAAGTGCGAGTGCTCATGCTGAAAGAAATTCAGCTCATGAACCATTGACTTTAAAGTAGGCTTCAATTTTTTTTTACTCTTTCAAATTTACCATTAAACCCTTTTTTAGTTACCCTGATACCCAAGCTCGACATTCTGTTGCTGTTCAAGAAGCAGTTGTTCGACCACAAAATTTTAAAGAAATTTTAAATCGGTTTCAGGTTTGTTTGTTTGTTTATCTTTCGTTTCCGTTATTAAAAAAGATTTAAAAAAAGATCATCATCATTTAACATTGAAAAATGCTTTAATATTTACTATAATATTTTTTCGCGCATGTTTTTTTGACAGCTTTGATCCGCTTCCTCGAAGACCGAAGAACATAGTCCCTAAAGTTTCTAGTTTTAGAATTGTTTACATTCTTTTTTTTTCTCTATCAAAAAAGTTGTTATAGCTTTTTAAATATGTTTTTTTAATACGAAAAAAAATTACCTTTTAAAAATGGGTATTATCAAGAAAATGAAAGACAGCTTTTTTGGTTATCATCATTTTTCAATGGACTTGGAAAGAAAAAGTTATTAGGTGTTTGTTGGTGAATGATAAATTGGAGTTCTTTATTTTACTTTAAAATACTAACTTAGATATTTTTTTGTAAAGAAAAAAATAGGGAGAAAAAATGTTTGAAGAGGTAAAGTTAAAACAAAGAAATGATTGCTTTTTTAAATTTTGCTTTATTATTATTTAAGAGTTGATAGTTAAAGTATTTAAATTAGCGATGCATAATGTTTTATAGTTTCATTTTGGTGACTCATAAAGTAGCATTTTTTGTAAACGGCGCCCAATGCGATTTAATGCATGCTTTAAAATAATATTAGGTCAATAGTTCAACTTGATTGCTTTAACGACAACAAAAAAATCAGCTGTAATCATCCAACTCTTTGCAAATGCAACAACTAATTGTGTTAACAAGCGTTTTTCTCTTTGCAGCTGCGCCACCATTTCTTGCAAGCAATATTTTTGTAACTCTTTTTCATTCATTCAAGCTTCTTCCCCGCAATGTTGTTAAAGTGCAAGAATAATGACGTTATTATTTTTTGAAGTTTCTAAAATATTTCACGTAAAGTAGATTCCATTCAAAACTTTTGCCTAACTATTTGGTAAAAAGAAAAGTTTGTTGCAAACAATTCACTTGAGACCCTTCTCTTGGTAAAACAAAGAATTTACTATTAAAAGCTTATTTTTTTTTAACTATTTTAAATTTCATTCAACAAATTCATTTTGCGTAAAACTTTAAAATTTTGTGTGTGTGTTCAAAATTGTAACACCTCTTTTTATTTTAATCTTTTTTGTAGAGTGCTGCTGACGATCATACATCGTTTCCACAATTACAAGCACCACAACAGCCACAAACCCAACCACCGCCTCAACTTTTACCATTTCAACGGCATCATTCTGTTCGTTTACCATCAGCAACACAACAAAATCGTCGATTTACTCTTGGTGGTGAAGCATTACAAATTGATACATCTAAAACATTGTTCTCTGGTTCATCAACAAATTATAATAATAATTTATTATTAAATAAAAATATTATTAATAATATTATTTCATCATCCGTTGCTTCAACTCCAACTTCCATGGCTCAATTACAACCTCCACCCATTGTTAAGTTGCGAGCTTCAACCGCGCCAATCAATTATCATTCACAAATTCAAAATCACCATCATCGTCAAAATCAAATGTCGCCGTATTCAGATATTGATGATACGGGAAATAATAATCATCATCACCATGGATCTACAACAATCCTTCAAATCCCTCTCCGGGAAAAGCAATCCACCGTTCAACGACGTGAATCCGATGCTTATCAAGCAGCAATAAAAGCGCGTCGAACAGGTTTAGTTGGATCTTTTATTGAATCGAAAGCATCCAAAGAAAATCATGAACAACAAAATTCAAGTGATGAAGATGATGAACACCCACAACATTATCATCACCGACACCAAAATCCACCATCATCTCAACGACGTCATTATAATAATAAATCCTCCCACGATGAGGACAATAATATCACAACTACTACAACAACTAATAGAACCAAAGAAATAGTTGCAAGAAATTCCAAAGTTAACACTCCTACCGTAACCATCACATCTCAAGAAGTTGTTTCAACAGTTCCTCCACCACCAATTAAAAAACGTCAAAGTAAAATGTCAAAAAATGATGGGCATTTTCAAGCTAAAGAAGCAATTTTAAATGTTGCTAAACCTAAACCACCAAATGTAAGTTTCTAATTTCTTCTAAACTTTTTTATTGAAAAAAATGATGGAACTGTTTTCAAATTGAAACCTTTTTTTTCTTTAAAACAAATAGATCTGTATGTATTTTTAGCGTTCCAATGCGTCAAACATCTCAAATGAAATTCAACGAAAGCTTTCAACTCATTCACAACATTCAAATGCTTCATCAATCCACATCAAAAATAACATTGATGAAAATAGCAACAATGAAAAGGTTGAGAATCTTTTTTTATTAAAAAATACTTTCATTACAAATAAAATTATTTTTAGAACAAAAACCACCAACAACAACAATCATCATCATTTTTACTAAATAATGAATCGCGTGCTCCAACAGGCGAATACCTTAGTGGAGGTTCAGATTCAGGTTATCCTCGTGGAAGATGGTCACAAGCAAATTCAGCTGAAACTTCATCCTTGGAATCTCCACGATCTCCTTCACAACTTTTACGTTCACCCAATCCCCATCGAATTAAAGCCGCCGAGGATTTATATTCTCAAATGACCGTACAACATACAAATACATTAGCATTTTTGGTTGATAATTTTAGTGATATTGCAAGACTTCATGGAGAATTTAGTGAATTTGGGAGAGATTTATTTGATGAGTAAGTAACATAAACATATATTTGAACGAAAACAACGAAAGCATGACTAATTTTTTTTAGAATATCAGTTGATACTTTGGTTTTTAAATCCAATGCTCCAATGTTAATCAAAGAAAAATTGGCTCTATTTGATGCAATTTTTGTTGCACCCAATTATTCTGAACATAAAGTTACAGTAATGGTAAGTAAATTCGTTATCTTTAATTTCCTTTCAAAAAATAATATTTTTATAGCTTGCCCCAACTTGTCAATATGCTCCATTAATGGGTCGACATGCTGAACGTTCAGGTTTTGGACCAATGGTTTTAGCTGAAATTGAAGAAGCTGAAATGTCTCTTCGTCATCTCCTTGATCAAGCTGGAATTGAACCATCACAAAGATCATCCATTTATCGACTTGTTATTATGCCACCATTGAGTCTTTGCTCATTTCATAGTTTAGCCGCTCACAATATGCATAAAGCTATGAACGTTCAAAGATATGAACATCATGTTTGCTTTATCATGCTTCAACTTCTTTGCGCTCTCAAAGTTCTGCAATCAGATGGAGTTGAACATTTATCAAATAATTTTAAAGAATTTTTATTAACTTATCGAGCCATTGATTTGAAAACTTCTTTGGAAGATTTGCACCATTTACCAAAGTTGTTACTTTTAAGGGTAAGGAGATGACACAAAGACTTTTTTTAGCAATATTAAAGTTCACCAAATAGCTTTAATCAAAAGCATGCAATATCAATCGTATCAAAAAACCAACTTCCATTTTCAGGAAACAATGGAAGAAGATTTTGATGATTTTAATGCTCCTCTTTCAAATTCAGCAGATGCTCAACGTGTGGGTGTTTGTCGATATGCTCTTCGAGCCCTTTGCACTTTATTAAATCATAAAATGCATAATGGTGTTCCACCAATTCTTGAAAGAACCGAATATTCTCGGCCTCTTCGACGATGTGCTGAGTTGCTTCACATGGATAAATCATCCTCGCTCACTGAAGCCAAAAATATTCTTGAATTCACATTTTTCTGTGGTCGAGTTTCATTTGATAGTGAACTTGATGCTAAATTATGGCTTGATGAACGTCGCTCACATGAAGTTAATCGAGCAGTAAGTAAATAAAAAGTTAATCAAAAAAACACAATCTTCCATAGTGAAGCAAAGCTTAATTCCACCATAAAATTTTCATTTTCAGGTTCGATTATTAGCTGATCGAGCTGAATGCCTTTCAGAACCACGTGAAAGGATGTATTGTCAAATGTTACTTTCAGCTACTCCCAAAACCCTTTTCCAAACATATCGACAATATAATCAATGCTAATAATGCGTTTTACAAAACAATAATAATATTTGTGCCAAATTTTGTGTATTTTTTTTGTTGCAACAAAGATTTAAATATTTTTATATATAGTTTTTCTTTTAGGATTTATATTTTTGTGTGTGAATATTCTTGGGTTGATTGATTATTACGCAAAACGTTAAAAAGAAAATGAATAAATAAATCTTAAAAAATGTAATGTAAAAACAACACCCAAATTAATAATAACTTTATTTGTAAACATAACAAATCATAAAACAAGAATTTTAAAAAGAAAATTTAAAAAGTCGGCAAGGATGAGACACATTCAAAACATAGAAAAAATAGTAAAATAAAAAACCAATAGAAAATAAAACAACAGTATTAATGATTTAGATTGACACTTTGGCGTTTGATAGAATATCCGATGATGATGGAGAAATTTTGAGAAGTTCTTTTTCAAGAGGCTTTAGGAATTCTTCGAGACGAGTTTGTCTTCTGACTTCATCAGCTACCACTTGACTAGCAGTTCGTCGTCGAGCATATGGATGTAAACGTGGCAAAGCTTCTAAAAAAGTAAAAAAAAAATTAAAAATCATTTAATGCAAAAAATAAAGCTTACTTGGATAAAGTCGAATACCATTAACATGTTTCTCAGCTTCATAAGCGGCACATTCATCAATGGCTTCTTTCAAGAATGATAAAGCATTTTCAGATAAATCGGAAGATGATTTGATATTTTTAGCATCCATTAATTCTTTATGAATATCATTAACATCACCAGCAACTTCAAAATCATCGGGGTTTTCATCAAACATGGCTTTATAAAGAAGCATATCTTGTTTTTCATGTCGAAAATCCATTTCTTCAATCATATGTTTGTAGAGATAGAAAGTATCCTTTCTTGGGAAAATTCTTACAAAGTTTCCTTTTCTTGTTCGATCAGATCGGAGACGATTGGCATAAATTTTAACTCGAATTGCAGGATTTTGAGATGCACGCTTTTCAGTGCTCATGGTTTTACGAAGTTGTGGTCTAGTTTTCTTGGAAGAAGTTGATGGTGGCGATACACTACGAGAAACAGGCAAAGAGGAAGCAGAAGCTGATGAGATTGCATCATTATCGTTTGCTTCATTTTCTTCATCTCCAGCCGCAACATTTTCAGCATTTCTATCTAATACCAACGGAATCATAGCAAGATTTAATGTATCATTAACAACACGAGTTTTGAGAATGGAATCAAGCGGAGCATCACTAAAAATTACAAATAATTTATCAAAAGCAAAAATAGCAAGCATACCAAGCCAAACTGGGAGATAGATTAACTTCTAATAGCCATGGTTTTAGGTCGCTATCGATGAGAATGTCAAATCCAAAAAGTTCAAAGCAGACATTAGCTCCTAATCCAGTTGAACGACACGCAGCAGAGACTTGAGTTTGAATTGAAAGAAGAGTTTTGATTACGATATCTTCCATTCGAACCATAAGCAATTTGGTATCCACACCTTCTTTTGAGAGATGACGAAGTAAAGCAGAAACTGTCCATTTATGCCCAACGTCTTCTTGTGATGGATCATTATTTCTGAAACTGGTCATTAAAATTCATTCAAAAACTTGGTTAAAATATTACTTCACAAAGTTTTCACTAAACTTATTCAATGAATAATTTGTCAAATGTTTAAAAGTTTCTGTGTAAGTTGAATCATCATTAGTATATTCATTGACAGCAAATCTTGTTAATCCATCATCAAACATATAGACGATTAATGGTTGAAATGAAATAACTGTAACATAAAGTCTTAAATCAAATTTGCGACCATTTACCAGATAAGGACTTGAAAGATATTCTGAAAGCACATTTTTTGATTTTTCATGTGCTTGGATTTCTTCTATTTGACGTCGATTAGTAATAATTTGAATGCCGCGACCACGTCTAAAATGTAACGGTCAAATTCTGTTGCTGACAAAAATGTTTCAAACTTACGAAGAAGTTGCAGGCTTTGAGATCAATGGAGAAAACGTGTCTTTTTCAGAAATGTGAGCTTCAAGAAGTTCGGCATCATCTGGTAGTACATAGGAATCCGGATACTAAAAAAGGTTGATGAAATATTGAAGACAAAGAAAAAGCTTACAAAACCAAAAGCGTCACCAAAGTTGCTTTTCATTAATGTTAAATTTTGATGGAGCAAATCTTTCTTGGTTATTGCAACACTTCGAGGAAAATGGTTAATCCGTTGCCATGGATGAAATGTTCTCAAAGTAGCACCGTTCATGTGTGTGTTAGCCCAAATAAAGTTCACATTCGCATTTTTTCTCGAGCACTAGAAGAGATTTTTTAGACGTTAATGTTTGAAATAAATAAAAAGTTATTACCTGTGTAAAACCATAGCTATATAAAACAGATTTGACCAGTCGAGAATCAGATTTAATCATCTTGAAGCACATATTGTATTTGTTTCCTTGTTGAACATATTTAGTTGGATTTTTCGTGGAAAACTTGTGGCTGAGAGAAATGTATTTCAAAGCATCAGGTGAAAACCGCATATACTAAAAGCAATAATATTAAAGATGTTAAAAAGCCGAAATCTTACCTTATATTTCGTTTTTGAAGTTTTCTCAGCATCAGCTCCTATCAAAGTTTCATCGGAATCGGTATCACTCTCGACATTGAATAGCCAAGTATTTGAATCTTCTTTTGATCCCATCTTGTTAGTACCACATAAAAAAGTAGCCTAAAATATGAAGAGGTAAGTTAAAAAAAGAAAAGATTAAAGTAAACATAAATCTCGTAACAAAGCGACAAAATGAAATATTTCTTAACGTTTTAACAACCATTTTCATTCATTTACTTGCTTTATGTCGTCACATAAGTGTTTCACAAAGTGCAAGTAGCAACAAAAAAAACGATGGGATGAGCGTGATTAGTGATTTTGGCGAGTGGTGGAATATGAAAAGAGTCAAGTAAAAAAGCATCACATGAAGAAAAGAACATCGGGGATGCTGTTAAGAGAAAAAAAAAAGTTAGGATAAACAAAGAGATCAAAAAAATTTAAAAACAAATGACTAAGGATTGAGACTAGAAAAAAAGTGCAAGCAAGAAACATATGCTTTTGCAACTTGTAAATAATGCAATTGAGTATTGGCGGGTAAAAGCATCAATATCAATGGTTAACGTTTATAGCAAAGAGTAAAGTGAAATGGTGATATAAATAATGAAATAAGGTTAGCCTATATATTTGAAAGTAAGAAAAAAGGTATGTTAGGAGGAAACCAACAAAAAAAAATGAAGTAAAGTCTATGAAAAAAATTACAAAGGTTTGGCGGATGCCGAAACAAAAAGCAAGCAACCATTACGCCAAAAAAAGCAATATGTATTTTCAAACATTTTTTTTTCAAGGATATAAAAGCTATCAAACTGCTTACTTTCTTGGTTCTCTTTATTAAGGACAAGAACATTGGGGCCTTACCTGCGGTAAGTCCCTCAAACTAAACAAACATTCACAAAGAAAATCTTCGAAACGGTTACATTTTTACAACCACAACGTGGACATTGGGTTCTTTTTGGTAGTTTTTTGAGTACCCTAAAGATTGCACCTGTTTATAGGAATTCTAAAAAATTATCAAAGGGGAGATTATGTGCTTTTTTAGTGGGTGCATAATTTGAAAAAATATAGAGTACCCAAACAAACACCCATGCGTGTCTACAACAATACAATTAAAATAAACAACAAAGTCCAAGGGCTTACATCCCATTTTTCATGGTTAATTTTGGAGCCCTGCCTGCGGCAGACCTCCTAAATTTTACAAAAAAATCATCTCCAATAATCAATGAGTTTTCTGAGTCATGCATCCCATCTTTCATATTCGGCAACATACATCTTAACCCCTTTGGTGTCCATTCCTAATCACACTTGGGCTCTTCGTGTCCGTAATCGCATTTCAACTCAAATATCAACCCAAAAAACATTAAATATCCAAATAAAATATATTTCAACCAAAAAATCACCAAATATCCACAACATTTTTCACTTCGAGTAAAAAATGAAGAGTATGCGGTGAAATCTAACTTAAGACTTTAAAAAATTACAAAGAAAATCTGCTGAACGCTTTCATGCCTACAACAATACAATTACAATAAACAACAGGGCTATTCGGTCCAACATTTCATTCTCATGGTTAATTTTGGAGCTCTGCCTTCGGCAGACCTTCAAAATTTACGATATAAATTGTCTCCAATTATCAACGGAATATCGATTCACCACAATAAAAGTATGACCAACCATTTCACCCGTGGATGAATATGCAGAGAGAAAATACATTAATGAAGCAAGAAACGTCATATCTTCATAAAATTTTTGGGCAAATTCAAGTCGAGTTATTTTTGCACAAAATTCATTCTAAACAAATTTAAGTGCCTAATTACAAGCCTTTTTCCTGAATGTTTCTATTGTCTTATTTTAGAGTTACATTTAAAACATAAACAAAATCCATGAATGCAATGCAAAGATAAAAGCTATAAAATGGTGAACAATATAGCTTATTATTGGCTTTCTTTTTTCGAATAATAAAATAACACATACTTCCATGAAGAGTCCCAAAAATAAATTCCAATATAAATAATATTAAATCTAGAATATTATTTGCTGCCATTGAAAGTAGGAGCAGCAACAACTCTTATTGAATTTATAATGTACGTCAAAACCAAAGAATCAAAAAAACTTTTATTTTATTTTTTCGATTCTGTAAAACAGGTGTTTAATAATGTTTTTTAGCAGATGATTCTTTATTAATTTAAATTACTCAAAATTCAAGGAGTTTATGCTTTAGAATAATTGTTAAAAATGAGTTCTTTTTATAAAAGATTAAAAGATTTTTTTTTCGCAAACATGTTGTTAAAATTGTCATAGGTTTTCCCTAAAGCTTTATAATTATTATGACTGCAGCTTGTAATTATGTGACTCTTCATGCTCGAGTTAAAGCTTAATAATAGGTTTACAATCCTTTAACTAATTCTTCAAAAGCAGAAGAAAAATTAGTAATACATTATTATGGCATTACTTGTTCAAGCGCTTGTGCTTTTGTTTTTCATTCCTCTTAAAGTCTTTTTTGTATTGATTAGCACAGCAATTGGAATCTTATATTTGTTTATAGCTAAATTAAGACTCGGTCTTTATACGAAAATGGTGAAGATGAAAATATTAAGAATATAATATATGGCATTGCATATTTCAATACCGATAGTCATAATTTTTTTCTGGGTAAAAGATCAGAGTTTATTTTTTATTTTTTTCAAATGAATAGTTCAACTCTTGAAGCTTTTATTCAAAATGGAAAGAATGGTTTTTTATTTGGGTCCAGTAGAAATCAAAAAAAGTCTACGTCAAATATGAAGCTTTATTTTACTACGAGGAACTTTACCGTTCAAGCTTTTTCGTTGCCACTGCCTTTAATCTACTATATTCGGAAGAATCCTTTTATTCCAAGAGAAAGAAATGCATTTTGTGGTTATTCAAAGCTAAATCAAACTTGTAAATATTTTTTTGTTAAAGAAAAAAATGTTTACTGTGATGGTGTTCATCTTTCCCATGATGAATTAAGGATTATATATTTTGCGTCATCTAAAAAAATGAGAACTGAAATACTTAACTGTCCCGCAAATGTTATTGACAAAGTTGATTTCAAATTGTGTTTACAATCGATCCATTTTTTTGATAATCAATATTTACTCTCTTCGCTCATTTCAAAACTCTCTTATCCTTACATTTATCATCTCCATGTTGGCGACCAAACAATCACGTCAAATGAATTCATTTTTTTAGCTGGGCGACAATTAACATCTTTTGCTGGAAAAGATTTTTATATCAAACGCAAGAATGGTTCCTTGCTATCATATGTCGAAATTTTAAAAGCACTACCAAATGTTTCTTATTTTGAATAGTAAGCTCTTTTTTCCCATAATAATTAAGGCAATCAAATTACATAATTGCTAAAATATAAAATTTTCCGAGCATGAATCCTCTTATCTTTCTCACAATATTATATTTGGGCATTATCTTTTGTTCCATGACCGAATTAATACTAATTCCATCTATTTAGCAATGTTATAAAATTAAAAGAAAGATTTAAATTTGATACAAAAACAATGAAAGCCTTACTAAGTTTGACAAGAAAACTTAATACCTTCGTGATCAACCAAATTTCTCGAAATGCTGATGTCCACACGTTTCTGCTATTAATTAAAGTAAGTTTTTCTTTTCATTCTAAATATGTAAAATGTTACAGCAATATGCCATATTGTATAAGCCAAGAGACCAAATGAAAAATATGCGATCAGTTTTCGTTATTAAATTTGAAGATAATGTTGACAATTCTGTTGCCATAACTTTCAAGAATGCTGTTAACAAAGCTCTCCATGACTGGAATGTTTCTCTTTTAATAAAACCTATTTTGATTATTTTAAAACCAGAATCAATCTTGTCGCAATGGTCGCGAGAAATGATTTGACTCCATTTCCAAAAACTTATGCTTTTTTTATATAACGTCGTTTCCTTTTGATTGTGTTTCATTCAGTATTTTCTTTGATCGTAGGTGTTTGGATGAAATATTTTACTATTTACCTTTTTTATAATACGTTCACTCGATGCGTTTTTTCCATTGCAATTTTATCAAGTAAAGTAAATAAAAAATTAAACGGTCACATCGTAATCATGGCGGAGTAGAAATGGCAAGCAGACGATCCTTTTTGTTGGTTGCCAAACGACACCAAAATACCAAAAGCTATGAATTTTTTTTATTAAAACAACATTGATAGTTTTATATCGGCGAAATAACTACTAAATTAAAGGTGCAAATAATATTTTTTTATTTTTAATAAATTTGAGAGATGACTAAAGTGTATTTATCAGATATGTTTTAGCAAAGAATAATTTTTTAAGTCATCTGGAGGTAAAGTTCTGATTGATGCATCGAAAGTTGCAAAAAGTTACGCTGGAGCCATTTTTTTATTTTTCATAAAAATAAAATTTGCCTGCATGGAAAGATAGATGTTTATCTAACTTGAAAAACGTCTGGAATAGATTTTTTTAAAACCATATTCATGTTTTTTTAATCCTAGCCGAAATGAAAGAGATGACATAAAAAAGAGTTTTTTAGCTAACAAGGGAAAGGTCAGACATGTAAGTGTGATTTCGATATTTTGTCTAGCCCAAAATATTATTTAGCATATTTTATAACATATCCCAAAATCTTAGCGGCGAATGGAAAGATGGTCTAAAGTTACAAGTCCTCAAAGTTTCAAATGATCAACAGGGAAACCCTATGACTCAAAAAGGTCCAATAGGGTTTCCCAGTTGATCATTTGAAACTTTGAGGACTTTTAACTTTAGACCATCTTTCCATTCGCCGCTAAGATTTTGGGATATGTTATAAAATATGATAAATAATATTTTGGGCTAGACAAAATATCGAATCACACTTACATGTCTGACAGTTCCCTTGTAAGACTGAAAAAAGTTACGCTGGAGCCCTTTTTTTTATTTTTCAATGAAATTGAAATCTGCTTGCACGAAACGATAGATATAAATGCCACTTAAAAAAATGCCTGGAACAGATTTTTTTAAAAGGGATTTCTTTTTTTTAATTAGTCGTTAACTTTAAAAAACTACCAAAAAAAACCAAAAAGCGCATGGTTTTCTTTCTTTTTCCCTTTTCTTTTGCTTTCCTTTGGTCTGTCAACGCGATTGAGCAAGTCCATTTCTACTCCGTTTTTGATTGAAAATGATTACGCTGTACTTAAAGGACCCTAATCATTTGGTCTTTTCAAAATTTCAAATTTTCGTTTCCCGCATTATTCCCTCCTGCTGGCAAGGTGCAAAGTCCCTTTCAAGCAAGTTTGATTTTTTTTTGAAATCCAATTTTTTTCTTCTTCATCTAGGTTTTAATGGATATATGTAAATACAATATTAAAAAGGTAAAAGGTAATGCGTAAATACATTGAAATGGTTGATATTCACGTAGATGAAGAAGAAAAAAATTGGATTTCAAAAAAAAATCAAACTTGCTTGAAAGGGACTTTGCACCTTACCAGCAGGAGGGAATAATGCGGGAAACGAAAATTTGAAATTTTGAAAAGACCAAATGATTAGGGTCCTTTAATGGGTTTTAATAAAGGAGAGTACAAGCCATGTTTGCGATCCATGCTTCAATGAAAGAATATCTTCTTTCATTTTTTGACGTTTTGTTTAGAAAACCTTTTAATTTTGTTTTTAATTTTTAGAACTTCAAAATTTTACTACCTTTACTAACTTTGAAACTCGCCTATTCATAATAAACATGATAGTGAAAGTAATGGTCCACCACCTCAACGGGGAATGCAAAAATTTTTGAAACGTTAAATTGTTTATTGTATTATTGCGGGATCTCAACGGAATCAAAAACCGGTTTATTTATTCACATTCTTGTTTTTTTTAATACGTCAATAAATATTTATAAATATAAAAATTGTTTATGAGATAAAGGGATACGGTAAAATTATTTTTTTGTTGGTTTATTTTCTGATGGATTGATTAAAGGAATTTCATCACTTTCAGCGAGAAACCCAATTACTCCACCATCAGGTTGTTCAATAGTATGGAGAACTAAATTAGGCTTTTTTGAATTTACTGATGAATTTCTTGATCCAGTTGAGTCTCGAGTTACTGATGCACTTTTTCGATTTGCAACAAGTGAAGGATCAGAATTTATTTTATGATAATTTTTTCGAAGTGTTGAACTTGAACCAAATCCTGCATTATTGGAAGGTGATGAAACACGTAGGGCTTCAATGGCAGGCATTTTTAAAACATCTTCAGAAATGCTAGTTACTTCTTCGCCATCGGGAGTCTGAAAAGGTTTATTTCGGTTTATCCAGGTCAATGTTTATTAATAAAATTGTTCTGTAACGCATACGCATATTTTTATGCTATCTCAGACGTTTGGGGAATTGCATATGCCAAAAGCTTGATGAAAATAGAAAAGCAAAAAGAACTCTTTCGTCAAAATTCCCAAAGGCCTAAAGGATGTTTGCTTTGTCTGGTCATCAAAATTACGAAATTTGTTGTTATTTATTTTTAAAAGGTTTATCAATCAACAAAAACTTACGTCATTTTTAGCAACATAAGCCTCTAAAGAATGAAAAGTTTCTTGTCTGCGACCTTTGTAAGCCTTCATTCTCAATGATGGTTTTAGCTTCTTTGGAATATTTGAACAGCTGCTTGTATCACCTGAAAGCTTTCGACGTTCTTCAAGGGAAGTTGATTTAGCTTCAGAAAATCTTCGATTTCCTGTTGTTGCGCCTGGTGTTGATACTTGACTATCGGGTGATGAATGATTACTTCCACTAAAAAAAGTTATATTTATTAATTTGAAAATTTTCGCGTGGTTTTAAAGCAGAAAAAATAAGAAAATAAACACAATGTTTGGTCGAAAAACTTAAAGATTCAATAAAGCTACCGCTGTAAAAGGAAAAAATAAGATTTTGTAAAACCATAAATTATGTTTTATAAAACTTAATGGGAGATTATTTAATAATAAAAGGAAAACTTTTTTTTAAAGACAACATCTGCTCTGCCGTTGCTACCACTGCCACTGATGTGTGTTATTTTAATGTCAATAAAAAAGGTAAAGTTTTACTTTTTTTCTTTTTAAATTATGGGACTTATTTACAACACCCTCACTGCTACTCTACCTTCTGCTTCTGTTCTACCGCCACTAACTTAAGAAATAAGACATAAATTCATAATTGCTATAAACCCAAAAAATGAAAATTATAAAATAAAAAATGTTAATTGTTTTCTTTATTAACAAAAAACGAAATTATGTATTCAACTGAAAGAAAGCCATTTTTTCGTTTTACATACATATAAAAAGGCGGCAACTGAAACTAAAAAAAGGTAAAAAGAAGCAAAGAAGGAAGTTAAAAAAATTGAATTCATTTTAGAATGAAATTATTAATTTTTTCTTTTACCCATGAAATTTTTTTAGAAAACAAAAGTACAATAATAATTAAAACAAAAATAAAGTGCGATAGTTTATTAAAGTAAAAATATGAATGACTAAGGCTACAGTAAAAACGTAACAAACCAAAGTTAAAATTTAGCCATATGAGCTTTAAATTTAACCTTATTAAAAAAACTATGAGCTGTCTGGTTGTTGTTATCAAAGTGGCAACTGGAGTTAAGCTTTTATCGAAATTGGTCATACGCTTTTTATTTATTTTTTATTTCACTTTCTTAGAATTCTGTCGTGCCATTTTAATTAAATAAAAATCTTGTGTTCAATTAGGTAATTAGATTAAGCTTTATATATGTATGCGCTCAAATGAAGCAAAAACTCTTACCTTTTTTTAATCAAAACTACTCTATAAAGTTAGGGACTTTTCTTATAATTATATTTCGATGTAAAAGTTTAGAAAAATAGTTTTGGAAAACAATGATCCTTAAAAATTTAGCGATATCCAAAAATATTAACTATTGCTTCTCAGAGATGGGTCGTTTTCGATGATGCTTATTTTGGTTGACTCAAATAAATATTGAAAGTCAAGCCATTACAAGACAAAAGATCAAGATTTAAAAATCTATGAACTAAAAACTTAGAACTCAAGCAATTTAATTCAACAACCCAACTACGACGAAAAGTTAATAAAAAATGTTAATGAAAATGGATAAAGAAGTTGTGAGATGTGAATGGTAAAGGCAAAAGACGATAGAGGCAAATAAAAACTATTCATCCGTCAATTTTTTTTCTAGTTTACAGCGGCCATAAAAAAAATACTTGAAGTAAAATATCTTTAAAATTAACTTTAACTTACACTCGAGCTTCTCGACTTTCACGATCGATGGTTCGAATAAATTCCATTAAATCCATTTTTTCTTCATCGCTATCTTCCACCGATGATTGTTGCTCTTTTTCTGTTCCAGCAGCCGTAACTTGCATTTTTCTATCGACTTTTTTTCTAATCCAATAAAAAAATATATGTAAAAATTCCAATATTTTAAAACAACTGTAAATAAATATTTTTAATGGTTAATAATAATGATATTAGTTTTAAGCCGCCGTTATTTAAATGGCTTTAAAAAATTGGAAACTAAAAAAGGTGGATATCGCGTGTTTACATCCAAAGTAAAAAAAGTTCCACAAAAAATGTAAGAATTTTTCGATGAATGGAATTCTTACTCACGAAAAAACAAAAAAACAAAAAGTTTTGACGCAAATGAAAAATGGGATTTGAAGTTAATAAACATTACACGGAAAAATACGTCAGAAAAAGAATAAAGTTTGAGAAAAACATTCAAAGGAAATGACGATAGCCAACCTCACGAGATGGGATCCTGAGAAAATGTTTTGGATTTTTTTAAATGGAACATATAAATTTAAGAAAAGCATTCAATAAACAACTTTTACGAATTGTTAAAAATAATATAATAAGAATAACTCTCGGCAGTTAAACGTGTCTTGAAACAAAATTACTAGGCTTAAAATTCTGAAATTTTTGGTTTTAATGATCCACCTTTTTGAAATCGGAAGTCTTAAATATAAATGGAAAGGAAAAATTTGTCCAAAACTTTTGAACGTAGTAAAAATTATTAAAAGATATATTTAATTCTACGATTTTTTGATTCTTGATTCTATCCTAATATTTTCAAACACGGCAACAAAACAAAACGTCTTCAAAGCTCTGTAATGGAAAAGCCCAAAAAAGCCTAAAATAAAACTTATTTTAATATTTCAGCTTCTCTCTATTTTTACTTTTTGCTATAAATTTTTATTATTTTTATTCATATTCTAAAGAAAATATTCTTACGTAAATAAATTTTATTACGCAAGTATTTATTTATGATTGTAAAAAAATAAGACATATACAAACATAAAAATATTAAAGTATGTAATAATCGATATTACTCTATTTTTCAATTATGAATAAAAAATACTTAGAATATTTTAATATAAATAAAACATCTGTTGTACGCGTCCACCATTTTAAAGAAAAAAGAATTTCCTCTCAGGCTAAAAATCATTGTGAATCTCGTAAAGTTTGAGTCGATATTACTGCTTTCGTAATAAACTTATCCGTTTAAAAAGACAAGTGAATATTTTAGGTAGCTAATTTCAAAAGCAAAAAGAAGTAAACTTATCGATATTCCTTTATCTGTGAGTAAAAAATTATTTTCTTACTCACATTAATAAATATTCCCAAAGTTTAAACTTTACACAATTTTCTAAGAGGTAAAAAAAGAGAGGTTAATCTAATTTTAAAAAGACAAAAATTTCTGTTGCAGCAAAAAAAGTAATATATTTCTGTCTTTCAAAATATATTAATAAATAAAAAATGCAATTGTATTTTTTATTTTTAAATATAAACCAAATAAATCAATATTACTTAATCTTGTTTTAAAAAAAATTGAGGGAGGAGGTTTGTGAAAGTCTCACCCACCACCTGTTATTCAAAATATTATGGCTTTTTCTAAAGCTGCGTGTGAAAAAACTAATAAAGAAAAAAATTGGGTAAAAGCTTGATACCTTTTTTATTTATTTTTCCTAAAAATTGAAATAGTGCTTTTATCCTTTTTTACCAGCCTTTGCAAAAAATTAATTTTTCTTTTATTTGGAATAAAGCATTTGCAATAAAGAAATAAATAGTAGGTGGAACAATGAAAAACATTTTTATACAAAAAACACATTAATCATAACTAAAGTTCAAGTCTGCTCTTTATTGTATTTATGGTATTTAAAAATGTACATACAAAAAAACCGAAATATTTTAGATTTTTTATTTAATTAGAAAAATTTATTTATATGCTTTTTTGCAAACTGCCTTTCAACTAGGCATTCAAACTACATAGAAGCTTCCGAAATATGTACGGTTTATCTTGCATCGAGATGAAGTGGCAAATTTGAATTTGTTTTGAAAAAGACATCTTGCTATCTATCATCTCGGACTCTGAAAAGAGCTTAACTTTTCTTTTGATTACTGAAATTACTTTTCAAAGTTGTTGCTGTATTACAAAAATGATTGAAATTCTTGATATTAGAAGAAAAGAATGATTTGCAAAGGCCCAAAATTTTTGCTCGGATTTCTCTTATTTTTTTAATCGTTTTGATAGTCGATTAACATTCAATGCCCAAAACCTGTGCTTTTCAGAAAAATAATTAAAATTTTATGAAATGAAATCAAAGTTTAATTATTATCCAAAGCAAAACAGAAAATATTTTTTTGTTCTAAAAAATGGAGAAGAAAAATTTCTGCACCCAGCAAATCAAAGAAAAAGTTATTTATTTGTGATTGATAACCCTAAAAATAAAAATAAAAACTTATGATTTCAATGATATTAAACTTAAACTTTTGTCAATGATCGGAAATAGCAAAGTTCAAATACTAACCAATTAATTCTTTAATCGACATTACGTCTCATCATTCAACATTATTTATTTTTCCTTCATCATCGTCGTTTGCAATTCTTTTTAATTTTTATTTCACCCATAAAACTCACAAAAAATTCAGGTGTCATTAAAAATTACTCCCCGTTTTCCAACTTTCTTTTCCTTCTTATTTTTATTTTTTGATTTATGCTTTTTATTTTTTCTTTAACAAAGTAATTGGTTTTTGAGAGACCAAAGACAACGCAAGCAGGAAGGCAGCTGAAGGTTACTTTTACCCATATTTTTTTGAGAAGAAAAAATGAAAGTAAGCCACCCTCTTTTTTGTCAGAAAAAAAAATAGGCGATTAAGAGAATACTACACGCGTGAGCTAAATCCAAAAAATGGATAAACGCGTTAATATGTTTTGATTAATAAAGTAAACGGAAGTTGTGGTTGTCGTCGTTTGATAGACGACTAAAGTGAAATCAAGGAGATTGTGAAAGTAATTCATAAAAAATATTTTATTTTATTTTTCTCTTCATAACAATGCTGTTTTCAGTTTATTATATTTTTTTCAAACCAAATTGCTTTAAAATGAAAAAAGTTTCAAAGTCTTTATAATAAAATGAAGAAATAAAATGGATTTAAAAATATTTACAATTAGTTTTAAACAATATTATGATAATAATAAAAACTTGATTATTTTATTTTCAGCTTTAAAAAATCTCGACGAAATATCAATGTAATATCAATTGCATTCGAATTTCTGAAAGAGAAAACATTCAAAAGTTAAAAAAAATTTCAAAACTTTGTCAAATTTTCTCAACATCTCATATCAAAACTTATCAAACAAATGAACATAGAAAGCTTGCAAAACAGAAATTTAATAAATGAAGTAATATAGTTGGGTCATCATCGTAAGCCTTCAAATACATTTCCGTAAAGTTTTTATGAAAAAATCACTAAATTAATTTATTTTTTTCTTCAAAGCAACTTTAGCTGGCCTTCTTTTTTTTACTATTTGATTTACTATCTATCGTCTTTTGACAAAAATACAAACTATTTTTATTAGTAAATTGAATCTTTGTCTCATAAAATACAAAAAGTCTATTTGGAGAATCGTAGCCTTCAAGTAGCCAGCCAAATGTTGACTACTAAATATATGAATTTTAATAGCCTTGCAAATAATACATTCGAATCGAAACCAAAAATGTTTTAAAGAACAGTCGCTTAATCGCCAATCATAAAAAATTCTAGGTCAAAGAATTATTTATATATAAAAAACACTTTCACATGTTACAAATTTTATATTTAAAAAAACATCGTTAATCCATAAAATATTTCGATGACTACTGATAAACAAAAAATTAAAAGATTAAAATATGCATTTTGTTACAAAAAATAAATAAATATTTGTTCATTGATTATTTCTTTGGTTAAAAAAATTGCAATCATTTTTTACTTTCTTTCCAAATTTTTTTTTCAACTTTCAACCTTGATCGTTCACATCATTGCTGTTTTGGGTGTTTCTTCTCTCCCAAACAAAAAAATATTATTAATTAAAAAATAAAACCACCATCGTTTATTCTCTACTCTTTAATCTTCTGTCGTCAGAGCATTGACCTGCATTACCAAAAAAGGGTTGGATTACCATTGAGAGAGGGAGGCAGGCACGATATTTAATATTTTGAACTTTCAAAGTGTAAAAAGCTTTGATACGAAATTGCTTCCGTTGTGGGTGATTAGCGGTCAAAAAGATATAAACTTGTTTTCATCTTTGATAAGAGATCAACCAGACCGCATAAAAAAAACAACACATAATTAATCAAGCAAAACAATTGTGTAATTTTTTTTTCATTTGGATGTTTTCTAGAGAAATCAAAAAATTAATATTTGTGTTGTATTGTATTTTTTAATTTTTAAACAAAATTCAACCAGCTTTTTTTGCATCTTGAGAAAATTATTTTTTTGGCATAATCTTTTTATAGGAGGGAATGTCTTTAAATTAACAATCAAAAGTAAAAAAGATAGTGTCATGTTACCAATTTATATCATTTCCATCATTGCCTCCCGGCACACACCACCCATTTGCACAACCATCCTCCCTTGAAAGAAAAATAAAAAGATGAACCAGTTTGATTTGATTGACGAACTTTCAACTTTCATTTTTTTGTCGTTAAACGTTCACTGTTTGTGTATGTGTGTGTTTGTTTCATCATTTAAATCCAACCACAAATAAAAAATAAAATAATGGGAGAAACAAATAAAGCAGGCGGAGTTATACCCTTTTCAAAAAAATTGGAAATAGAGAGATATGACAAAAAAAATTTCGATTTATAAGCCTCTGAAATTTGATATATTTTTTAAATCAAATTCCATCATCATCATTCTCATCTTCTTTGGCTGTTTTTTTTGTTTGATTGCTTCATTGTTGCCAAAATTCAGTGACTTTAATAATGCAGCTTTCTAAAGAAGAACCCAAACCTTTGATTGAGCCATTTGCGCATCGAACAAGATTTTTATTATTAATTTTAGTTACCGCATGCTTAATGATTAATTGGGCTAATATTTTAACATTTAATTTTTCTATTATTTGTATAAAAGATACTAATGATACAAATGATCCCAATCGAGGCATACATCTTTCAAATAATGCTAAATCAGAAGCTATGGCGGTTGTAGCAGCAGGGGCTTTAATTGCTAATATACCTATTGTTACTCTAATTAATATGTATGGTCCAAGATATATTTTTACTGCGGTTGGACTTTTTGGTTGGTTTCTTTACTAATTTATTAATAGTTTAGTAATAAATATATTAATTTTAGGAGCAGCTGCAACCCTTTGTGTACCTTTTGCTCTTCGAGCAGGATGGTATTGGTTTTTGTTTATTCGAGTTTTGCAAGGTATTGCATTTGCTGGAGATATGGCCACATTTGGTAGCTTTATGAGTAAGTATATAGTCAATTGTTTTATAACCAACAAAGTCAAAGACATCAAGAAAAAAAGTTTACATGATTAGCATTTTTTCAGATTATTGGACTTATTTCAAACAAAATGCATTCTTTGCTTCAACTCTTTGCGTTTATGTTCAATTAGCTCCAGTTTTCACAAATCCCATTTCTGGAATGTTGTGTAACTCAGCCTACGGCTGGCCAGCTATTTATTATGTTCATGCTGCCACTGCTGCCATCCTTTTCATCGTGTTTTTCTTTGCTTATCGTAACTTCCCTGATGAACATCCACGTGTGAGTCATCTCGAACGAGAAAAGATTGGACGTGGACGCGATCTTGGAATGGATTATGCCAAACGTATCCCATACAAAGCTATTCTCAGCTCAGGTGCAGCTTGGGCTGTATTTATTGGTGGCATTGGAAATTTTGCTGGTATCAATCTCCTCTATCAATTTTCACCCACTTATCTTAGCAAGGTTTGTTAGTTTTTTCTATTTTTACATCAAAGAATTTAAAAAAAGGATTAAAATTAACGAGGTACAAACAAAATTAATCCCACCAAAATGAGACAGTTAAATTCGTCTCTCTTTTTTAACGGCGACCTATAAAATAAATTGTTCTCGTTTTCAACTTTTTTTTTGTTGAGATTGATCAAACGTTTTTGATCTTTTAACATTCAAAGTTGAAAGACATAAAAATCACATAAAAATACCTTATTCGTCCTCGTCGTCTCATTTACGTAATAACTAAGTGCAGGAAACTG
This sequence comes from Panagrolaimus kolymaensis, assembly GCA_028622995.1. Classification (NCBI taxonomy): domain Eukaryota; kingdom Metazoa; phylum Nematoda; class Chromadorea; order Rhabditida; family Panagrolaimidae; genus Panagrolaimus; species Panagrolaimus kolymaensis. The sequence goes on from JAJQJQ010000006.1 coordinate 7,636,384, forward strand.
ATTGAATGACTATTTTCAACAGTGACACCAAAAAAGGAAATGAAAAATAAATGTGATTGATGAGGCCACAAAACAAAATAAATGTTTGTGTCTCTTTGATTTTTTTAAATTCAAAATGTTAGAGACAAAAAATAGTCATTAATTTTCTTTTATCGTCTTTGTAAAAAAATAAAATCACAGTAGTTGAGAAAAGGGGAAAGGAAAATAAAGTGTTAACACAAGATTCATCATCATTTATTTATTTTAGGTTCAAGGATATAAAGTTTTGTCAACAGGATTTATGGCTGCTTTGCCTCCACTTGGAATGGGTTTAATGAAAGAACTTTCTGGTCTTTCAAATGATAGAATACGATGCATATCAGAACAATTGAAAACAAAAATATATAATTCCATTTCCTTCTTTTCCATGGCTACCTTCTTAGTTATTCTTTCATTCATTCCAGCTAATAGTGGAAATATTGCATTGATTATCATGACCATTGGCGCCACTCTTCAAGGTTTTAATACTGGTGGATTTTATAAAAATGGTTCAGTGATTGCTGGTCCATATGCTCCATTTGTTATGGGTCAAATTTCTACAGGTATGACAATTACAATGCTCGCAATTCCATTGATTGTAAATCCATTAACTCCTAATAATACTCAAGATGAATGGGCTATAGCTTTTTATGTTGTTGCAGCAATTATGGTTGTATGCAATATTTTATATTGTATTTTAGCTAAAGGCGAACAACAATATTGGGCTAAAACCGATTATTGGGTAAAAACTGATAGTGATAGAAAAGAACAAAATAAACAAAATGATATTAAATTCCGTAAAGATATCATTTCAGCTGCATGATCTTCAAAACTTTATTTGCGAATAATTTTGTACATATCTTTTTTTTTGTTTTCTTTAATAAAACTTAATTATAATTCAAACAAAAGTATTCTTAGAAATTCAACCCTTTAAATCAAAAACCAAAAGTTACATCAACAACAAAAAATAAATAAAGGCTATAAAAATTATTTCAACTCTCAACATTCACTTATGTAACTTCCTTGATCTGTGAAAACCAAAGAAAAAAAAACACTGTATTTTGGCTCTTTTGTAGAAAAATGAAAACTTCATTGAATTTCCACGCCAAAAAAACTTTCACATGAATTTATGCAAATTTAGCATTTTTCACCATCATTTTTATGACCCTCAATTTTAGTACTTAAGCTTTTGAGAAATCATAATTTTCAAGCATTTTGCATTCGCACATCTTTGCTCAACTTGGTGACTACTCTTGGTGATCTATCTCAAAAATCAAAATCATGTTTGGTCAACGCAGCTTCATCGTTCTCGCTTTCATCCTTCTTGCTCTTGGTCAACTTTCTCGTGCTGGTCCTGTTGTTAAGCGTGCTGCTGAAGCTCCTGCTGTATGTTTTTTTTAATTTTCAATATCATTTTTATTTTCTCGTTCTTATACTTTTTAGGCTCCTGAAGCTGAAAATCCTGCTACAACTCCAGTTGTTCAACCTCCAGCAGAAACAACACCACTTGCTCCAGAACCAGAAGTAACAACTTTACTCGCCGAACCAGCTGATCCAGTTACCACAACAACCTCCTCTGCTACAACCTACATGGTCACAAGTGTTGCAATTATGGGTGCATTAGCAATTCAAATGTATTAGAAAAAGAAATTTATCAATTATATAAAAATCATTTTCTATATTTTTTGTATTATGCATTTTAAACTGATGTAAAAAAAATAAAAAATTTCTTTAAACTCTTGTGTCTATTCTTTTTTTTTGTAATTGGGGGTTTGAATTAACTTTGTAATTGGAGATTCGGGAAACTTTTCACTCGATCCTTGCGGCTTTCTAAACTTTTGTATAATTCTGCAACTTCCAAACAAAATAATCTAAGCGTTTGAAGATGTTTCTTTTTTTTTTCCAAATGTCGAAAAAACATTTTTTTGCATTTAAAGGAGCTGTTGTAACATTTGTTTCACTTTCTGCGAGGAGAGAGATTTTTTTTGCCAATTTTTTATTTTATTTTGTTATTAAATATCCATGTAAATAACAATGGGCTGTAAATTATCTGGTTCTGATTTCATTGCCATTTCAAAACAAAAACTTTCAATTGATTTGTTAATATTTGATAAAATAGGAAAATTGAGTCATAATTGATTGTATTGTAATAATCAAATCTTTTTGGTCCCGAATTGTTTGATATTAATGGAGAATGGAATTTTTTGATTTCTCCTGAAAAAGCAAAATATGAAACAGAAGACGAGACCTTAAGTTTTTAAGTTTCCAAGGTCGCTATTTTGCAAACAAAGAGGGAAATTAAACAATGAAAAAAAAACCATTAAAGTTAATGTTACCAACAAAAATAAAAAGATTGGAAGTTTTTATTTAGGTAAACACTTACGCAATTTGTAGTAAAATACCAAATTTCAAACTTTAGTTTTTGGTGAAAATGGTGGAAACGAATCAGCTTTGTTTATTGTACTTTTATTTATTTTATTCTTTTTCCTTCAGAAACGATTACTTTTAATTGCATTGTTATCTAGGAAAAGTAAAAAATGAGGGTTATTCTATTTATTTTTTAAACATAGTATCTCTGAATTAATCAACACACATTTTGATCATAATATCTCAAAACAAATTAACAGTACAACCTTCTTCCTTTTTTTACTTAAAAATTCTACTCATTTTAACCATAAACTGGAAAATTTACAAAAATTACTTTATAAAAAAAAGTCATGAGTTGAAAAGGTTAATGATTCTCTTCCAATCAGAAATTTTCAATGTGATAAAGGGTAATTGAGGAGTGGTTAAAAGCTTCTTATCAAAGCGAATAAAATGAGTTCCAAAATGTTGTTTAACCATTACTTTACTCCAATTTGAAGACAATGCTGCTTTAAAAAGTGTTCATCTGAACTTTAGGATTTTTTTTGTCATCAAAATATTTAAAAAATATTATTAAAAATGGGTGTAAAAAAGCATAAAAAATGATAAAAATAAAGCACTTTTCCTCTACAATTTTTTTTTCTTATTCAAAACGTTTTTTTTCCTCATTTTCTTGCTTCAAAGCTTGATACATGTGTTCATTTAAACTTTAAAAATTTATATGAATTAATTTTTGTTAAAGAAAAAATCCAAAGAAGTCAAATACCGACTAAATTTTATATGCTGATTCCGAAAAACAATACAGCAGGCAACTTTTTCCTTCTCCATAAATAGTTAATATTCACCTCGAAGTGATCGTGTTCTTCAAGTCCATTAATAAATAATTAATCACAGTTGAGGTGCTTCCAGTGGAGGGAATCCAAAATCCTATTGGGAATAATTTTAATATATTTAATAATAAATATTCAAAACAAAAAATCGGTATGTCCAATTCAAGCCCTAACTCAAAGTTGGATTCGATTTATCAACCTTGAAGTTGTTGATGCAAGTGTTAAAAAAAATAAATGAATCATGATTGAGATGCTGCCCGTGGAGGGCTATAAAAACTTTGAAAGCGAATAATTATTAAAAAAATAATTAAAAATATTTGGCTTAAAATATTCATATGCCCAATTCAGGCCGTAACTCAAAACGAGTTTCACTAATGTCTAACCTCTATGTTTGATGCCATACATTTGTATGTCTGGAAATTGTTTTTTTTGCAGCCATATCTGAAATGTCTTGTATTTGCATGAATTTATTTGAAGAAAAATAAATAAAAACAAGAAAATATAAGATCTGCTGAAGGGGCAAAAAATATTTGTTTCATAATTAAAACTTCTAAAATCTTTCAACACTCAACAGACTGTTTTTGGTTTTTTTTTGTAGTGAAAACATGCATCAATTATGTTAAAACATTAAAAAGAATTTGTAGAATTAATTCTTATGATAAACTATAAATTTAAATAAGCCAAAAAAAAATCAAAAATTTTGTGTTGTTGTTGTTGGTTGTGTTGTTGGTTGTGTTGTTGTTGTTGGTTGTTGTGCACCGGGATTCGAACCCAGCGAAAATTCTACAACGTCTTGCAAAAATTCCACTGCGCCAGAAAACCCGGTAATTACTTTACAACTTTTTTAGATGATATGAAAGTGAACTTTTTGTTGAGTTTTGAATCAAATTTTCAATTTTATTTGGGCAATTTTGAAAGAAAATAAAATAGTGGACTACATAAATCATTTATTATGTATTTTTACTCATGTTTTTCAATCCATTTTCTTCCCAACTACCTATTCAATGAAGTTAGGAATATTTAAATTTAATGTTTTTCACTTAAAGAAACTTTTTTTAAGGTTAATGCCTTTGCAAAAATCAAAAAAATTCAAAATTAATTTTTCTGTTTTAAAAATCTTGTAGTTTATCTATTTTACTAAATATTCGAACTCCACTTTTTTTTTAATCATTGAGCTCATCAACAAGATATTGGGGTTTTAAATAAATGAATAGCATTAAAAAATTTGCTGAATCACGTTTTGAGTTACGGTGTTCAATAAAGCAGCATATGGATATTTTTATCCAAATATTTATTATATGATTTTTAAAGATTATTCCCAACAGGGTTTTGAATCGCATACCAATTATGACCTTCAACCAACATCCAAAATTTATTAATGGACCTCCTCCTCTATCTATGTAAACTATCACTTCGAGGTGAACGTAACAACTATAAATTGCTTCCAAATCGGCACCATAGGATGGATAAGAAACTAACCATAGCATTTCCAAAATCAATTAATTTAAAAATTAATTCTTTCTCATCTTTGATTTTCAGCTTTGATACTTCGTCAAGTTCTTCTTTCAACACCTTTCTTCTTATATTTTCATCATATTTGGAGTTTTTTTTGCAGGACAAAAAAGTTTTCGCTTATTATTAACTTATAAATTAAATGGTAAGGAAAATGCTTTTTTGATACAGGTTGAATTATAAATTTTAGTGGCTATAAAAAAATTTTTCATGTTTAAACTTGAAGGAATTTCGGAATATTCCAAATATTTTGATTTCGTTTCTTATCAATTAAGTACAGAATCCAGAATGCATATCACAGATTTTACCAAACCTCGATATGTAAGTTTTTTTACTTAAAAATTATTTCCCCACAATGAATTTATAAAAATTTATTTCATTTAGGTTAGCTTGGAACCAGGAATCACAGTAATTCGCGTTCAAATAGGAAATTCGAATTTACAAGTGCTGGAAAAACTTAAAACCGCTACGCTATTGGTTGATCAAACATTAGCCGATATTGAAGCTGATCTCTATGATAATGTGGCATCGGCTTTTAATAACGAAGGAAATAAATATGGATCTAAAGTTTTTCAACCAGGACAAAGAGGTGCTGTTTATGTTGCTTCCATTCCTGCTAGTAAACTTCCTTCTTGGTATCCTGCTGGCACATATTTAGAAGGAACGTTTTCATTATCATCGGATTATGACAAATGTTTGGATAAATCATTTGCAAACTTTAAAATGAGATACAACTTTGCAACAGCAAAATTGGATAACAATAATTAAAGTTAGTGAAACACGGCATAACCACGGATATGAACACGAGAAAAGGTTAAAAGTGGACATACTCAAATAGGCAAAAGAGAATAGTTTTAAAGTTAGTGGCCAAAAGGGATAAAAAATATGTGAAAAATGTCTTGAACCCAACTTCATCATGAATAAATTATAATTATTTATTACCAGACTCTTCAGCAAAAATGAAAAACAGAAATAGGCAAAATACAAAATGATGGAAGATCAAATGAAGTTGAAAATAAAAAATAATTACATCAAAAACCTTGACTGAGGCAAAAACGAGAGAGGCATAGGGAGCCAATGCATTATGTACTACGGTAGGCCGCTTCGAGAATCAAATTTTTTGGATTTTTGGTTTGAACGCGGATAAAAATCAAAGAAAAAAGTTTCAAAGTTTTGAATAGGGACGCTCACGTGCATTTCGCCAAACGAATGCCAAAGAAAAAAGATGGCAACGATGTCATTTGAATTTCAGAAATTTAAAATGCGTTAATTGATTTATGTTTTATCGATTTTATTTTTTAATATTTATCCCATCAGAAAGCCCTTAAAATTCTGTTATTGAGATATCTAATTCTTATAAATCGAAAAATAGGGAAAATGGATACAAAAACAGTTTTCTATTTTTCCTGAGCCAGATCCCAAGTTGACTAATTTTTATTTTTTGCTAATATTATTCCTCACATAAAAATACATATTTTAAAATTTACTCTAGGAGGCCACTCAAGAGAAAAGTTACTTTTCCAAAGCAAAAACCAAAAAATTAATTGAAAATGTGGGCATCGGCAAGTAAAAAATGGTGCTTTTTCTTGTTTTTCATTTGCAACATGCAATAAATCAAAGGGGAAGAAAACCTTTATCGTTGCCATTTTTTAATTCAGAAGTAAATATTAAAACCTTGATATCTTAATAGGGAGTTTATTAAAAATTATTTTAGCTTCTATCATTAAATTCCCCGTATTTGAAAGTACCTATCCCTCTAAACCATATATCAAAACAAAAAAACTTCATTTTTTGCTTGAGCGTCCCTAGTTTTGAAAGTTCATTTTTTTTTTGATACATTCCTTCAAAGTTTTTAGGTAATATTTTAATAATATATTAGATGTTAAATCCAACAAGCGATCATCCAAATTTAAAAGAAGCTCAAAAAATCATCAAAGACATTGAATATCGAAGAATCCCTAAATTGATTGCTGAAATTGAAAGCAATGAAGAAAATCAATCATTAAATGCTAGAAAAATTATGGCTTATTTGAAACATTCCTCTAATGAATTATCAGAAAAACTAATTCCAAGAGGAAAAAAGTTGAGAAAAAATTTAAAAGAAATAGAAAAAAACATTAATGTTATTTCAAAAGTTATTCATCCTGGAAAAGGATTTGATGTAAACCCAATGGAAGATGTAAGCTTTTATCCAAGAAATAGTCGAACCAAAACAGTTGCTGCTAAACGAAAAATAACATCTCAAATATGTGTAAATATTTTCGCTCCATATGATTGCAGCCCAGAAGAAGCACGTTGGATTAATAAAACTTTAAAAGCTTACTGCAAATCTCACAACCTTCCTGAGCCTATTTATACTTTCCGACGAGATGATTTCTATTAGCCGCATCAGAATAAGCTACTATAACTATTTATAAAGAAATGAAAACGTTTTGTAGAATAAAAACATTTTTATTAAGCATGGAAATAAATTAACAACAAACAAAAAATGGTAAAACAAAAATAATATATCGATATTTACAATAAAAATATCATCATACATGGTAACGGCCAGGAGTTGTTGCTTGAGGGCCACGATCAGATAATTCGCGAAGACATTCTTTGAAAATTCTAATAATTTCTTCTTTTGCACGACGAAGTGAAAATTCATCACGAGCTTCAAGTAACAAATACAATTTACGTTCACCATCTTTGGGTTCTTTTCCTGGAGAAACATGCGTACCTTTAACAGATACACCAACATCAGCAAATTCTTGAATTTGTGCTAAGCTTGACTAAAAAATTAGTAATAAGTAAAAAAAATACTCAAGATGAAACACTTACTCTTGAACAAACACGAAAGCGAAGTTGTGGAGGAAAATCATTAATTTCAAGTTCTTCTTCATAAATCTGTGGAATAAATACTTTTTCTTTAGGCTGCGATGATGGAATATAATTTAACTTTTCATTCAATTTTGCAGCAAGTTCACGAGCTTTTTGTGTTGCATCTGGAAGTGAGTCTCCGCTTGACTCTTGATCAGACGAACTTGATGCTGGAGCTAAACCAAGTTTATCCGCAGCAGCACGAGCAGCGGCAACTTTGGCATTAATATCTGCTGAATGTTTGGCAGGAGCAGTAGATCCATTTTGAGTACGTCGTTTTGATTTGATTAAAATATTAAGCTGAGATTCGATATCGTCGTCATCATCTTCGTTGCTGGCAACAGTAGTAATAAGTTTGTTGATTCTTTTCACATGTTCAGCGGTTTCACCTTCCTCAACATCATACTTATATCCAGATCCAGTAAAGCCACCACCACCAGTATGAACTTCAATTCCTTGTGCTTTCATATCTTCACGGTACTTTTCCCACATTTTCTTGACATCTTCTGGAGGAGCCATATCAGCACTGAGAAAAGCACGGCAAACTTCTCCAGCATACTTTTCTTGATTTTCAGGTAGAATAAACGTGTAAGCAAATCCTTTGTTTCCAGCTCGACCAGTTCTTCCAACACGATGAACATAATCTTCATAATGGTTTGGACAATCATAATTCACAACAAGAATCAATTTCTTTACATCGAGACCTCGAGAAGCAACAGAAGTAGCGACTAAAAGTTTAATCGCTCCTTGTTTGAAATCCACTAAAGCTGAATCACGGTCGGATTGATCAATGGCGCCATGTAATGGAGCACAATTGTAGCCGCTCATCATTAACTTTGAGACCAAATCATCCGCTTTTTCTTGCTTCTCAACAAAGACGATGACGCTTCCACGTTCCCAAAAGAGACCAAGTAATTCGAGAAGTTTAAGAAATTTCTGTTCTTCAGAAAGAATAAATGCATGTTGTTCGATATCTTTACATACGATACTTCTGCCGCCAACTTGAATTTCCACAGGTTTATCCAACACTTTTCTTGCTAACGCTTCCATAGTTTTTGGAAAAGTTGCAGAAAACATAACCGTTTGTCGATCAGGACGAATATTGTTTATAATTTTCATTACTTGTGGTTCAAAGCCCATATCAAACATTCGATCTGCTTCATCCAAAACTAAATATGTAACTCGTCGAAGATTTGTTACTCTTCCTAAAAAGAGAACGTTGATAAGAAAACAAAAATGGAAAGAAACATGCCATTATTAGCTATAAGCATCTCAATCATTCGTCCAGGAGTGCAAACAACGATTTCAGCCCCTTTCTTTAAATCAGCAATTTGTTCAGAAATTCCAACACCACCATAAACACATACAACTTCCAAATTCATTGGTGTTGCAAATTTCTTAGCTTCTCTCCAAGTTTGTAATGCAAGTTCTCGAGTTGGTGCCATAATTAATGCTAAAATTAATTCAAATAAATTTTCTATATAATATACATTATAAATCACTTACCTATGGGTCCATCCATTTCATCTAAGGGATCTTGATCAAGAATATGTCTAAACATTGGAAGAAGAAATGCCAAAGTTTTACCACTTCCAGTTTTTGCAATACCAATTACATCACGACCAGAGAGAATCGCAGGGATAGCTTGAGATTGAATGGGTGTTGGTTTAGCATAATTAAGTCTAAAATGTTAATGATTAGTAATTTTCTAAATACTCAACAGCTTACTTTTGCACTATTTTCATTTCAGTTTTACTCACTCCACAATGAGCCCATGATAAAATCGGTTTTGGACATTTTGAACCACGAACACGAATATCTTCATTTTTCTCTCGAAATTCTTCAACTTCTTTCTTCGTCATATTTTTGATTGCTTCAGCTTCATGATAAAAACATTTTCGGAACGGCTTGTAATAAACTTTCTCGTGATCTGTTTTCTGAAGAGATCGACCTTTCGCCAGTAATGAATTTGCAGCAGCTTCAATATCAAAATCGTCAGCTTCGAGATTCTCGTGAACATCTTCCCGTTCAATAATTTCACCAATATTTCGACCCGGTCTTACTTCTTCTTCAACAACAATCACGCCATCGGAAATTTGTTTGAACTAAAATTTCATCGTTACAATGTAAACAAAATTTAAAAACTTTAACACACCTGTTCTTTTGGTTTAATTTGTTCAGCTATTGTCGCCATATAAGCATCCAATGGATCAATTTCATCGTCTTCTTCCTAAAAAATCAACTGTAAAAAAATGTTAAACTTCAAATGAAAAAGACAAATCTTAAATTCAGTTTTTAACTTTTTACTTGTAACAGCTTCAGATAGATTTTCGTCAGCATTAGATAGCTCCATCGATGAATATCTTTTAGAACCCATTTTTATGGCTAAAAAGTGATGATAATTTAATAAAATGATTTTAGAAATAAAATTGGACACAAATGGCAGCGATGAAATAAACGATTATCAGTACAATATTTAGGCTAAAAGCCAATAAAAGGTGGAAGTTGAGTAAGTCAATAAAAGCATGGAAATTAAAAAAGTGGATGTCAATAAAAGAAGTGAAATAGCTCAACTTCGCAGCGGAAATAAGTGATACAGTAATTTAAATTTTTTTCCAAACATTCGCATGATCGATATAAATTGTAAAAAATGTAAGTATAAAATAATGGTAATTATAACAAAAGAAAAAACTCTTATTTCCGCCGCGAAGTTGAGCTATTTCACTTCTTTTATTGACATCCACTTTTTTAATTTCCATGCTTTTATTGACTTACTCAACTTCCACCTTTTATTGGCTTTTAGCCTAAATATTGTACTGATTTCCTTTCTTTTATTGATCTCGAAGAGATATATTCCAATAAGGTGGCATGTTAGATATAAATAAAAAAAAGTAGGCACAATGGGGATGTGTATTAATATTTTTACAAATATACAATTCTCAATGTGGATAACAGGAATCTTTAAAAAAACATTAGTCTCCAAAAACTACAATTTTTTGTTTATAAATTTTTATTCTAAATTTGCTTCTCTTTGATCTCACAAAATCCCAAAAAATTCAAAAAAATCAAGAAATAAAAAAAATTTCTTTTCAAAGAGACAAGCAGGCTTTTTCGCGCTAAGAAAAAAAAGGGGGACAGAAAACAAACAAACAAACGGACATATTTTTTTAGGACACATTTTTAGTCAAATCTCTAAATTTATAAAGTTTTTTTTCTGGATTTTTTTACAGATATTATCTATAGATGGGCACTAATAAGCTTACAAAATTTCAGCCATAGTTAATAAAAATAAAAACATGAAAAAGCTATTTGAAATAAAAAGAGATCTTGCGCTCAGTCAAGGCAAACTCAACTTGGGCCAGCGTTCGCGCTCACGCTGGCCCCAATCGTTTTTGAAAAATGAATGAAACTTTGAGAATCCTTTATTTTTATCGTAAAAAACGGTAGAAGCCAATCCCTTCAAGAACCTCAACGCTTTGTTTTTTTCCATCTAATTTTGTTGATTGAAACTTTTTTTATGCAACCAATTTACTTTTTTTGCTGTTTTACAATATACCTACTATTTTTTATAAATTGAATTTATCGAATGCTAATTACTAACATTACTATGCATTATGAAAATACAAGATTCAAACTTTGGATATTTATGTTTTATTTTTTTTATTAATGACTCTTAACATGTTTACCCTATTTATTTTTATCCGTATCGAAAGTACTTTAAAAAATTTTTATTAAGCAAGCAACATGAAAATAAATTATTTATTAATAATGGAAACAAATCAAACACGATAACGACCAGTGGCCTGATGACCTCGACCTGCTAATTGACGAAGACATTCTTTAAAAATTCTAATAATTTCTTCTTTTGCTCGTCGAAGAGAAATTTCATCTCGGGCTTCAAGGAATAAATAAAGTTTGCGTTCACCATCTTTTGGTTCCTTTCCTTGAGGAATATGGGTGCCTTTAACCGAAATCCCAACATCAGCAAATTCCTGGATTTGAGCGATGCTTTCCTAAAAAAAGAATAATTATAAATGAAAAAGGTTATGGCAAAAATAAAAACTTACTCTTGAGCATACTCGGAATCGAAGTTGTTGAGGAAAATCATTAATTTCAAGTTCTTCCTCGTAAAATTGTTGAACGGGTGCTTGTTCTTTTGGTCGTGTTGAAGGTGTATAATTTAATTTTTCATTTAATTTTGCTGCAAGTTCTCGAGCTTTTTGTGCCGCGGAAATTTCTAGAGGTGCTGCTGCTTCACCTTTCATGATTGATGTTGCCGTTTGTGAAATAGCACTAGCTGCTTCTTGATCAGCAGAAGTGGATGAAGAAGCAAGGCCAAGTTTATCTGCTGCAGCTCGAGCCGCAGCAACTTTTGCATCTATTTCTGCCGTGGCTTTAGCTGGAGGTGCAGCTGGATTAACTTGAGTTCGACGTTTTGTTTTAATTAAACTACTTAGTTGCGTTTCAATATCATCGTCATCATCTTCATTGCTTGCTAGTGAAGTAACTAATTTAGTGAATTTTTTGGCATTATCCACCGCTTCATCTTCATCTGAATCATATTTATATCCTGATCCAGTGAAGCCTCCACCGCCAGCATGAACTTCTATGCCTTGAGTTTTCATTTCTTCCCTGAACTTTTCCCACATTTTTTTCAATTCTTCTGGAGCAGTAACATCCGCAGTTTCAAATGCTCGACATACTTCGCCTGCATATTTCTCTTGGCCTTCAGGTAAGATAAAAGTATATGCGAATCCTTTATTTCCAGCTCGACCAGTTCTTCCAACACGATGAACATAATCTTCATAATGGTTTGGACAATCATAATTCACAACAAGAATCAGTTTTTTAACATCCAAGCCTCTTGCTGCAACGGAGGTAGCCACAAGCAACTTGATTGCTCCTTGTTTGAAATCCACTAAAGCTGAATCACGATCTGATTGATCAATAGCTCCATGAAGCGGTGCACAATTATAACCACTTTTCATTAATTTTGAAACTAAATCATCTGCTTTTTCTTGCTTTTCCACAAAGACGATGACGCTTCCACGTTCCCAAAAAAGTCCAAGTAATTCTAATAATTTGAAAAACTTTTGTTCTTCAGAAATAATAAATGCATGTTGTTCGATATCTTTGCAAACAACACTTCGGCCACCAACTTGAATCTCCACAGGTTTATCCAACACTTTTCTTGCTAACGCTTCCATAGTTTTGGGAAAAGTTGCAGAAAACATAACCGTTTGACGATCAGGACGAATGTTGTTTATAATTTTCATTACTTGTGGTTCAAAGCCCATATCAAACATTCGATCTGCTTCATCCAAAACTAGATATGTTACTCGTCGAAGGTTTGTTACTCTGCCATTATTAGCTATTAACATATCAATCATTCTTCCAGGAGTACATACAACGATTTCAGCTCCTTTCTTTAAATCAGCAATTTGTTCAGAAATTCCAACACCACCATAAACACATACAACTTCCAAGTTCATTGGTGTTGCAAATTTCTTAGCTTCTCTCCAAGTTTGCAATGCAAGTTCTCGAGTTGGTGCCATTATCAAAGCTAAAATAAATACACATGATTACTTTATATATTTACTTTATAAATCTCTTACCTATGGGTCCATCCATTTCATCTAAGGGATCTTGATCAAGAATATGTCTAAACATAGGAAGAAGAAATGCCAAAGTTTTACCACTTCCAGTTTTTGCAATACCAATTACATCACGACCAGAAAGAATTGCTGGGACTGCCTGGGATTGAATGGGAGTTGGTTTAGCATAATTAAGTCTAAAAAGAGTATTGTATTAACAAAGTTTACGGTTCAACAAAAACTCACTTTTGTAATATTTTCATTTCAGTTTTACTCACTCCACAATGAGCCCAAGATAAAATAGGTTTAGGGCATTTTGATCCACGAACTTTTATTCCTTCATTATCTTCCTTGAATTTCGCGACTTCTTTTTTAGTCATATGTTTAATTACTTCAGCTTCATGATAGAAATCTTTTTTGAAGCTCTTGTAATAAACTTTTTCATGGTCAGTTTTTTGGAGGGATCTGCCTTTAGTTAAAAGGGAATTGGCTGCAGCTTCGATATCAAAATCATCTGCTTCAACATTTTCATGAACATCTTATCGTTCAATAATTTCTCCCAGATTTCTTCCTGGTCTTACTTCATCTTCAACAACAATCATTCCATCAGATGCTTTTTTAGTCTATAAAACAATTATTATAACTTTCAAAGTTTAAAATAAATATAAATAATAAAAAGGATAACAAACCTGTGCTTTAGGTTTAACTTGAGCATTGATTGTTGCCATATATGCATCAAGAGGATCAACCTCTTCTTCCTCATCTTCATCAATTTCTTCGGTAACTTCTGCATCGCCCATTTCAACATCAAAATCTTCTTCCAATGCTCTTCGCTCGAGTTCATCATCGTCATCTTCTTTTCTACCCTTTTTAATATTATCTTCTTGTTTCTCCTTTTTTTCTTCGTTATATTTATCTCGCTTCATCTTTTGTCGCCATTGCTCAACTTGTGACATAAATTGTGCAAGTAAAAATCCATTTGCACCGTGTATTTCAACTCCATCAAAACCTGTTTCATATAAATATTTTGTGGCATAAACAAATTTAGAAATAACTTTTGTGTAAATTTCTTCAGTCGTCAAAGGAATTGGTTTACCAAATTCCATTCCAACTTTTTTAGAATCCACTTGAACATCCGATGCTGAATATGGATGTGGGTTAAATAAAGTAGTGGTTTGACTGCCGCACTTAAAAATTTTAGAGAAAATTATTTATATGCCAAAATTTAGGAGGTAAATCTTACATGACAAATTTGTCCAATAATTAAACTTCCATCATTTTTAGCTGCAGTTGAAACCTTTCGAAATGCTTGTCGTCGTTCAGGATTATTTATGCTTTCTTCAATAATAATATTACCAGCGCCTTCTAAGTGATCCTAAAATTTTTTTGCAATCAAAATGACTGCTTTTTTCGCATAAAAACAATTTACAATATCAACCATAATATTTCCAGTTAAAATAGTTCCGAAACCACCATAACCAAATTTATCATATAAATTTACATACTGGTCGGTTGGAATTCCAGTCTTCATCCAATTTCCTTCAATCCAAGTTCCAAGCCGTTCTGACATAGCACCCTAAAAATTAATTTACCCTTTTTCTCAAAAAAATAAATTTTATTCATTGCTTACTTTTAATAAGCGATTTTTAGCCACTCTTTGACTAATTCGAAATTTAATTGGTTCATTTAAAATATTTGGTGGCACTGGTTTTTCAACTGGATAACGTTTGAACATTTTTAATTTAAAATTGAAACAGCTGAAGAAGCAGCAACGTATGTTTTTTTTAACAAAAGCAAAAAAATTGTGATGAACTTTTTTGTTGTTGAATGTACTCGAAATGTTTTTCTTCTCTCATTCTTCTTTTTTTTTTGCTTTGCTGTTTTTTTGTTTACTTTTTAACTCTGAAACTTCTTGAAACAAACATCGGGAGAAAAAAAAAGATAGTTGATTGCAAGCTTTTTTATACACAAAATTTTTTGTAAGTTACTACTTATTTTCAAAGGGGATAGCTGAAACATTGTTTATTGTGCTTTGTTTTTTTCTTTTCGGTTAATAAAGATTTATTAAAAAAAAGAAAACGAAAAATAAATGAGAAAGTTATACGAGTTTCTGTTAAAAAATATATCTAATAAAATAAATTGTAAAACTGTAAAAAGAGTAAAAACGAAAAATTCAAATAAATAAACTAATAAAAGCTTCTTTAAGCTACAACATGAATATCTTCGGGCAAATAATTATAATTAAATACTCCATATAAGGGTTTGCCAGCTTTAGCTTGCAAAACGATTTCATCAGAATATTTTTGAACTGCAGCTTTAAAATGTTCCGCAACTTTTTCATCGCTTAAATCCATAATCCCTTCATTTATATCCACATTAGGATCATAGTGGGTTTGTTGAGCTTGCCACATTTGAGTGTTACTTGAAACATTACTAATAGCGAAATCATGGTCAAAAGGATTGATGAGGGCTGATTGAACTTTGCCTGATATAATTTTTGATGGGAGATCTAAAAAAGGAGGGAGTTAGTAAATTCCAAAAGTATGTTTCGAAATACAAAAGCAAAAAAATGTAAGATGGCCTAACCGTGAATTCCCTTATGTTATTTTTAAAGCTTACCAATTTCAGCTGTAATAGGTCGACCAATTCCAATTCCATCTGTAACTCCGTCTTCTATGGCTTTCACCATACCTGGAACAGTTCTAAATCCACCAGTCAAATACACAATCATTTTAGTCAATTGTGGTCGAATTTCTTTTGCAAATTCAAGGAAGAATGCTTCCCTCGCAATTGTGGAATCAGATAAGTGTGAAAATGCAAGCTTTTCAATCGTACCTCCAGATAATTCAACAAAATCATAACCAACTTTCTAAAGATTTTATATGTATTTAAATTCAACTCAAAATGTCGCAGTTAACTACCTCGTATTGTTTGCACATAAAAAGAGCTTCATTACATTGTAAACCCTTTTCTTGAAATTCTACTGAATTCATTTTAATTCCAATAATGAATCCTGTTTCTGGGGGAATTTCCTTTCGAATGGCTTCATAAATTTCAAGATTGAGCCGAACTCGATTTTCCAATGAACCACCATACTGATCAGTTCGATGATTGGTAGTTTCAGAAATAAATTGAGCCAATAAATACCCATGCGCTGAATGAAGTTCAACTCCATCAAAACCTATAAAATTTAAAAATATTAAAATTTTGATAAAGGAAAGTTTTCCAATAGCAAAATTGTTTAGAACGATAAATTTTGGGTTGGAACTTTTATTTTAAATACAATTGCAATAACTTACCGACATCTTTACAAAATTTAGCAGCAAATACGAAATGATCAATAACCAAAGTTTTAATTTCTTCAACGCTTAAAGCTTTAGGTTTGCCAAAACCATAACCTCTTCGACTTGCCATCAATTGAACATCCGAAGCTGAAATGGGATGTTCACAAAGTGCTAAAGGTGTTTGCCTTCCAGCATTAGATAACTGAGCAACAGCCAACGTTTCAGGATCTGATTTCATCGCCTTTGCAAGGTTTCCAAAAGCTTCTCGACGTTCAGGCGAATCAAGAGTAGGATCAATTATGGCATTTCCAGCGGATTCAAGATGAATTTTATCAACCATAATATTTCCAGTAAAAATCATTCCAAATCCGCCATGACTGAATTTTTGATACATGTTGCATAATTGTTGGGTTGGAAGTCCAGTTTTAGAAGGGTCACCCACAGCATAAGTTGAAACGCGTTCAGTTAAAGCAGACTATAAAAATTTTTTAAGTTTTAGTAAAATGAAAGCATTTCTTTCTTTAAATTAAATTATAAATGCAAGAATAAGGATTAAAGGACAAACTTTGGTGAGGGTTAATGTCACTCGAAAAAATTTCACTCTAAAGCAAAAGGGAGTAAGTTAGTTTAGGACTACTTTTATAGGGTTAAAGAAACAACCTGAAAGAATTAGTTGGTAATTCACGTATTTTTTTTCTTTCATTTTTACTCCTTTTACCTGCCTTTATTCCAGCACTTCAAGTCAAAATCAATAATAGCAACAACAACCATAAATGTATCTCTAACTACCCTTTTTTTTAGTCTGCCTTATTTCTTAGCTACCTATGTATGTTCATAAAAAAAGATAATTATAAAGAAATAAAATTACTTTTAAAAATCGGTTTCTTGCAAATCGATTACTTGTTGAAAATTTAAGCTTTTCACCCAAAATTGCAGCGGACACTGGATTATTAACAGGAATTCGACGGCTCATTTTTTGTTGTTAAAGAAGAAGAAAAAGAAGGTAGACAGAGACTAACTGAAAAACTAAGGAAAATTCAAAGCGGCTTTTATATATGTTGTCTGGAGTTCGTTGTAACCAAATAACACCACAGCAAAAAAAGAGATAGATGCACACATTAATACATCGCACAAAGTATAACCACGACATAAAAAACTACCAATGTTTTTTGTATTCAACAACAACAAAAAAAAGAGTGAAAAAACAATTTTTTGATTTCATCCTTCTTCTTCGATGAATTCACCTTCTTCTCCTTCTTTTTTTACGTTTATGTGTGTGTTTGTTATTTGCTTATTTTAAATTCATCTTAAAATTTTATTTGTTAAAAATATAAAAAACTTTGAACTTATTGGTCTCGAATTTGTAAAACGAAGAAAAATTATTTTTTGAAAACCATTTTTGCTTCCTTGATTCAGGGACAAATCCCTTCAAAATCTTTCTTTTATTCTTTTTTTTCCAGAGCCCTCTTCTTTCATTTACATTCGTCGTTCGTGTATTATTTGTCATCGAAGTTTTTCTTTCTTTCCTTTGGACTTTTGACAAAAAAAAAGAAGATAGAAACATAATAATAACAAAAATTGGTTATCGTCGTATCGATTTCTAAACTATTTATTTTATTTCTGTGTATATTTATAATTTTTGTTAGTTAACTAACGAAAAATAAATTCGTAATAGCTCAAATTTAAAAAAAATGGCCGATCCAGTTGCAAGCTTTTTAGAACGAGAACAAGACCTTTTTGGTGATTTGGATGGTGAACGTGAGTATATATTAGTTCTTTCCCATTAGCTTTTGGTATTTTTTAAAAGCTAAAACTACTAAATGTAACCTTTTCTTGAGTTCCAAAAAATCAAAATGCCCCATTTTTGTAATTTTTTCCAACTTTTTATATATTCTTTTTTTATAGCCGTTGCTGCTAATGCTGCACCACCTGCAGCAGCTCCTGCTGCAGCAGATATTCCTCTAATTGAAGTAGCTCCCGTTCAAGCTAATGGTTTTGTTAATGGCAATAATGACTCAGGCGTAGATTTGGCTGCCTTTGTTGATTCCAATCATGCCACTCCTGCTCCCATTATTACTAATGGACGTTCAATTTCTCCATCAGCATCTGAACGATCTGAAGGTGAACCTGTATTTAATGCTAAACCCGATGTTGAACCTGATACTGTTAAAAGATGGCGTAAAGAACATGAAGAAAAATTAACTAAACTTGGTGAGTCATTCATCGTCCATTGGTCGCAAACTAGAGCAAAATCTTTACTTTTAAAAAATTTGTAGATTCTCAAGAACAAAAAGTTATGAAAGATTTAAAAGAACAAGCTAAAAAAGAATTAGCTGAATTTGAAAAGAAGCGTGCATCGGAATTGGCAGAACGTAAAAAGGTTAATCGTGAAAAGCAAGTTGAATTCTTAAAAAATGTTGAAAAAGCTAGCGCAGGAGTTCTTTGGCAACGCATTGCAAAGGTTGTTGAATCGGATGAAAGAACCCCTAAAAATACTGTGGATACTGATCGAATGAGACAATTATTACTTCAATGCAAAGATGGCGGACCAAAGCCTGTTAAAGAATAAATAATTTTTAAAATAAGCAAAGAAGAACCAACCTTTCATAATTTTTTTATCTTGAAAAATGTTGTACCAAATTTTTATTTGTGTACCAATTAACTTTACTTTATATTTTTATTATTATTTTATTATTTGAATTGAAAAAAGAATAATTTGTGTAACTTTTTGATTTTATTTTTTCTCGAATGTTTTTTTGGAAGTGTTATTATTCAAAAAAACGGTATTTATTTCACTTTTTTTCTATCATATTTTTTGTGGTATATTATATTTTTTTATTCTCTAAATTATTTATTTGTTCATTATGGGATTTTATTGTTTTTGAAAAAAGTAAAATAAAATTGGAACATCAATAAGTTTGTTACATTTTCGAGCATATATTCGGATTTAATTTTAACCATAATTTTGGTAATTATATGGGTAATAAGCTTGCTGTTGTTGTTGGCCATAATATTGTCCTTGATAAGTTTGCTGAGGATAATATTGTTGCGCATAATTAGCGTTTTGATTACCGTAATAATAATTTTGTTGTCCATATCCACCACTATTTGTTGAGCAATAATAAAAATAGGTAGTATCTGTACGGCATCGATAATCCGACCATGCTTGCATTCCTTGACAACACCATCCTGCACCATTGGGATTTCCATATCCACCTCCATATCGTCGTCTCCACCATCCACCTCCTAAACTGCTACCACTTGCGCCATAATTTCCATCGCCACCACCATGATCGCTATGATCTCCTCGACCTGTAATTTAATGTTGTTTCACAGCTAATATTTATAAGGCTTACCTCCATGATAATGGTCATGGTAGTGATCGTGATGATCGTGGTCATGGTGATCATGATGATCGTGATGATCGTGATGATCGTGATGGTCATGTCCTCCATGGTCATGTCCACCACCATGATCGTGGCCTCCGTGATCGCCATGGTCACATTCAACCAATATTATTCCAAAACCAATTAAAAGTAAAAAAATCCAAAATATTTTCAACATTTTTTTTGTCGCTAAAATTCTTCCAAGTTTAAAAATTTAAAGTGATCAATAAAATAAAAATGGTTGCAATTTCTTTCTTTTTATTTTGTTGTCTCTAAATATTTTAGTAGTCCAAGGTTTACGTCATTTTTACTTTAGAAAGGGTCAAACAATAAACTTGTTTGTGATTTTTCGAGAACCATTTACTTTTGCCTAATTTTAGTATCTAACATTTTTTAAAGATCAAATGCACAATTTTATTTTTTACTCTAAAACATTGTCTATTTTTGCAACAAAAAATTTAAGAAATTAAAAAATTTAATTAATTAATTCAAGCTTAAAACAATATGATAATCTTGATCTTCAACTTTAAAAAGTAATGTAACTTTTGAATCATCAATACTCCAATCGCCATATTTTTCAAATTCATCATTGGCTTGAAAAATACCCACACGACATTCAAGCCATTGGCTAATTAGATGCCAATGAAGCGGAGTCATTTGGACGGATACCATAGTTTTGGTAATTAAATGATCAGTGAATTCTAACTTACTATAATCCACTCCTTGGAATATACCTGGAAATTTACCGAAGTTAAACAAATTTTGTAACAGAAAAAAAAAGTTTACCTAATGTTTTAAAATTATTTAATAAATAATCTCCAACAGCTTCACGAATTTCGGGTGCTTTCTTACCACAAAGTGAAAATGACAAAGCTCGAAAACTTGAATCTTCTCCAGATGCAATCCATCGAATTTTTTGAGGTTTTGAAATGGGTGTAATTTCATCAATTTTGACATTATAAAAGAATTCATACGCCGCTGGATCATATGGTAAATTAGCTTTAACACATGATGCTTTTAACCAAAATTTTGATGGAGAGTTGTAAGTAAGAAAAATGGGTGGATGAATACTGAAAAAAAGTTTTAATTTTTAAACAAATATTTTCGTTTAAATAAAACTCTAACCTTTTGATATCATTTTTTGTTGTTGGTGAAACTGTATCAGCTTTGTTTGATTCAGGAATAGGACGCTGTATGGGAGAAATCGGAGCATCAAGAATTCTGTAAATGAAAAAATAGATTCCATTGAAATTGTAAAAAATGCTCTCACTCTATTAATGGTGGTTTGTGGCTAGCCTTTGTTGTTGCTGTTGGTTCTTTTCGTGATTTTTTGCTTGTAACTTCGCCATCTTCTGATTCAATTTTGGGAATCTTTTTTCTTTTTACCTTTCTAAAAGATTAGCATTTTTATTATTAATTTTAAGCTTCATGTTGTCACTACCACTATGGAAGAAAGTTTATTATTTCTTGCAACTTACGTCGTTTTTTGAGATGATGATGGTTCATTATTTAGAATTTCTTCAATAATTTCAATCGAAGATTCACGAGATTTGGAAGAATTAGCAAACCTTTGTTTGATTTTATTTTGATTTTCAATTGCTGCTTTATATGTCATTGGTTTGCAATGATGGTCGAGAGGAGCATAAAATTGATCATTTTGAAAATGGCCATTAACAGTTCGTTTAATTCTCATACAACTAACGCAATACCATCGCTGTTGCTTTTCAACCTTACTATATTGACGAATATTATATGGATCATCTGGTTCAAATACCATTAGTCTTGTATTTTCTTCTCCCGTTTCTTTTAAACCATAAACAAATTCAGTATTTCCAACTATACGGAATCTTTGGGCAATTTCAGAGTCATCAGTTAAAAGATTAGTGATGTTTTTTGGAGGAGGCGGAGGTGGTGGTGGAATTGGAGATGGCTCTCTTTCGGGTCTAAACCACTGATGTTTAAAATTAAGTAAAAAAACAAGTAAAAAGCATACTCATCATTTTGCACGATGGGAATACCATCAACTCGAGCTAATAATGTATCTGATCTCAAACGCAATGAGCGTCTATTGTTTTCATTTGATGCCGCTGATGCTGGCTTAAGAATTCTAAAAAAAATCTTGCACGCTTTTTTTGTATATCAAACACCTACTTTCGATGGGAACGCTTTTTTGTGCCTAACTTTTTCTTTGATTTACCCTTTAATTTTGTTGATGAATTTTTCTGTGCAAATAAATTTTTAAGTTTATTTTGAATTGCCATTGCATCATATAATGGCATAGGTGAACATTTATGAGAAATAGGGGCATTAAAGACTCCATCAATTAATCGCCCATGATTATATAATCTTATGTTTGAATAACATTTCATGCAATACCATATATTATTATTGATTCCATATTGTCGAACCATAGTTGGATCATTTTCTTCAAGAACTATTAATCGAGAATTATTTTTCCCTTTTATATTTGCTCCATAAATATAATTTGGTAGTGTAACTTTTCGATACTCTTTTGAATTATCATCAGATGCGAAATTAATTTGCGGCTTGGAACTTGGTACTGATCTTAATGGAACAACACGAGTAGTGTTAGTGCTAGGAATTTTTGAACTTGATGGTGATGATAGAAGAGATTGTAACCTATAAAAACATTTTCACAAACTTGTTTTAATAGTCTAACGTTGTATGACTAAAGTTTAAAATGGCTATCGTCTACTTTGATTTTTACGAATTGGTTTTTCCTCACATTTGTGTATTTTTTTTTCAAAACTTACATTGAAAGTTCATGAAGATCAGATGGATCTGAAGGGGTTGCAGAATTATCATGAACATCAACATGAACATCTTGTTGAGAAACATCATCGACAGTCAAATTTTCAGGAGGTGTGCTAAAAATAATGATTTATTACTTTTTTGAGTAAAAAAATAAAATACTTTTGTTTATTTTTCGAATTTTTTGAAATTGAATCCTTCAACCTTCGTTTATTTCGCTTTTGAATTCCTAATACTCGTTTATATGAAATTGGTTTACATCGATGAAATTTTGGAGCATAAAAAACTTTATCTATTAAAATTCCAAGTGCATCATTTTTTCCCATTGCTCGACATTCTAAGCAATACCAATGAGTAGCGTTGGCTTTAGCATATTGTCGAACCTTGGCTTTAATGCTATTTTCATAAACAATAAGTCGACCATTTTTTAAATCTTTTGCACTTATTCCATATTTAAATTTGATTAATGGTTTATACTTTTTTGGGTCAGGATTTTTGTCTTCGATTGATTTAGTTATTTCTGGGTTAGTATTTTTCTCATTGAAATTATCAGTGGTAGAAGAATTTGGAAATCGAAATGATATCGATCTACATACTTTTTTCGTTTTAAACATTTTTACTTAGAAAAAAAGCTTACGTAGTTGGCTGATCTAAAGACGGAGTAATTCGACTTCGCTGTGGAATTTCAACATCATGAGAAACCCGAATACTTTGAAATATGGTTGGCTTAATATTTTCATGGTCATAAAAATCCATTTCTTCAGTTTCACTGTAATTTTTCAAGTTTTTTTTTAATCTAAAAACAGCAGAATAAAATTTACTTTGTAGTTTGTTGTTGTTGTGCATCGCCATCATTATCGTTACCACTAGGTCCTTCTGTTTCTGTTATTGTAATAGGCTCATAATTAGAAAATAAATCATTGGAACTAGAGAATCAAAATTAAACTTGTAAAAAGACTGTTTTCCGATAACAAAAAAGGAGATACAGAAAAAAAGAACGCTCGCTTACTCAATTGTTTCTGACTCGCTATTATCCAATTCACCTTGATTTCCATCCATATTGGCTTCAATGGACATGGAAACTCTACAATTTAAAGTTAATTTTTTGTGAAATATTATGTAACAAAACAAAACGCAAATAAATTCGTTTAAAATTTTAACGTCGCTCACAAATGTCCCAAAGTTTCAAAGTCGCAGCATTTTTTTCTTTTTCGAACACCACGCATACGGCTGCTACGTCTTTAAAAAAAAAGACTGCTAGAAAATGTTTCTTTTTTTATATTTTCAATTGATGAATTCTTCCACCAACAACAAAGAAGAAGAAAAAGAAACATTTTAAAGGGTAGTTCGTTTTACACTTTCTCACTCGCTGCATTGCACAAAGACACTTTTTTTGACAGCAGTTTTTCCTGTTCGACTGAAACAGAAAAAGAAGAAAAGAAGAAATGTGATAGGATTTTTTTACTTTAGCCAACGTGGGCAAATCGAAAGAGAGAAAAATGAACGTTGTTCTCTTTTTTTGTGATTAATGAAAGTGACTATCAAGACTAATTTTCATTTAGAACGACAAACGTGTTGAGTTTTTGTGGTAAAAGAAAATTGAGAAAAATTGTGGAGGTTTTAAATAAATCTGAAACGTCTTCAAGAAATATCCGATTTTTTGCGAGCAAAAAAGGAAGAAAGTTCGAAAAACGAAAAGCGAAAAAAAACTAAGCGAACAAACCTATCATCATCGGTAAATTCTTCTTCCAATCCATATTCATCTTGAATATGCATGTTGATAATAATGGGCTGTAAATTATCTGGTTCTAGTTTCATTGCCATTTCTCAAAAACAAATACTTTCAAATGATTTAATGAAATATTAAAATCTTCTTGGCAAAGTAACAAAAAAATAGTAAAAGAGCAAACTCGTTAAAAAATATCTTTGTATTTACGAAAAGGAAAAATGTTACATCTTAGATCGAAGGAAAGATTGTTTTTTGGTTTTTGGAAAAAGGAAACATTTATAAGCACTTCCTTTTATTTGTTCACTTTTCTATTAGACGAACGTTGCAAAGCCCTCTCCCAAAGTTTAGAAAGCCGAAAGGATCGAGTAAAAAGTTTCCAGAATCTCCAATTACAAAGTTAACCTAAATCCCAAAAGTACAAAAAAAAGAATAGACACAAGAGTTTAAAGAAATTTTTTTATTTTTTTTACATCAGTTTAAAATGCATAATACAAAAATTATAGAAAATGATTTTTATATAATTGATAAATTTCTTTTTCTAATACATTTGAATTGCTAATGCACCCATAATTGCAGCACTTGTGACCATGAAGGTTGTAGCAGAGGAAGTTGTTGTGGTAACAGGATCGGCTGGATCTGTTGCTGCTGGTTCTGTTGCTGCTGGAGTTTGATCTTCTGTAACGTCAACAGCTGGAGTTTGAGCAGGAGTTACAGCAGGAGAAGTTACACCTTCATCAGCCTAAAAATATAAGAACGATAAAATGTAAAAGCTATTGGAAATTTAAAAAAACATACAGCAGGAGCATCAGCAGCACGCTTAACAACAGGACCAGCACGAGAAAGTTGACCAAGAGCAAGAAGGATGAAAGCGAGAACGATGAAGCTGCGTTGACCAAACATGATTTTGATTTTTGAGATAGATCACCAAGAGTAGTCACCAAGTTGAGCAAAGATGTGCGAATGCAAAATGCTTGAAAATTATGATTTCTCAAAAGCTTAAGTACTAAAATTGAGGGTCATGAAAATGATGGTGAAAAATGCTAAATTTGCATAAATTCATGTGAAAGTTTTTTTAGCGTGTAAATTCAACGAAGTTTTTAGATTTTTTACAAATGAGCCAAAATACAGTGTTTTTTTTTCTTTGGTTTTCACAGATCAAGGAAGTTACATAAGTGAATGTTGAGAGTTGAAATAAGTTTTATAGCCTTTCTTTATTTACTTTTTGTTGTTGTTGTTATAACTTGGAGTTTAATAAAGGCTATATTTTATAAATAAAATGAAGCGATCCCTTGCTATGGCGGCTGGATATTTTTTATTTTTTTAAAGACAAGGATAATTACTAGCATCAAAGAAAAAATATAAATAAAAAGAGCTCCAAAGAAATTTACTTCGCGTGCTAATATTTATTATTTCTTGCACAATATCTTCTGTGTGTTTTTTGACATTAATTTTTTAAATTTTTTAATAAATGTGACGACGATTAGCCTTTTTTTTCCAATTACTCATACTTCTTTCTTATCAAACTTTTCAGCTGATTTATGTATAAACTTCTTTTTTTTTGGAAAACGAACGCTATAAAAATTCTAATAATTTATTCATTTTTATAGTGATTAAATAAAAATATTTAATAAGTATATTTAAATGTTAAACCCTTCTTTCTTACTTGAATATATTCTCATGATTATGTAATTTCATTAATTTTATTTTTCACCTGCGCAGGTAAAATAAAATAATGGTTTATCTCAAAGTTAAAAAATGCAAAAAAATCATACATAAACCGCGAAGTGCAAAGACTGCCACATAAGTTTATTATCGTTTTTTAAATTTTATAAAATTATGCCTTAACTTTATTAGCAATTTTTTGTTGGAAAATTATTTATAAGACATTAGAAATCATTTTTTTGTAGCATTTTAGTTAAATATGGTCGCATTTCCTCGTTGCTACAATTTAGAGGTGTTGTTTCTTGATTTCTAGCAATTTTTTTCAGCAGCTTTTTTGCGATGCCGTTAAAACTTTTTTCATTAATATTTTTTACGCCGCTAAAATTGTCGTTTCCATCATTTGTGTTTGCCATATTTTAGAAATAAATTGCGCTAAAAATTCTGCTCATTCATACATTGTTGTTTTTTATTCAAAGCGCAAGAATTCAATCATTTAAAGCAGCTCATAAAATTTTTAAGCAAAGCTTTTTTAATTAATTGTTTTGAATAATCTTGAGGAGAAGCATAAGTGTGAATGATTAACTAATTAATTATTCTCAGAATTGCCCTAGGATTTCTTTTTTTCGATATTAAAAGGTTGCAATTGCGAAGTTATAGTTTCATTATATTTACTTAACATCTGTTTCCATGCTTTCTATGAACTTTTTTTTAAATTATTTTTTTGCAAAATTGTAAGTTTAATTTTCAGAAACGCACATATTTTTTTTATTCATTTGCAATCATGAATATTCTTTTGAAACTTCTTCGATACAATGATATGTTAGCTCCAATGGCAGCAATATTTTGTAATTTCGTTTTATTATACTTAATTTTAACCACAAATAAAATAAATTTGAAACGTATTAGTATTGTTTTAATTCCAAATTGTTTATTGGATATTTTATTGGCTTTATTCACATTTGCAATGGCTCCGGTATAAATCTTTAAAAAAGTTTTTTTTAATTTACAGAGATTTTAATTTTAGCTTGTTTTTGCAAAAGATCATTTTGTTTATGTAATTCTTGGAAGCCCATTTAGTTCATTTGGATTTACAGTTGGTAGCGTGATTATGCATATTTGTAATGCCATAATGATAACAAATATGAATGCTGTTTGTATACCCATTTATATTCGATATTTGGTTATTTGCAAGTATGTATCTTTTTTCTTACAATTTATTACCCATCAATGTTTGTATTTTTGAAGTATGCTAGTAGCATAATTTTTGTATCTGTATCAGTTTATGACAGTAATTTTCAAACATAATTTTTTTTTGCTAAAAAATTTGAGAAATTATGCTACAAATATTTTTTGGTTAACCAACAACTGATTAATTTCAAACTAACCTAATTTGTTAGTAATTGAGACGTGACACAATTGAGACAGTAACTTTGTTATAAAACTTTAATAATTAAGTCAGTGTCTGTTGTAGTAAAACTCAATTACCGTAAAAAATTGAAGCTTATTTTTATTTCCAAGTCACGCACAAATTATTTTTTTTTAATAATTCGCGTAAAAAAAAAGTTACTAATTTTATGCTTGACAAAGATAATTCACAAAAATGCCACCTTTGAACTTTTGAATTTTTG
Organism: Panagrolaimus kolymaensis; assembly: GCA_028622995.1. Taxonomy (NCBI): domain Eukaryota; kingdom Metazoa; phylum Nematoda; class Chromadorea; order Rhabditida; family Panagrolaimidae; genus Panagrolaimus; species Panagrolaimus kolymaensis. The sequence continues at coordinate 7,664,025 of JAJQJQ010000006.1, forward strand.
CTTTTTTTAAGTTAAAAAAATTATGAATATTTTTTTAGGGATAAAATAATAACATATAAACATTTATTACAACCATATTCAATTTTATTTATTATATCCATTATAATTTTTTTGCTTTTGTCATGGTGTTTTCCACCAATTTCGGAATTAACTGAAACTTATAAATCTGCAACTCAAACAGAATTTTGGCTTCAAGAATATAAAAATGGACCAGTTTTTGTTGCATCTAAAATTGTAAGGATTTTGATTTTTTGAGATAAATAAAATATTATAAAGAAAATTAATTTTAGAATACTGTGTCATTTTTTGTTCCATATGGTTTTATATTTGCTATAACTTCGATTAGTTATGGTTTTGTAATTTATTTTAATTTAATTATTACTAAAACTTTACATAGACATATAAATCATTATTCTGGAACTAAAATTTTAAGCAAGCAACTTCACAAAACTCTCATCATTCAAGTAAGTTATCGATCGCTAAGTTTTTAGACTTCGTAAAAAAAATTTTCCCAAGAAAAATAAATACTTATTTTAGGCGATTGGACCATTTTTAATTGCAAACATTCCTGTTGCTTCATTATTAATAATGACATTTTTACAAATAGAAAATCAAAATGTGTCATTACTTTTTTCATTTTTCCTTGGATGGATTCCTATGGTGAATCCCATTGCAGCATGTTTTGTAATTACACCATATCGAACAAGAATTAAAGAAATTTTTAAATGTCGTGGAGCCACAGTAAATTCAACTTCACCCACTTCAAATCATATTAGTAAATTTATCACATATCAAATTAAATAAATTAATTTTCTGTTGTCTATCTATCAGCTTCTATGAAGCTAATGGGTTTCTATAAATAAATCGAACAATATACTTGTTTTTTAATTGCTCAAGATAATTTTAAATTAAAAAAATTTAAGCAAAAATCAACCATTCGTTACTTTATTTTTTGGAACAAAATTTTCACTTTAAAAAACTAAACCAAAATTCTCTATTTTTATATCATCAAATTCTCCACACTTTTTTCTATCGACATATTCAAAAAAAATTATAAGTTTCGATCAAAAATGTTTCTAAAAATGGCAAAAACAATCATTCATTTTTTCCAAAAAAAATTCCGTTCCTTTTCTTTTGAATTAAAAATGTGAGTGGTCGCCGGGTGTTGTGGCGAGCACTTGTAAACGAGCTTCTCGTGGCAGGGTTTGGCGGATGGGCTGCGAGGTGGAGTCCTTCTGTTGGAATGAATTGCGGTGACGCGTTCGTCCTGGTCAAGCTGTGCGTTCAACAGGGTGTGAGTGAAGGAGTTCGCTTTCATCCGGTTGTTCAAAGAACGAGGAACCGGCCGAGGTCAGAAAGGAAGCAGGCAAAACTCGTCGCGGACAGACAGTGATCGGATAGCGAATGTGAGTAATTCTTCAATAGAAGCCATCTGAATACGCTCAGACCCAAATCTTTTTTTTAATTTTTTTAACATTTAAAATTTTTTGAAAGTGTTTATTAATTTAAAGTTATACTAATTTAACAATCTTGAATAAAATTACAACCATTACAACTAATTTTATTTATTTTCAAAAATGCTGGATCATTTAAAGGTTTTTGCAATTCTTGTAAGGTGAATTGATTTCGCTGAAACATAATTTCTCCGGTTATAACATTTTTTAAATCTGTTCCTTGGTTGAAAAGTCTCATATGGCATTCATTTTTTCCTTCATCACAATATGAAAACAAATAAATACTATTCCTCTCGTCATGATTTTTATAAATATAACAATTTTGATTAATATCACAAAGGCAAAGATTTTGGCACATTGTTAAAATATCAAATCTAAATGAATCCATTTTACAATATAAAATGGGCGCAAAAAAATTACTGTTCTGTAATAAGTAAAAGGTTAACATTTTTAGTAAGTTTCGTTTGAAAGAAATATGTTTTTCCATGATCACATTGACATGATTCTGTAAATTTTACGTTTAATAAACCCATTAGAAATATTAACTTCAAAAAATACTATTCAAGTGTTGAACATCAAATTCAGGTATAACCTTCCCATAAATGTAAATCCCAGAATGGCCATCGGGTGGAGGATTACACACTAAAATAATTAATTTTGAATTTCCCAAATTGAGTTAATGGCTTACATGCTGCTGTGAAATTTATTAAACAAAAAATGGCAGCAAAGAAAATTATGAAAAGTTTTTGAGACATCCAAAATCCTGAAAAATGCAATGATTTAGAGAATTTAGAAAATGTTAAAAATCAATGTTGGAAGAAAGATTTTGAGAACTTTAAAAAAATCATAAAAAAGGAAAATATTTCTTTTCACTAATGCATTTTCATTGTTGTTAAATTTTAAACAATTTTTCTTATGAAAAAGAAAGCAATCAAGAAAACTATCTTAATCGATTCCATTTAAAAAGCTTTATAATTTTTTTATATGAAAACTTACATATTTAAAAAGTATCAATTAGCACCGACCCGCTCCTGCTCCGTCTCTGACGATTTCGATTTCTTGAAGAGCCATTATTTGTATTTACTGCGACACATATTAAAATTGCCAAAAATAAAAAACAAAATAATAAAAGATACGGTGTAATACTTGAGATTGTTGTATTCAAATCTTGCAAATCATTGGTAACATTTATCGAAGAAATCAAAGATGCCATAGCTGCAGTTTTATTTGTAATAAATTCTTCCATCTTTTTTTAGTTTATTAAAAATAAAAAATAAACGGTATCAAAAAATGGAAATAGTTAAAATAAACTCAATGAAAAAAAGCATAAGCCATTTATTTGCAAGGTAGAAGCACTGCAAAAAAGTGGCGGTCGTCGTCATTAGCAACAAGCTTTGCAACCAAAAGCAAGCGACTACTACGTCGGCAAAAAAAACATGTTTTTCTGCCCCAATAAAATAAAGAAAATAATAAACAAATAAATGTCTCTAATTTCATGTAAGTTTTTTGGTATACATAATTTTTTGATGTCATAATTTTTCTTTCTTTTTTTAGCTCCAAAAGGTTTTGAAGTTGCTACTGCTTCTTTTGCGGCTGCTACTACAGCCAAAGAAGTTCCAACAAATTTGGAACTTTTAGAACTCATTAAAAAACAAGATGATGTGATTGAAGAACTTTCTAAACAGTTGGAAGAAGCATTGCTTTCTAAAAATGAAAGTGAAACCGATGATGATAATAATGTTGTTTCCGAAGCATTGTCAGCAAATCAAAAATTATTAATTGAAATGAAAAATAAATTAAAAGAATCCGTGGATATTATGGAACTACTTCAGGTTGGCCAATGTCACATAATTTTTTGGATGAAGAAAACACTCATTTTTTGTTTTTTTAGGAAAAGAACACATCATTGAGTTCTGAGATTAAACAAATGAGAGATACTCAACTTGGATTTTCCCCTGCAAGTCAATCACTTTTTGAAATGCATAATTTGATGGAAAATGAAAGAGTTGAAGCTAAAAGGCTCCAAGATGAATTATTTGAAGTAAAACGAAGCGAGCAAAGAAAATATCAAGTTATTGGTGAACTTGAAAATGAGGTAATACCATAATTCAATTTTACTTTTTTTTCCTTAAAAGCAACTTTTGATAATTATTTTCCAATTTTTAGCTTGAGCGAACCCGGTATGCAGCGAATCAATTTCAAAATGAAATGAAAATACGAATAGAAGATTTATTAAAGGAAGTTGGAGATAAAAGTTCAGAAAGAAATAAAGCTTTAATGGAAAAGAAAGAAGCCGAAGAAAGGCTGGCGGTGATAGAAGAAAGTTTTTCCATGAAAACAACGCTTCTTGAAGCACATTGTAAAAAATTGCAAACTGATGTTGGAATATTAACAAAAAAGAAAATATTTTTAAATGAACGAATTCGAAATTTAACTGAAGAAATGGCTGTTTTAAGACAAAAGGTTTGTGGAATATTACAAGCATGTAAGGTCGAATAAGTTGAATTTGTTATAGGCACTCGATGCAGATTTTGATTATTTTGGTGATGATGAAGTTAATGCTTTAATCAAAGAACAGAAAGCTATTATTGAATCAACCAGAGCAGAAAATGCCGCATTGAAAGATGAATTGAGAAAGTTAAAAAGTGTGAAAAAGTATGTTTATTTTTTAGCCATCCACAACAGTCACAAGGCTTATTCCACAATTGGATTTAAAAACAAAACTTCCAAACAAAAATTTGAAGTTGGATATTTCTTTCAAAACCCAAGAATATTTAAAACTTATTGTTTTTCGTTTTTTTTCTTCTTAATCCTATTAGCTTGTTTTTGTTTTTTTTTCACCCAATTTGCTAGCTAATACTTTCTTATTTATTTCAGTCTAAATCAACAAAAAAGCAAAGAGCATCGTCGAGCTGTTGATGAATTAATCGATAAATATTTGTTAAAATTGTAGCACTTTTTGCTGTTGATTCAACTTTTTAAAGTTTAAAGCTTTTATTTCTTCTTTGATTGTTATTATTTTATTAAAAGTTCATGACATTTCTTTTTAAATAAATTGGCTTCGATTCGATTGCTTCAAACAAAAAAACTAATTAAAAGATGTTTGGTGCAGTTGTGTTTTTGAAAGAAAGTCCGGAACCATTTCTTTATCAGTAGAAATAAGAAAGAAAAAGACGTCCATAAAAATAATTTAGCTGTAATAGAAAAAGTAATAAAAAAAAATATTTTTTCTGATAAAAAAGCTCTGAATTTCATTCGCTGTGGTCATTCTTGATTGCATTTTTTTGGAAAAGAAAGCAATCGTACAAAAAAATGAGGCACGTGATTCTTTTAATTTCGTTGTTGATCATTGGATTGAATGCTGCAGTTTTACCTAAGCATGAATCGGATTATGTTACTTATCAAGGGTAAGCAAGCTTTGAAGTACCATAGAATATTATTAAACAAGAAGGCTTTGGTTTTTAGGTATTCGGTTTTCCGAGCAATTCCCCACACCGAAGAGCAATTAATTACTCTCTTCAAATTGAGTGAAACCTTTAATCATGAAGTAAGTTTACACTTTATATTTCCTCGACAGCTATTATACTTGAATCTTTTAGTTTGATTTCTGGAAAGCTCCATCAAAAGTTGGTAAAGCCGTTGACATTCTTACTCCACCAACTCATGCACGCAACTTGGTTTCATATTTAAAACAAAACAGTATGATTCCAATCATGAAAGTTCGTGATATTGGAAAGTAAGGATGCCCAACATTCTTTTACTTGTAAATACATACATGCGGATTTAGACGTGTTGCCCAAGACCGAAAAGACGTTCTCGCTTATAAGTCCGTTGCTGCCGTTGATCCAGATAGCTTTGATTTCTATCAATATCATCCATTCGCTGATGTACGACTTTTTTAAATGCTTTCCATGATGTTTATAAATTTTAGATTATGGGCTACATTCAAGCTGTTGCAGCAAAATATCCAGATTTTGTTTCAATTGCAAGTTTAGGAAAAAGTCATGGAAATAGAGATACCCAATTTTTGAAGGTACATAAAAGCCTTAAATCCCTTACAGCGTCGTTATTTGTAAATGTTATAGATTGGTTATCCATCAACAACCAAAGCAGCCAAAAATGCTCTTTGGATTGATGCTGGAATGTAAGTTTCTTGATTACCATGCTTTCAAAAAAGAATATTTGTGTCACTTTATAGTCACGCCCGTGAGTGGATTTCTGAAGCCACTGCTCTTTATGCTATCAATCAAGTAAGCATTTTTCAATCTAATTGAAAAAATTCCATGAAAAAATGAATATTTTTTATAGTTTGTAACAAATTCATCTTACACTGCTTTGCTTAAAAACATTGATATTTATGTTGCCCCATGTCTCAATCCCGATGGTTATGAATATTCACGTACCAATGATCGTAATTGGCGTAAAAACCGTTCAGGCCCTGTGCAAAATTGTTATGGAGTTGATCTAAACCGTAATTTCCCTTTCAAATGGATGGTTGCTGGCGCAAGTACTAATCCTTGCAGGTAAAATCATTTTTTGATATCTGAGACTATCGATCTTATAATACCCTCTTAGTGAAACATATGCTGGTCCATCAGCATCCTCAGAAGTTGAAGCAAGAAATTTAATGGGTTTCCTTAACCCTAATAACAATTCAATTAAAGCTTATTTGACCCTTCATTCTTATGGTGAAGATATCCTTTATCCATGGGGTTATGCAACTGGTCAATATCCTCCAGATGTTAATGATTTGGTTTGTTGTTAAATTGCTTTTTAATCAGACATCGTAACTCTATATTCTTTAGAAAGCTCTTGGAAATGAAATGTACATTGCAATTAAAAACGTTCATGGAACTCAATATGTTGTTGGTGACAGTGGTGATGCATTGTGTAAGTCGTATGCTTTTTTGAAAATTTTTACCTTGTTTGTTTATAGATCCAGCTTCTGGAGCTTCTGATGATTACAGTAAGAGCATTGGAATTAAATATGTTTACACCGTTGAACTTCGCCCCGGTGATGGTGATAATGATGATGATCAATGGTGAGTTATTCGTCTAACAACAGCTCTAACAAATAAGTATTTAAGGTATGGTTTCGATCTTCCCGCAAAATTCATTAAACCAACAGCTGAAGAAACTTTACCCGCATTGGTTGCCGCAGCTAAACGCGTTCAAAATGGACCTTTCTAAATTTTCACCCTCATAAAAAGTTGTAAGCTTGTGAAATAAAAATTTTATATTCAAAAAATTTCAAAGCTAAAATGACATCTTCACAAATAAATAAAAAATAAAGACACGGAACAAAACTATGTATGCAAGAAAAAACCCCAACCTTTTTGTTCATTGGTGTTTTTACTTACACGAAGAAAGCAAAGAAGTAAAAAAAGATGAAAACTTGTTTGAAAAAAAGGTTTAAAAAAAAGATGAATAAAATTTTTGTAATCAAACGTCGTAACAAATCATTAAAGAAAAAATACCAGTATTCGTTGCAATTCTGTTTTCATTAACCGTTGTTTGAAATTCCAATTGATAAAAAAAAAGTTGTGAATGTTTTTTATTTATTTACCTTTTTTGACCTTACAAAAAAAACGTAGAATATTCTCCAAGTTATTGACCATCACAAAATTATGTTCGTCAACTTTCCCCAAAAATACGACTGACTGCCTGTGGAGATAATATATTAGGATTATCTCCGGCCATTCGATAACTTGACTAGCCCGATAATTTTTTAAAAGTTTTTAACGTGATCTTTCAGCTCCACTGTGAATGCATAATTTTTTTTAGGTATTTTCTATTTCTTTACCATTGCAAAATGAATTCTTCAACGAAAAGAATAATTCGATGGTCAATATTGGCATTTTTTATTGCTTTGATATCACGAAAAATTTATATAGGAAAAGTTGCAATGAGTTATGTTGGGAAATGTAAACATCAAATCGATTTTCAAGCCATGGTAAGATTCATTATTTCTCAAACATACAACCCATAGAGAAATGATTTAGCTTTCAGACAAAACTTTTACTAGCACAATTAAACAATTTTCTGATACTGAATCTCGATTAGTTATTATTTTGAATCAACATGCATTGAATATGACTTTGAATTGGCTTTGCAATACAGAAAATATGAAAGGTAATTGCTTTTATGATTAAGGGAATTTCATAAATAAAAATTAAGGAGTCCATGAAAGAACAGTAATTGTAACAATGGATGAAATTGCTAAAAATAAACTCGATAAAATTTGGCCTCAAATTACTAACCTTCATTGGCCTGTTGAATGTCTCAAAGATCCATTCAATTATGGCGATGGTCGATATCAACTTTTCTTTGTTTTCCGTTCAAATTTAGCTCGAGCTTTCTTAGAATTTGGAAAGCCATTTTGGATGATTCAACAAGTGAGTAAAACTCTTGACTTAAAAATTGAAAATTATCGTTATTATTTTAGGATACATTTTGGCGAAAAAATCTATTAGACCTTAACATTGAAGCAAGTCAACCATCAGCCGATATGATATTCGATCGAGCGGCTGAAAGTGGTGGAAATCTTATCGCTGGTGGTTATTATTTTGCAAGACCTACTTGTGAGGCAAAAGCATTCTTCAAACAACTTTCATATGATTTAGAAGATTTTTATACTCCTGATAATACTTACATGACAATTCTTTGCTCTAATGAAGGTTTAGCAAAATGTGGGCATGCACCATTTAGGTAAAAAAAAACAAAGTCAATAAGTAACAACCTTCATTAACCCCATTTTATAGCATGATAACAAATTGGATGTGGCTGCATGAACCTGGAAGATTTGCGGATGCTAAACGAGTTCCATCATTAATTCAATTTGATGGAGACACAAAACTTGGAGGTAAATTACAAAAAATGAAATCACTTGATTTTGATTTTGTAAAAGATGATGGGAAAACATGCAATCCCAAAGCCGTGATAGCTGCGCAAGAAGCTGTTGTCTCTCGTCGAAATAGCATCGATTCCAAATCATCTCAATCGTATAGTCAAATTCAATTTGGAATTTATCAATGGTTTATCGACCAATTTTATAAATCTGCACCAACTAAATATTTGTTAGAAAAAATTATTTTCCCATATGCTCACTATTTTATGGTAACCATTTAATAAAAATGTTAAGCCGTGGTTTTATTGTAAAAAAAAAAGAAAACAGAATTTTTAATTAAATAGAGAGTTAAACGAAAAAACTAACATTTATTTAAAACACGAAGGAAATAGTAAAAAGACAAATAAATAACATCGTTATATTTTAATAATTCTTTGTAATATAAAAAAAGTATGGATCTTTACTACGCTCAATGAACAATTTGAGGGATTGAAGAACCCTGTAGCGTTGAAGTAAAGCATCATAATTAACGGTTAAAAAGTATTTCATCATAGACAATTTGGTTTACGAAAGTCATCTCAAAAACATTATCGCGCTCTTAATTTTTTGTTGTTGTAGCTTTTTGTTTAAAATTGAATTTTTCTATGTAATTACTTTAGAATTACTTGATTAACTACATTAAAAATTAGTGTTTTAAAAATTACTTGGAAAAAACAATAAAACATGGTAAAAATCTTTGAATTGCCGCGAATTTTCCTGTAAAATTTTTTGCATGTCTTTTTTGGGAGCATCGTGCTTGCAAAGCTGAAGTGCCATTCACTTTTTTCTCTTTGATTTTCTTTCATTTGTGTTTTTGCGTGCTTTCACTTTGTGGCAAGTGACATTGGTGCTTTTTTATTTTCTATTGAAATTAATCTAATTTTTATAGATTTGACTATCTCCTGATTGACAAAACAAAATGTCTTCCAGCGGTTTTGGAAGAGGTGGATCCAGTAAGTTTCATATTTATTTATTAAAAGTTTTTAATTGGCCGTTTTTTAGCTTCTGGGTTTGCTTCATCTTCTAATACCCGAGAAAGTTATCCATCTTCAAATCGTCGACAACCATTTGATTTTAATGCACAACGTCGATCTCAGAATCCTGACGAATCTCGTGTATCTAATGCTCAAATTGGAGAAAATGATACATACGAACGTGACCGCTATGTTCAACGACCATATGAATTCACAAGAAGAGAACCAATTGGAAATCCCATTGACAGCGAAAGGAATTCAACGCAAAGAAATGTGGAATCAAATTCTCGACGTCTTCCTCCATCTCAAGAATATGATCAATATCCACCTATTCCTGCTATAAGACGACAAACAACATCTGAAAGACCAATGTCTCGTGGTATTGCAGAACATTTGCAAATGAATGGAGAAGAACAACGGGGTCGTGGAGATCCAAATTTTCATCAAAATTATCCTTCTCTTGAACGCTCACATTTTCAAAGACAATTAGCTGCTGATAGAGAAAGAAATTCAACGTATGCAAGAGGAGGACTAAATATTCCACCTCGTCTTGGTCATAATCCATTTCAAAGTTCTGGTCGTTATCCTCCACTTCAAAGCTCTGGTCCATATTCTCCACAAAGAAGTAATCCAAACGAAAGGCCACATGGAATGCAAATGAACGATGAAAGAGAACGACGACCTATTCCTCAACATCGAGGCGATCCTGAATCACGTGGTGAAAGACCTCTTGGATTTATCACACGTGAAGAGCGTTATGCTCGTGATCCTACATATTCTTCATCTCGTCTTCCTCCTCGTGATGATCCTCCACGACCATCAAATCGTCCTGAATATTATCAACAGCAACCTATTCCTCAACATGCTAATGATCCTCCAAGATCTCGTCCTATTGATACTCGTCCAAATCCTTCTCCATTTGGTTTGAGGTATGGATCATCACCAGCAAACGAAGCGTCCGCAGCTTCACATCGCAATGTACATACTGCTCCAAATCGTGGTAACGCATTTGCGCGTGAAAACTTTGCCCAAGGATATCCTCGTCAACAACAACCTGTTGCTTCTGATAATATTCGTCGAAATGAACAACAAACTGGTCACCGTTATGAAGATCGACGAACATTAGAAAATAATGGATATTATGGTTATTTGGCTAGAGATAACGAGTACATTGACGATGGTAGTTTTTTTTTATGAATGGCAAACATTTTTATCATCTTTTAGATAATCTTGAAAGAGGTCCACCACGTGCTCCTAAAAATTATGCTCCTAAACAGCGAGAAATTGAAGCAATTTTTACCGAAGATTCGTCAGATGTTCATCAACATGAAAGTTCAATCTTTGCCGAAGATGCTGATATTAAAGTTGAAGGTGTTACCAACCCACCATTTTGCGAGTAAGTTGTATTTATTTTTATACATACCACTTAATTGATTGCTTTTTTTAGAAATTGGGAAGAGATGCATTTAGATGAGCAATTGAAAACAAATATCATCCGTTCAGAATATTTAAAACCACGTAAAATCCAACAATTTGTTATCCCTTGTATTCAAGATGGTAAATTATTAGATATTTTCTTGCAACTTATTATTAGATGACCAATTTTAGGATTCAATGTCAAATGCCAAAGTGAAACTGGAACTGGTAAAACGGCAGCATTCTTAATCCCAATTATTGATGCTTTAATCAAGAATAAAGAAAATGGTCAACTCCATCGTGAAGCTCCTGTATGTCTGATTGTTGCTCCATCTCGCGAACTCGTTGATCAACTTTATGAACAAGCTATCAAGTTTTGTAATGGTATGTTTTTTACACTTTTGTATAGTTTTAATGCTGTTGATTTTTTCCAGATACTGGTATTACTGTAGCTCGAGCTTATGGTCAGTATAGCGTTTCAAGAAATTTACATGATATTCGAAGTGGATGCAATATCTTATGTGCTTGCTTAGGCCGTCTCATGGACTTTGTTACCAATGGCCACATTCATTTACGAGCTGTTAAATATTTGGTTATTGATGAAGCTGATCGTCTTATTGCTGATAGAGATAATACTGCTTTTTTGGATTTATTGACCTATTCTCAATTACCAGCTGTATGATTTTTCTTCTTTATTTTTACAAATATACTAATGATTTAATTTTAGAAAGACGCTCGTCAAACTTTGCTGTTTAGTGCTACCTTAAGCAGTCCTAGTCCAACACTTCAACATATATGTGATGAACATATCGATGCTCAAAAACAAGTTACTATTACTGCTCAAACTCAAGCTAATAAGCGCATTCGTTTTCTTGTCTATGCTGTTCCTTCACGTCCATCAAAGTTTCGGTATTTGATTAAATATCTTAATGAATTGAAAGCAGAAAATAATGGAGTTTGCCCAAAAACATTAGTTTTCCTTAATCGAAAAGTAAGTTTTTGAACTTATACTTTCCTTTATTATGTTTTTTCTTTTTAGATTAATGTCGACAGAGTTGCCATAGATATCACTACCAATGGAATTCCTGCCACAACTATTCATGGTGACCGAAGTCAAGATTTACGTGAAGAAGCTATGAAAAATTTTCGATATGGTGGTGCTCGTGTGCTTGTTGCAACAGACGTTTGTGTAAGTTCACTTTGAATGTATTATTGTTTGATAATCCTTTAACTATTTTAGGCTCGAGGCGTTGATATTAAAGAAATGGACTTTGTAAGTTTTAACGATAATGGAACCTTTTTTACTTTTATTTTTTTAGGTGATCAATTATGATCTACCTGATGGAAGAAGTTCGGATGCTAAGAGCACTTTTCTTCAACGATGTGGGCGTACTGGAAGAACTCATTTCGGCACAGCTGTAAGCTTTTATTTGGAAATCGATGATTGTGATATGGTATCAACGGTTGAAGAAATTATCATTTCAACAGGTCAAGAATCTCCTGCATTTTTGAAGAACGGCGTCCGTGACAGTGATTACAGATATGAAGATACTTATGTTCAAGCTCCGTCTCCTGCTTTCGATGATCGCTCTCTTAATGCTGGTTATTCCCGCAATGGTTCTCCACAAATAGAACAACAGCAACAGCGTATCCCTGCCAACAATATCGATGAAGGTGTGGCTTAATCCACTTACACCTATGTATAAAGAAAATTCTGGTCGACAAAAATATTATTTATATTTAGCTTTTTCTTGTACCTTATTTTCATTGTATCATCTTGTTTTTCTTGTATCGTATTATTTATTTTTTTTAGCTTTGTATAATTTGACAATAAAAAAATAACCTACCAATCATTTCTTTCTTTTTGCTAATTCATGTAGTTTTTTATGAGTTTCTTTAATCATTGTTTCAATGAAAACTTATTTAAATAAAAAAAAATAGAGAACATAGTTACTTTGCAGCAAAAATTTCATGGTTATAATATCGTTCGTAAAACAAAATTAATCAGACGTAAATCAGCGCTTTGATAAATAAAAGAAAAACGGAAAAGAAGATTTCGTACACAAACAAAAAGGTCGCGATAAATAGTTAAATTATTTAAACGTGGAAAGCTTATATCGCTGGCATCATTCTTTTGATTCTGTAAAAAAAGAGCAGCAAAAATGGAAGAAGGTCAAGATATCATCAGAAAATAATATTGTTTGCTATTATTAATTTTTCGAATAACCACGATGAAAACTTGATTAAACTTTAAACTTTTTATGGTAAAAACTCAATAAAGCTAAACTGTTAATGCAATAATGATGACACATAAATATTAAACTTTATTCAAACCACGATACAAACAACAAAACAAATAACATTACATTTTAATAATTCTTTGTAATACAAAAAAATAAAATGGTTTTATTACAATAATGAATCAATTTCCGAGATTGAAGGATCCAGCAACGTTGAAGTAAAGCATCATAATCGAAGGAAAGAGAAGAAGTGGAACGATCCAAAGAAAAGCTGAAAACTCAACGCATGTACATACATATTATCAAGATTAAAAAAACTTACTAGAAACTATCAAGTTTTGACAAACTTTCAATAAAGTTAACAAAATCATCCAAGGAACAATTAGAATGAATACCAGTAACCAAAGCTAATGTTTTCAATTGAGGCGTGATAAGTTGATTCATAGCATCCAATTCTATGCAATTCAAAAAGAGCTCAAGATTTTTCATTGAAGTGAAAGAAACAGGTAAGTTTTGAAGAACATCAATATCAATAATTACTTTTCGATTTATTATTCTAAGCTTATCCGTAATTTCAATTTTCTTTTTGATTGAAGAGAGACCAGTATAATGACATAATTCATTTCCATTACAGTAACATAAAATAGTGTATTTGCAGGTTGAATCATCAATATTGATTTTGACTTTATCAACCACATGGCAGCGTTTTGCAAGTCGTCGAGTTGAAGGATTAATTCGAGCAAATGTCTTTAAAGTTGAAGGATCACAGACTTCAGCGAAACGTTTTTGAATTAACCATGGAAGACCATCGAAATCAAAAGTTCTTTCTTCTTCTTCATGAGGCAACTTTTCTTTCAAATCTTTTGTTGAATCACTTGGTTCCATCCCATCCATGTTTGAAGCATACAAATTTAGAATCAAAAATTATTGACCAGATGAAGGACGAAAAAAGATTATCTGCAACATTAAAAAATTTTGAATCTTCTCCTAAAATTTATTTATGGCAAAAAGCGTTTTATTGAAAATAAAAAAAACTGACGAAGAAATACATATTTTTTTCATTCATTTTTGTTTTAAAGAAAATCGTAAAAATTTTTTTAGGAATTATTCTTTAAAACTTTGTAAACTTATTACATTTAAAATAATGAGTGATTTATATAAAGATCATAATTTCTCGGATGATGAAGTAGCCAGATATGGAAGACAAATGATTGCAGCTGATTTCGATGTTTCACGTAAGTTGCTTTTTTGCTTATTTCCTTATTCTGATGCAATAATTTTTAGATCAAGAAAAACTTAAAAATGCTGCTGTATTGATTGTTGGATGTGGTGGATTGGGAAATCCAGTGGCATTATATTTAGCTGGTGCTGGTATTGGAAAGCTTGGATTGGTTGATTTCGATTCGGTGGATATTAGCAACCTTCATCGTCAAATTGCATTCACAGCAGATAAAGTTGGAAAAAGAAAAACTGAAGCTTTGAGAGATGCTATTTTAGAGTATGTTTTTCTTTATCTCCATCCTTTTTTATTTAATCTCAACAATTTTAGACGAAATCCAAATGTTGAAGTTCAAATTTATGATACAACGCTAAACAAGGATAATGCTGTGGATATTACAAAGGATTACACCATTGTTGCTGATTGCTCTGATAATATGCCTACAAGATACACTATCAACGAAGCTTGCATTATAACAAAAACGCCATTAGCTATGGGAAGTGCTGTTGGATGGGTTGGACAGTTTACTTTTTATCACACAAATCTCGTACGTCTCCATTTGAATTCTTATTTCTTTTCTAAACTAGTATGTTTTAGACAGGTCCATGTTATCGATGTCTTTATCCAAAGCCATCACAAAATACGATAAATATGAGCTGCAATGAAAAGGGAATCCTTGGTCCTGTGGTTGGAATAATAGGAAATATTCAAGCAATCGAAATCATCAAATTTTTAGCTTTTGGGCAATGCAAGTTTATTTTGATATGTTTGATTATTACATACTTACCTTGAGTTTTTAGCATCTTATTCAAATTCTATGTATAATTATGATGCATATGATGGAAGATTTTTCAATGCAGTATTACGATCAAGAACTCCAAAATGTGAATCTTGCTGTGTTGGATTAAAAGAAATCAACGATTATGTTCAACTTTGTGATCGAATTGCAGGAAAAACCGTAAGCAATATTATATGATTTTTATATTCATTTCAAATTTTTCGTTCAGCCATTATCTGAGCTCGTGCCTGAAGCTCTAAGAATGACACCAAAACAACTTGTTAATGAATTAGAAACTGATCAAGATGCTGTGCTTATTGATGTTAGACCTATCAATGAATTCAAAATTGCTCATCATCCAAGAGCTACCAATGTTCCAATCACTGAATTTATTTACAATAAAAATGGTCTAGGCTTGGTCTCACATTTATGTAAAAAAGAAGATGATTTACCAAGAAAATGCTACTTAATTTGTCGACGAGGAAATGATTCTCAACGTGTTTTATTATTATTGAAAGCAAAGTTCTATGGTAAAAATGCTCTTGATCTTTATGATATCGTTGGTGGATATGATGCATGGAGAGAAGAAGTTGATTCAAATTTTCCAAAGTATTGAATCAATGAAATAATTTTGTTTTTATTATTACTTTTGTTATTTTTGTTTACTTTGTATAATAATTTGTTTTTTCATATTATGAAGCCTAAATTTAGTTAATCTAAAGCTATTGCTGTTTTGCATCTTGTTATCCATGGCTTGGATACTTAAGCTTTTGCCATTTTTCTTATTGACTTGCGCGAGGACAACCATTGAGAAGCAAAATCCTCCGTAATTTCTTCTTTATATAGCTTTTATTTTAATCCGTTGTTTAAAAAAAGTCAATGTTAAAAAGCCTTGAAAGTTATTTGCTTTGCTTGCATTTATGGAAGAGTCAACTGAAATTTTTATCCTTCACACGAGCAAAAGATATGAAGGAAGAAAAAAATAAGATTGTCTTATTTTTAACTAAAATATTTTCATAATCAATATCGAAAATTTAAAGGTAATTATCGAGTAAAACTCAAAGTGTTTCAACTGTAACATTTTTGATTGACCTTCTTTTTAGTTTTTGAATCAAAAACTTCAAACAAATAACCCCTTTTTTGTGTGCCATTCTTGAAGTTAAAAAAATAACTACTCTTAACAAAGCTAATAACTAAACTGAAAAAAAAACTTTTTTTAGTTATTTGTTTCTTTTTCTTACCTTATTATATTCTTGAGTTTGGGAAGAAAGAATACATGAGTATCCTCAACTCAAAAAATTGGCACATCCTTGTGTGTTCTTCCACTTCAAAATAAGAAAAAAGAAAGGAAAATTGCGTGATTGTTGTTACTCTTTTTTTTTGTTCATGTAAAAAAACTTTCTGTTTTAAAATTATTTTAAAAATGCAAACTCCCCACAGCCACAACTTTTTTTTAGCATTGTTTGCTGCGGCTGTTTTTAAAACCAAGCAACCGGTATTTGTAAATAATTAATAATAAAATAATGGGGAGTTAAAATAAAAGTTTCTTTCTTTTTTTTGGCTTTTAACTTTCGTTCTTGTTTTTTAAAACATTTCTTTTTCCTTTTTTTCAAATTTCTGCTGCTTTTTAGTTTTTTCCACTAAAAAAGTTTACATAAAAATTTGGAGTCGAAAGAATGTGTTTTATTTTTAATTTTTTTTACCATACATACTTTTCCAGTTATTCCTTTGACTTGTAAATATTTTAGTTTGTATTACTATGTTTATTTTAAGTCATTTTTGAATTTATTGATGAAGTTAGAATAATACATATGCCTTTTTGAAATTGCGACATTTGCTTATTTCTTTCTATAATAAGTAATTCCTTTTCATTTGAAGGTCTTTTTTTACAAAAAGGGGTGGCAACTAAATTTAGCTTAGGGATGATTTTCAAATAATTAACAAAGGTATTCAGAAACGCATGAAAGTATTAAAAGGATTATTTAAGCTTGTTGAAAATTAGTGAATTCTTATTAAATTTTTCATTCATAAATAAAAAACTTAATACTATTTTTGGTTTGCCTTTTTTTGATTTTATTTTTAGCTTAGCTTTTGTTGCTTTAAAATTGCAGGAATTACGATAGCTAAAAGAAACGCGTGACGAACCCAAGATTTAATTGTTTGTATTTTTCTTTGTTGTTTCTTTTTTTGAAAGAATCATTCCTTTTTTGTTTTCTGCAAAAATCCTTGCACACATTATTTTTGCAGAAGTTTAAAATCTTCAAACTTTTTTGCTTTACCTTTAATAAATTTTTTACTTTCATTTTTTCTCTCACTTTTTTCAATGCAATTTTTTGATTTCTTTTAGCACCCATTTATTTTTCTTTAACTCAACTGAAAAAACTAAGGCAAAAGTTTTTTTTAATTTGTTCCTTGTCTACTACTCCTTGCTGTTCGATGAACAGCAAGCAGACCCCATATGGCTTCTTCTTATTTTTTCTTTATTGGAATGACGACGGATGACTTTGATTTTTATTATTTCTTTTCTTGCTTCCATTGAAAAATTTCTGAAACTTTTTTTTATTTTTTTCTTTGTGCTTTATTCGATTCTTTTTTTAAAAATTCATCAAAATTTATTCGAAGCATAAAAGACAACACCGGAAGAACACTTTTTAGTTTTTCATTTTTCATTTTTTTTGCTGTTGGATGCCCTTCAATAATAGAATAATGAAAGCCAAAGCTAAAAAGGCAATTGACTACCTTCAATTGGTTGTGGCCGCGGAGTTAGAAAGAGAAAAAGAAAAAAAAAACCTGTGCATAATTTATTTTTCATTTTTTTAAATGGCAAAAGTTTTTAAACATTTTCTTTTGCAAATGTGGTTTAAAAGTTAAGGTGAAAAAAGAAAGTTAAAGAAGTGACGTTTATTTATGTACTCTTTTGAATGATTTTAATTAAGAGCAAAAGAAAAAAAGGAGTTAAGAAAAAGGTTAATTTTGGATTTAGGAAACTAAAAAATTTGTCTTTCTTTTAAATTATTAAACAACAACAACTCTTCCATTTATTAACCTTCTTGTTTTTTTTAAAACGATTTTCATGTTGGCTCATCCATCGATAACTTTTTTGAAGATAATATTTACTTTTTTTTTTGGAAAGTAAACAACATTAGTACATATATAAAAAAAATTAGTTTAAAATCATTTGAATTATTATTTATCCACCCTCACACAAAAGCAAATATTGAAGGTTATTTACTAGGAAGTTTTATAGTTTAACTATCTTGGAGGCTGGAAACTAGCCATTTTTATTCATTCAAAAAATTTTAATTAAACATTTATGCTTCACATTTTCGAAAATATGAATGTAAATATTACTTTTAAAAAAACTAAAGTTAGTTATGCGTTTTTTTAATGGTTATAAAATTTTCTGGTTCGAATGAGTCTTCCCTATTAACAACATTCATTGGCTTCATTGAACCTTTGATTTTGGCAACAAAAAAAATAATAAGGAAAACATGTTATTATTATTCTTTATCTTCTTCGATGACCAAAAATATTTTATGAGTGTTTTGAAAAAGACGTGATTGTTTTTTCATCTTTTTCTGTCTCGTACGTCGATTTTATTTAATCCCTTATTTAACCATTATTGAGAGATAGATGCCTCAACTCTTTAATAAATTTTTTTCTTCTTCAGGGAATTAATAAATAATAAATAATAGTTTCCTCTTGGCTTACCTTTCATTTAATTATATGTATGGCAATCCAAAAACCAAAAGATTATCATCGTTTATGAATCTTCAAAATCTCTCATTCAAGGGTTTCTTGATTCTTTACTCTTTTACTTGCTTTCTTTGTATTCCAAAGTTTTTAAAGTGTCGTTTCCAAGGGCGCTAACATTGTTGGTTGAATTGAGTATTAGTATTTGGAATTTTAAAAGTTTTGACAAAAGTCATTGTATTTTTTTTCTTCTTGGTGAATTGTTAATATAACTTTTTTTACAAAGTAGCTTGCAAAATTAGGCGATGATGATCTTTGCAAATTATTTGTCTGTTGATTTTCATTATTGCTTTTTCTTTTCCTGAATTCTTTCTTTTTTTCCAAAATAATTTTTCTTTTTTGCAAAAAAATCATTCTCACTTTTTTTTGTGGTGTCTTATTTTAACTTTTGTAAAAAAAACTCAAATAAAAAAATGAGATGAAGCAGCGGCGTTCGTTCCTTTTGCATTGTTAAATGTACACTACAAAGAAATTTGACACCATGCGAAGCATTTGATGACCTTTGATTTTCCACCCATTACCCTTCTCTTCTTCTTTATTGAAAAAAAGTATTCACAATATTTGTATGAGTAAGAAGAGAACGTCATGGTAATCCAAAACGTGATGTATGTTGTTGCTAAATGAAGCATTCAAACTAAAAAAATAATAATTTTTACTATATAAAAAATAGTTACACATGTTTTTATGTTTTATAAATTTATAAAAATATTTTAAATCCATTTTGAAATCCTTCTAAATCCATTCTATAAAAAAAATTTCACATGACCCTCGGATGGATTTTTACCATATCCGTTTAAACATTCAACTTTGAATTCCCCTCCCCTCCTCTTTTCTTTTTTTTTTTAGCTTTTTTATGATGTTTCTTTCTTTCGTTTCCGGTATTAAAAAAGACTGCTTTAATTTGGTTTTTTTTGGTTTTGCTTCTTCTTATATTTTTTTATTTTGGGTTTATAAAAAAGGTTCTAAAGAATTCGAATGTGCTCCCTTTCTTAATCAGCATCATTTTTCAATATCAACTTCTTTTTTTTTATTTACAAATTAGAAAACTTAATGAGTTAGAAAAAAAGTGGGAGTCAAATATCTTTCCCTTTTCTCTCTCTTCGGTTTACATACTACCAAATTATCCTTTAAGCGTCATTTCACTGAAATATAAAATGTATGTTGTACATAAAATTACTCACTCACTTTTTTTTATCCAAACATGAACACGGAAGGAGGAATGTCAATATAAAATATGGGGCGTCCTAAAAATGTATCTTGAAGTAAAATAATAATTGGTACATACTTGAGATAAGTTTAAAATGAGAATGGTTAGCTTAATTTAATAAGGGTGGATAACTAGATATTATAGTAGTTTAATAAAACCAAATTATTAAAAGTAACATTTTTATTTTTATGCACTATTTATTTTATTTTCAATTTTAATCGTCTTGTTCTAAGAAAAGTGCTACAATTTTTGATTTGAAACACATAATATTGATATTAGGGCAAGGACAGATCTTTGCTCAAACAATAGCATCTTTTTTAAAACTCTATGTAGCTTTTATAAAATTCCTCGTGATTACTTAGTGTTATTATTCTTAAACCTTTATTTTAGCTCTGTTATTACTATTAATATTTATACCTTTCCATTGTTTTTTTGTTCAAGATTTAGTTTAAAAAAAACCCCCCAGACATTTTTTTATTATCTTTCTACAAATTTTTTCGAACCATTCTCACTTTCATAATTTATCTGCATTTTTTTTCTCCATGTTCGACAAAGCAAGTAGTTACCCTTCAATTAGTTTCTCAATGGCTTTGAACCCAATAAAAACAATTTTTTACATAGTTTTTTCTTTATTTTTTTTTTCTTCTAGTGACTCTTCTTCTTCCATGGCCTTACTTACTTACTTCTCATTCATTTATTCTCGCTCCCGTGTCGTCGTTGTGGTTAGTGGGGAAAAATGTAAAGTGAGATGAAGATGACAATTGAATCTTCGTCTCCTTCTCTCTCTTTTTGGAAGAAGGAAAAGAAAAAATGCTTATTAGGGTTTTTTCTGGCTTAGTTTTTTTTAATATGAATTCGATGAATTTTAAGAAGTGGTGAATGAAGAATAGAGGATGGATAAGCGAATGAAGAAGCAGCAACAGCTGAAGCCCTTCAAAAAATACTATGTATTTTCTTCTTTTTTTAGTGAAAAGATCTATGAAAATTGAGTATTAATTGTTTTCTTTTTCTCCACTTTTATATTTATTGATGAGTGTCTTTCTCAATGAGACATATAAGGAGGAAATGAAGTCAATAACTTTTTTTTGGTATTTCTTGTTAACCTTTACTTACGTCGAAATCCGTATTTTTTTTATCATGAAAATTAAAGTTTTTTATAAACTCACAAAAATTCTTTCTTCTCCTCTTTTTTTTGTTATTAAATTTTCTGCAATTTTTTTGAGACTTGAGTTAGTCACGAGACGGGATAGTTATAACCCTTTGAGATAGAGATTATTAAATTAAAAAATCTTTTTGTTAATTTAAGATAGACTTGTTAAGATTATTAAGAAAAAAAGGGAAAAAATTGTGGATTTAAAAGTGCACTTTTATTATTTCATTCTTTTGACACAGTTGAGAGTTTTTATTTAGTTGACATTATCGTTATCATAATTTTTTTGCAACCTTTTACAACAATTTTGTGTTTTTTTAATGTCCATCCGCTCTGATTTATTAGTTACCTTTACTTTATAAAAGAAAGCTTTTCATTCTTTACAAAGGTGTTTACTCAAAAACAAAACAAAAAAACTTATTTTTTAAACAATCTTTTATTCACTCACTTTTGTTTTGGTGTGTCCATCTTTGATCATTTTTCCTTTCTTTATTTTTTTAGGATGATACCTTTTGAAGGATTTGCTTTTAACCTTTTTCTCAAACCACAGCGTTCAATTTTTTCTTTTATTCATTCATTCACTCTTAATAAATTTTTTAATCTTCGCTTTATTTTTTTATTTTTTTCTTCCAGACAATTATTGTTTATTTTGTTATTTGAGTTTGGTGCTTTTGCGTGAGTGTTTGCAAAAAACGCGACAGTTTTGTTTTCTAAAATAATTACCAAAAATTTGCAGCAATTATATTCCAAATAAAATGAAGCGTCGACGAGTCTTTAAAAAAATGAGTAAATAAATATTTCTTTTCTTTTTTCGCAAAAAATTAATTTTAAAAATAAAGAAGGTAGAAAGAAATAAACATGGAGACAACAATAACTATGCCAATGGCATTTCCGCCCTTACCAGTGATTCCAGCCGCAATAGTTTCCCTAATTATTGCTAGCACCGTTCATGGAAGGCCTTTCTCAGCTATAGGTCATTCCATGCAACAACGTCAACAACAGCAAAGGCTTCATGAAGATGTTCAACTTCAACATCAATTATTACATCAACCAAATATACAAAATGCTGCAGCAATTAATTATCCAACTACGATTATTTCAACTATGGAGGAAGAATCACATAAATCTTCTGAATTGCTACTTCGTGGAGTTCGAATGCATGAAGTTTCTGCATTTGTTATTTTAGTGGTTTGCTTAATTCTTACAATCGCATTGGTGCTATTTGTTGGATTTTATTGTTTAATACATTGTTGGAAACATCATAAAGAATCCATCACAGCTGCACATCGAAGGGCTTTAATTCAAACTAGCATAGTTTCGACAGCTATAGATGATATGGCTCCACCCTCAAGTGGATTTTGTTCGCCATCATCAAGATTAAGCTCTCGTCGAAGCACATTTGTTGCACGACTATCAATTTTTGGTGGAAGTGGTGGTGGCAATAGAAAGAGCAGCGGTGGCAGTGGTGGAATTGGAGGCCATTCATCAAGATCTCCATCCACTGCAAGAAGTGTACGTGGAAGATATTTGGATGATTATTCTGGTAAATTTTTAATTCGGTTTTGAAACGGAAAATAAAAAGAAATTATGAATTTTAGATATGGCATTGTTAAATGGAAAATTACCACAAATTCGAATAAGTTTTAGTTCAGCTGGACAAGATTCTCCTGAATCTCGATGCAGATCTCGTAGGTTTTTAATTTTTGCGTTTCAAATATCAAATGAATGAATTTTCGGGTGAAAATGAAAAGTGTACCACCACAATCATTGTTTTTTTACCGACCATTAAATTGTTTTTGTGTTTATTTCAAAATCAGAGATTAATCTCTTTCTTTCTTTTTTGTTTGCAAATTTAAAGAAATTAAAGTTAGAAATAATTAAATTGTTGTAATTTTTTTGCAAAGCAAAATATAATTATTTTAACTTAAATCTTATGTTTAGATGTTTAAAAATATTTTGTTCCGCATAATCTAACTTTTTTTTCTTCTGATTTTACTTTATTTCTTTTTATTCCTTCGTTTTATTTCGAAATTATTTTATCATAAATTTTGTCATAACTACATCGCTACCTTGGATACAACATTCAGCGGCTCGGCTTTTCCAAAACCTCGTCGGTAGCTCCCTTTTTATGAGGTCATTAATCTTCTGTTTTTTTTTCATTTCCTCAAAAGATATGTTTTGTTGACGCGGTGCGATTATCTTTGTTTTTTTGTGTTTTTTTTAAAGAAAAAAAACGATGAGCAAAATTTCTTTTTATTGAATTTTAAAGGTTAAAAGGGAAAAAATTTGAGGAGGTTGTTATCAAAAGTTGATCTTCTTAGTACTGAATAAAATATTTTTGTAAACATCATCATTTCTGAATAACCTCGCTTTATTTTGGGAAATAACTATGTTTAGAAAACAACAAAAATATATCCTTCCAAAACTTTCCATTATTTTAATTTTTGAAAAAATCATTTGACTGAATTTTTAAAGAGTAGGTCGGTCGCGTTTTCAATTTTTTTTGCTACCATCAACAGAATTTTTTTATTTTCACGTCATTTTTAAAGCTTCAAAGATAACTATTTTTTCTCCTTTTTTTGCACTAATTATGCTCCCATTTTCCATTTTCTCTCTATTTTCTATCGTTTGCTTTTTTTTTCTTCTTCTTGTAATTAGCTGCTCGATGTTCTTCTTTTGGTTGAAAAGCTTTTTTTTCACTGCAAAGAGTTTTTTAACTTAAATTTCATTCAAAAAAAAAACAAATTCTTGTTTTTGTTGAGAGATAAATATCTCACAAATTGGTTTCCGTTTTTAGCACAAAAAATAACAGAAAAGAATATTTATGGGGGATCGGATTTAATTTTGAATAATGCCATAATTATTTGATTTTCTATTTAAAAAAATTTCTTAACAAAAGACAAAATTAAATGTTTTTGCAAAATGAATAAAAGAAATATAGCTGTAAAAAAGATACATAATAGGATTTAATGAAAACCAATTAGTGTAACGGTCTCGATGTACTTTTAAATCCCAGAATGAAAAGTAAATACTGTAACAGAGTTTTCAATATGATCGTTTCTGGTGCAATAGAAACATCTATTTTTAAAGTTACTTCTTATTTATAAAATATAGTGATTTGTGTCTAAGCAATTCATGCATGAATTAATGCAATTTTATGGTTTCGAAAAATTACACAACATCATAGTCTTTATTTGCTTCATTTTCCACTAATTACCCAAATAAAAAAGAAATGACTTCATTTTGTGAATGGCAAAAAAAAAAGCAAGAAGAAGAAAGACAAGAGTTTTTGCTTCCTCATTTCTTTAATTTTTTATGGCTTCTCGAATCCGGACAAAGTATGATTTTTATAGATTTTTTTTTCTCGGTTGAGCACATTTTCTTCTTCGAAATTATGTATGTTTTTATTAACTCTTGATGGCCTTGAATGGAATAATGATGCTTTTTTTTGTTAATAAAAAGCTTTGAAAATATAAGTCACGTTTAAGGGTTTCTAACTGTGTTGGAGATATCTCGCCACATGTGTTCCTTATGTTACTATCTTACTAAATAAATTTTTCAAAATTTTTAAAACCTAAAAGTATACTATTTTCCTGTCAAATCCAATTTTCCTGCCTATTTTTAATTTTATTATTTTCAAGAAAGTGAGTTTAAGGAAGACCAAAACCAAAAAAACAAATGACTTTTTAGCATCCTTCCTTGTTTTTGTTCCGCATTCAAAAACAATGAATTTCTTTCTTTTTCATTTTCTTTTGAAGGCGAGAGAGAAAAGCTTATTCTAATTAACTCCACCACTTACTTCCTTCTTCTAATTTGGGATCAACTTCTATTATTTTTTTCTGCTAAAAGAAGCTTTAAAAAATTTTAGTCAAATTCTTTCTCATTTTTTAGTATACAATTTTTGGTAGAGAAAAATTTAGGCTTAAAAAATAAATTTTTTCATATTTTATTTCATAATATGTGCTAATATAATATTAAAAAGTAAACAATTACTCACTCATTCATTGTTTGCGTGTTGACAATGGAATGACTCATTTGTCATTAAATTTATTTATTTTATGGGAGCAAATTTATTTTTTAACTTGCTCATTAAAAAATTGATTGACTTTACTCATTTTCTTAATAATATCTTTTTTAGAAATAACCATTTAAAAAAAGATTCTTCTTAAAACATTCCAAATTTTTTTCTCTAATACATATGTACTTTTCTTTATTTCATTTTTAAAAAATATTTATTTATTATTTAATGATAGTTTCCTAGCAACAGAAGGGAAGGAAAAACTCAAGTTTTTTTTGTTTTGTTTTTGAAAAATGTTTTTTGTTCAATGCTTTTGGAATGTATGTTTATTGCCTGCCCCTTCCTTCATTCTCTATCTCTCTTTCCGCAGCAAAAAAAAAATATATAAAGGATTTGAACAACAACAAAAAAAAGAATTTTTACGTAACCAATAATTCCAAAAAAGATTATCCTTCAAAGAAAAAAAAATATATCTCATTCATCTTTTTGTTTTTGTATTAATAATATATAAACCGAGCCATGGGATTTAACATATAAACAATATGTATAAATATTTAAAAAAATAAGTCAGGTGTCAAGGATAAGCTTTTTCACCATACTTTCCATAGATGCCAATCACTTTCTTTATTAGTGATTCATTGAATTTATTTATTTTTTGTGACTTTTTTTTCTGGGAAAAAACAAGCAGAAAAAAAAACAAAAGCGTTTCGAGTTTTTATTTTTTTTCTTTATAAATTGCAGACTTTTCACTGTTTTTTTTGCTACTATAAAATAAATAAATAAAGTTTTGCTGGTTGGCAAAAAAGAGTAGTTTCATGAATAATAAAAAGGTGGTTTGCCAATAATAGTGTTTTTTTTTATTTATGCTTTGATAACCTTTTTGACATTATTTTTATTTTAATATTTAATTTAAAGTTTTGAGTTAAAAGGTTAAGTTTTAAGAAAAATGCTGCTTCAAATATCATATTTTTGAGAAGTTGAGTAATATCTTGGGATGTAGTCGGATGAATTCTTTCATATATTGAGTTGTTTTGAAATGTGAATCATAAATTATGAATTAGAAAACAAAAGTTTAAAAAATTTTTATGTTAGTAAAAGTGCACCATTTTCTTTAACTTTTGGATCAAAACTTTCCCATTATTATTTTTTCCAATAACCTTTGAATCAAAAAATAAATCACTGAACTTTAAAAACGATTTTACACAAAAACAATTTTTTTTATTCGATTGCATGGTTTTAAGAAATATTTTTCGTTAAGCAAACAACACTGCTAAATCTAGTCTGATATCTCTCCAACTTTTTTTTATGTTTTGATTTTAAACTTTTTTTTCTTCTTTTTTTTGCAAGAAAAAAATAAATTTTTTCACACTTTTTTTCTTCTTCTAGTGTTTACAATAAAAAATTTCATAAAAGATGATTTTTTTCTTTTCTTCAGGCACACATCTGTCTATTTTGCAAAAAAGAAAAAAGCTTTCAAAATGCAATTGGATTTTCACACTTTTCCTTTACTCCCTCGCAACCCAAAGTTTTATATTTCCATTTCTTTTTTTATTGGGAATTAAATCTTAAGAAAACTTTATTAGGTGTGGGTTTTTGCGTGCCTTCTAAAGTCATTTTTGCATTTAAGAAATTTTCCAAAAAATAGTTTAAAATTTTGTGATTCAAAGATGAGAAATTAGCCATTTTTTCGTGAAAATTTTAGACAAGTTAACCATGACACGAAAATCAAAAATCTTTAAATGTTAATTAATTAATAAATTTTGTTCTAAATTATAGAATTTAAATTAACTCTTTCTTTTTTTCATCATTTGCCAATGTGTATTTTTTTTGCCCATACATATTTTCATCGACCAAAAAATAAATATTCTTTGCACTTTTGTCCCTTTCCACTCCTCCATTTTTTTTTTTGCATGTGCTAATTATGCTTTTAACAAAAAAAAGCTTTTTTCACCACACAAGAAAAAACCAAAGTTTGTCCATTTTGTTTTTAGCAGCAAAAGCAACCTTACAACATTGGTATTCTATTTTTTTACTTACATTAGTTAGTTACCTTTGTGCGCCTTTCTTCGCCCCCATTTCCATAAAAACTTCCAACAACAAAAAAAGTTGGATATAAAAAACTTTGTTGAATCTATCAACAAAAAAATTTTAATTTTGCAAAAAGATGTTGTTATTTTATTTTATTATTTGCTTTCAATTAAAACAACTTTTTTTCTACAGAATTTTTTCTTTTCTTTTGTGTTTGACGAAAATAAAAAAACTCAAAATATTAATTCCATCGTTTTTTTTTATGAAAATAAAATTCTTTTTTTTTCTGTTGTTGATGAACTCATGCGAAATTTGATTCCTTTTGACAAATGTTTTAAAGGCTTTGTTGCTGTTGCTTATTCTTGTGTTTTTTTTTTGTTAGCAACTTTCAACTATCTTTTTTTTCAAGTTTTTTTCTGTTATCTCTGAAATTATTGCTGCTTTTGTTTTTAAACATTTATTTTTTATTTTTGCTTCCTGGTTTTTTTATATTATTCATGAGAAGAATTTATATTCATGCCATAGCAATGGATTATGGTTTGATGGGTCGTCTATCTACTATTTCTTTCCTTCGATACAAGGTTTTATAAAAATGCCGACACCGCTTGCTAGCTTTCTTATCGATTTCAAGTTTACATAAATTATGTAAATTTTTTTTGCATAATATTCTTATCTTTTTTTTGTTGCACTTTTTAGTTTTTCGACGGTGTCTATTCCATTTCGCGAGACTAAATGCTTCAAAATCTTGTGTTTATCCTATTTCCTTTGATTTAGCATTTCTTATGTCTATGTTTTTACAATATAAAAAATGGCATTTTTCTTTAAAATTCATAGATAGTAGTATTTTTGCAGCTGGCGTTGATATCTATCGCCTACTGCTGATATTTGGACTAATAACAAACGATTGAGGATAAAAGTTTTTTTTGCACCTGCGTTTTTCTATCGAACGTCGTCAAACTTTCATACAACTTTTTCTTTTTCATTTTTTTTTTTTGAAAAACAAATGTCAAGCAACTCTTTACTTACTTCGAAAGAAAGAGAAATTTTTTGACGTTTTTGTTTTGTTTTGAGTTTTTAAATTTAATTTATTTTCTTAACTGCTTTTGTTTTTTCTTTCTCTTCTTCTAAGACAACAACATAGATATTACATAAAAAATAAGGAAACAATATATTTTTTTTGTTGCTACTGCTTCAACTCCCGTTGTCGTTGCTTGTTCGCTGCTGCTTTGCTATGGGCAATTGAATTTTTTTCTTTATCAAAAATTTTCTGAGAATTATATTTTGAAATTTTAATTTTTTTATGTTTTTCTTCCGTCTCAAATTTTGTAGCAGGAAAAAATAAATCAAGCTTTTTAAAATTTGATAGGCTACTTATTTTTTTACTTTGAGATTTTACATCATCGAAATTAAAAACTTTATTTTTTGTTAATAAAACTTTTTAAACCAAATTCTGAGACTACAAAAAGTAATTTCTTGGCTAGGCGCTGTGCATTAGAGCTCTATAAAGAAAATTTTATTTTTGATTCATAGCATTTTTCTCTTCCATTCAATTCATTCCACAATTTTTTAGCATAATTAGCTTCTTTTTATCTTCATTTAACTTTTACTTTTTCTTTCTTCCGGGCTTTTCAGAAATCATATCCACACAATTTTTCATTTACATACATTTTCCGAAGCCTCCCAAAAAAAATGCCACAATTTGTATCTTTTTCTATTCCAAATTATTCTACCATAAAATCAAGCATTTCCTCCATCTTTTTTCTTTTGTGTTAAAAAAAGTTTTAACAAAGTAACTTTTATCAAAAAAATCGTAGCTTCCTTTTTCCGCTTCCTTCATTCGTTCGTAAAAAATTTTTTTGACGTTTGTTTTTAATTTTTTGCTTTCGTGATTTTACTTCTCAAAAAACTAAAAGATTTTTTTTTAATTCAGAAACTTCGACGCATTTTGGTTATTTTTTATTTTTATTTGTTTTTTTGACTTCATTTAAAATAAAACTAAAAAATTCTTTATGAATATCTTAAGAATTTTTGTTGCAAGTCATCATCATCAAACCATAAATTATGGCTAAGATTTTGCGTCAAAATCGTTCCGGCTCAACAAAATCTACGAGTGAAAAACATAAATATCGTCATAATGGTCGGTTAAAAAAAATATTGATTGAGACTTACAGAAAAAAGAAGATATGTTAAATATTTTGCGCTTGAGACTTCCTAAAATTCATATATGTCATTGAATATCTTTTTTGGTTCAAAACATGGGTTCTAAAATGGAAAATTGAAGCTAAGGTTTTGTAACAAATTTCTTTTTATTTTTAGGATTAAGTACAACGAGTTCGATATTGCCACCATGGATGGAAGGTCGAAATTCTATTGTTCATACTCCACAAACGCCGGGTTCTCCAATTTCATTTGGAAGGTAATTAATTTAAATGCAACAACTTTTTATTAATAATGCGTATAAACTTTTTGTGAGCAATATTTTCGGAAAATTTTTATCATCCTACTGTCATAAATTAATCTCAAGGGAGGTTTAAAAAAAAATAGACTTTTATATTACGGTGAAAAAATGCAAAGAAAAACTCTTTGACAGCAGCCTT
Organism: Panagrolaimus kolymaensis; assembly: GCA_028622995.1. Taxonomy (NCBI): domain Eukaryota; kingdom Metazoa; phylum Nematoda; class Chromadorea; order Rhabditida; family Panagrolaimidae; genus Panagrolaimus; species Panagrolaimus kolymaensis. The sequence continues at coordinate 7,693,745 of JAJQJQ010000006.1, forward strand.
CCATTTTCTTAATAAGAAGGTGTTTAAATATGAAAGAGTTTTTTATTTTGACTTTAAAAAACTTGCAATTGCAATAAATTTTTGATAAAGAAACAGAAACAACTACAAAAAGGTCAATTTGCAGAAGGTGGTAGTTGGAGGGTGGATGGATGGAAAAGGAGGAGGTGGAAGTAAGCTTTAAATATTTAATAAACTATTAAAGTCAAAAAAAGGGCAGAAAAAAATTGTTTCAACTCACTCTCTTTTTATGGGTATACCGCGGCGACGGAGACTCCCATTTAACATTTAATAAAAAAATATATTGGTTGTAACTTCTTTTTTTAATAAAGCAATTTTTTATTACTGCTCTTTGTCATGGGAAAGAAAATAGATATATAAATGGAAGAGATAAAAAATAAGAGAATCCAAAGTTTTAGTAAACTGTGGTTTTGACTATTTCTTTTGTGGTGGTAGTTTAGTAGTTAAAAGATAGCCAATTTTAAACCTATTTTCTTACAAATTTGCATTTTTAATAAACCAAAAATAAATATTAGTAAATTATTCTTTGTAATTTTTAGTGCGTGCAAAGAACCTCTCCTTGGAATAGAAAGATCAAATACTTTTTCATTTTGGCAACGGTTTTCTGGTGGCGGCGGTCGTTCATCCTCGGTTTCACATGATAATAACGGTTCAACTTTGCTTCGAATAAACATGGAAAATGGTCATAATGATGATCGAGAAATAGATAATCGTTCAGTATTACATTATGAATTGGGTTCATATGAAAAAACTAAAACCACATGTTTTCGTGGAACTTTAACCTTTTCACTTCGATATGATTTTATTCATCGTGTGCTTATGTTACACGTAATTCGAGCAAATCATTTAAATAATTGTCAAGAAAAAAATTCTGCTCCACATCCATATGTTAAAATGTATTTACTTCCTGAACGAAGGAACCATTGTAAAACAAGAATGATTAAAAAAAGTTCTGATCCTGAATTTAATGAAATGTTTTCCTTTGATGTTTCATATAATAATCTTCCAAATAGAATGCTTCAAGTAAGTTTTAACAATAAAAAATTGAATTGGACAAAATGATGTTTACCCATTTTTTTTAAAGTTTACGGTATACGATTTTGATCGATTTACTCGTCACGGGTTAGTTGGAAATGTAATAATGCGGGATTTATTTGATAAATCTGAACTTTTACAATGGACTGAATACACAATGCAAATAGTTGGAAGTCAAGAAAAGAATGATTTTGGTGATTTATTATTATATCTTGCATATTCAGTTACAAATAAAAAATTATTTATTACGGTTGCAAAAGCATATAATTTAAGACCTATGGATATTACGGGTGCTTCAGGTATTTTGAATTAAACTTAATTTGATTTTGGATGATTAAAATAAGAATTGTTTTTAGATCCATATGTTCGATGTGAACAAATATATCAAAGAAAGCGAATTAAATTGCGTAAAACTTCAATAAAGCGAGCTAATTTAAATCCAGTTTATCATGAATGTTTAGAATTTGATTTAGCTCCAAATCAAATTGAAGAAACAAATATATTAATTCAAGTTATGGATTGGGATAGGTAACTAACTAACTATTTTGTAATAACATTTTTGAAAACAAAGATAAAAATTTCCAGAATTGGAAGAGATGATTTACTTGGTTGTTGCGTTCTTGGAAAAGAATCTCCAACCAAAGAAGGTCGACAACAATGGGAGCAAGTTTTTAATTCGATTCGATCATCGACAACTAATTTAACTAAAGATGGAAATCATTCATTACTTCCAAATGGAAACGTAATTATTGTTAATGAAGTTGATGAAGTACCAATTCCAGCAGGAGGAGGAGGAGATGAGGTAAGGTTCAAACCAATAAATTGCTAAAAATATTTTCTCTCGATGCAAATATGTTTGATTTTTCATTGTTTAAAAACCCATTAATTTTTTAGATGTCCAAAGCCGTTGGACAATGGCATTCCATACTTGGTGAAGTTCCAGAAGGTTTTAGAAATATTCCCAAAGCAAATAAAAAGCATGTTCAACGAAGTCAAACGCCCAATATCTTTCACAAATAATAATTTCAAGAAAACAATAAGGTTTCATTGTAAAAAAACACGGGTTCAATAACCTTGTTTAATAAAAATAAGGGAAAAAATAATAATGGTTTATTTTCCAAAGATTTTGTTATGTATTATATTATTAACAGATTACGGTAATCATTAATGTCTAAACGTTTTTTTTGTATAAATTTTTTTCTATGAATAAATGATTTTTTAAAAGTCAACCATAAACAATAACATTGGAACGTGTAGCAAAAAATGATTCTCTTCGATCTCATCATTCATCAAGATCATCCCATTTGTTGAAGATGAGCATCAGCATGTTACATAATAACCAACTAGTTGAGATTCTAATAAAAAAAATAATAAAATAAAAGTGTTAAACCTGAATAGGATTCTTCGATTTTCAACCATTCCAAAATACCGATAAAAGCATTTCTTTATATGTATGAAAACAAAGAAGTTGTAAAGTTGAATTAGTTCATTTCCAAATTTATTAATCATTAATAACAACTAAATGAGCTAATAATAAAGAATTTATGGAGAGATAGATAGAGGCCACCAAAAAAAAGAGAAAAAATTCAACCACTCTTTGTTTTTTGACACGATTGATTACAAATTTTACGGAAGCCTTCACTTTCTTCATTTTGCATTTTAGTCGTTGCTTCTTTATTCGTTTCATTTCTGCATTCGCATTCTTCGGTCGTTGAAACATTTTTCAATTATTTGAATGTTCGAAAAAGCTATAAAATATTTGAGTTTATCATCAATCAAAGTAAGTTCATTTTTTTCTTTAACTTCAGACTTGGTTTTCAATCAATATTTTGGCTACTAACTAACTCCTTTACGTTTTTAGGATGTCAAATACTGTTGAAATGGCAATCGGAAAAATCGATAGAGTGTCAAATGCTGTTGAAATGGCTATTGGAAAGATGAATAAGATGCCAAATGTTGTTGGTATGACCATAAGAAAAATCGACAAAGTTAAAATGAATCTTGGAAAATCGCTTGGTATTTCTATGCCTCTTCGTGATCTTATTCGTCTAGTTCGACAAGCCAAAACAGCTGCAGAAGAGCGAGCAGTAATTGAAAAAGAATCAGCAAATATTCGAGAAGCCTTCTGTAATGAACGAAATATCTTCAAATGTCGTAATATGGCTAAACTTTTGTATATTCATATGCTTGGATATCCTGCGCATTTTGGACAAGTTTGTGGTTTTCTTGTAATGGACACTAATGTATTGCTTTATGTTTTAGATTGAATGCATGAAACTTCTTGGGACAAATCAAAAGAGATTCACATATATTAGAATTGGATATTTAGGTGCAATGTTGCTACTTGATGAACATTCTGAAGTACTTTTGCTGGTAACAAATTGTTTAAAAAGGTACGATTTTTTAGTTTGTTATTCTTGTAAAAAGCTTTATTTTTAGTCATTTAAATGATTCTGACACCTTTGTCTCTGGACTTGCTCTGTGTACGCTTGGTTCAATATGCTCTAATGACATGTGTCACGACCTCGTCGGAGAAGTTGAAAAGCTTTTAAAGGGTTCCAGCAACGCTTACATCAAAAAGAAAGCAGCCCTTTGCGCTTTTAGAATCATTCGAAAAGTTCCTGAGTTGCTTGAAAGATTCGTATCTGCTGCAATGGAAATTTTGAATGAAAAGAATCATGGAACCATGGTTGCTGGAATCTCTCTTATGATTGAAATATGTCAACTAAGCAACGATGCAAAGACTTTGTTCAAGAAAATGGTCCCAAATATTGTAAGAATTTTAACGGAATTGCTTGTAAGCGGCTATACACCTGAATATGATATTGATGGTAATAATGATCCGATTCTACAGGTACTTTTTAAACTTATTATAACCAGACATTAAATCGCATTATAATTTGCAGATTAAACTACTCCAACTTTTAAGATTGCTTGGTCGCGATGATGTTAACACAAGTGAAGAAATGAATGAAGTTTTAAACAAAATTTTATTGGATACTAAAACCTTCAAAAACATTGGGAATGCAATTTTATACGAAGCTGTTTTAACGATAATTGCAATAAAATCTAATGATAATCTTCGAAGGTTAGCTGTTAATGTTCTTGTTAGTTTTCTTCAAAATTCTGATAACAATCTTCGTTACGTTGCTTTAAATGCTCTTTCACGAATCTCAACTGATGATTTGGATAATGTACAATCTGTGACTGTTGTTGAATGCCTCAAAGATCCTGATGTTTCCATTCGACGCCGTGCAATGGAGCTCACATTTGCTTTAATGAATGGAGAAAATATTGTAAAGCTTTCTGAAGAAATCCTGAAATTCTTGGAAACATCAGATCCTGAATTCAAAGCTGAATGTTCATCAAGAATGTATGTTGCAATTGAAAAATTCTCACCTGATTCTAAATGGCATTTGGAAACCATGATTAGTGTTCTTTTACTTGCTGGTAACCATGTTCCTGATGAAGTTATTTCTTCCATGATTCAACGCATTAGTGCAACAGAAGATTTGCGAAGTCTTGCAGTTACCGAATTATACTATGTCATGCAAGGTGATGTTGCAGATGCTCAACCTTTACTTCAAATTGCTTTCTGGTGTATTGGAGAATTTGGTGAAGTTTTTGCTTCAGAAAATATTGGTGGCGAAAAGGTAAGTATCTTATATAAATGTACTATTTTTTTAATGTTAAAACTTTAGGTTTCTCAATCCGATGTTATTGATACATATGAAAGAATTTTAACCGAATGTGTTTTAACTGTTCCAACCAAAGAATATGGCCTTACATCTCTTGCAAAACTTGCCGATAGGCTTGTATCACAAACTATTCGAATTAGTCGTTTACTTAAACGTTATGCTTCCAATATGGATTTGGAATTGCAGCAACGAGCAACTGAATATGCACTTATGATTGAAAGAGGACTTTTAAAGTATGTTTTCTTTTGTTTTGTTTTTGCAATATAATTCTTTATATTATAGGCATGGTTATCTCACAAAAATGCCTTCAACTACTCTAATCTCTATTTCTCCTGATAATGATAATGCTCCAGTTCAGCCTCTTGACAGTGTGAAGGATATTGACTTGTTGGATGGTATATCTTCTTGTATCACAGTTCCATCAACGCCTCTTTTTTCAACGCCTTTTGATGATATTTTGAGCCTTTATGGTTCAACTAAACCTATGTAATAATTTTTAAAATATATTAAACTTGTATGTTGATTCGTTAAATAAATATTTCATTGTTTTTTATTTTTGTTTTGTAAATAATTGTAATTAGAGGAATATTGGTGCTAGGGTTATTATGCATTTACTTTACCACAAAGGTGGTTTAGTTTACTTTTTTCTTTGTTTAAAAAGCTAAAAGAAGGCAATTTCCAATTGGCAACTAAACTTTTATTTTGGCGAGAGCAGAAAGTATTTAAAAATTTGATCAAATTTTTATGTTTGTTGCTTTCAGTAGTTTTTGCAACTTTGAAAGAAAAGGTTATTATTCAAATTTCCAAAAGAATGAATAGAGTAAGTTTTTTCTTCTTTCAAATAACATTCGTTTATCACGCTAACAACATCATCATCTAATCATGGTTGATTTTACAGAACTATGCTCAACTAATTATCGTCGTTTAGAATTAAAATCATCTGGTCCACTTTCAATTTGGTTGCATTATTTTCAAGGATTTCAACGAGGCTCACTTGAAACAAAGATTAAGGTTTGCATTTTTTGTTACGCTTTTTCACCCTATCTTTTTTTACTCATTATTTTTTCTTTTCAGATTTCAACTTGTGAACTTCAACGAACATTTTTGACAATTATTTACAAAACTGTTTTACATATTCAAGTACCTCTTCCAATTTATGTTCCTGCAAATGTTCGAATTTTTATTGATGTTAGTTTTTATGCTGTTTATCAAAGAATATTTTTTATCCTGCATCATTTTAGGCTAACAATGTAATGTTACACGCTTCAAATGGTACTAAAATTCATGGAGTTCCTTCAGCTTCAGTATCCGAAGATGATCATTATGTTGAAGTTCATACAGTTGTCATGGTTCGATGTGCAGATGTTAAAATATTCAATGATTATATTCAAGTAAGCTTTATTTAACAATTTTCTTTTTTAACAAATGTTTATTTTTTAGTTCTTTCCTGCTGACTATGCTATCATCATCGCTGAAGGTGGAACAAATCACGTAATAACAAATCAAAATGAAACAACTAAAATTATTGGATGTGATGAATAAATTTATTTTTTATGTAATTTGTGTTTGATGGTTTTGATACAAGTATTCTGCGGGAGCAAAATAGTCATCATATTCTATGGTTTCGTGATCTGTGCCCAAGCAATAACTTCCTCCTGTTTTTATTTCATAATTATAACAATGAGTTTGTGAAAAACGAAGGGACACTCTTGAAGGTTTATTTGTATGAAGGATGGAAACACAAGAGATCGATGTTGATATTTTTCGAATTTGCAGCCAATCTTCATACTGCAACTTTTTGTTTTTATGGATTCATTGATTTTGTTCTTACTTTTTCTTTGCTTTCAAATTCAATTGATTCTGTGAAATCTTTCATAACTTGAACCTTTACTTTTCCTCCTTGAATGGTAAATATTCCAGCTAAACTTACTGAATGATTTTCATAACGAGCTTCAAAGAAATGTGGATAATCGGTATCCTCAGATTAACCTAATTTCACATATTCAAGGTTTTTTACTTTTATCTTAATCGGCTTCTTCTTTTCTTCACATTTTTTGTTTTTGAATTTTTTGTATTTTAAAATCGGTTTAATTTATTCAAATATTTAAAAGTTTGAAAAAAAGAGAATAAAATAAAATTATAAATTTATAAGTTACGGGAATACGAGATCATTAAAAATTAACAAAAACATAAACATAAATTCATTTTATGATGGAAGCTTTAAAAAAACATAGCATACTCGACGATTAAATAGAAGAATTAAAAAGAGTTGGAGGCAACAATCGATGATGATTAAGAAGAAGAGAAATACAGTAATAAAATAAGAACTTATTTATTAAGAAGCATGAAGCTAATCTTTTAAAGACAAAATAGGTTGATACTTTTCTCCTTTCTTTTCCATCAGTAAAGTTGAAATTTCAACATCTTTTTCATCCCAATTTCCAAATTTTTGCCAAGCTCCATTTTCGTAAATGCCAATCCGGCATTGCAACCACCGCGTTATAAGTTCAAAATGCGCAACGGTCATCACCTTAGAAAACATTATTTGTTTCATTGAGCTTTTATTATCTGGAGTCAAATGTTCGTGTCCTGGAAGAGAAATTTATTTTTTCGTTTTTAATGTCACTATCTGATAAAAATTTACCCAAAGGAGTCGAATTTTCAAAGAAATATTCATTTATTTTATCCTTGATATCAATGGTGTTTCCTTCAGATCCTGTAAAATAAATGGATAAACATGAGAAGCCATGCCATTTGCTTTCATTTATATGATAGACCTTCGCAGGTTTTGAAGTGGGTTTAATTTTTTCAATGTCATCTTTGTCACAAAAATTCTTAACCGCATTACGATTATATTCAATACCAAATTTATCACAAGATTTTCTGCGAAAATATTCAGAGGGAATACAATAATCAACTGTTGCGGATGGATCTTCTTCTTCAATTCTGCTCAAATAAAAAACAATTAGCAACAATAAAAAAAAGAAAATGTTAACTTATTTTTGGATATGATTCTTAAAAGTTTTTTTAAAAGAGAAATCATACCTTGAAGTAGCAGCACGTGCATCATTATTGGCTGTGTGAGAATTATGGTTGCTTGATGATGTTGGGCGAGGTGTAACATTTGTTCGAGAATGTGATGATGAACCAGGCATATCGTTGATATCATTAATTCCAACATCAAAATCCCGATCTGCGCTTATTGATGTTTCGCTGTTATTCCTTAAATCATCAAATTACATCGAAAGCTCCAAAATATAGGTAACTTACCGCTCAAATGATGACGCAGTTCTCGATTTTTTGCTTCTTGTGCTGCGGTTAGTAATGGAAGAGGTTTCTCTTCTTTGGGTTCTTTTTCGGCTCTTTTTTAAATAACTTTCTTGCTCTTTTGTGATTTCACCAACATCTCTTGGATTACAGAAGTGATCTTCATCAAGTGGAACGTAGATAAAGCCTGCTTTCTTTATCGCTAATCGTTTTTGCACTGGGTTCATATTGTAACAACCAAGGCAATACATATCATTTTCTTTATTGAGATATTCTCGTGCCAATAATTGATCATTGGGTTCAAAAACAATAATCTGTCTTTCTTTTTCACTAGTTGCATCCCGTCTATATTCCCATTTACCAACATTCAACTTCCGAAGCGCAGATGTTTCATCAGCAACAGGTTCATCGCTAAAAAATATTTTTGTTTACTTTTCAAATGTCATATACCACGAGTGAAATATTAATATTACCTAATAACTCCACTAAAATTTACCGTTGGAATTGGTGGAGGAGGATGCTTAAAGAATGATTTAGCAAGTTCACGAATTTCTTCATCATTATGATTTTTGAAGTCAATGATTTTTTCTTGTCCATCACAATTTTCAAATTTTTCATGGATTTTATCAATGTTATTTCCAGCTTTTTCAAATATTTCAATCAAACAAGATAATGCAATTTTAAGCGTTTCCACATCATCGATTACAAGAAGGTTGCATAATGAAGAGATAATATCCATATCGACCAACAGTGAAATATAATTAGGCTTAAATTTGGTAACATTCTTAATAACATCCACTGCCCTCTATAATTTTAAATGTGGTTATTACAAATGAAAATTTAACTTCACATTAATAGCGCCTAAATGAACTCACTTTTTGAATATTATTATCAGCGTTATTGATTTGTTGAATGATTAAAGGAATCATTCTTTCTTGGATAACTTGATCAACTTGAGCTTCATTATATGATGTTGCATTTTCAATGAATTGAATAGCTCGTTCACTGAGATCGGGATGAGTTATAAAATTTTTAATAAATTTTAATGCCCCAGCATCAATGACATGTTGGCATTGATTATGATCACAAGAAGAAATATTTATTAGAGCTCCCATGGATTCATCACAAACTTTAACATCTGAAGATTTTAAAAGGTTAATTAAATGCCGAACAGCATTAGCATTTATAATTGTTTGAATTATCTCTGGTATATCATCTTCTTTGCTTTCAGTTAGATCTTTCAAAGCGCAAGCAGCAAATTCTGCTACCTTTCCTTTTTTTGAACAAAGCTGTTTGACAAAAATTGGAACTACTTCAAGATTGATAATATATTGTTTCTGGGCAATGGTCCCACCATTAGCAAGAGAACCAATTGCCCAAGATGCATGTTCAGAAACTTCGTGATTTTTCGATTGAAGAAGTTTGATAAGCAGCTTCACAATTTCATGATCAATTAAAGCTCGTTTTTGAGTTACATTACCGTCTGCGATGTTTGAAACGATGCCAAGTATTTCTTTAACAATTTCATTATTTGACGAAGTTAATAACTTTTTAATATAGGGAATTGCTTTATGTTCTTCAATAAGCTTCTGTTTTACTTGAATACAACCTTTTTCACAAGTGATATTTCCAAGAGCCCAACAAGATTTTTTGCAAATATTTTCATCATTTGATTCAAGCAACTTCGCCAAAATTGGAATTGCATCAATTACTTCTGGTCCAAAATCAGCTCCAATATTTCCGATGCAAGTTAAGGTTTGTTCCAAAACATCTGAATTTTTCGAATTAAGGTTATTGATCAAAAGAGGGATGGCGCCTTGATCAACCACAGCTTGAATTTTTCTTTCAAGAATATTTGCAATAAAAAACGCAGAATCTATTTGAACTTTGGTGCTAAAAAATTAAAGAGAATCAATATATTATTAACGCCGCGATCATCAACAAGTCTTCGAAAAACCAAGTTACAAACTTACTTTTTCGATTTTAACATTTTAACAAGCGTTGGGACTAATTTATCAATAATATTATCATTGAGATCGGCACCTTCAGTAAAGACTTTTTCGCATAATTTTTTAACAGCTTTTAGTTGTTTTTTGATAATAGGGCTTTCACCATCAGAGATAATGCTATTGAGTAAAGCTTCATTAATAATGCTCATATTGAAAAATAAAGAATAATATCCGAAATCAATGAACCCAAGAAAACTATCGGCAGAAAAGTTGAAAACTAGAAAAAAAGTTTTAAACGAAATTTTATTTAAAAATACGAAGATAAAAACGCAGTGATAAAAAATTTTATTTTAACAAAAATCTCGGTTAATTATACTAAGAAGTCCTATCAAAATAGTACAAAAAAAACTTTTGGCAGCATATGTATTTTTTCTCTTGTAAACGAAATATCTAACAAAAAAGAGTTAATGTTCTTTATGTTTTGTAGACATTGCATTGCAGCGATACCTTTTGCAAAACATCATTTGTTCCTTTTCTTTCCCAAGAAACCCGACTTTTATTTTTTAGGCGATGATACCTTAAAAGAAGGGAAAAAGTGATCATAACAAAAACAACGAAAAGGTCAAAATAAGGGAAGAAAAAATGCAACATAAAAAATGCGATAGCATGCTACGCTGTAACCCCAAAAAACCCAGATAAAACATCCAAGAATGTGACGGACAAACTAATAAAAAAGTGTGAAAGGTTAAATGAAGAATAAAAAAATGCAAAAAGGAAAAAATTAACAGAATTCCGACTTTACTTTAAAAAATTTAAATATTTTATCCCATGGCTATTAGCTATGAAAGGATTGATTTGCATTGTAAATCACCCATTTTGGAAGCTGCTCTCAAAAATAAAGAGAACGTGAAAGCTTTTTAGGAGTAACTAATATCGAAAACGTGGACAAAGCGTCTAAAAATTACCTAATAAAAGTGTGTAAATAAAATCATTTTGATAGCACATTTATGGAGAGAGAAAGTAAAAATTTCTAAACAAAGAAATAAAAAAATATGCATAGGAATTTATCGGTCATTGTATGTTGCCAAAAATGTTGTGTTTTGGAAAAATGAGTAAAAGCAGCGATGTGACGAAAAAAGAAAAGAAATCAAAAACATTTTTTGTTTTGAACAAATTTCAATCACAACAAATGAGCAAGCGTCGACGATTTATGGAGCAATAAATTGCAAAAAAAAAGTTTGGAAGAGTGTAGTTTTATATGAGGAGGGGCAACAACGCGATCGGTAATTAGAGTCCTTTGTCGATAGAAAATGGATATAAATTATAGGGAGTAAAAAAAGACACGAGCGATAATTACTTTCCTCAGAAATAGGATTTAAAAAACATCAATCACTTTTTTTGTTGCTTTTCTTCTTATTTTACATAGCAAAAACAGGAAAACACAAAATATAAACTTTTTTTTAAAAAGATCTCATAAATGTATCATAACTTTTTCGTTAATAGGAGACCTCCGCAAAAGAAGCGAAGGATAAAAAGAATTTTATTTTTCTCACATATTCAAGGTTTTTGATTGTAAAAAAGAATGGAATGTGGCGTAATTTTAGCTTTTGTGATAAACACCGATGCGATTTTTTTGTGACTGCTGACATGAAATGAAAAGTTGTGCGCAAATAACAGTGCTGGTCGTGCGGGAAGAGTGATATTTAAACGATGTTATCTTGAATTCAAAGTTGTGAACAAATTGACGATGCTGGTCATGCGGGAAGAGTGTTATTTAAAGTCGTCTACCCGTAAGCCATCACCGTTAATGTGTCCAAAACTCAATATACCCATCATATATTCATGCTCATAGCCAGAAAAAAAAATTCAGGAGATGCTCGACGACCATTTCAGACGGTGTTAAACTAAAAAACATCGATTTTGCAGCATTTTACTGTCTTTTTCTATGAAATTTGTCATTTTCAGGAAAGGCCAAAGCCCCAAAAGTCTCATTCTCAATACTGGCCTTTATATATTACTGTATTACGGTATAATTATTACCTTTATTAATAATCATTTAAATAATGCTTTAAAATTTGTTTTGATTTTACTTTTAGTTTTTTTGCTTATAAAATAAACTTTTTTTTCCTTGAATTTTAATAACACTAAACGTTTGCGCTTCATATGGAAAATAGTTGATGCTTCCAAATTAAAACAATGACAAAATTTTTCACAATTCTTCAAGGTTTTTAACGTTTATCCTGTGTCTTTTTTTACACTTTTCTCCACCCGATTTGGCTTTTAAAATAAAACTGTTTAATTTATTCAAATATTTAAAAGTTTAAAAAAAAAAGTACAAAAAGAAATAATAACTTTATTGATTATGGAAATACGAGATCATTAAAAATTAACAAAAACATAAACATAAATTAATTTTATGATGGAAACTTTTAAAAAAACGTAGCATACTTGAAAGTTAAATGAACGAATTGAAAAAGAGTTTGGGGCATTTATTGATGAATGGAAGATTAAATGGAAAAGGTAAACGCTAGTGAAATAAGAACATTTTTTTGTAAAAAGCATGAAGCTAATCTTTTAAAGACAAAATAGGTTGATACTTTTCGTCCTTCTTTTCCATCAGTAAAGTTGAAATTTCAACATCCTTTTCATCCCAATTTCCAAATCTTTGCCATGCTCCATTTTCATAAATGCCAATTCGGCATTTCAACCATCGCGTTATGAGTTCAAAATGAAATTCAGTCATGGAGCCAGAAAATATTAGTTCACCAAATAATCCTTTATTATTATCTTGAGTGAAATCGTAACCTTTGTAATTTCCTAAAAACGAGAGCACTGTAATTGAACAATCACACAAATTAATAAAAATACTAACCTAATGAAGCTGGATTGTCGAAGAAATATTTATTTATTATTTTTTGAATGATAGGGGTTTTTTCTTCTGCACCAGTTAAAAAAATTGAAAAGCATGCAAAACCATGCAAAACATTTTCTTTGATGGGATAAAGTTTATTAGGTTTTGAATTTTGTTTAATTTTTTCAATATCAATTTTCTGCCAAAACCCATTAACAGCATTACGGGAATATTTAATACCAAATTTATCACACGTTTTAATAAGGAAAAATTCGGAAGGAAGAAAATAAATGACCATTGTGGATGGATCTTCTCCTACATTCCTGAAAAAAAAATCAATGCAAAAAAAAACTCGAGTCAAGATGGTAAAAGTTTTTATTAAACAATAATATTTTATAAAAACATACGCTGTATTAGTTGTATCTGCCATTTTTTCATTACTAGCATTTGGGAAATTTAAATTGACAGAAGAAGTTGGGCCACTAACAACGGATGACTTTGATGGGTCTGGAATATCCAAGTCATCATCCCATGGTGTTTCATTATCAACATCTCGTTCAGCGCTAGCAGATGTTTCACTATCGCTCCTATATATATAAATACAAAATTAAATAATTTAAAATAAATCGTTTATTTGTAACTCACGAAAAGAGATTTGCTCGAGTTGCAGAAATTTTAGTTCTTTTGTTGCGTGTACTTGGTCCACCACTAACTGATGATGAGCTTTCTCTTGTTTGACCTCTTTTTCGTCTTGTTTCTTTATTAACCGCTCCAGCATCCTGAATTGATGAAGGTTTAACATCCAAATATGAAATAAGAATTTCAGCTTGTCGCTGAATTTCATGTTCGTTATGGATTTGGAGATTTTCAACTTTTTCAAATCCATCACAATCTTTAAATTCTTCACGAATATCATCGCCATTATTTTCGGCTTTTTTAAACATTTCATTCAAAGCAGATAAAACATTTCGAAGCAATTTGACATCATCGCTAATTAGAAGATTACATAGTGAAGGAATAATATCCAAATCAACTAAATTGGAAATGAAACCAGGTTTAAATTTAATAATATTATTTGTAACATCCATCGCCACCTATAATTAATATTTTAAACATAAATATGAAATTATTTAAATGTGGGCTAGAATTAAAAAATTTACAAAAGAAACTCACTTTTTTAATTTCAATATCATCACTTTCAAGTTGCTTGATGATTAATGGAATTATTCCAGCTTCTATTAAAATATTAACTTGAGTTTGATTATACGAAGTAGCATTTTCAACAAATTGGACAACACGTTTATTAAATAACGGATTGGGGTGTTTTAAAAGATTTTTAATATATGATAACATTCCTCGAGAATCAAGAACATGTTGGCATTGTTTGTCATTGCATGAAGAAATATTAAGGAGTGCACCCATGGCTTCATCAATTGCTTTATCACTCGGAGAATTCAAAAGTTTGATTAAATATGGAACAGCTTTTGCATCGATTATTGCTTGAATTATTTCAGTAGCATCAATATCTTCTTTACTTTCTGTGATATCTTTAATTGCACAAGCAGAATATTCTGAAAGCTTTTCTTTCTTGGACGAAATCAAAGATACCAGATTTGGAACTGCTCCAAGATTAACAATGTGTTGTTTTTGGTCAAGTGTGGCTCTATTAGCTAAGGTTCCAATTGCCCACACCGCGGATTCAGAAACTTTGACATCTTTAAGTAACTTAACTACTGGTTCAACGGTTTTAGCATCAATTAAATATTGTTTATAGCGTTCATTAACATCAGCGATATTTGAAAAAATATCGAGAGCTTTACCAACCAATTTACTATTTGATGATGAGAGAAGTAGCTTTCTTAAATGAGGAAGTACGCCAGCATCGATGATAGCTTGCTTTTCAGTAATTTTATGACCAGAAATATTAAAAATGCAAAACACAGCTTCTTGACAAACTTTTTCATCTTCAAATTCAAGCATTTCCACCAAAGATGGAAGCACACCAGCTTCCATTACAGCTTGAATATATTTAACCGCAAAATTCCCAATGCAAAGGAGAGTTTGATATAAAACGGTTGTATCTTTTGAAATAAGATTATTAAGCAGAAGAGGGATAACATTATCTTCATCAATAAATGCTTGAGCGTTTCGTTCTGATGTTTCATCTTCAATCCTTGTAATAAAAAATGCTCCTTCTTTTTGGACTTCAGGGCTGAAAAAAAAGAAGCTTATATATATATATTATTTCTTCAACCATTAAAAAGATAGTTAAAAGGCCCATTACTGAACTCTCATCATTAACTTACATTTCAGATGTTAACATTTTAATTATTGTGGGTCGCAACCTATTAATAAGAACATCTTCATTTTTAACACCGGCTGGGAAATTTTTTTTACATAATTCGTTCGCAGCCGCAAGTAAATTTTTGGCATCAGAGCTTTGCCCTAAGGCAATAATTCGTTTAAGTAAAGCTTCATCAATATTACCCATTTCTTTAAAAAATAATAATCTTCCAGAGGGAATGAAAATCAATTGAACTTCTCCTGGAAATTAAATAAATTAGAAAGCTTTCTTTAAAGTTTCAGGATAATCGCGATTTTAATAAAATAAAAAGCAATTAATCGACAAAGGATTTATTTATGGACAAAATTTTGGTTAAGGATAAGAGAAAATTGAAAAATTCTTATATTTTTTGAGTATAATAGCTATTTCATTTGCTTCTGATAAGGTCATATCAGGTTAAACAAAAAACTCCGATGAGCTTTGGCACTTGAACACATAATATAAACAAAAATAAACGCTTTCCATTTCTAAACATGTATTCTTAACTTTATGATAACTCTTGAATTTTAAACTCCAGAGTTATTTAAAAAAAAAAAAAAAAAGAATCAGAAATTAAGATAAATTTTGAAGAGACTTGCTCGATAAGCAGCAGAAAAGTGGCTTTCAATTTTTTGTCACTATCAAATTTATCAAGAGCTTTCAAATAGTTAATTTTGTTTTATTACACCTCTCTCCACTTTTCTACAAGCGACGAGAACTTTTTTTACAAGTTTATTAGAGAAAGGTTAAATGAAAAGTGATCTAAGAGGGAAACCACAAGAAAACGAAAAGAAGGAATAAATATAAAAATAACATAAACAATTCGATAGATTGTGATGGATGAAAATCAAGATAAACTTTTCAAGAAATGTGATAGAACGAAAGTGCGAAAATCGAGAAAGATTTGTAGATAAAATGCCCGTAAAGATCGAGGAAACATAACTAACAATTTTCATATTACATTTCGAATTCATAACCTTTTTTTTCGTGGAAAATAAAATATAACAAGAATGATATTTGAGAATCTGAAAAATATTTCTAAACAAAGAAACAAAGGTTGCGCAAAAAAAATTTATCGGTAATTGTTTATTTCCAAAAGGGTGTTTTGAGAAAAACGAGTAAAAAACACAACAGCGCGAAGAAAAAAAAGAAATGAAAAAACATTTTTGGAAAAAATAAAGGTCACACCAAACGAGCGAGCGTCTACCATTCCCGAAACAATGAATTGCAAAAAGAAATTTTTTGGGAATTGTGTTTTTCAAGGAAAGTGAACAACATTCATCATGATCGGTAATTGAAAGAATTTGTTCATAAACAAAAATGAGGATAAATAAGAGAAAACCAAAAAGCAGGAAATAATTAACTTTCTAACATAAAAAAGCGAATGAATAAAAAAAGAGAATCTTTTTCAATGGAGTGATTATCTATTTTTTCTACATTGAATAAATAGGAAAACGCAAAATACAAACTTTAAACAAAGATATTATCGTGCTTTATTTTTATCATTTTTTATGCTATTTTACATCCATTTTTAATAATATTTTTTAAAATAAATCATATAATGACGATTTGGAAGATAATTAAAATTAATGTTTTTACACTTAAAGCAAAAAATGATTTGATAAAGTAAAAATAATTCCAAGCTCATAAGTAAGAAAGCTTAAAAAAATTTTGTTTATCAGATGTGATAAATCACATAAAAACCTACAAAAATCAATCAATATTTCTTTAGTGAAAGATAAGGCTCAGATCGAGCTATGTGGCTCTGAACATAAAAAACACGTATGTTATTGAGTATGAATCTTCGTGGATTCATATCTCGTTATTCGAGACATCCAGTTACTTTTGGCATACATTATTAGGGTTAAAAAAATAAATAAAAATTAATTGGAAAATAAAAAAATTAATCGCAATTCAAAAATTTTGATTTCCAGACATACCAAACACATGTATCAAGCTTAGATGCAAAACATTAGTGAATCTCGTTTTGAATTACGGAGCTGACTAAAGCATATGAATTGTTTTATCCAGATATTTATCTTATATTTTTTAAAAATTAATGCCAACAGGATTTTTAATCGCATACCAATTATGACCTTCAACCATTAATTATTTATTTATTCGGTGCATCAAGCAACCATAGAGACATAAAATTTAGTTTAAAACTTTTTGAATAAGAAAAAAAATTGAAGAGGAAAAGTGCTTTATTAATATCATTTTTTATGCTATTTTACATCCATTTTCAATAATATTTTTCAAAACGGATCCTATGGTGACGATTTGGAAGTAATTTATAGTTGTTACGTTCACCTCGAAGTGATCGTTTACATAGATAGAGGAGGAGGTCCATAAATAAATTATGGATGTTGGTTGAAGGTCATAATTGGTATGCGGTTCAAAACCGAATAATTTTTAAAAATCATATAATAAATATTTGGATAAAAATATCCATATGATGCTTTATTGAACACCGTAACTCAAAATGTGATTCAGCAAATTTTTTAATGTTATTCATTTATTTAAAACCCAAATATCTTGTTGATGAGCTCAATGATTAAAAAAAAAAAGTGGAGTTCGAATATTTAGTAAAATACATAAACTACAAGATTTTTAAAACAGAAAAATTAATTTTGGATTTTTTTGATTTTTGCCATGGCATTAACCTTAAAAAAAGATTTCTTTAAATGAAAAACATTAAATTTAAATATTCCTTACTTCATTGAATAGGTAGTTGGGAAGAAAATGGATTAAAAAACATGAGAAAAAATATATAATAAATGATTTAGGTAAACCACTATTTTATTTTCTTTCAAAATTGTCAAAAAAAATGGAAAATTTAGTTCAAAATTCAACAAAAAGTTCACTTTTATATAGTCCAAAAAAGTTGTTATTATAATATCGGGTTTCGTAGCGCAGTGGAATTTTTGCAAGACGTTGCAGAATTTTCGCTGGGTTCGAATCCCGGTGCACAACCACAACAACAACAACCTCACCGACAACAACAACCTCACCGACAACAACAACCTCAACAACACCCACAACAACAACAACAACAACACAAAATTTTTGATTTTTTTGGCTTATTTAAATTTCTAGTTTATCATACTAGAAATAATTCTACAAATTCTTTTTAATGTTTTAACATATTTGATGCATGTTTTCACTACAAAAAAAAACCAAAAACAGTCTGTTGAGTGTTGAAAGATTTTATAGAAGTTTTAATTATGAAACAAATATTTTTTGACCCTTCAGCGGATCTTATTTTTTCTTGTTTTTATTTATTTTTCTTCAAATAAATTCATGCAAATACAAGACATTTCAGAAATGGCAGCAAAAAAAATAAATAAAACTATTTCCTGACATACCAAACACTTGTATCAACAAGCATAGAGGGAGAGATTAGTGAATCTCGTTTTGAATTACGGTCTGAATTGGACATATGAATATTTTAAGCCAAATATTTTTAATTATTTTTTTAATAATTAATCGCTTTCAAAGTTTTTATAGCCCTCCACGGGTAGCATCTCAATTATGATTCATTTATTTTTTTTTTTAACACTTGCATCAACAACAACAACATAAAGGTGTTGAGAAACGAAATAAATCAACTTTGAGTTAGGGCTTGAATTGGACATATGAATTTTTTGATCCAAATATTTTTTATTTATTATTTAAAAAATATGCTGTATTACTGTTTTAACTGCCATCCACGGCAAGGCCTTTCAATTGAGATAAAAAAAAAATTTTGAACACAAGCTTCAAGATGAAAAAACATTAAAAAATGTTGATCATTTCGATATGATCCTGTGGACGGTGGGAGCTAAGATTCATTGGAATCGCTCTAAAAACATTAATAAAAATTATTGAAAATAAAAGTTTTTACAAAATCAAAATTTTTTATTTATCCATGGCTCTGATGAACACGGGCATCAACAACATAAATGTGTTGAGAAACGAAATCAACTTTGAATTAAGGCTTGAATTGGAGATATGAATTTTTTTATCCAAATAATTATTATTAAATATATTAAAATTATCCCCAACGGGATTTTTAATCGCATGCACGGGAAGTACCTCAATCGATGAATTTTTTATTTTTTGAACACTTGCTTCAAGTCTTGAAGTACCTTAATCGAATTTAAAACTTTTTGAATAAGAAAAAAAATTGCAGAGGAAAAGTGCTTTATTAATATCATTTTTTATGCTATTTTACATCCATTTTCAATAATATTTTTCAAAACGGATCCTATGGTGACGATTTGGAAGTAATTTATAGTTGTTACGTTCACCTCGAAGTGATCGTTTACATAGATAGAGGAGGAGGTCCATAAATAAATTATGGATGTTGGTTGAAGGTCATAATTGGTATGCGGTTCAAAACCGAATAATTTTTAAAAATCATATAATAAATATTTGGATAAAAATATCCATATGATGCTTTATTGAACACCGTAACTCAAAATGTGATTCAGCAAATTTTTTAATGTTATTCATTTATTTAAAACCCAAATATCTTGTTGATGAGCTCAATGATTAAAAAAAAAAGTGGAGTTACAAGATTTTTAAAACAGAAAAATTAATTTTGGATTTTTTTGATTTTTGCCATGGCATTAACCTTAAAAAAAGATTTCTTTAAATGAAAAACATTAAATTTAAATATTCCTTACTTCATTGAATAGGTGGTAGTTGGGAAGAAAATGGATTAAAAAACATGAGAAAAAATATATAATAAATGATTTAGGTAAACCACTATTTTATTTTCTTTCAAAATTGTCAAAAAAAATGGAAAATTTAGTTCAAAATTCAACAAAAAGTTCACTTTTATATAGTCCAAAAAAGTTGTTATTATAATATCGGGTTTCGTAGCGCAGTGGAATTTTTGCAAGACGTTGCAGAATTTTCGCTGGGTTCGAATCCCGGTGCACAACCACAACAACAACAACCTCACCGACAACAACAACCTCAACAACACCCACAACAACAACAACAACACAAAATTTTTGATTTTTTTGGCTTATTTAAATTTCTAGTTTATCATACTAGAAATAATTCTACAAATTCTTTTTAATGTTTTAACATATTTGATGCATGTTTTCACTACAAAAAAAAACCAAAAACAGTCTGTTGAGTGTTGAAAGATTTTATAGAAGTTTTAATTATGAAACAAATATTTTTTGACCCTTCAGCGGATCTTATTTTTTCTTGTTTTTATTTATTTTTCTTCAAATAAATTCATGCAAATACAAGACATTTCAGAAATGGCAGCAAAAAAAATAAATAAAACTATTTCCTGACATACCAAACACTTGTATCAACAAGCATAGAGGGAGAGATTAGTGAATCTCGTTTTGAATTACGGTCTGAATTGGACATATGAATATTTTAAGCCAAATATTTTTAATTATTTTTTTAATAATTAATCGCTTTCAAAGTTTTTATAGCCCTCCACGGGTAGCATCTCAATTATGATTCATTTATTTTTTTTTTTAACACTTGCATCAACAACAACAACATAAAGGTGTTGAGAAACGAAATAAATCAACTTTGAGTTAGGGCTTGAATTGGACATATGAATTTTTTGATCCAAATATTTTTTATTTATTATTTAAAAAATATGCTGTATTACTGTTTTAACTGCCATCCACGGCAAGGCCTTTCAATTGAGATAAAAAAAAAATTTTGAACACAAGCTTCAAGATGAAAAAACATTAAAAAATGTTGATCATTTCGATATGATCCTGTGGACGGTGGGAGCTAAGATTCATTGGAATCGCTCTAAAAACATTAATAAAAATTATTGAAAATAAAAGTTTTTACAAAATCAAAATTTTTTATTTATCCATGGCTCTGATGAACACGGGCATCAACAACATAAATGTGTTGAGAAACGAAATCAACTTTGAATTAAGGCTTGAATTGGAGATATGAATTTTTTTATCCAAATAATTATTATTAAATATATTAAAATTATCCCCAACGGGATTTTTAATCGCATGCACGGGAAGTACCTCAATCGATGAATTTTTTATTTTTTGAACACTTGCTTCAAGTCTTGAAGTACCTTAATCGAATTTAAAACTTTTTGAATAAGAAAAAAAATTGCAGAGGAAAAGTGCTTTATTAATATCATTTTTTATGCTATTTTACATCCATTTTCAATAATATTTTTCAAAACGGATCCTATGGTGACGATTTGGAAGTAATTTATAGTTGTTACGTTCACCTCGAAGTGATCGTTTACATAGATAGAGGAGGAGGTCCATAAATAAATTATGGATGTTGGTTGAAGGTCATAATTGGTATGCGGTTCAAAACCGAATAATTTTTAAAAATCATATAATAAATATTTGGATAAAAATATCCATATGATGCTTTATTGAACACCGTAACTCAAAATGTGATTCAGCAAATTTTTTAATGTTATTCATTTATTTAAAACCCAAATATCTTGTTGATGAGCTCAATGATTAAAAAAAAAAGTGGAGTTCGAATATTTAGTAAAATACATAAACTACAAGATTTTTAAAACAGAAAAATTAATTTGGAATTTTTTTGATTTTTGCCATGGCATTAACCTTAAAAAAAGATTTCTTTAAATGAAAAACATTAAATTTAAATATTCCTTACTTCATTGAATAGGTGGTAGTTGGGAAGAAAATGGATTAAAAAACATGAGAAAAAATATATAATAAATGATTTAGGTAAACCACTATTTTATTTTCTTTCAAAATTGTCAAAAAAAATGGAAAATTTAGTTCAAAATTCAACAAAAAGTTCACTTTTATATAGTCCAAAAAAGTTGTTATTATAATATCGGGTTTCGTAGCGCAGTGGAATTTTTGCAAGACGTTGCAGAATTTTCGCTGGGTTCGAATCCCGGTGCACAACCACAACAACAACAACCTCACCGACAACAACAACCTCAACAACACCCACAACAACAACAACAACACAAAATTTTTGATTTTTTTGGCTTATTTAAATTTCTAGTTTATCATACTAGAAATAATTCTACAAATTCTTTTTAATGTTTTAACATATTTGATGCATGTTTTCACTACAAAAAAAAACCAAAAACAGTCTGTTGAGTGTTGAAAGATTTTATAGAAGTTTTAATTATGAAACAAATATTTTTTGACCCTTCAGCGGATCTTATTTTTTCTTGTTTTTATTTATTTTTCTTCAAATAAATTCATGCAAATACAAGACATTTCAGAAATGGCAGCAAAAAAAATAAATAAAACTATTTCCTGACATACCAAACACTTGTATCAACAAGCATAGAGGGAGAGATTAGTGAATCTCGTTTTGAATTACGGTCTGAATTGGACATATGAATATTTTAAGCCAAATATTTTTAATTATTTTTTTAATAATTAATCGCTTTCAAAGTTTTTATAGCCCTCCACGGGTAGCATCTCAATTATGATTCATTTATTTTTTTTTTTAACACTTGCATCAACAACAACAACATAAAGGTGTTGAGAAACGAAATAAATCAACTTTGAGTTAGGGCTTGAATTGGACATATGAATTTTTTGATCCAAATATTTTTTATTTATTATTTAAAAAATATGCTGTATTACTGTTTTAACTGCCATCCACGGCAAGGCCTTTCAATTGAGATAAAAAAAAAATTTTGAACACAAGCTTCAAGATGAAAAAACATTAAAAAATGTTGATCATTTCGATATGATCCTGTGGACGGTGGGAGCTAAGATTCATTGGAATCGCTCTAAAAACATTAATAAAAATTATTGAAAATAAAAGTTTTTACAAAATCAAAATTTTTTATTTATCCATGGCTCTGATGAACACGGGCATCAACAACATAAATGTGTTGAGAAACGAAATCAACTTTGAATTAAGGCTTGAATTGGAGATATGAATTTTTTTATCCAAATAATTATTATTAAATATATTAAAATTATCCCCAACGGGATTTTTAATCGCATGCACGGGAAGTACCTCAATCGATGAATTTTTTATTTTTTGAACACTTGCTTCAAGTCTTGAAGTACCTTAATCGAATTTAAAACTTTTTGAATAAGAAAAAAAATTGCAGAGGAAAAGTGCTTTATTAATATCATTTTTTATGCTATTTTACATCCATTTTCAATAATATTTTTCAAAACGGATCCTATGGTGACGATTTGGAAGTAATTTATAGTTGTTACGTTCACCTCGAAGTGATCGTTTACATAGATAGAGGAGGAGGTCCATAAATAAATTATGGATGTTGGTTGAAGGTCATAATTGGTATGCGGTTCAAAACCGAATAATTTTTAAAAATCATATAATAAATATTTGGATAAAAATATCCATATGATGCTTTATTGAACACCGTAACTCAAAATGTGATTCAGCAAATTTTTTAATGTTATTCATTTATTTAAAACCCAAATATCTTGTTGATGAGCTCAATGATTAAAAAAAAAAGTGGAGTTCGAATATTTAGTAAAATACATAAACTACAAGATTTTTAAAACAGAAAAATTAATTTGGAATTTTTTTGATTTTTGCCATGGCATTAACCTTAAAAAAAGATTTCTTTAAATGAAAAACATTAAATTTAAATATTCCTTACTTCATTGAATAGGTGGTAGTTGGGAAGAAAATGGATTAAAAAACATGAGAAAAAATATATAATAAATGATTTAGGTAAACCACTATTTTATTTTCTTTCAAAATTGTCAAAAAAAATGGAAAATTTAGTTCAAAATTCAACAAAAAGTTCACTTTTATATAGTCCAAAAAAGTTGTTATTATAATATCGGGTTTCGTAGCGCAGTGGAATTTTTGCAAGACGTTGCAGAATTTTCGCTGGGTTCGAATCCCGGTGCACAACCACAACAACAACAACCTCAACAACACCCACAACAACAACAACAACACAAAATTTTTGATTTTTTTGGCTTATTTAAATTTCTAGTTTATCATACTAGAAATAATTCTACAAATTCTTTTTAATGTTTTAACATATTTGATGCATGTTTTCACTACAAAAAAAAACCAAAAACAGTCTGTTGAGTGTTGAAAGATTTTATAGAAGTTTTAATTATGAAACAAATATTTTTTGACCCTTCAGCGGATCTTATTTTTTCTTGTTTTTATTTATTTTTCTTCAAATAAATTCATGCAAATACAAGACATTTCAGAAATGGCAGCAAAAAAAATAAATAAAACTATTTCCTGACATACCAAACACTTGTATCAACAAGCATAGAGGGAGAGATTAGTGAATCTCGTTTTGAATTACGGTCTGAATTGGACATATGAATATTTTAAGCCAAATATTTTTAATTATTTTTTTAATAATTAATCGCTTTCAAAGTTTTTATAGCCCTCCACGGGTAGCATCTCAATTATGATTCATTTATTTTTTTTTTTAACACTTGCATCAACAACAACAACATAAAGGTGTTGAGAAACGAAATAAATCAACTTTGAGTTAGGGCTTGAATTGGACATATGAATTTTTTGATCCAAATATTTTTTATTTATTATTTAAAAAATATGCTGTATTACTGTTTTAACTGCCATCCACGGCAAGGCCTTTCAATTGAGATAAAAAAAAAATTTTGAACACAAGCTTCAAGATGAAAAAACATTAAAAAATGTTGATCATTTCGATATGATCCTGTGGACGGTGGGAGCTAAGATTCATTGGAATCGCTCTAAAAACATTAATAAAAATTATTGAAAATAAAAGTTTTTACAAAATCAAAATTTTTTATTTATCCATGGCTCTGATGAACACGGGCATCAACAACATAAATGTGTTGAGAAACGAAATCAACTTTGAATTAAGGCTTGAATTGGAGATATGAATTTTTTTATCCAAATAATTATTATTAAATATATTAAAATTATCCCCAACGGGATTTTTAATCGCATGCACGGGAAGTACCTCAATCGATGAATTTTTTATTTTTTGAACACTTGCTTCAAGTCTTGAAGTACCTTAATCGAATTTAAAACTTTTTGAATAAGAAAAAAAATTGCAGAGGAAAAGTGCTTTATTAATATCATTTTTTATGCTATTTTACATCCATTTTCAATAATATTTTTCAAAACGGATCCTATGGTGACGATTTGGAAGTAATTTATAGTTGTTACGTTCACCTCGAAGTGATCGTTTACATAGATAGAGGAGGAGGTCCATAAATAAATTATGGATGTTGGTTGAAGGTCATAATTGGTATGCGGTTCAAAACCGAATAATTTTTAAAAATCATATAATAAATATTTGGATAAAAATATCCATATGATGCTTTATTGAACACCGTAACTCAAAATGTGATTCAGCAAATTTTTTAATGTTATTCATTTATTTAAAACCCAAATATCTTGTTGATGAGCTCAATGATTAAAAAAAAAAGTGGAGTTCGAATATTTAGTAAAATACATAAACTACAAGATTTTTAAAACAGAAAAATTAATTTGGAATTTTTTTGATTTTTGCCATGGCATTAACCTTAAAAAAAGATTTCTTTAAATGAAAAACATTAAATTTAAATATTCCTTACTTCATTGAATAGGTGGTAGTTGGGAAGAAAATGGATTAAAAAACATGAGAAAAAATATATAATAAATGATTTAGGTAAACCACTATTTTATTTTCTTTCAAAATTGTCAAAAAAAATGGAAAATTTAGTTCAAAATTCAACAAAAAGTTCACTTTTATATAGTCCAAAAAAGTTGTTATTATAATATCGGGTTTCGTAGCGCAGTGGAATTTTTGCAAGACGTTGCAGAATTTTCGCTGGGTTCGAATCCCGGTGCACAACCACAACAACAACAACCTCAACAACACCCACAACAACAACAACAACACAAAATTTTTGATTTTTTTGGCTTATTTAAATTTCTAGTTTATCATACTAGAAATAATTCTACAAATTCTTTTTAATGTTTTAACATATTTGATGCATGTTTTCACTACAAAAAAAAACCAAAAACAGTCTGTTGAGTGTTGAAAGATTTTATAGAAGTTTTAATTATGAAACAAATATTTTTTGACCCTTCAGCGGATCTTATTTTTTCTTGTTTTTATTTATTTTTCTTCAAATAAATTCATGCAAATACAAGACATTTCAGAAATGGCAGCAAAAAAAATAAATAAAACTATTTCCTGACATACCAAACACTTGTATCAACAAGCATAGAGGGAGAGATTAGTGAATCTCGTTTTGAATTACGGTCTGAATTGGACATATGAATATTTTAAGCCAAATATTTTTAATTATTTTTTTAATAATTAATCGCTTTCAAAGTTTTTATAGCCCTCCACGGGTAGCATCTCAATTATGATTCATTTATTTTTTTTTTTAACACTTGCATCAACAACAACAACATAAAGGTGTTGAGAAACGAAATAAATCAACTTTGAGTTAGGGCTTGAATTGGACATATGAATTTTTTGATCCAAATATTTTTTATTTATTATTTAAAAAATATGCTGTATTACTGTTTTAACTGCCATCCACGGCAAGGCCTTTCAATTGAGATAAAAAAAAAATTTTGAACACAAGCTTCAAGATGAAAAAACATTAAAAAATGTTGATCATTTCGATATGATCCTGTGGACGGTGGGAGCTAAGATTCATTGGAATCGCTCTAAAAACATTAATAAAAATTATTGAAAATAAAAGTTTTTACAAAATCAAAATTTTTTATTTATCCATGGCTCTGATGAACACGGGCATCAACAACATAAATGTGTTGAGAAACGAAATCAACTTTGAATTAAGGCTTGAATTGGAGATATGAATTTTTTTATCCAAATAATTATTATTAAATATATTAAAATTATCCCCAACGGGATTTTTAATCGCATGCACGGGAAGTACCTCAATCGATGAATTTTTTATTTTTTGAACACTTGCTTCAAGTCTTGAAGTACCTTAATCGAATTTAAAACTTTTTGAATAAGAAAAAAAATTGCAGAGGAAAAGTGCTTTATTAATATCATTTTTTATGCTATTTTACATCCATTTTCAATAATATTTTTCAAAACGGATCCTATGGTGACGATTTGGAAGTAATTTATAGTTGTTACGTTCACCTCGAAGTGATCGTTTACATAGATAGAGGAGGAGGTCCATAAATAAATTATGGATGTTGGTTGAAGGTCATAATTGGTATGCGGTTCAAAACCGAATAATTTTTAAAAATCATATAATAAATATTTGGATAAAAATATCCATATGATGCTTTATTGAACACCGTAACTCAAAATGTGATTCAGCAAATTTTTTAATGTTATTCATTTATTTAAAACCCAAATATCTTGTTGATGAGCTCAATGATTAAAAAAAAAAGTGGAGTTCGAATATTTAGTAAAATACATAAACTACAAGATTTTTAAAACAGAAAAATTAATTTGGAATTTTTTTGATTTTTGCCATGGCATTAACCTTAAAAAAAGATTTCTTTAAATGAAAAACATTAAATTTAAATATTCCTTACTTCATTGAATAGGTGGTAGTTGGGAAGAAAATGGATTAAAAAACATGAGAAAAAATATATAATAAATGATTTAGGTAAACCACTATTTTATTTTCTTTCAAAATTGTCAAAAAAAATGGAAAATTTAGTTCAAAATTCAACAAAAAGTTCACTTTTATATAGTCCAAAAAAGTTGTTATTATAATATCGGGTTTCGTAGCGCAGTGGAATTTTTGCAAGACGTTGCAGAATTTTCGCTGGGTTCGAATCCCGGTGCACAACCACAACAACAACAACCTCAACAACACCCACAACAACAACAACAACACAAAATTTTTGATTTTTTTGGCTTATTTAAATTTCTAGTTTATCATACTAGAAATAATTCTACAAATTCTTTTTAATGTTTTAACATATTTGATGCATGTTTTCACTACAAAAAAAAACCAAAAACAGTCTGTTGAGTGTTGAAAGATTTTATAGAAGTTTTAATTATGAAACAAATATTTTTTGACCCTTCAGCGGATCTTATTTTTTCTTGTTTTTATTTATTTTTCTTCAAATAAATTCATGCAAATACAAGACATTTCAGAAATGGCAGCAAAAAAAATAAATAAAACTATTTCCTGACATACCAAACACTTGTATCAACAAGCATAGAGGGAGAGATTAGTGAATCTCGTTTTGAATTACGGTCTGAATTGGACATATGAATATTTTAAGCCAAATATTTTTAATTATTTTTTTAATAATTAATCGCTTTCAAAGTTTTTATAGCCCTCCACGGGTAGCATCTCAATTATGATTCATTTATTTTTTTTTTTAACACTTGCATCAACAACAACAACATAAAGGTGTTGAGAAACGAAATAAATCAACTTTGAGTTAGGGCTTGAATTGGACATATGAATTTTTTGATCCAAATATTTTTTATTTATTATTTAAAAAATATGCTGTATTACTGTTTTAACTGCCATCCACGGCAAGGCCTTTCAATTGAGATAAAAAAAAAATTTTGAACACAAGCTTCAAGATGAAAAAACATTAAAAAATGTTGATCATTTCGATATGATCCTGTGGACGGTGGGAGCTAAGATTCATTGGAATCGCTCTAAAAACATTAATAAAAATTATTGAAAATAAAAGTTTTTACAAAATCAAAATTTTTTATTTATCCATGGCTCTGATGAACACGGGCATCAACAACATAAATGTGTTGAGAAACGAAATCAACTTTGAATTAAGGCTTGAATTGGAGATATGAATTTTTTTATCCAAATAATTATTATTAAATATATTAAAATTATCCCCAACGGGATTTTTAATCGCATGCACGGGAAGTACCTCAATCGATGAATTTTTTATTTTTTGAACACTTGCTTCAAGTCTTGAAGTACCTTAATCGAATTTAAAACTTTTTGAATAAGAAAAAAAATTGCAGAGGAAAAGTGCTTTATTAATATCATTTTTTATGCTATTTTACATCCATTTTCAATAATATTTTTCAAAACGGATCCTATGGTGACGATTTGGAAGTAATTTATAGTTGTTACGTTCACCTCGAAGTGATCGTTTACATAGATAGAGGAGGAGGTCCATAAATAAATTATGGATGTTGGTTGAAGGTCATAATTGGTATGCGGTTCAAAACCGAATAATTTTTAAAAATCATATAATAAATATTTGGATAAAAATATCCATATGATGCTTTATTGAACACCGTAACTCAAAATGTGATTCAGCAAATTTTTTAATGTTATTCATTTATTTAAAACCCAAATATCTTGTTGATGAGCTCAATGATTAAAAAAAAAAGTGGAGTTCGAATATTTAGTAAAATACATAAACTACAAGATTTTTAAAACAGAAAAATTAATTTGGAATTTTTTTGATTTTTGCCATGGCATTAACCTTAAAAAAAGATTTCTTTAAATGAAAAACATTAAATTTAAATATTCCTTACTTCATTGAATAGGTGGTAGTTGGGAAGAAAATGGATTAAAAAACATGAGAAAAAATATATAATAAATGATTTAGGTAAACCACTATTTTATTTTCTTTCAAAATTGTCAAAAAAAATGGAAAATTTAGTTCAAAATTCAACAAAAAGTTCACTTTTATATAGTCCAAAAAAGTTGTTATTATAATATCGGGTTTCGTAGCGCAGTGGAATTTTTGCAAGACGTTGCAGAATTTTCGCTGGGTTCGAATCCCGGTGCACAACCACAACAACAACAACCTCAACAACACCCACAACAACAACAACAACACAAAATTTTTGATTTTTTTGGCTTATTTAAATTTCTAGTTTATCATACTAGAAATAATTCTACAAATTCTTTTTAATGTTTTAACATATTTGATGCATGTTTTCACTACAAAAAAAAACCAAAAACAGTCTGTTGAGTGTTGAAAGATTTTATAGAAGTTTTAATTATGAAACAAATATTTTTTGACCCTTCAGCGGATCTTATTTTTTCTTGTTTTTATTTATTTTTCTTCAAATAAATTCATGCAAATACAAGACATTTCAGAAATGGCAGCAAAAAAAATAAATAAAACTATTTCCTGACATACCAAACACTTGTATCAACAAGCATAGAGGGAGAGATTAGTGAATCTCGTTTTGAATTACGGTCTGAATTGGACATATGAATATTTTAAGCCAAATATTTTTAATTATTTTTTTAATAATTAATCGCTTTCAAAGTTTTTATAGCCCTCCACGGGTAGCATCTCAATTATGATTCATTTATTTTTTTTTTTAACACTTGCATCAACAACAACAACATAAAGGTGTTGAGAAACGAAATAAATCAACTTTGAGTTAGGGCTTGAATTGGACATATGAATTTTTTGATCCAAATATTTTTTATTTATTATTTAAAAAATATGCTGTATTACTGTTTTAACTGCCATCCACGGCAAGGCCTTTCAATTGAGATAAAAAAAAAATTTTGAACACAAGCTTCAAGATGAAAAAACATTAAAAAATGTTGATCATTTCGATATGATCCTGTGGACGGTGGGAGCTAAGATTCATTGGAATCGCTCTAAAAACATTAATAAAAATTATTGAAAATAAAAGTTTTTACAAAATCAAAATTTTTTATTTATCCATGGCTCTGATGAACACGGGCATCAACAACATAAATGTGTTGAGAAACGAAATCAACTTTGAATTAAGGCTTGAATTGGAGATATGAATTTTTTTATCCAAATAATTATTATTAAATATATTAAAATTATCCCCAACGGGATTTTTAATCGCATGCACGGGAAGTACCTCAATCGATGAATTTTTTATTTTTTGAACACTTGCTTCAAGTCTTGAAGTACCTTAATCGAATTTAAAACTTTTTGAATAAGAAAAAAAATTGCAGAGGAAAAGTGCTTTATTAATATCATTTTTTATGCTATTTTACATCCATTTTCAATAATATTTTTCAAAACGGATCCTATGGTGACGATTTGGAAGTAATTTATAGTTGTTACGTTCACCTCGAAGTGATCGTTTACATAGATAGAGGAGGAGGTCCATAAATAAATTATGGATGTTGGTTGAAGGTCATAATTGGTATGCGGTTCAAAACCGAATAATTTTTAAAAATCATATAATAAATATTTGGATAAAAATATCCATATGATGCTTTATTGAACACCGTAACTCAAAATGTGATTCAGCAAATTTTTTAATGTTATTCATTTATTTAAAACCCAAATATCTTGTTGATGAGCTCAATGATTAAAAAAAAAAGTGGAGTTCGAATATTTAGTAAAATACATAAACTACAAGATTTTTAAAACAGAAAAATTAATTTGGAATTTTTTTGATTTTTGCCATGGCATTAACCTTAAAAAAAGATTTCTTTAAATGAAAAACATTAAATTTAAATATTCCTTACTTCATTGAATAGGTGGTAGTTGGGAAGAAAATGGATTAAAAAACATGAGAAAAAATATATAATAAATGATTTAGGTAAACCACTATTTTATTTTCTTTCAAAATTGTCAAAAAAAATGGAAAATTTAGTTCAAAATTCAACAAAAAGTTCACTTTTATATAGTCCAAAAAAGTTGTTATTATAATATCGGGTTTCGTAGCGCAGTGGAATTTTTGCAAGACGTTGCAGAATTTTCGCTGGGTTCGAATCCCGGTGCACAACCACAACAACAACAACCTCAACAACACCCACAACAACAACAACAACACAAAATTTTTGATTTTTTTGGCTTATTTAAATTTCTAGTTTATCATACTAGAAATAATTCTACAAATTCTTTTTAATGTTTTAACATATTTGATGCATGTTTTCACTACAAAAAAAAACCAAAAACAGTCTGTTGAGTGTTGAAAGATTTTATAGAAGTTTTAATTATGAAACAAATATTTTTTGACCCTTCAGCGGATCTTATTTTTTCTTGTTTTTATTTATTTTTCTTCAAATAAATTCATGCAAATACAAGACATTTCAGAAATGGCAGCAAAAAAAATAAATAAAACTATTTCCTGACATACCAAACACTTGTATCAACAAGCATAGAGGGAGAGATTAGTGAATCTCGTTTTGAATTACGGTCTGAATTGGACATATGAATATTTTAAGCCAAATATTTTTAATTATTTTTTTAATAATTAATCGCTTTCAAAGTTTTTATAGCCCTCCACGGGTAGCATCTCAATTATGATTCATTTATTTTTTTTTTTAACACTTGCATCAACAACAACAACATAAAGGTGTTGAGAAACGAAATAAATCAACTTTGAGTTAGGGCTTGAATTGGACATATGAATTTTTTGATCCAAATATTTTTTATTTATTATTTAAAAAATATGCTGTATTACTGTTTTAACTGCCATCCACGGCAAGGCCTTTCAATTGAGATAAAAAAAAAATTTTGAACACAAGCTTCAAGATGAAAAAACATTAAAAAATGTTGATCATTTCGATATGATCCTGTGGACGGTGGGAGCTAAGATTCATTGGAATCGCTCTAAAAACATTAATAAAAATTATTGAAAATAAAAGTTTTTACAAAATCAAAATTTTTTATTTATCCATGGCTCTGATGAACACGGGCATCAACAACATAAATGTGTTGAGAAACGAAATCAACTTTGAATTAAGGCTTGAATTGGAGATATGAATTTTTTTATCCAAATAATTATTATTAAATATATTAAAATTATCCCCAACGGGATTTTTAATCGCATGCACGGGAAGTACCTCAATCGATGAATTTTTTATTTTTTGAACACTTGCTTCAAGTCTTGAAGTACCTTAATCGAATTTAAAACTTTTTGAATAAGAAAAAAAATTGCAGAGGAAAAGTGCTTTATTAATATCATTTTTTATGCTATTTTACATCCATTTTCAATAATATTTTTCAAAACGGATCCTATGGTGACGATTTGGAAGTAATTTATAGTTGTTACGTTCACCTCGAAGTGATCGTTTACATAGATAGAGGAGGAGGTCCATAAATAAATTATGGATGTTGGTTGAAGGTCATAATTGGTATGCGGTTCAAAACCGAATAATTTTTAAAAATCATATAATAAATATTTGGATAAAAATATCCATATGATGCTTTATTGAACACCGTAACTCAAAATGTGATTCAGCAAATTTTTTAATGTTATTCATTTATTTAAAACCCAAATATCTTGTTGATGAGCTCAATGATTAAAAAAAAAAGTGGAGTTCGAATATTTAGTAAAATACATAAACTACAAGATTTTTAAAACAGAAAAATTAATTTGGAATTTTTTTGATTTTTGCCATGGCATTAACCTTAAAAAAAGATTTCTTTAAATGAAAAACATTAAATTTAAATATTCCTTACTTCATTGAATAGGTGGTAGTTGGGAAGAAAATGGATTAAAAAACATGAGAAAAAATATATAATAAATGATTTAGGTCAACCACTATTTTATTTTCTTTCAAAATTGCCTAAAAAAATGGAAAATTTCATTCAAAATTCAACAAAAAGTTCACTTTCATATAGTCCAAAAAAGTTGATATTATAATATCGGGTTTCGTAGCGCAGTGGAATTTTTGCAAGACGTTGCAGAATTTTCGCTGGGTTCGAATCCCGGTGCACAACAACAACCACAACAACAACCACAACAACAACCACAACAACAACCACAACCACACCACAACAACAACACAAAATTTTTGATTTTTTTGACTTATTTTAAATTTCTGGTTTATCATAATAATTAATTGTACAAATTCTTTTTAATGTTTTAACATAATTGATGCATGTTTTCACTACAAAAAAAAACCAAAAACAGTCGTCTGTTGAGTGTTGAAAGATTTTAGAAGTTTTAATTATGAAACAAATATTTTTTGCCCCTTCAGCAGATCTTATTTTTTCTTGTTTTTATTTATTTTTCTTCAAATAAATTCATGCAAATACAAGACATTTCAGAAATGGCTGCAAAAAAAACAATTTCCAGACATACAAATGTATGGCATCAAACATAGAGGTTAGACATTAGTGAAACTCGTTTTGAGTTACGGCCTGAATTAGGCATATGAATATTTTTAGCCAAATATTTTTAATTATTTTTTTAATAATTAATCGCTTTCAAAGTTTTTATAGCCCTCCACGGGCAGCATCTCAATCATGATTCATTTATTTTTTTTAACACTTGCATCAACAACTTCAAGGTTGATAAATCGAATCCAACTTTGAGTTAGGGCTTGAATTGGACATACCTATTTTTTGTTTTGAATATTTATTATTAAATATATTAAAATTATTCCCAATAGGATTTTGGATTCCCTCCACTGGAAGCACCTCAACTGTGATTAATTATTTATTAATGGACTTGAAGAACACGATCACTTCGAGGTGAATATTAACTATTTATGGAGAAGGAAAAAGTTGCCTGCTGTATTGTTTTTCGGAATCAGCATATAAAATTTAGTCGGTATTTGACTTCTTTGGATTTTTTCTTTAACAAAAATTAATTCATATATAGGGACCGGCAAGCAGAAAATGAAGTATTTTTGTTTTGATATATGGTTTAGAGGGATAGGTACTTTCAAATACGGGGAATTTAATGATAGAAGAGAAAATAAAATTTAATAAACTCCCAATTAAGATATCAAGGTTTTAATATTTGTATCTGAAATAAAAAATGGCAACGATGAAGGTTTTCTTCCCCTTTCATTTTTTGCATGTTGCAAATGAAAAACAAGAAAAGGCAACATTTTTCACTTGCTGATGCCCATATTTTCTAATAGTTTTAATGTTTTTGCTTTGAAAAAGTGACTTTTCTCTTGAGTGGCCTCTGAGAGTTAATTTTGTTACATGTATTTTTGGGTGAGGAATCCGAATATCAAAAAATAAAAATTAGTCAAGCTGCGACATCTCGAGAAAACTAAAAAAAACTGTTTTTCTCCCCATTTTTAATCATTTTCAATCTATAAGAATTGGATATGTCAATAACAGAATTTTACGGGCTTTCAGATGAGTCAAAGATCAAAAAATAAAAGCGATAAAACATAAACGAATCAATGCATTTAAAAATTTTGAAAAAAAGTGTCATCGTTGCCATCTTTTTTCTTTGGCATTCGTTTGGCCAAATGTACATGCCGGTACCTATTCATATAAATTTTTAAAGTTTAAATGAACACATGTATTTTTTATTAATGTAGTTTTCCAATAAAAAAATAAATAGTAATATTTGTGTGAAATCGTGAAAACCAAAAACATGGAGGATGCGACAAAAAATGAAAGATCCCATATTTTCTTTCCCTTTTTATCGATAAAATGATGCTGAGAAAACAATAGCAATTTATGTGTAAGCAAATAGAAAATGATTGAGATAAATTTTGTCAAGCTTAGATGACTTTATGTATTAAAGTCGACTTGAGTTTGAAAGAAAAAGTTTGGAAGTTAGAAACTTTTTTGCAAAACATTTTTTTACAAAGTCTTTGGATCAATTACAACTATTTTTTTTTGATTACTGAAATCCGTTTTATCTGTTTATTTTCTTCTTCAAAAATTTTTAAAAGTTGTAAAATATTTATTTGAAGAAATTTTTGTACAATTAATGCTTTAAAAAAATTTAAATAAATTACTGTAATTTCTAATAAAAATTTAGTTTAAGGAAACACACTTTTTTTTAATTATCACATATGCATATGTACTTGCTTTTTAAAGGTCCAAATCAAATAATTTTTCTTCTTTAATTTCTTTCAAATCCGGTTTGGTTTCAAGTTCTTCGGGAGAATATTCAACAAAAGTGGGATTACGAAATTCTGCAAAATATGTTGGATTGTTTGGTTGTTGTTGATTGGATGATGAAGCCGATGAAGATGCAGCTTCAAATGGATAGGGTTCATTTCGATAATGAGCAAAAGCATGAACTACAGGTTCAGGTTGTCGAAAGATAACTTCAACCTTTTCTTCTGTAAATTCTTTAGCATTTTGCCATGCCACTACCATTCGATTGGATATAGTTTGAGATGATATCCATAAACGGAATCTGAAAACCGAACGTCGAGAAAAATTAAAAATATCAAGAGTTTCAAAAAGTTGTGGTTTTAACAAATATAATAATTTGTAATTACCTCGGACTAGTTTTATACAAATATCTAAGATAAATCGCAATGACTCCAGCCAATAATCCAATAAATAATAATGTTTCAAGTATTGGACCTTAAAATATTTTTATTACAAATAAATAACCGTAGGAAATTTTATGTTTTTCTTTATTTTTGAATAAAAAGTCTTACGTAATCGAATTTTTCCTGTTTCAAGTGAGTAGAAAATCTCATATCCAGTAAACATTGAAGCTAAACCATTTCCATCTGTTTCATCTTCAATTTGAGCTACAAATTATTATTAAAATGTTTATTTGCAAGTAAATGACTAATTTATTACTCATAAAAACAAATTCATTATAAAATGTATCGGCTGCATCATAAAAGGAATCTTCATCAAATTCTTCTAGGTTTTCTGTAATTACAGAAATTTGATATTTTGGTATTACTGCAGTTTTATCGATTCTTGACATATCTAAACCAACTGTTATTGGAAGGATTGAATTTGCAACTCTTTCAGAAAGTTTTTTGACATTATTCAAATTTAGGGATGGATGATAGAATGTTGCACTTGCCCCTGCAACAAGAATTTATAATATGAAACACCCGAGTGCTTTAGTCATAAAACATGGCGGCATAAACAAAAACTAACCACATGTTTGACAACAATGTCCAATAGGTTTTATTGGATTTGTACAATACGATTTCCAATCAGGGCATTCAATAAAACGACAAATTTCAGACATTTGCTAAAAATTTTATACTTATCATTTTATGATTGAATTTGACTATTCCTTACCGGCTCAAAAGCATTGCTGCTAAGAATCCCTTTAGGTCCAGCAATAGGACCATCAACAATTCGAATAATTTCTGTATTTGGCATTTGATAATCTATATGATCAATTACAAGAGTGGTAGTTAATTTGGGTCCAATTGAAAAAATCATTTGTCCTTCCATTGTTAAAATAAAATCCGAATGACGTATAAACTAAAAAAACAAATACAATTCACACATTTACAAAAAAGATTTTTATGTAATTTAATCTATCTGTTTTTTTATTGCTTTAGAAAATATTGTACTTATAAAAGCTCAAAGCATAAAAAAATTATTTCTTTGTTTACTTAGATGTTTGTTATTTCGTCTACTTTGTTCCCAAGAAAAAAAGTAAAGTGAAAAAGATGAAAGTTAACTATTCACAACATTTTTTGATCCACTTTGATGATGATGTACTTTGAGCTTTTTTTTTCATTGGTCTTTTTTTATTAATAAAAAATTTATAAAAGTTTTCAATTTTTTGTTTGAATTAAATAAAAGTGTTTCTGAATCCCCACCACTTCCTCCACAAATTCACTCATGCTTTTGGGCGAATTTTTAATATACTTTTTTTGAAGTGAGAAATTTTTTTGTTTTACTGTTTTTCAAATAAAATAAAAAAGCCTAACAATAAAAAGCAAGATTAGAATATCAAACGAGCCAAATAAAAGCAAAAATGTTACGTAGTCGGAGAAAGACGAAGCAAGCACATGAATTTATTGTTTTATGCAAAACACGCGTAAATAATTCTTCCATCATTTTTTTGATTGGACAAAGTTGGAATTTTTTTTTCTATGCTATTGTTTAAATTTTATGGGCAGTTTAACATTTATCGTGATTTTAGGAATTAATTTTTGAATTTAGTTTTTCATGAGGTTGTCGATCGCGCGATGGTTTGGTAATGAATACTTTGGACTTTTAACTTGACTCTTCATGGCGACACTAAAGCTTAACACCTTTTCTTCTTTTCTCGACCACGCAAAAAAATAAACAAAAAGCTTTTTCGTCTTTTTTGTAACCATTTTTTCCCTAACGTTTGGCTCCTCATCTTCTTTCGTTTGCTTACTTATTTCTTTACCACACAAAAAGTTTCTTATATTTATTACTCAAAACTCATAGCTTTTTTTTGTCATCCATTTATTTTCTTTATGATCTTTCTTTTTATTTGACTGATTGACTCAAGAGAGAGAAAAAGAGAGTAAGTGGAGCATTTTTAACAAATAAATAAATTATCGATATTTGTTAACTTTTTTTTCCTGCACTCAATCACTTTCATTATTGAAGCAGCAATTTCACAACCTTCATTTTTTTAATGAAGAAAAGAACAAAAGATTTAAGATTGATGAGAGTCATTTTTTTCTTAAAACAAGCATTTTTTGCAGGTTTAATGTTTTCTTGCAAAAAAATAAACTTTTTTGATTTAATGATTTAAGTTTGGGAAATAAGAAAAAAATTGAGGTAATGGGTTTTGCGTTTTTTGTTTTGTTTATTTAATTTTTTGATTTATTTTAAAATTTTCTCTGCGCTGTGGTTTTATTTATTTTTAAAGAGAACCCTTTGAATCCGGTTAATTAATAGCTCAAATAAACAAAACCTCCATTCTAAAGTTTTTTTTATCACTTTTTTGGCAACTTCTGTGAGCTTATATCTCTGTCACATTTATCACTCAAGCACACACATTAAAAAGAAATCAAAGCACAAAAAAATGAGAAGACCTTCTTCCTCTTCCTACCTTTCATGTATCTTTTGTCATCAAGAATCGCTTTTAAAATAAAAGTACATTTTCTTTTTCTTCTTTTCTTCGACTACATCAAGATTAAAAAAAAATCCTTTTAATTCTACGGTAAACATGAATGTAAAGGGATTCATTTTCGTTTTGTTAAAGTTTTATTTTTTTCTCCTACGTGACATAACGCTTTCTTTTATTATTTTTATTATGTTTTTTTTTACCATTTTTTGTGATATTTGATGTCATGAGAAAGTTTACTTAAATTTTTAACCTCCTCGAGTTATTATAAAAATAAATGTTTTAATAACAATAAAAGAAAAGTTCCCAACGTCATTCATTTTATTAGGTTGAACTATATTGTTATTTTTTAAAAATTGTGTAGTATTATTTCAGTAGAATTGAAACTTTGAAAGTTTGAACGTTTTGGATTCCAAAAAATATATCCGAAATCGCTTTCTTTTTTTACTTCTGTAAAATAGGCTATATTTTCTGCAAAGATATAAATTCTTGAATCTTTGACTTTTAAGAATCTATTTTTTGCTGAGACAATTTAATCTAAGATTAGCCTTTTTGCCATTTTGCAGTGAATGACTACTAAATCTGGAATCCACTTTCCTTTTCTTTAATATTTTCTATTTTATTTTTTTCTTTCTTCCTGTTGTCCCTTAGCTATTTTTTTCTTCTTTTGAGCGGGAAAAGCAATAAGTAAAAAAAGAGACGAAAAACAATTATTCGTTCATGAATAATTCAACATACTTTTTTCCTTTTTCTCCTTCGCAACATTTTTTCTTTCTTTATTATTTGTTCAAAGTTTATCTTTGATTCACTTTTTTTTCTTGTTCACTATTGCCTCTCTTTTCTTAAGTTAAATGATAAATTGGCTTTTTAAATATATAAAATAAATTTGAAGGAGTTTTAGTTAAGCTGCAACGTTTTTCTTATTTTTCTTGCAAAAATGCCTGAGGCCATTTGGGAATTTCGAATAAAAATAGTGATCTTTAAATTTACTGTTATTTTTTTGACGGCATTTTTTGGACGTTTGCCTAAAATTCGCGTCTGTAGCAATAAATGGCAACTTTCCAGTAAATTTTTGATTGACACTGTTCCAACGGAAGTTTATATAAAGCTGAAATTAAACTTTTGAAATTGCTAACTTTTTTTGACAATGTACTTTTGTGAAAAAAATATGGAATATTTGTTTGTTGACCAAAAATTAAGCTTGAGACCAATTTTTTGAAATTTTAAATAAAAAATAATCACACCCATGTTTTTCTTAGAAAATCCCATTGTTCTCTCAAAAAAAAGTTTGCATAAAATTACAAAATTTTGAAAACACAAAGACAAAGACGACAGACAGAAACATAGCAACCAAAAAAAGAAAGAATAAGAAACAACCATGAAAAAATAAAAAAATCAAAGTCTCTAACAAAAAACAAATTTTCACACAAAGATTAACAATAGCTTGCTTCAGTTAAAAAATTGGTCCGTAAAAATATATTTTTTTATTTCAACCGCCACCACTTTTTCTTTTTTCATTTTTATTATTATTTGTGTTTGTCGTCATCGATGATAGACCAAAACTCAATTCAATTCAAAAAATCAGAGAGTGAAAAAAAACTTTTCTTTATGCTTTGAAATTTTTTTTTCTTAAAGGTTGTCACTTTAAAGAAACATGGCTCTTAAATAAGTTGTCTATCGTCACATATTTCCTCCTCCACCTCTTTCATTCTCTCATTCTTATTCCATCATCGAGAACCTTCAGGGCAAAGAAAAAAAATGTTGCAACATCGTTACTCTATTTTATTTATTTTTTTGTTTAAATCTAATCAACAAAATTTTTTCTTTCTCCTTTTTTTTCATTGCCGTTCTTTTGCAACATTTTTTTTGGACTTTTTGGACGAAACCCAAGAAAGAAAAAGAATAAAAATAAATTGAAATTTACACAAAAAAAAATTTTTAGTTAGTTGTTTTCGCCCAATTTTTTTTTTCGTGTATTTGTTTATCGTTGTCTGAGTAAAAGTGAGGAGACAATCTTATTCTATTAAATAAAGTTTGTTACTTTTTATACACTTTGTTTTATTAGTTTTGTGGAAGAAAAAAAGAAAGAAAATAAATATGTCTATATTCGAGTTATTATTCTTAGAAACAGACGACGGTAATAAAAGTACAATTTTTTGAATGTATGTATGTATGTTTGTTGATTTTTTTTCTTTTATATGATACAGGTATTATTTATTTGCAAAAGGATAAAAATGGCGAGAAAATCCTTGATATTTTTCTGTTTTGGTATTATTTTTATTTGTTATTTTTGTGCAATAAAAAAGAATCGTATGGTTATTGATCGAGCAATATTGGCTCAAAATCTTCTAATAGTACTTCCTATGTTTATTCCGGCTTTATTTCTTTTCGATTCGAATCGTTCTTTTTCCACCAAAATTTTTACAATTTTTAACCCCAAAAAGCTTTTCTCATATAAAATATTCTTAGCCCATTTTCATCCTCCTTCCGTCCTTCATCTTGGAAGACAACTACGTCGACGACAACGATAACTTAAACTTTTACGTGCTTTGAATTCTAAAAAAGGAAGCAACCATTAAAACTTCTCTTCTCATCTTTTTTTTTGTTTGTGTTAAGTAACTTTTGAGTGGCACTTTTAAATGTTGTAAAAAAATAAGTAAAAGTTTAGAATTATACTTTTATTTTTTTGTTGCTGCTTTTGATGTTTTATTTTTACAAATTTTTTATTTTTTGCGTCAAAAAAAAGACGTATAAAATTATCGAAACACGAAAGGAAAAAAAAGTGTCATCGAAATAATAAAACATTTGTGTTATTCTTAGTTAATTTTTTTTCTCCAGTTTCATCATGAAAAGAATAGTAGGAGTAACAATTCACAATTCTCAATTCTCAATTCGAGGAGGGTGGCACCACCACCGACGAATTTTTAATTGACAAGTTTGTATGTTTTTGCTTACATTTCTTTTTTTCTTTTTTTTTGTTAACGAAATTGAAAAATGTCTGGAGGATTTCAAAGAAAAAGAAAACTTTAAAATTAACAAAAAGCTGCTATGTTGTAGAATCACGTGTCTGTGACTTTGCACTTTTTTTGGTTAAGCTTTCGAAAAATTTCTGAATGAACATTCTGGGATTTATTTTTTTAAATATCAAAAAACTAAATGAAACGTGAATACCAAAAATTAAGAAAATATTTAATTTATTTGAAAATATTTCACGTTGTGGTTCGATAATACCCAACTCTCGTTGAGTGTTTGGCCACCCTAAATTATTGCTATCCATAAAAGAATATTTTTCCCTGACAAATTTTATTATTTTTGAGTGCTATATTTTAAATTTTTTTTATAGTATCTTTTTATGCATTGTATTTCACAACTTCTCCATCTCCTAACTGACCCTAATTAAACCATTTTTTGGTTTACTTGTTGCCCATATTCCTATTTTTCAAATCTCAGGTCCATAATATTATCTTATCTTGTTTTCCTATTCTTCTTCTCCTGCCTCTTGCAAGATTCTCAGATGCTTATTAAAAAAATAAAACAACAACAAACGTAATGAAATCCCTTTAAACATGTTTTCTTTTCTTTTGTGCCTTTGTCAAATTTGGTAAAACAAAAAAAACACGTCAACGGCTTTTGTTTTTGTTTTGTTGTTTTATTTTTTTGTGTTTGAAGTTTAAGGAAAAAAGTTTTACGATATCCCCCGCTTTTTTGTTTTAAAAACAACGGTTTTTTTTAGAATTGCAAATTTCATGTTATCTTTTTTGTCTTTGTTTCTTTTTAACACATAGTTTACATAAAAAGAATATATTTAGGCTACATCCGTATTTTTTTGTGCATAAAAAACTAAAAGACTACTGTAATTTTTTCGTTAGGTTAAAATAATAATTTGATAATTTGTTTACGGAAAACGGAAAAGCTTATGCTTTATAGTTAAGTGTAGGTGAGAATTAAAGAGCTGAAAGAGGATTTTTGAAAAAAAAATGCAAAAATATAAAAAAAAACATCACATTTTAGTGGAGCTGTGGTAATTTACAATAACATTTTCCCATCGTAAAACGTGTAATTGCAAAAAGGGTATAATTTTGCTTTTTGAAAACTATAAAAAAATTCAAGGTAAACATAAATTTTGAAGCTATATTTAGTTGAAAATAGGTATGCCAATAATTTTTTTTATCGATGGTTTTTGACAATATTTTGTTGCGATAAATAGATTTACTTTTCAAGACGCGTCATTCCGGTTTATCTCCTGGAGTTACAGGGTTTAAAGTTCTTTAATTTTAATTCTGTTTATTGCCATTTTTCAAAGAACCTTCACTCATCCCATTCCCCAAAAATTAATTAATTCCCTTTTATTCATTTGTTTTTTTGCTCGAATATTTTTGATTAATCTTTTGATTTTTAATCTAAGGATTTTTTTATTAGAACCACCTACAAAACCTTTTCTTAATATATTAATAATCTAAAATTAGTTTAAATTCTAACCAAAAATAATTTTAAACACATTTGTTTCTTTTCAATTTAAAGAAAAAATTGTTTAATTCTGAGGTTTCCCCCGCTTTTGGAATTGCCTGCAAAAAATAATCTCTCATATTTCTTTTTTCTTTTTTGTTGTGTTCAACATCCAAGAGATAAAGATTAATTTCAATTTTTAATCTTTTTTAATTTTACTTTTTCTTGAAAATAGACCTTTGAAGGTTGAGATTAATACAAAAGATTATAAAAAGGAGAGTTGTTCGTTCCAAAATTAAAAAAAAGGCTGCTAACTTTCGTTTGCTGTTTTTTTTTTGCAAACTTCCGTTTAATTTTTTATAAAATAATTTAAAATTGTATTGTTTGCTAAACTTTTTTTGCCACTTTTCTTGAAACATTTTAAAAAAGCATTTATTTTTGGGTACCGCGATATTGAAAATTCTTTTTTTATCAGATTATTGCCTTTTCGAAGTACCTTACTTGAACCCTTTTTTCAATTTTTTTACTCACTCTCTTTATTTTTTTCTATTTTATTTTTTTTTTTGCGTTAGGTTTCAATTACACAATTTACACAAGTGGCAAGAAAAAAAAGAAAGCGAGAAAGTAACAACACAGAAAAAATACTGATGCACGTTTTTGTTTTTTTGTGGAACACATCAAGAAAAATGTTGCTGTTGTGTTTTTTAAAGCTATGATGAGAGAGATTTGAAACCGCTGATGTCACTGAAGAATGTTTTAAAAAATAGAGAATGGCTAAATTTAGCGAATGTTTTTAGGTTATTGAAAATGGGAAGAAAAAAATAGGGATTGGCATTGGAGTGAAATTAAAGAAATGTCTTGATTTAAGGATTAAATAAAAATTTTACGCAAATTGTAAAAAGGCTAAAAATTAATATAATTAGTCATAAGTTTAGCGTTCATGAACATTTTTTTGCAAATTTGTGTTATCTTCTTTTATTTTAATCATTTTTTACTGCGAGACAATTCCCTGAATCATTTTTTTTTCATCTATGTTTCTGGATGAAAAATTTATTTTTAGAAGGATAAACTTCAATCTTCCATTTTCTTCGAACTCTTAAACTTCCTTTTTTTATCTCTTTAACTTTACTCAACAACAAGAAAAAATTAAACCCATTTTAAGCCATTGTAGTTTTTTTTCTTTTTCAGTTAAAGCATGGAGAATCAAAAATTAAAGAAGCGCCACAAAAAATAAATTCTTTTAACTGCCCTTTTTTGTTTGCCTCTAAAATAAAGTTTCAAAAAAAAAGAAGTGGGAAACTATTATTTATCGACGACGATGGCGGCTTCGACTTTAAAACAATTTTATTTTTTATTTTGGTTCGTTTGCGTTAACTCTCAAATAAATTTTTTTTCATGTTGGTTTTGAAGGCGGAGGACGAAGAAGAAGAAGACCCGGGCGAGAATGAAAAAAAAAAAGTAATTTGAATCCATTCCAAAAAATTAAACTTTAAATAAAATAAAAACATTTTGTGCCGTCTGCGAGTTTTTTATTTTTTATTCTGGACTTTAGAGTTTTAAAATATTTTTTCAAGTTTTTCACGTTTTCTTCTTTGTTGTTTGTCGCTGGGAAAGAAAGAATCTTCTTCGTCTGAGAACTTCAACTATCTCTGATTGCTTATTTGCTTCAGACTAAAAAAGAAAAAGACGACTTTTTTTTCTCGGAGTGTCGTCAGCTGAGAAAAATGGTCTACTTGAATCATGGATGTCCTACAACGTCGAAACAAAAAAAGAAAAAGAAAATACAAACAGTTGATCAAATATTTATTTATTATGAAACATTAT
Source organism: Panagrolaimus kolymaensis (assembly GCA_028622995.1). Taxonomy (NCBI): domain Eukaryota; kingdom Metazoa; phylum Nematoda; class Chromadorea; order Rhabditida; family Panagrolaimidae; genus Panagrolaimus; species Panagrolaimus kolymaensis. The sequence goes on from JAJQJQ010000006.1 coordinate 7,738,731, forward strand.
TGGACTCATCCATCCAAGAAGAAGAAAAAATCATCACAAAAAAAGCATATGTTTTTTATGATTTTTCTCTTTTGTTTTAGAAAAAAAATATATTCGTATATTCTTGATTTTTTGCTCTTCTTTTCCTTTAGTTATTTTCGACCACTTAGCTTTGCCAGTCTCTCTCTCTCTATGTATGTTTTTAACTTTTTTGCTTGCTACTCCAATTTGTTTTAACAAATGTTAAAAAAAAATCAAAGTTTTTTTCTTATTTGAAGTTGAGGAACAATGTTAATAAGTGGTTATATTCTTCAATCATCTTAGGCCCACTTCCTCTGATTGTTGCTTGTTGTGTGTCAAGTGTTGTCATCAGCGTTATTTTTTAAATATTTTTCTCAAACTTTTTTGCTCCTTTGCTCTCTAATGCTTAAAAAAAAAAGTAAGCGAGAAATCATATTTTTTACTCTTAAAAATCCTTTTATCTTTTTTGTTTTGTATTATTTTTTTTACAAAAGTTAAAGATTAGCAAAATCCTAGACATTGCTCTCATTATTTTTTTAATGAACACAGCAAAATTTATATTAGTCCACCACATAAAAATATTACTGTAGCTTTTTAAACTGTTACATCGCTAGCTTTTTATGTAATCACAAAAAATAAAATCCATGTTTCTGACAGGCATATTCAAAAACATTTTTATTTATTTTCTCCAAATTTTCACGTAATACTTCCAAAACAAAGTTTTTGTTTTTGGAAGTTTTTTTCCAAATAAAGAAAAACGCTTGTGAAAAAAAAAATTAAATGAGTTCTTTGACGTTAAAATTTACCGTAGTTGTTTATTTATTTATTATTTGGCAACATTTAAAAAAACACGTGTCTATTTTTGTTTGTTGTTTGTTTCATAATGTTTTATGAAGTCTTGCAACAACAAAAAACTTGACCGTTTACGAATAGTTAAGAACAAAACATTCTAAATAGAAATAGTTAAGCCAATTTAAGTTGCACGTAACCTTATGTTTTATTTTTATCATTCATTAGTTTATTTTCATGATGAAAGAAAAGAGGGAGGAATGAGGAATTTCGGCATGAAAGTTCAAAATTGTCACATTCTTTAAGAGATGTAAAATAAAAAAGATGCGTATTTTTTTTAAATTTTTATAAAAAGGTTTGAATTGAAAAAAATGGTAATGTAAGTTGAAAAAAATTTCGTGTATATGTGTTTTGATATTATTTGTTAAAAGATATTCGAAAATTTAAATTTCTCACAGTAAATTCTTCGTCTGCTTTTAAAGCAATGCCTAAACAACTCCAACTGGCATTCTAATCTCTTGTAGCCTATGAAACCAATATTTGCAGATAATCTCTAAAAAAGATTAATCAGAGTTAAAAGCTACATATGTATGTCTTTGATTATAGGCGCCGAAGTACTTCTAAAGTATACCTACATATCTAAAAGTCCAAAAATTTTGCATTGCATATCAACTACATAGATTCATAAAATTTTCTAATCTTATCATTTTTTAAATGTTTATTTTAATAATGTTTTTTATTTGATCCAATGGCAGTTCATTCTCAAAAATTAGATTTCGTAATTTTTGTAGCGTTCCATTTCCGTAAATTAATGCAAAATTCCACCCATTTTTTGTAGTTTATTTTTTTTATTTTTTATTTTTGCATCGGATCGAAAGTCTCTTTAGCTCTAAGAAATTCATTTTTATTTAAGTGTTCTTTGACTTTGATAAAGCATTTTTTTGCAAGAAAAATCAAAGCCACATTTTTTAATTTTAATTTTAGCGCCTTTTTAACGATGGACATTAAAATTTCATGGGCAGTTTATTGGAATTTTTTATTTAAAAACCTTCTCGATATAGTCTACTTTTTCTTCTTTTATTCCTTGAAACTTTTAACTCGTTTCCGGGAGAATAATCTTCTTTTTTTTTAAATAGAATCACTGTTCTTTCTTCCTGGTCTTCTTTTCCTTATTTTTTGGTAGTTGGCATAATTTTTTTGCAAGAAAAAAAAACAAGCATTCTTTTTCTTCCGGCTTTCATTAAAAAACGAGAAAGAAGCTTTTCAACTTTTTTCCCTTCGTTTTCTTCGTTCTCAAATTTGATATATATTTTTACCAAAGAAAGAAATAAAGGAAGAAAAAAGAAGCTGCCGCCAATGAGAAAACCGAAAACAAAAGCTTTCATTTCAAGTGGTATAATTGCCATTATATACATATATGTACGTCTCTTCTTTTTCTTAAAGGGCCCACCACTATCATCATCAACAGCTTCTTTACATTCTTCCATCGAGTGCTTCTCTCTTTTTTTTGACATCATTAAATAATAAAAGAAATAAAAAGAAGGAAGAGAAATGTCTTTACTTCCATTGTCTCTCAGTATCTCTTTTCTTTCATAAAGCTTAACACAAATATAATTTATCTATCTATTTTATGAGAGCAGCATTAAACTCTTAATCTTTTGGAGAAAAAATGAGCCCAACCACGATTATGTTTTTAGTCTTAGTAAAATACCAGCAGAAAAAAAGGTATCGCTTTCTTTCATTTTCAACATAAACCCTTTTTTCTTATTCCAATTTTAGTCGTCTTTTTTAAATAATTTTTTTTTCATGGATTGTCATCGTCGTCTGGAAACTATAATACATTTCTTCTTCCATTTCATTCTATCCATCTATCCTTTTTATTTACTTTTCGAATTTGATAAAGCTTTTTTATTTCTTTTTTTGCGGTGGAAGAAGCCCAAAACCAAAACCACCAAATACGAAAATTAAAAAAAGAGAAGAAAGAATTCAATCGTTATAGATTTTTTTTCTTCGTCTTTTATTCCATGGCTTTTCAGTTTCTCAAGATTTTATTACGTTTTTTAAATTTAATTCTTAAAGCTTAGAAACGAAGTAAAAAAAGTTTCATTTTTGGTTCAAAGGTTGACGGAAGTAGTAAAGTAGTAGGAAGGAACAAAAAAATTTGAACCGATGTGTGAGAGCTTCCGCAATCGCTTACTTACTTACTTCTTTCTTATTTTTATTTTTTATTGAAGATAAAAAGCAGCCGCTGTTGTTACAGTATCATATTATTTTTTATTTATTGCATTCGTTCATTCGCTTGCTGATGCATACTTGTTTTTTTATTTGACGTTTGCTTTTTTTTGTGACTGCGTTATTTCTATTTTTCAAAAGTAAGAAGGATTAATATTTTTTCTTTAATAATAAAAAATATGACTAAATCAAAAAAGTAAATATTATATGTATTTTTTTAAAGAATATTGAAATAGAAAAAAAAGTTAATAAAGGTTTGTTCGGTTTCAAAAGATAAATAATCATAAAAAATTATGATCTTTGAGGTAAGAAATTCTTATCAAAAAAACTATGAAAGTTAAGATTTTGTCACTTTTGCATATTTCAATTATTATTTTCCCTTTAAGGCTTTCATGATCCCGAAAATAAAATAATAATCGCTTATGATCTTCTTCTAACTATCCATTTTTTTTATGGCGTTATTATTTCAAAGACACGTGCAAAAAGTCAGCGTTTATCGTTTACTTTTTTTCTTCTAAACCACTCTCTCTCTATTTTGGCATGCAATTTATTTTTTTTATTTTTGACAAAAACATTTGAAAAAAATAGATGAAATTTATTTACCTTTTTACTTATCCTTAAAAAAGAAACTCAAAAAACATTTTGTTTATAACCTTTAAAAATTGAGAGAGGAAAAGGAAGATGATGACTTTTTTTTGGAGCGAGAGTGCCAAAAAATAAAAAATAACAGCGCTTCTTGGATTTCATGCAAAAAAATTAATCTTTTTTTGGTTGGATTTAAAAAAAAAGATGGCGTTCGCCAAAAAATAAAAAAAATAAAGAACAGCTGTCTCGAGTGCCATTCTGCTTGTTGCTGCTGCTTGCGCGTATGAGAGAAATACGCCTGATCGCTTCTCCAACAACAACAAAAAAAGTTTATAGCTACATACATTTTTTTTTGAAAAACGCCTGTTCATTTTCCACTTCATTGCCATCCTCGGAAAACTATCCATCCCTTGCTCTCACTTTTCCTGCAACATTTCATTTTGACATCTTTTTGACAGAATTTTGTCATAAAAAATATTTAAAAAAAAGTGAAATAGCAGCAGCAAAAAATTCCGTCGTCATTCCATTTGCCACCGCCGCCACTTAAACTTTAACCCTTTAAAAAAATGAATAAAGGTTTTTGTTGTTTTTAAAATAATAAAAATAATCTCTTTTTTTATGTTAAAACAAGTGATTTGTAATTTGATATTAAAATATTAGCTTCCGTGATTATTACTTTTTTTTTGTTAAAGAAATCCTCGAGGGTTGAATTTTGCTGCTTTTGTTGCTTTTTGCACAATCGCTTGCATTTTTTTCTTTATATAATAAGCATGCATATGCCTGTTGTCTATTATTATTATTATTATCATCTTTTTTGTTACTACCTACTGTGAAAAGTACTTTCCTTCCTTTTCTTCAAAGCCACATCATTTTTTTGCCCTTAAAAAATTCTTTTTTTATTGTTGTTCCTTAAAAGTTTAAACTTTTAAAGCAACAAGTAAGCGACCGACGACAGTGGACTACTTTCTTTTTTTTTGACATATTTCCAAATTCTTCCTTCCACCTCTCTTTTTTTTGGCTTCAACAAAATAAAAAATATTTATTCAAATCTGTCATTTCCATCCTCGACTACGACAACTTTTTGTTGCATCCTTCTTTTTTTTCTTCTAATTTTGTTATATAAATTTATTTTTTTTCTTCCTCTACACCCGCCTGAAACAGACAGAATATTTTTTTCGTGCCATTTTTTTATTACCAAAGACTATCATCGTTCCGTGTTTTTAATTTTTTTGCAACAAGTCTTTTAATAAATTTTACCATTTATTTTTTTGCAGATCCTTAATTTTCTCGACAAATATGCGCTTTCGAATAATATTTTAATAATAAATTTAAATTCAAAAATAAAATTATGGTGAATTATACTGTATGTCCTGGTGATAATCGACAATGGTCAGATACATATGGAACTTTTTCACAATTGGTTAATGGAATATTAACTACTCTTTGCGTGGTATTGGGTTCCATTGGTAATATACATTCAATAAAAGCAGTACATTTTACAAATTTTGATAAAAATCGCGGCGTTAGTTTAGCTGTATCTTTATTAGCTTTAGCAATATGGGATACAATATTATTATGGTGTGCATTCTTTTATTATGGAATGAAAAGTGTTACCAAATCTCCTAGATCTGATATGCTTAATTTATTAACTCCATTTTTTCATGCTTTTTCACAAATAGCGAATACTGCTTCGGTAAGAAATTCAATTTTGATGATGCAATAAAATAAATGACTAAAATTTTAGATATGGTGTGTAGTGTCAATTACTATCCAACGATATATGGCAACACGAGATCCATTTAGAACTACTAGGTAAGTATTCTTTTTATTAAAATCATTTTGCTCAAAAAATTTTGATAGTTGTCTAATTTAAAATATTACCTCAAAATATAAAAGCTTATTAATATCACAACCAAATTAACCTACGCTTTTGAGACTTCTTTGATTCAATCATTTTTGCCACATTAAAACCAATCTTTAGACCCATCATCAACAGTAGTTTTAAATTTTAACCTTCCTCTTTTATTAGCACCCAAGAAGCTAGTTAGTTGTGTGGCAGCAATTATTATGATTGACGTCCAAAGTTTCTTTTTCTTGACATTTTTTCTTTCAACAAGTTCTTTTTTTTTTGAAAATGCAACAAAAAAAGTTTAAAAACGTTTAAAACCGCAGCACAAAAAATTATTTTTTTCTTAGAAATTTTCATAACAAACAATGATCTTTCTGCAAACATCCAAAAAATAAAATAATATGCGCAATGAACTGCAAAAATAATCTTTTTTACTTCTTGCCTTAACTCTGACTCATAATATTTTTTTTAGGCATTCTCGTGTCCCAGTAATAACTTCTTTCCGAGCTGAAAGACGTAAACCATCTTTAAGTTTTATATATTGTTCAATATATCGAAGACATTTTCGTATACCCATAATACTGAGTATAATTGCAATATCAATAAATATTCCAGCATTTTTTGAAATTGTTGCAAAATTATGTTATAGAATGCCCGAAGGTAGACTCGGTTACGGGGTATGCATTCTTAATTTGGTGTTAGATGTAAATTAATTGATGGGTTTTTTAGTTGTATATAAGTCCACTTAGATTACATTCATATTATAAATTATGGTACAAAGTTGTATTTCGTATGCTTGTTACTTCATGCGGTCCTAATGCACTTATTTTGTGTACGTTTTCCCCACATTCTGACTTTTTATTAAATTTTTTTGTTAATTCTAGGTTTAACGCTATGGACTGTTTTCCTTTTAAAAGGTTCAAATCGTTCCCGTCGACAATTATTTCAAATGTCTGAATCATTGTTAGATAGATATAATTCTAAAGAAACGATGCAAACAATGGTTTCAATGATGCTTGTATCGAAATTTTTATTATTTCGTAGTCTTTCATTTATGGTAAGTGTAACGGCTAAATAAAAACAACCTAATGAAATTTGAGAATCCTAAATATTTACATCTTCTTTTTTTTGCAGCTTGATATATGGGAAGTAACCTTTGGATATGGTGACAAGCTTCATGAGTATATTTATGTTGTGGATATAAGTAATTTTTTTGTGAGTTTTGATTTCTCTTTGCTCATATAAAAAAATGACGTTTTTATTTTACTCTTTTAGATTTTGTTAAATTCTGCAACCAATTGTCTAATCTTTCTTCGAGGTTCAACGTGGTTGCAATCTAAAATAGTTCAAAGAAATACTATGAGAAGGAAGAGGCAACTTTGTATTGAAAAGTAAGTCCAATATCCAGAGTCGAAAACTCACAAATAGGACAAAACACAATTTTACATGAGTCTGTCTCACAGTGATTTAGATTCTAAAGTCCAAGGTATAAAATAAACTTGTTTGGAATTATCTATGGAGAATGTATATCAATCACAACAAAGAAATGATATTAATTTCCATATCTTTTTCAGTTTGCAATCCCTCCATCGAGTTAATCTCCTATTCAAATCATGGCAACATGCTTTGTTTATGACCAATCGACAGCTTGGTGTTAGAATACTTTATTCAATGATAATAAAAAATCCTCAAATGGCTGTTTATGTTAACCCTCTAAAAGCTGCAACATCGTTGAATGGACTTCATGAACCACCAGTGCCACCTCCAACTCCAGCAGCATGTCCAACAGCTTCAAATCGTTCCACAGCTTCCACCACTACAACAACCACCACAACTTCATCATCTTCGTCGCCGGCGATGGTGCATCCAATCATCCCAGTTTTGATCCTTCCAAAAAATAGTCCACAAGCTAGCAATCGACAATGCCCTGTCTCAATTAATGTAAGAGCAGCGGAAGTGGTGGCAGCTATGCCAAATTTTAGTACCAAAAAGCGATCGTTGGATTTATTAAGTAATCCAATATTTCATGAAATTGGTGACCGAATTATGCATTTTATGGGTGAATTAATTGATTCTATGCGAATGGCTAAGCCTGATCAGGTAAAGCCTTTTGGCTAATTATAATTATTAAAATTTAAATGTGAAGTCAAAACATTGTTAAATAGTAAACTTTTTTAGCAAATCATAATGAAAATCCGCCGAGTTGGAGCCCTTCATCAACATCTTGGAATAAATTTTACTTCAACCGCTTGGAAGGAATTCAAATCGAGCACTCTTGGAATTATTGAAGAATGTGAATTTGCCAATGAACTTGTAAGTTTGATTTCCACCGAATCGCTTGATTCCTCTTTCAACTGGCTTTTCTTCAACTTCAACATCCTTGACTCAAAGTCTATAAATTTTTTAGGAGCGCCGAGAAACCCTTGAAGCATGGAGTAGCTTTTTATCAGTAATAATTCGAGAAATGAAAATGGGTATAAGTGGATTTGGTGCAACTACCATTGCTTAAATCTGTCTGCCCCATCAAGTCAGAAAATTCATTAAATGCAAAAAACCATGTTTGTCAACAACATCCAATAATGATGCCTTTGCAAGAAAAACCACGTGGTGGCCGACCGACCGATGCTACTTTTTATCCAAAAATAAAAAAAGAAGAATCTAACGCAAACATTTATTTTATTTTTATTTTTTTCATTCAAAAATGCCTTTGCTCTCTGGACGCCTGTGTTGCTGCAATGCAAGCAACCAACCACCGTCTTTTTTTTTTCTCCTTCAAAAAAAAGTGAAAAAACAGAATGTAATTTTTTTACGGGTCAATACGTAATACAATGGGTCTTTCTCTTCTTGTTTGTTTTTTTATTTTTTTTTGTTTCTAAGAGCTTTTTTTGTCCTTTAAATATATGTATTTAAAAAAAGAAAAATATAAATATAAAATAAAATGGGTTAAAGTATTTACGAAAATTTGAGGAGTTAAAGAGGCAGCAGCAAACAGGCCAACGATTAAACACAAAATAAAAAACTCTCGAAATATGTATATAAAATTTTTTGTTTGTGTTTTGGACACATTCAGTTTATTTTTTGACAGGAGGAAGCAGAAGTTTTATGAAATGTAAAAAAGAAAGAGGAAGAAACTTACTTGATTTGAATAATTCAACTTTCCAACGATTAAAGGTGCATCGACTTCAGCTCGAAAGGATGAGTCTATAGGAAATGTGGCTTCATCCTATAATATAAAATAAAAAATCACGTATGTAGTTAAATCAAAATTGGAAGTTGTAAAAAATGCAAATGTCCTCCAGAATTTTGATTTCTTCCTCCGAAATGGCAACAAAAATTTAACATAGATGTGGCTTCTAGCGGATGTCTTCAAAACTCAAAAGTTGCCTTTCTTTCCAGACAAAATGTGGTCATTTTTATCACCAATAAAAAAATTTACAGAACTCTTGGGGTTTAGAAATTAGAAATATAAAATAATAAAAATCAAATTCTTACCAATTGACTTGGAATTAGATCACAATGAAGCCTTGGTCTAGCATTATTTTCACCAACAATCTTCCAATTTTTTGGATCAAAAACATTTGGTAAGATATTTTTGGGTTCAAAAAATGCTTCGGATGCTAAAATCCGCCAATTTGCTTAACTATTTTTTAACTATCAAAAAAATGAAACCTTGTTCACGTTTTGGGCATTGCCAATCAGCCTTGTCTCCAATTATGGCGTAATTATCAATAAAGATTACTCCATTATCTGGTAAAAGAATTTCATTGGATTTGAGACCACCGGAAATAAAAGTTGAAGCAAGTTTGGATTCTTGAAATGCAATCATATCATTCTCGCATGGTAGATTTTCATTTAACCAACTACTTTTTAATTCCATATTATGTTTTGGAATCCAAACATATTGATATGATTCACTTCCACGGCATAAAATGGAGGAAATGAAATAAAATAATGAAAGCAAAAATAACATGGCTTGAAGCTTAAAAATTAATACTTAATTAAAATATTTTTATTAACCGATTTTATTGCAAATAAATAATATAAATTTAAATGACATTTAAAAAATCTAATTATTTGAAACACAAAATTAAATTTTCTCACTTTTTATTACAGTTTTAGAAACTCTGATGATAGCTTTTTTTAAACAATAAACTTAATATTCTTTAAAAGGTGCATTAAAATTCGATTTTACTTTTTTTTATTTGGATTAATTTATTACAAAGGTTATTAATTTTTATTAAAGATTATAAAAAAATGTGACAGAAAGAATCAAGAACCGATGTGGTTTGTTGCAAAGATAAAAAAAATATAATTTATAAAATTTTGTTCAGCATTAATTAGGACAAATATAAACCAAAAGAAAAAGGATATCATTTTTTGTGCAAAAAAAGATCTAAATAAAGACGACAGTAAATAAGTTTTATTGATATGAAAAAAAGAAGACATTTAGAGAGCTTAAAATTAAAATAATTGCAAACTTATTTATAAATACCACCGAGAAGCAGAAGAAGGAAAAACCGAAAGAGAAGAAAAAATGTCAAAAAGTTTTGGTTGGAATGAAATCAATGATGAGATGAACGACGATGAAGAAAAAAAATATATAAACAATGGGAGAGAAATTTTTTTGATTTGTTTTGAATCAATCTTTTTTATGAGGATCAAATTTCAATATATTTTGTTTTTGGTTTTGATTATCGATGAATGAGTGAAGAGAGAGAGAGGAAGGAATATGAGGAGGTTAGTCATCATTGAATGGTTGAAGAGTATGCCATTGTGCCACTGATCTTCGAGGAGTTTGAAGCATATCATTCCAATGTTTTAATCCTGCTCCTGAAGCTGTGGGTCCAATAATTACTTGACCAATCCTTTCATTTGATCCAACTCGATCATAATCCGATACAATTATATGCAAATGTACTCGCTGAAAAAATGAAAATTTAATCGTAAAAAAAGAAGTTTAAAAAAAATCAAAATAGTAACAAAAATTTTTAAAACTATGTAAAAATGTGTTACTATAGCATGATAGTAATCGATGAAAAACCAAATCTTAAAATAAATGTTGCTGTCTCTTTGTGAAAGTGACAAGAATTGATGGGTTAGGTTAGGTGAAAGTTTATTACTATCATCAGCATGATAATAGCTACGAAAACTTTTTTTTAAATCTTTTTAGGCGTATTTTTTAAATTAGTTTCTTATTTTCATAAAAAGCGACTTACTTGCATTTTTTCTGGTGTTACATCATAACTAAATGATTCGTTGTAATAAGGATTCAATGTTTTCATTTTTATCGTTGTTTTTTTCTTTTCAAGCCTTTTATTTTGCAACATCAAATATATTTTTACGTAAGGATCTTAAAAAGTAAGGGATTAGCTTTTAATTTTTGATTCGTCATAAATTCATCACCACATGTTTGTTTGTGTGTGAATGAATGAAATAATAATTATTACTCACCAGATAATCCAAGAACGTCCATCTTTTTTAAATTTTTACATTCCATTACGACAACAGTTAATTTATTTTTATTTGGCACATATCTCAAAGCAAGACAAACTTCACCCAACCGATTTTCAGGCGGAGATTCAATATTTACAGTTTTTTCAATTGTTGAAGCTAAATCTATTTTTCCTAAAGGAATTGAAATTTGGCCGATCTATAAAATAACATATTTAGAGAGATTGTTTGAGGTTGAAGAGTAAAGTCTTACTTGATCATGTTTTCCAAATCGATCAAAATCAAATACATTTAAAACGAGAACTTGGCCACCTATTTCGCTGTATGGTATCTAAAAAGGCCAACAACAAAAAATTAGTCATAAAACTTTCAGGTCTCTGCATTTTATCTTCGCGACCTTTTTTCTGATTAAAGAGTTGCATCCGAAGTTAAAGGACTATTTCCAAAATCAATGAAAAAAAACTTACTTTAAATATAAACGTTTCATTAAATACCGGATTCAAAGATTTTCTTTGAACTTTAGTTTGAAATTTTTTCTTTTTATCTGGCATTAAAAATAATTTTACATATGGATCTGATGTTCCACCCAAATCCATAGCAGGCAATTCTTCAGCTGATATTATTACCACCGTTAGCTAAAAGTCTTTTGGTGATTTTTTTATTCTCAGTTCTTTTTTTAAGCTGAGAAAAAAAAACTTACAGCATTTTTATCAAAATCATAATCTAATTTATATGATAATCTTCCAAGATATTTTTTTTCTTTATCATCCTTTTTTACTGCGTGCGACATAATTAAAAAATTATATTTATAAATAAATATAAAAAATAAAACTGAAAATAGCTTTAATTAATTTTAAAAAAATATTTTGGAGTAATTATAATTTTTTTCTAAACATTTTAACAAATAAAAGCACACGAAAATAGAGGAGTCACGCTTTATTTTCTAAAATACTGCCCCATAAAAAGGGTGATAACTTTCCATGAAAAATGGGATTCATAACATTCAAGAAAAGCAATTTCAAACCCAATTCAAAAAGATTTATTCTCATAAAAAACGCAAACGAGAATCTTTTGTTTTTCTCTTTAAAAGCATATGATTCATTCTAAAAAGCAAATGAGAGAGAAGTCAAAACAGGCATATTCAATGGCATTTTTAAATGAGTATTTATACGAAAAAAACTAAAGTGGTAATAACTATGTTTAGGAATCATACTCTTGGAACCCCATAATAATTCCATCAACACCCTCTCAAATAATAATAACCTTGTATTGTAAAAAATTATTAAAAACAAATATTAAAATTTTGAGCAATAAAAATAATAAAAATAAAAGAAAAAATTGCAGGGAACCTTTGAAAATTTTTGAAGTCCATTATTATAATTTAAAAGAAGAGGGATAATAATAATTGATGTTTGTGTTTTAAAAAAATTTAAAAAATATTTATTGTGGGCGGTTTTTTTCCTTCATTAAATGAGTTTATAGTAAATAAACGCAGTCATGAAAACATTTATTATTATATTTGTTTATATTAATGTAATATAATAAATAAACAAAATTTAAAATAATTATAAAGTTATTAAACTTTACGTAGGTTGAAAAAAATGGTTTTTGGGCGGTGGAAAAAAATCTGATGTCAAATATTTTTTGGACTTTTAACAATCGCAAAAAAGTAATAATTTTGATATAAAATAGTAACTTTTTTGTTGATTAGCAAGGATTCATCCCACAAAAGGAAATAAGAGTTTAAAATCTTGGATGTCTTCTTCGCCTATTTTCTTGAACTAGTTTGTTACAGTATAGTAGTTTATAACAAAGTGGCATCTAAATAAACCATCTTTATTTATTTATTGACAATTTGTAATAACAAATTTTATCTATATTTTTTTTCAAAGCTAATGATCACTTCATAAAAATGCTGTAAATAAGAAATAAACAAAATTCCCTTGAGTAAATTTGTCGCAAAAAAAATTATTCCACAAAAAAGGCAAGAAAATAAACGGAGTGTGTCGCTGTTTTTTTTTCGTTAAAAAGAAAATTTGGGCAATTCTCAAAGGAAAATAAGAAGGAAAAAATAGGAGATGTGAGTGGTGTCAAAAAGTCATCTAAATTGCAGCTATGCCAAGCTAAGAAGAAAAGAAAAAATTCAAAAAGAAGTTGTTCTTCTCAAATAAATGAGATTTTTTTCCTTTCGTTTCATTGGGAGGCTATTTTTGCAAAAACTCTAGATTCGAAAAAAGAAGAAGATAAACTTCTGAAGTTCGCAAATTTTTTTCTTTGTTTTCAGGAAATCCAAATAGGCGAGAGAGAAAAAAAGACACTAAAAATTGCTTCTTCAAAAAATCATCAAAAAAAGCAAGCGATAAAATAAATTGCATTTAAACATGTTTTTTTTTACTTTTTTAAAGGGTAATAAAAGCGCAGCAGCGACTTCAAAAATAGAGAAGAGGGAATCCTAGAATCCTTGATGCACGAGGCTCAAACCCTTCGTTTTTCCCAAATTTAATCAATCTTTGACCAAATAAAAAGAGTAAACTTTTGCTTTGCAAAAACCTTTAAAAAAATCGGCGGACTCATGTTTTTATAAAAAAAGAGCAAAGTTTAATCGGCTTCAAGGCTTCTCATCTTCGAGAAATAGAAGCTTGCTTGAAGTTTTTGAAAAGCTATTATTTTTATTATTCAACCGCAGACATGGCCGCCACAGCTATTTTATATGAGTAATAATAGAGCACCCAGGTGCGGGTGGATGGAGAAGACAGAAGCAATTATAATTGTTTTGGGTTTTTTGAGATACTAAGGAAAAGGAAAAAGAATCTTTCTTTCTTTTTTTTTGAAGCTTTAAATGTCTGTAAGGACAAAATGTAGCTTTTATTATTTATTTATTTTTGCTGTGGTTTTTCATAATACACTTTTCAGACAGGGTTTAATTAAAAAACTATAAAAAAATTAAAAGCTGATTACAACTAGTGTTAAATTACCGACCGAAAAGTCGGTAATTACCGACTTACCGACCGACTTTTTACCGACCGATTTACCGACCGACCGTTTTTTTATACCGACATTTTACCGACTTTACCGACCGACAAAATTTTCTACCGACATTTTTTTCTCAAGTTCTTATCAGAATTTGTTTTTCTTAAAAAGTTAATTGAAATACTAATTTTTTCGATGTTATTATAACTTTAGTATTAGAAAAAATGTATTTTTGACTAAAAACCGAAAGTTTTGTTTATTTTTTAACTCGAAAAATTTTTTTATACCGATTTATTACTGACCGATTTACCGACCGACCATATTTTTATACCGACTTTTTACCGACTTTACCGACCGAGAGCAATTTCCATACCGACAATTTTTTGAATTTACCGACTTTTTTGTCGGTCGGTCGGTAATTTAACACTAATTACAACCATAACTAAATATAAATAAATTGACTACAATTTACGGAAATATTTTTTGGTTGACTAAAAGTCTGAAAAGTTCAAAGATTCGTGAAATTCTTATATCTTCTTGATAACAAAAAAAAAACAATGGGAAAGAAAATAATAATGAGGTTGAAAGGAAAGGTCAACATTCTATTAAACTTCATGTTTAGGTTCCATGATTAAATCCAGTATGATTTATAACGTCTTGTATGTATTAACTTTTTAAGTATGAAATAAGAAATTGTAATAAAACAGATAAAAACCAGAGAACGAGAAAATATATATTAAAATTTCGGTTAAAATTTTAAAGCTTTCAAAAAAATTAGTACATATTCAAAGCCATTTTTTTATTTGGAACAAAAAAAGATAAAAGCAAAAGAAGAAAGTCCTTCCATTTAAAAAAAAGAAAAATTCCTTTTAAAGTATCAAGTGGTTTTTTAACATTATTATTACGAGAGAAGAAGAAGAAAAAAGAAGAGGAGAAAAAGAAAGACAAGGGAAGAAGAATAAATTCACACGAAATAAAATTTCACTAAAACAACAACAATAAAAATAAATTCCAACATTAAAGAAAATTTATAAAATAAAATTATACAAAAAAGTATCATCTTTATCATTCATCTCTTAGGAATTATTTGTTTTTTTATTTCACTCAAGAGCAGTTTTAAAAAAATTAAAAATAAATGAATATGCATGAAGTGTTGTTATTGATCAAATGAGCCCTCCTTGAGTAGTTTAGTTTTTAAGTCTTCATCAGATGAAGACCAAAAAAAAGGAAGAAGAAAAGCTTAAAAACATGCAACAACAACAAAAAAAATACACCAAGTAGTAGTTAGCTGCAAGCAGAAATAGAAGCAAAAAAAAAAACACAGAGAAAAAATGCATCTTTTTTTTTATTTTGGAAAACTATGTACTACTTCTGCTGGCAAAAAAAAAAGCACTCGCGCTCGCTCGAGTTAACGCCATCCCCAACTACTACTACCACCGCCATCGTTTTTTGCTGGCTTCAAATGAGAAGAAAAAAAGCTGGCGTTGTCGACAACGACGATGAAAATGAAGCAAACAAGCAAGCATTAAAGAAAAAGGCAAAAACGAAAAAAAAAATTTATTTTAGTGTGGGCGCTTTTTTTTTAGATGTCCAGAAGTGATGAAGCTCATGATGTTGTTGTTTTTTTATTTCTGGATGAAAGAAGAAGAGAGGATGGCTGCAATGGCGGCATTGAAGCTCTTTGATTACTTTTTTTGTTTGCTTGAATGCCAAAGCTTTTTCTTTTTCTTCTTCAATTTTTTTTTATGTCAAATAAGAGTGTAATCGAGAAAGGCTCAACAACATTCAGAAAAAAAAAACAAATTTATTCTTTTTTAGAAAAAAAATTCAAAGAAATTTTTTTTATTTGAAACTAATAAAAAAACAAGCAGCCGATTTTATTAAAGGTTTTTTATGGCTTTGGTTTCTTTTGTATTTGAAAAGCAAAAAAAAAAATTGAAGAAAAAACATAAAAGCAAAAAAATAGTTTTTCTTCCGGAACCACCAAATGCAAGTAGCAAAGGAAATAGTTAAAAGTGGCCGAATTTGTTTTTTTTGTTTTTCCAGAAAAAAAGCTCCAATTTGCGAGAGTAAATTATGCAATTAATCATAGTTACTTACATACATGCTTCTGGAAAATGACCTCCACCACCGCCGAAAAGAAAAATACATCAATTTTCAAAACATATTTTTTGACAGATGCAAAAAAATGGAATAAAAGGTTTCTGTCTGAAATATTAAAGCGAGATAAAAAGGATAACATAAAAAATAAAGAGAATAAATTTATGTGTTTTCGTTTCGCTTTGTTAGTTTCATAGAAAAAAGACAAATTTGCAAAATTAAAAAAAATGATCATGCTTTTTACGCGAGCACAAACAAATCTTACTGTATTGCTTTTAGGCAAAGTTAAAAGCTTATTAATCAAAGAAAAAAATGCAACGTAATATTGCTAAAATAAAAACATACTTACAATTTAGAGGTATTCCATATTTACAACGATTTATTTTCATGGCATTCACGAAAATAAAAATACTTAACAAATAACCTTTAAATATATTTTTCTTTAATCACCTTCAAATCACTCTCATCGTTATTTGTAGATAATAAACATTTTTTCTTTTCATTAAATTTATGTCTCTAGATGATTTGAAAAAGATGATCACGCTTACGTTGAACGAATTGAAACTTTCTGGTGGCATACAATCAGATTGTTCCTTGAATGAATTCATCGACTTTATTAAAAGTTTATCCAAGCTTAACAAGCTTGAGTAAGTTTCTTGACATTAGCTTGTTTTCAAAACTTTTTATATTTGTTTTTTTATATAGTTTCTTTTTGGAGCATCACCAAAGTGTTTATTTCTTCGATATCAAGAATATATTTAAAAATATATTTTTGTTAACCTCATACATTCTCGAAAGATTATCTATCACCTCTCAAAGTTGTCATTTCCCTTTGATTCGTTTTACAAAGTTTTGTTAAATCGTAATTTTCACTTGTTTTAAAAGTTTTTGTACTTTAAGTTAATTTCATTTCGATAGTTTTTTGTTTGTTTCTTCACTCCTCTTTCTCTCTCTCTTGTTATAAGTTCAAAATTGACTCACAATGTTTATATTTGCTCTATTGAAAGAATTCAGCATTGCAACCAACAACGACCAGCTGGTTTTTAAAAGCAAAAAAAGAAATGTGTTTTTTCTTTTTCTATTTGTTCGTATTTCTTCAGCACATCAATATGGGTCGCGGTGGTGCAGTGGCTTTGATCGAGCCATAACGAACCTTAACTACAAGGTTCGGAGTTACCAAATGCCGGCGGCCCTTGAGAACCGTTCCTTTCCCCCCAAAACAAACACATTTTTGCTTCTTTTTTTTAATTGGGTGATAGACGACGACCTTTTCATAATTTTAATATTTTTTATAATTTGATTATTAAATATTAGGCATAAAAATTGGATAAAATTAAAGCATTTGTGTTGAAAATTATTACCGTAAAAATTTTAGAGTTCCCATTTTTTTGTTGTGCCTAAAAAAATATTGTGGCCTCATGTCGAAGACGTCTCCAAAGCAACCATTTTACTCGTTTCCTTCATTCTTTCAAACTTTTCTTTTTTGTCAAAAAACTAGCTTTTTTCGTTGAATTCTTCGGTCAACAAACAAAACAAACTACAAAAAATTGATTTTGATAAAGCATTTTTTGTCTATTGTTGAATATTATGTCTTTATCGGTAGTTTCTCTTTTGCCTTATTTATGTGTAACATTAATGAATAATTTGATTTCATTTTTCAGGACAAATTTACTGCAATGATGGATTGGATGTTTTCAATGAATGAAAAAGAACTCATCATTTATTTGGCTTATGCCATGATTGCTAGTGGAATTATTACATTTTTGTATATGACCATTAGTGGACAACGAGCAACCTATGGAAGATATGGAAATGAAGCATTTTTCAATCAAGTATGTTCAATTTTTCGTGTATCAAAGGCATCCGAAAGTACTACTCATTTTGAAATGAGATGCTTATAACAGAGTTATAGCTACCTTATTCATGTCATTTATTGATTATTTGAAACTAATGGAATCATTTTTAGTTCGCTGTCAATGCTCGAGTTGGTTGGTTTATTCAAGAACTTCCATCATTGGTTCTTCCTGCAATTGCTTTATCATATTATGGTCAAAATTTAACCATTGCCAAGTTCATTGCTTTTGCAATGTTTGCTGTACATTATTGGAACCGGTATGTTAATATATCTAAAGTATTCAAGAATCAACATCTCTCTTTAGAACTCTCATCTTTCCATGGTTGATTACTGGTGGCAAACCAACTCCTCCTCATCTCTGGCTTATGGGTGTTTTCTTTTGTCTTTGGAATGGATACATTCAAGGTTTTTACCACATCAAATATGCTGATTATCCAAGCAGTCATCCTCGTGAACTTTTGAGCCTTTTTGGTATTGCTCTTTTCTTTATGGGCATGTTCATCAACATTCATTCTGACTCGATCTTGCGCAATTTGCGTAAACCTGGTGAAAACGGATATAAAATTCCTCGAGGTTTGTTTCAACTTCTTTTTACAGCTTCTTTCATCACTAGTTTTTCAGGTGGCATGTTTGAATTTGTTTCGGGTGCAAATTTCTTGGGTGAAATTCTTGAATGGACTGGTTATGCTATTTATTGTCGTACGATGCCTGCTATAGCTTTTGCTATTTTCACTGCATCTAATATTGGTCCTCGTGCTGTTCATCATCATAAGTGAGTCATTTCAAGTTGAATACTATCAATATAATCATTATTATTTTTAGCTGGTATCTCTCTAAGTTTGAAGATTATCCTAAAGATCGGAAAGCTGTTGTTCCTTTGCTCATGTAATTTGATTTTTATGTTATTTTTTTGGTTGTGCATTTTCTTTAAATTCTTGTCAGTTTTCTAGTTTATGTTGTTTACTTTTCTTTGTTTTTTGAATAAAGTTCTTTTACGTTTTCGAAAGCATCTTATTGTATTGTAGTAATATTTTACACTATTTTTTCTTTTTTTTGGCAGTTGTTCACATAGCTGATTGTGAAAGAAGCTGTAGCCATTACCAGTGTTGTTCCTTGTCATTTTTCCCGCCCGTCGCCCGCTCGCCGCCCGCGGCATTTCCAAAAACTCGCCCGCGCCCGCCCGCCGCCCGCGGGCGGGCGCCTGCGGGCGGCTCGCGGGCGGGCGAAGAGCGGGCGAAGGAACATCACTGGCCATTACCATACTGTATATTTTTTAAAAGAATCTTTATAATCCGCCACATACAAAACTCATTTTGTTAATTGAAACTTTAATCATCAAAAACAAAAGAAAACAAACCTTTTTTGGCCATTATTGGATAGCCATTTATGTTTCCAACCATTTACCGCCTTTTATTTCTTTTCTTTTTTTTTCATTGGAAAGAATACTTACGTCAAATTTACTTGCATTGCCTTTCATCAAATTTTGACGGATAAAATTAAATTTGAAGCTTAAACAAACGGAGAGATTTCGTTTTTCCTTTTGCAGCATGTATGTATTTGGTTGGTTTTTTCCAATGTTTTTTATAGAGTTGCCATTTCATGTCAGTCAATGGCATTTTCTCTTTTTTTTTCTGTCTATTGAAAAGCCTGACTTTATATTATATTGAAACGTTCTTATGGCGAATTCGCCTGTGCAAGATAAAGAAAAAAAGGCGCTTAAACACAAAAATGTGGATGGATGATGTGAAGACCACTCCACAACTTGTGTATGTATCTTCTTTATCTTCACTTTTCTTTCCCTGTTCATTAAAAAATGCCAATGGCATTGCAACTTTTTTTAATGCTTTTATCGCTTTTTCGTTTGGTGTAATTATTTCTTTTTAGTCAACAGCAACAAAAAAAATCAGTCAAATCAGCAACACTGCATCAGTGAAAAAAAACCTAACGACTTTTTTTTGTGGTGGCCAAAAAAATAACGAAGCCAAACACTTTTTTTTGCTGATTTTTTATATTCTTCTTTTCCTTCTTTGAGAATGGACTAGACTGGACAGACAAGGGAGAGAGAGAGAAAGACAAGATAGAAAAAAAAGGGTGAAAGGTTGTTTGGTTGTTCTTCCTCTCTTTTTGATGTTCATATCAACCTTTCAATACATCGCCTTTTTTTCGTTTTTTTACCTTTTGGTTGGTGTTGCAAATGGCGGAAAGAAAAAAAGTTAAAGGCAAAAACTCAAAGAAAAATAATAAAAGAGTATCTTTTCAATTGTTGTTCCTAACCTTTTGTTTCTTCTGTTGTTGATAGACATGGCAGCAGCGGATAAAAAGCAGGCATGTTGAGAAATTCCTTGTGTCATACATATTATCACCATCAGCTGATTATTTTTTTTTTCTCGTTGCTTTTTGTCTCTTTGATATATGTATTTGTTGTAAAATTGATTGATCTTTAACTTTTACTTTTACGCGAATTTTTTTTTATCACACAAACTCATTCTCGTACGTTTTAACAGTTCTCCTCTTTTTTTTCAGGAATTTATTTTTTATAGTAATATCTAATTTAAAACCGCCAAACTGTTTGCCGGAGCTTCTTCAACTTTACGTCAGTCTTCTGACATGCTTAAGGGCAAAAAGAAGGATGCAAAGGTTTGAAAACAATTTTTTATGCTAAGAATATATAAATTCCGTTGTATTTTTTTTTAGCCTGATAAAGATAAAGATAAGAAGGAAAAGAAAAAAGATGATCCATCGACTTCAACCAATGGTGATCAAAGGCTTGTGCCATCAATAAAAACAGAAGATGTGGATCCCAATCAACCCAATGATGAAGAAGTTCCAGCAGATGCTCCACCACCTGCAGCATTAAAAAAGCCATCATATGTGATGGGTCCAGTTTCGCCCCAAAAAAATCGAAGGCATTCAAGTTCATTATTTAATATTAGCGCGAATCGTGAACTTCAAAAATTACCTACTTTAAATGAATCCGAACCAAATCATCGCGAAGAATTATTCCTGGAAAAAATTCGACAATGTTGCGTTGTATTTGATTTTGCAGCGGATCCATTATCAGATTTAAAATTTAAAGAAATTAAACGTGCTTCTTTAAATGAAATAATCGATCATGTTTCAAATAATCATGGAGTTTTAACTGAAGTTATTTATCCTGAAGCAGTTCGAATGTTTTCATTAAATATTTTTCGAGTTCTTTCTCCTCCATCTAATCCATCTGGAGCTGAATATGATCCAGATGAGGATGAACCTTCTCTAGAAGCTGCATGGCCACATTTACAACTTGTTTATGAATTCTTTTTACGATTTTTAGAATCACCCGATTTTCAAGCTAATATCGCTAAAAGATATATTGATCAAAGATTTGTTATCAAGGTAAGCCACATATATGGATGTCATACAATTGGTAATCAAAGACTCTTTTTTAGTTGCTTGATCTCTTTGATAGTGAAGATCCACGTGAACGAGATTTCCTCAAAACAACTTTACATCGAATTTATGGAAAATTTCTTGGCCTTCGTGCATTTATTCGTAAACAAATTAATAATATTTTTTATACATTTATATATGAAACTGAAAGACATAATGGTATCGCAGAATTACTCGAAATTCTTGGTTCCATTATTAATGGATTTGCAATGCCATTAAAAGAAGAGCATAAAACTTTTCTACTTCGTGTGCTGCTTCCTCTTCATAAAGCTAAATCCCTTAGCGTTTATCATCCACAACTTGCTTATTGTGTTGTTCAATTCTTGGATAAAGATTCATCCCTCACTGAAGCCGTGGTAAATAGTTTACTAAAATATTGGCCGAAAGTTCATTCACCTAAAGAAGTTATGTTTTTAAATGAATTAGAAGAAATCTTAGATGTTATGGAACCAAATGAATTTAAAAAAGTTATGGTACCTATGTTTCATCAAATTGCGAGATGTGTTTCATCTCCACATTTTCAAGTTGCTGAACGTGCACTTTATTATTGGAATAATGATTATGTTATGACACAAATAAATGAAAATGCTCAAGTTATTTTACCTATTATGTTTCCAGCATTATATAAAAATTCTAGAAATCATTGGAATAAGTAAGCCAATTGTGCAAACCTTTCATAAGTAAATGCCCCATTTTTTAGAACCATCACGGGATTAATTTATAATGCATTAAAATTATTTATGGAAGAAAATCAAAAGCTTTTTGATACATGTACCCAAAATTATAATAAGCAACGAGAGCAAGAGAAAAAGGTTTCAACTGAAAAGCAACGAAAATGGGAAGTTCTTGAAAAGCAAGCAAGAAATAATTCCAGCTATGATCAAGTTCAAAAGGAATTTAAAGGAACAGACACGGGCGGATTATTTAGAAGTTATGAAGATGAAAATGGTGGTGGTAATGGTGATGTTAATATTAAACTTGAAAATATCAAAGAACATTCTTTGCCATTTGTGAGTTTACTGATTCCAAAAAAAAAACCGTAATCATGGAATTGCATTTTTTTTGTTGCAATTTCTCATAAATATTTTTAAAAAAAAATAATAATTTTTTATTCTTATTTCAGAATTCTCCTGAAGCAAAAAAAGATCGAAACGTTATAAAACGATCCGAAGTTCCGCATGATCCATTAACGGATAAAGCTTTGGATTCATATAAACGCCATGACAGTTATCTTAAAACGGTTTCAAATGCTAATGATTAATACAATACATACACAACACACACACACACACACATAGAGTAATAAATCTTTCTCCTCATTCAATCATTTCTACCTTTTTTAATATTTTAATTGTATTATTACGTTCCTTCTGGTTATTAATAATTAACTAATTATTTTGAAGTTTATTATTCTTTCTCAATTTTTTTAATGGCCATAATTTGTTTTCATTTTTTTCCCAGATGCGATGCTTCTTAAAATACTTTCAAAAAAGTTTTTTGTGTTTAATTTTGTACAAGTTTTTTTTGTTTTCAATGAGTCCATATTTTTTATTGATGATGGTCAAAAACGATACCCAAGATTCTTGGAAATTAATATTACATTTGTTTTGATTGTCTCTTTTATCTTTGGTTTCTTACGATTCTTTATACGAGCGAGTATTTTTCTTTCTTTATTTTTTTGTTTTTACGAACCTCTTTTTCTTTCTTGTAATAATAGTTTTTAATTTTTCGAATAAAACTGGTGGATTTTTTTCTTGAAAAATTGTTTGATAGCAAGGAGAATAATAAGAAAAAAGCAAATTTTAAAATTAGTGCTTTATAATTTACACGTTTGACTTCGCTGTCAAATTGGTATCTATGGAAAAGATGGCCTTCAGAAGTATGGTGATTGGAATGAACCTGGAGATGGCATGGTCACCATCTTATTCAAGCATAATCGTTTCTTCCGTATCGTTATGAGTTTAATTTAATATAATATTTTTGCATTTATGATATTTGTCATTTTGATATTTTTTCATCATTATATGTTAATAAAGTTGTTTTTGTATGCATTTTTTGTGTATGTTTGCCAAAGCCTTAATTTATTTTTTTAACTAAGAAATGATTAAGTTATACTATTATTTATACTTCATCAGTATCACACATATTACAAGTTTTTGGGCACATTCGTTTCATCAAAGTTTGATAAGATTTATGAGTACAAAGAGATCGCTTTTCAATGCAATCAATTCCTAAATCCATGCAAGTGTTAGTTGAAGTTCCTGTTGATGTTGATGATGTTGGTCTTCCTCGAAATTTATTTTTCTTTGAATTTTTCGCTCGATTGTTAATGGTTTTATGCTTTTTGAAAGTTTGTTTATCATTACAAAATCCACAAGTTTTTTCACAAAATCTTTCCATAATTGAAGAATAATATTGATTTTGACAAAGTCGAAGTTTGGAATTGCAATCACTTGCATGATCACGGCAAACTTTCCGAGCTTTTAACTTTTTTGTTCGTTTAGTGGTTGTTGTTGTTGCTTTATCGATGGCTTCAATATCAGATATATGCCTTTCAGCACTTCCAACCAATTGTACCAATGAAATAGGTTGCATTGCTTCTTCTTCTTCTGATGTTGGAGAAGGCAATGACGATGGTGGTTGAAATGGTGGAAAAGTTGATGGAATTATAATTGGAAGAGGCTTTGGAGTTATTAATGGCTCCGGTGGTGGAACATAATAATCTTCATCTGATGTAGCTGGAGTGACTATGGTTCGACGAGTGATGAGTTCTTTGCAAAGATTACATGTTCGAGGACATCGTTCAATCATGACATCATGAAATGCTTGATTTTCACAAAAATGTTCTCTTTCTTCGCAATCACTTGAAATATCTAAAATTATAATTCGTGATTGTTGTTACTACATAGAAACATGATAAATTTTTAAGGATAATAGTGGTCATTGCAAAGTTGCATTTGAGATTTTTTATTTTTCCGCCAGCTAACTTTTTTTGCTAGCAATTTAAAAAGTCAATAGATTCTTTAAAGAAGCGTGCAAAAAAGTGATAAACCCTTAAAGGTGCTTGAAATTTTTAAAAGAAATGATGTAAAGTTAGAGCAAAAAATATTTGTTTTATTTAATAAGGTAACATCATTAATTTTTTGACATTCAATGTGACTTAATACTAAAAATAAAACAATCATTTAGCCACCTTTCAAAATACAAAAACTTATTAATAGTTCGCCTAATTTTGGAGCAACCCAGCATTGATGGACAAAAAATCTTACCAACACAATATGTATCAATAGCTTCTTCATCGAGCTCTTCTTCCATGGGAGGTTCCAGAATCGAATGTTCTCCATTTCCAAAAGTCAACAACCTTTCTTCCGCCAATGTGCTATTATTTGTTCCTTCAAACTCATCAAAAATACCATAAACATTAACAAATAAAAAAATAAAACAATAACAAACTTTCATGATTTTCTATTAATAAAATTTTTTCTCCAAAAACAGTAGAGAAAAAACGAGGCTTAACAATGTAAGCAAAAATTTAAAATCATTCCAAAATGTTATTTTGGGAAAACAACACCAAAATATTTCAACGAAAAAAATAGCGATCGGAGGTGTAACAAAGTCGTCAACAAAACTCAGAAAAGAAAGGTCTATCTCGAAAGTTTGTGTCC
The DNA here is from genome assembly GCA_028622995.1 of Panagrolaimus kolymaensis. Classification (NCBI taxonomy): domain Eukaryota; kingdom Metazoa; phylum Nematoda; class Chromadorea; order Rhabditida; family Panagrolaimidae; genus Panagrolaimus; species Panagrolaimus kolymaensis. The sequence goes on from JAJQJQ010000006.1 coordinate 7,763,656, forward strand.
GAAACCATTCTCACGCGAACTGCATCTCTTGAATATCCACCCTCTCGATAGAATCGTTAATGGAATTGTAAACAATCATAAAAAAGGGTTAAAGTACTTGACATTTGCGTGTAAAACACGATTTCAACAATAAAGCCTTTTTTTGCGATTAAAATAAAAAAATGGTTAGAGTCAAGGGTAAATCTTCGGAAACTTTTTTTTTATGGATTATAAAAAGCTGAAAGTATCTAAAGGAAGAACTCATATAATAGTCTTTGAATTTTTCAAAAAATTCAAGGAAAAAATAAAAACAATGCTTCATATGTACTATAGCTGTATGTGCATGTAATAGTTACTGCGATAACCAAAACTGCCAACCTTTTGAAATGTCTTTATTAAAACCACAATTAAAGAAAAAAAGTAAAAATCAACAAAATATATCATTCAAAAACGTCAAAATAACAAAACAAAACAATTAAATCAATCAGATTCACTTTCAGCTTCGGTTTTGACTTCCGTTTCTGTTGGTAAATCGGTGTCAGTATCATTCAAAGTTACAGTTTCTTTTATACCATCGATCTTTACGTCTTCTTCTTTCTTAACTGAAGCTGGAGGACCCATTGGAACACGAATTTTTAGTTGATGAGAAAGTGGAGGACGAGCGGGTTCAGCCATCAATGAGTGTTTGTTAACAGGTTTCTTATCGGCTTTAGCCTTCTTTGCTTGATTTTCAATCTCAGATTGTCTTTCTGCAACTTTATTAAAAAGTTGGGTAACACCTCTAAAAAATAAACGTTTAGATTATGTAAAAAAGAATATGAACATACTTGGTAGCAATATGAACAAGAAGACGTTCCTTTTCACGATCAGCAACAATATCAGGTTTAACCATTCCAAGTTTCAAATGTGCAACACTTTCTTTCATCTTTTTTGATCTATCAACACGGGTCAACTTCTGTTTTTGCTTTCTTGTTAGCTAAAAATTTTCATATATATATAAAATAAATGTATTGAAAACAAACATACCTTAGTTTTTGGCTTTTCTTCTTTCACTTCATTTCTAATTTGGACATTAACACCAAATTCTTTTATAGGCTTTAATGCAGTGATATTACGTTCTGATTCAGATTCTGTTTCAGTTGATTCGCTGAGCGAATTTTCAGATTCATCTTCCGAATCCGATGATGATGAAGGAGCAGCTTCTTGTAGCTTTCTTCGCTTTGGTTTCTCCGTTTTAACAATAAGTTGATCACCGCCGCCACCACCAGGAGGTCTTTTAGCAGAAACAAGAGTCATTTTAATAAATTTATAGCGTTCAAAATCTAATAATAAAAAAATTGACAAATGTTGGAAGAATGGAAAACTTTCTCGAAAATAAATAGGTCCTTAAAACTTTTAAATTAATGTTCCATTTTGCCAAAAAATTTCCCGGAAATTCAAAACTTTCAACTTTGATGAACAAAAATAAATGCTTCTCATCTTCGAATGATTTAACATACATACATAAAAAAGTGTACAATAATTTATTAACAAAAAACACACATACAAAAAAAGGAAGAATATTTTATTTCCATTCAAAGATATCCTTTAAAGTTTCTTTTTCTTTAGCATATCGTAATCTCCAAATGAGAGCAGGAATTGATAGAATTAATGAAAGTAAAAATAAAAAAGATGCAAGACCAATCGTTATCCATAAACCAAGAAGATTTGAAGATTTCTTTTCTTTCTTATTATTATTGCTTCTGTTGTTGTTGTTGGTATCACTATCATCTGAAGTCAAATTTTGTGGATAAAATATTGCTGTTTTTGGTGTAATTGAAGTTCCATTTAATGAAGAATTATCATTTGAATTTGATCCATTATATAATTTGTCAGAAATATCAGATGATCGTTGAAAAAGTTGTCGATAACCTTCATCAGCCGTTGAAGTTTGTAAAATCGTGGAGTTTGATGTTGAAATCATTGCTGGATCTAAAAAAAGATTTATTGTAAAATTAAGTTCGAGTATGAAGAAGAAAAGCAAACCTTGAAGTTCCATCATTGATGTTGTTGATATTATTATATTCAGCATAATAAATACGTAGATTCTTAGGCGATGTAACAAACGCATTTTAACTTTTTCATTTCATTGATGTGTGTGTTGAAGAAGAAGAAAAAAATTGTTTCGCGTTTTTTTGCGGTAAAAAATATTTGCATATAATTTATTTTTTTAGTTTTCTTTTCAACGCTATTGGCGATGATGATGAATTGTTATTCTTCGTTTTTTCTTCCTATCATCAATAAATCATGGAAATTGATCCAACTTGTTTGAAAGAATATTCTGATGATATTTATATTGATAATGCAATATTTTTTAGTGTTTATGTGTAAGTCTTTGTTTTAGATTTTTGTTCAATTTTATTTGTGTAATTTTTTAGCTCTTCATTAATATTTGCTGCTCTACTTGGTTATGGTGGATCATATTTTATTACAATTTTATATTTTTATAAAAAGAAAAAAGAAAAGTTTGAGCTTGAAGTTGAAAATGCTTTAAAGGTTCGTTGATTATGATTTCGTAAAATCCTTCATTCTTTATTTTTTTAGAAACAACAACCATTGAATGCTGTTGCTGATGATAAAGAAGCAAATAATCTTTTCGATAGTTCAAGTGCACCAAAGAAAATCCGAAAAAATGAAGCAACTGCTCCTCCTCCAAATCCGAAAGATGTTGTTCCAATTAATCATGCATCAGCTCCTCCAAATGCTTCGGTTCCACCAAAGAAAAAGTAATCATCACTATTATTATTTTCTATTTATTATTTCATTATTTGTTTTAAAACATATGTAATATACAAAATAAACAAAACAAAATATGTACACAAACAAGTTTAAAAAAAGTTATTATAACTCAATTTATTAATGGTTAGTAAAAAGTAAAACAAAAATGGAAAAGATTCTTTACGTTCAAATAAATGTTTCTTTAAAAATAAACCCGAGTATTTTAAAGTTTAGAAAATAAAAGCTTTTTCCTCTTCAAAGTTCATTACGTTTCCCATAAAAGTCCAATTTAGTATCGCTGCAAGTGACGCCATGATGAGATGTGATATTTTGATACTTTCCACAACAATTTGTCGATGCTGTTGAATTTTCAGCTGTTTGAGAAACAAATGGTTGAACATAGCATGGAATTTTGAATTGGGTGGTTGAAAGTTCGTTGATAGCAGAATAAGTTGCAGCTAAACCACCGAAGAAGCCAACGGCTAAAAACATAAAAGATTAGTTTGAACCATTAGATCATGTCAAAAACCTACCAACAATGATTCCAGAAATAATTAAAGCTAATTTTGGAGCTTCTTTTACCATTTCTGAGAAGCTTAAAGGTTCAAAATCCTTTTCATCTTGATATCCTCGAGCAATTTTCATTTTCTCTGCTTTTTTCTCACCAGATATTAGGAATACATAGAAAATAGGAGGAAGAATTAAGCATGTTAAAGCAAGAGTAGTACCACCCATAAGATCAAGCAATGGACCAAAAGTTGGAACAGATTCTGCAACAAAAGCTACTGCCATCATCATTGTTGTACGAACAAGAACACGCTTGATACCAAATCCTAAAAATACCATATGAGTTAATGAAAAAAAGAGAAGAGAAGATTAAGGATCACGTATAAGCTACATAATTAGAATATTAAACTAACTTTGTGGCACATTCAATAAATCTTCAATTTCTTGATTTAAAGGATTAAAAATAATTGTTAATGTCAAAATGCAATGTATGGTAATAAGTAAATTCACAGCTTGTTGAATCCATTGAGTTTGAATTGAATTAATAACAGAATCACGAAGTGAATCACCATAAGTAACATAACCCATAATACATACAGGAGCATACATGCATAATAAAACTAAAGATAAATGAATATTGTAAAGCTGCAAATAAGAATAAAAAAAACATACTTGCAAATGCGAGAATAGTGCTTTTATTAAATTCAGATGGTTTTTTCATATCATGTTGAATTGTAGGAAAAGCTGAATGACCACCATATGAAAATAGAAGAGTACCAAGACCAAGGAAGTAATTGGTTATTCGAAATTTGGGAGTATGAAGATCTTTATGACATTCACCGAAATCAATAGTAGATCCAATAAGAATGAGAATGATGGCACAAGCAGTTGTAAACATAGCAAGAACAACAGCCCACCAGAAATCTTGGGGAGATTTTAAGAATAAAATTGGCATCAAACAAACAGCAACAATCATAATGACATAACAAAAGCTTATTTCGGCATCAGAGAAAGATTTGATGGCGTCATGGATGTTTTTCGCAGAAAGTAACAAATACACCACAGCAATTCCAAATTGAGTTACATCAATACATACAGAAACAAGAGTCTTACAAAGAGGTCCCATTGCCCGATACGCCATTTCAGGATAAGGCTAAAATTTGGAGGATCCATTTGTTAAAATACAAAAGCAAAGTAATGTAACACACTTTTCGACAATGTGATCGATATTCAGGCCATCGACGTATAAGAATATTCCACGAAGATCCAAGCATAAATGATGTAAACATGGTTAAAACATTCATAATCAAAAGAAAAGCCATTCCAAAGATAATTCCTAAAACATTTCAAAAACAATTTTGACATGAAATAACTAAAAAAACAAAACGAACCTACCTAATTGGATCATGGCAGTCGGCAAAGCTACCAACCCTCCTCCCGCCATATCACCCACCACAAATAATCCTGTAATAGGCCAACTTAAACCTTTCTTCTTTTCAAATACTCCATTTTCAAATGTGTAATCAGGATGTTCGGATGCTCCAGAAGATATACTTTTATTCGTTTGTGATTCGTCCAGTTCAGAAAGAAGATGATCAGATTTTTCTTTGATGGATGTTAATGGAAATGAATTATTTCGGGTTTTGTAAGTACCTTTTTCCATTTTTGTCTGAAAAAGTTAAGAAGTTAGTCAGCGAAAAAAATGCAACACAAATAATGACAAGGAAAAAAACTATCGCGAACTCGAAAACAATTACCAGCACAAATCATTTAGAGTACTCGGCGCGCTTTCAAAAAATACAAATATTTTAATTTTCTTTTTCTTATTTTCATTTCGATAAGCAAACCTTGTTTTAGAAAAAATATTTTTCATCTCAAGAAAAAATCATAGCTGTAACTCCGGCGGCGACGCTGATCTTTAGAATTGAAAGAAAAAAAACTTTGAGTTATTATTATTTTAAAGAACATTAAAGTTTATCTTTATTAAAAATCTAAGAAAAACATTTTCCTCCGTTTTTAAAGAAGTTAATAAAAAAAGAAGTAAAAACAAATAATTTTATTCATTGTAAAATATTCATGAATGCCTTGTGATAAAAAATAAAAAAAACCTGCTTTGATATATTTGAGTTAATTAATTTTATTCCAAAAATACCCAACGGTAGAGCAAAAAGTGTAAAGAAAAATCAAAAGTTTAAAATATATGGGAACTTCCTTTTTGTTGGCGACCGACAGATCGTCTGATTTTAAAGATAAAACTTTGCTTGTTTTTGAAGGCGTGGGTATCAGTGAATTGTAGAAACTATCGCTTCAAACGATCATTTTATGCTAACGGTAATGCCTTTTATTGAAGTGAACATGATGCACTTGTAAGAAAATTTAATTTATTGTCTATCAAGAAGCAGAGTTTAAAAGATTAGCAAAAAAATATCTAAACATTCTGGAAATTTTGTTGGAAGCGAAAAGGAAATTGGTGAATTCAAAAGCAAAGAACAAAGAAATAAAAATTAAGGGAAAAAGAGACATTGATCTTTTTGAGCTGTAGGTTGGTAGCATCATGATGATTGTTATGATGGTTACATGGTTGGAAGGTTTCTCTTACTTTTTTTTATAATAAAAAAGTAGGTGATTGAATGATATGATGAATAATGATAAGGTCAGAATGATGAGGAATTCTTGCCCATTTTTTTCTTCGAGGAATAAAAAAGGTCGGAGTTTTACTTCGGTTTCATTATGACGGCCATTAAAATCAATTTATGCTTTTTTAACTTTCTTCTATCAAACATCAAAGACAACGGAAAGAAGAAGCTGTCAGGACATTCCAAAGTTTATACGTGAGCAAAATCAATAGCGAAAAAATAAAACAAAAAAGCGTGAAAAGTAAATTTATAGAATTAATGAAAAAAAGGTGTAAAAAATTGGCATGTATATTTTTTGGGAAGCTTTAAACTTACATTAGCGATTCTAATACTGGCCTGTAATGTAATAATTAGGCAATAAAAAATGTTGCGATTAATATAAAAATCGTACTTTACATAGCAAAGTTTCAAAGCTTTAATCTTTTTTATTTTTTTATTAAGCAAAGAACATAGCGACGACAACTTCAAAAAAGTTTTCGGCCAAACTTGAATTATATTTTTGATTTCCCCAAAATGGCCGCTTTATTATTATATTTTATAGTCAAATTGAGGTTAGTTTATTCAAGTTATGGGTGGCGTCACTTGGAATTTTACGGCCACGTAACAACGTTCCATACCCCTCATTTTTCTTGTCACATTTTCCGCGCAATTTTTGTTTTATAAAAAACTTGAAACATCTCAGCAAAATTCTACTGCTAGTTTAATGACAAAAGTAAATTAATATACATATATCAAAACGACTCGATTAAAATGGAACAGTTATTAGTTATAACTATTTATAAAACTCATTCATAATCAAAGAGAAACATTTTCATTGATGGACCATGCACTTTTATAAATCAGCCAAAAAAAGTTCCAATAATGCTAAAAAAAGAAGTGAAAACACAAAATGAATACTAAACAAATGACTGATTCACTAAAAATTACGATTAAATATCATCAACAGAAACAACAATAACAATGACGTCGACACCGCCCAAAAATAAATAAAAATAATCCAACTTTTTGATCTCTTCGTGTCTCTATCTTTTTCATCAAAAACAAATTTCCATCCTGAATTATGCATGTATGTTTTTTTTGTTAAATAAAAACAAACTTTTCTCCTCGGTAAACGTCGTCAGATTCTTTTTTATTTTATTTTTTGATTTTTGTTGTTTCATTGATATATTTAAAAAAGGGACGGATGAGAAAGAAAAACAACAAGAAAAAAATAACATACATAAATGTTAGGAAATTTCTTTGTAGTTATAGCAAACATATGAGAGAGAAAGGAAAACATGAAATGTGATGAGAGAGGATAGTTAGGTGTTAGTTAAAACGACCAAAAATAACACGATTAACAAAAAGAAAACGAGTCGCGATTAATATTAGTAGTAACAAACATGATAGAGGAGGAAAAGGTTTAAATGAATGTGAGGTATTTTTATTTTTTGTTGTTGTTGAATCATTGGTGTCTTTTGTGTAAAACAATAACAAAACAAATAAACAAAAGGCTTGATTTTTTTTACAACTCAAAAAATATTTCCAATTATAATATTTTTTGCTCGTCTTCAGCTTGAAATAGCTTCTTTTATTGTGAATGAATGGCTGCTTGAAGCCAAAGACAATGTCCTAAAACTCTATGGAAGAACGGGGAATTCAACAATGAAAGGAAAAATCTAAATCAAGGCTTTTGATTTTTTTGATGATAAAAAGCAAAACAGAAATTCTTTAATTTCTAAGCCTTTTATGGTTTTGTTCTTACAAAATTTCTAATATTTTTGACGAGAATTTCTCAACAATCCAATGTCAAAAGGTTGAGCAAAAAATGGATAATCTTGGTTAACTTTGATACCATAACAAATGGCATCGGCTTTCGATGAAAAAATAATAACTTCTCTTATATCCCCGAAACGCAAAAAGACACAGTTAACATATTTACAGAAACAAAAAATTTATTCACAAGAAAATAGAAAAACATTACAATTTACCATTTATTGCTAAAATGAACGTAACCATCGCGTCCGGCAAAATAGTGATCAATAAATTTCTGGGATTCAAGAGTTCGACAGCATTCGATAAAACCACCAATATCAAAGAGTGAGAAAGAATAGAAGTAATTCAATGAGAAACTATAAATGCAAACAACATTATTTAGTAAAGAAAGGAAAGTACCTACTGAAAAGAATCAAGATTTGATAAGCTTTTAATAAAGTGAGATAATTCATCTAAAGAACAGCCTAATTGTATGCCACCGTAAAAGTCCAAATGTTTCAATCCCGGGTTGATCATCTTCTTCAATTCATCTAAAGACATGCAACGAATACAGAGATCAAGAAATTTGATTGAATCAAAAGTAACAGGTAAAGTTTGAAGTAAAGTTTGAAGAACATGAGCATGAGTAACTTCTTTCCAATTCGTAATTTGAAGCGCGTTCATAACAGGAATTTTTCCTTTGGACGATGAAAGATTCACTCCATTGCAGTGCTCATTTTCATTACAGTTACAGAAAACAGTGTATATGCAAGTTGAATCATCCATATCAATTTCAGCTGTACTAATCAAATGACAGCGTTTTGAAAGGCTTCGAGTTGATGTATTAATTTCAGCAAACGTTTTCAACGTTGAAGGATCACAAATTTCGGCAAAACGCTTCTGAATTACCCATGGAAGACCGTCGAAATCAAAAGTTGTTTCTTCTTCAACAATAGGTAACTTTTCTTCCAAATCTTTTGTTGAGCCCGTTGGTTCCATATCATCCATGTTTGAATCATTCATATTGAGGCAATCAGGAACTATGTAAAAGCCTAAAAATAAGAAAAATTAAATCGACAATTTAACAAAATTCAAGAAAAAAATAGAAGATTGGTTTTGATTTATAAAAATTTATAAAATGAAAGAACGAAAAAGAAAATGCATCGTATCCCGCTTATAAAAAATCCCTGTAAGATTATGCTATGTTCAAATTTTTATTATCCAAAACTTTCTGCTTCTCTTTGATTTCGATACAACTTTTTATCTCAAACTGTTAAATGCAGTAAAATAAGCTTAAATAAACAAAGGAGAAGGTTAATCAAAAAAATAATTTATTTTATCGAGATACAGATTGAAAATTTGCCAAAGAAAATTCATTATGAAATGTGTTAATTCTTCTGTTGTTGTTGTTTTCCGATGACGCTTGATGATGAAAGGATTTATGCTTCTATTTCGGTGGAGGTGGAGGAGGTGCATCACCAGGACCAAAGTCAACTTGTTGATATTGATCATCAGTTTCTTCATTCTTTTCATCATTTTTCTTTTCCTCTTTCTTTGAACCCTCTTTCTTTGAACCATCTTTCTTTGAACCATCTTTTGCTTCCTTTGATTTTTCTGGCTTGGCATGATTTGAATCAGCTTTATTTGCAGCAACAGGAGGGTTGTCCTGAAAATAAAAAAAAAGTTTAATTAGTATGTCTTCAATCGCTTTAGCTAGCTAGTATAACATTTGCAGTTGATCCTTGTGTAAAGTTACTTACCGTTTTCACATTTGTCTTTTCACCTTTCTTATCATCCTTTTTTTCATCCTCTTTTTTCACTTCTTTTGATGGCGGTGGTGGCGGTGGTGGCGGTGGTGGAGGAGGAGCATCAGCTGGCTTTTTCTCTTCAGGTTTCTTTTCAGCACTCTGAAAAAAAAAATGATTTCATTAAACGTGTAAACAAAGTAAACCTTAAAAACACTTACATTTTTTCCATTATTAACCCCTGTTTTGCTTCCATCTTTCTTTTCAACAGCAGCAACTGGCATATGTAATGGAGCTGGATTGGAGCATGCAGATTCAACTGGTTTCTTCTTCTTCTTTGTACATGTAATCATAACAGATATACTTAGAATTGTTATAACAGCTCCAGATGTTGCAGCAAGTTCCATCATCATATCTCCATTCATTCTTGCGACCGGTGGAAACGAGTTCGAGCCAATGCAACTAATTTAGAGAAGACAAAAATTTTCTCATTTTATGAAGAAAAAAGTGTTTGCAATCAAACCACTCATGCAAATTTTATGCTCGCATACAAAAGTTTTGCATTCGCGTAATGGTAATTGCTAGTGCGTGCAGTTTCACATAGACGCCATTCATGGGAAAGTTGCAAAAGAATAAATGAAGCGGTGATAAGTTTCTGGCTATTTACTTTGAATAGTTTTATTGTTTAGAGACTTTAAAAATGGCTTCTAATAGGTAAAATGATGTGAACGTTTGTGTCAATTTATTTTAAGAAAAAGTTTTATTATTTTTTTTCATACATGAAATTCAATTTATTCCTTCTTACTCTTCTCTTTTCTAAATCCTAAGATACTCAACAGTTTTCTAATAACTAACGCAATAGTTTTCCAAATAATAAACATAAGCAAGCCAATTATTCCAATTACTGTTGCATAAACATCAATGTTATAATAAGTGATTGTATCCAATTGAGCACCCATGGGTCTTAAGTTATCAAGAGTATTGAATTCTGCAATAAATTCAGTCCAACGAACTAAAAGGATTTCAGGTGAAATGGGTTTTTTAAGAACCATTTCATTCATATTTTTTACAGCTTTTAAATATTTTGTATCGAATAAGATTTTTTCCAATGCTGCAACAATATTTTCTTCATTGAGTTCATATTTAGTTAAAACTATTCCAAACCCATGTTTTTCTGCAATGCGTCCATTTCGAAATTGATCGCCCATGAGTGGAATGACAATGAGAGGGCGAGCGGAGAGAATGGCTTCTTGAAGACCATTAAAGCCGCCATGAGTTATGAAAGCTCGAGTTTTGGGATGTTCTGAATTTTAAAATTAATCATCCGAAAAATAAAAGAACGAAACTTACGAAGAAGATCAACTTGTGGAAGCCATTTGGAAAGATGAACATTAGTGGGAGGTTCAAGATCATTGCCATCATAGCGGAAGAAAAATTGAGTTTTAGGGAATCTAGCGAATGCTTTCATAAAAGCTTGCTTCCATTCCATTGGCATTAAAGTTGCATTTGCATTTGAACCAAAAGTAAAAACCGCAACACTTTCAGCTTTATCAACCTTTTCAGAATATTCTTTTTCAAGGGGTTTCGCTGATGAAGGTTTCATTCCAAGTCCACCAATATTAACAATTTTGTGCAAAGTTGGTCGAGGTATATCATATAGTTCATTGCTATTAACAAAAACCAATGAAGCATTTTTAGCAATATCAACAACATCAGGAAAATCAGCACCAAAATGTTTACGAAAAATTTTATTTTCAGCATCAGCATTTATTTTTCGAGTCATATATGGAGTTATTGTATGTCCAATAATGGATTTCAATCGTTGAGTAAAAGTTAAAGAATCTCCCGCATCACTCATTATTGCTAAAAAAAATTACATGGATAATTTTAGGGTTTTAGAGAAAATGGTCAGGTATCTTACGTGCAACATAGCTTGCAGGCATTGGTAATCCCATATAATTACCAACATAATCCATTAAAGTTCCAGAATTAACCCAAACCCAACTTTTAGGTTTAACAATATGAATCAAACCAATGGGGCAGAAACTGTACATATGCGAAAAAACTACATCAAAGTTAGCTGCTTTGAAACGCTCAATAAATTCTTTATTAGTAATAATTTCTAAAACACCTCTAATTTTCTTCAAAGCTTTTAAGAAATTTTCTTACGTTCACATGATTCATGCATAACACTAATTAATTTTTGCATAGCTGCCCATTTATCCGATCTCAAATATGACCACATTGATACATCCGTAAATGTCATAGCAGAATGTTGAGCTTTAACCCATTCATAATCAATATGTTTAAGTAATCCATTAATTTTCCATTCATCTAATCCAGGTTTTGAAGGAGTTTCAATATCTTTACCATATAAAAGAGTTTTGAGTCTAATCAAAGTTACATTATGTCCAGCATCAGCAAGAACTTCTCCAACTCTTTGATTAAAAAGAACCTAAATAATTTTCTTCTGCAAATGACTTTGGCAAGAATTTGAACTTACTTGACTTCCAGACATATCCGGCACTAATATCGCTATTTTATATCCATTTGCGGTTGAAATAAATAATAATAAAAGAAAATTTATTGTTGATAACATTTTTAAGGAGAAAAAAACTCCATACTTCCATCATTTTTGATTTGACTCTTTTATACTTTGCGCGAGACATCGTCTTCACGTAGTCACTTTTCTTGTGATGGGCTACCTTTTTATTTTTGTGTCTCACAAAGGTTAACTAACTTTAAATTTAATGCAGCCTTTCAATTTTTTTGTGCACCTACCTGATTTCTTTTCTCAGTGAATTACATGCGTTTGCACAAAGTTTGATCAAAATCAAGCAAAAATAAGGGGACACAAACTCATCATCGTTGATTACAAGAGAGACACATACATTTTAAAGGCAAAAGTGTAGTTAGTTTTTTTTCTTAAAAAACGTGTCCAAATTATCAACTATCACAATAAACGCAAAACAAAAGTTTTTTTAAAATTGTAGCGATGAGTGTTGTTTTCTATTGTCGCACTAACGCTAGCCAAAATATTGTTCGCTAAGAAAATAGCAAAATAAGATGAAAAAGCTAGAGAATAAAGAATGAAATTTATTGAAAAAAAAATCAAGTAATTAAACAAAAGAAGAAATATAAAATACATTAATAGAGACAAGAATTTAAACACATGAATCACATTGCAAAACATAAAAAGATGAATACAAAAATTTAAGAAAGACGTGAGTTCAAAAAGCAAGAAAAGCAAAGATCATCAGCCATTAGTTGTTCTTTTCTAATGCAATAGAGACATCGTCACGAACACATTCATCAATGTGGTTCAAAGCTTTGAGAACTTGACCACGTTGAAATATATCATCAATGTTGAAGGATAAAGCACAGGTGGAACGAATCAAAACGAAGCTGAAATATAAGAATCGTTATAAACATTATCGTTAAAAAAGTATGAACTTACAAGAATTTATCAAGTTTCAATAAACCACAAACGAAACCAAGGAAGTCGACAAATGGGCAATCAGATTCAATTCCACCACAAAATGTGAATTCCTTCAATCCAGGATTGAACAAAGATTTCAAAAGATCAAAATCAATATTTCCAATGACGAGTTCGAGATGTTTGATTGAATTGAAGGCAAATGGCAAATTTTCAAGAAAGTAAGCGTCGATTGTTTCCTTTGACTTTGAAATTTTGAGCATGTTCATAACTTGAATTTTCTTTTTGAAAGTTTTGATTGAAGACGCAGAAACGCCATTACAAACTTCATTCATGGTACAGTAACAAGATAGAATACATTTACAGCCATCATCTTTGATTTCAACACGTTCAACAGCATGACAGCGTTTAGCAAGATTTCTGGTATCAGCATTGATTCGAGCAAACGTCTTCAAAGTTGCAGGATCACAAACTTCAACAAAACGTTTTTGGAAACGATATGGAAGACTTGCGAAGTCGAAGGTTGTCGAGCCACCAGATGACAAGTTCATATTCTTGAGAGTTGATTCCATAACATCTATCTTTGAATCACTCATATTGAAAGACCACAAATGAAGCTGATGAATAAAATAATTGATTGAAACAAACAAGATTGAAGGTGTTCAAAATGAAAACTTTTTACAAACAAAAAAAAATTAGCAAGAGAAATGGAAGAGAGAATGAAGTCTCTCACATCGCATACTTTCTTGCTAAAAGATAAATCTTGGCGCCGTATTTGAATATCTTTGATGGCTGTTTATCGAAGCATTATTTGGTATATCGCATAAACTCACTTTTTGGAATCTTTCAATTTCTCCAACCAACTTTTTATTGTGTTGGGTTATTAGCAAATTTATTTATGACAAATACATAAAAAATAAAATAAAAAATGTGAAACAAGGCTTTAAATTTTTGGTTATCGTCGAACAAGTTGAATAGTTTTTGGTAGTTTTAATCCTTTTCGAATTTGATTAATTGACAAACGTTGATTGTTCAAAAATCCAAGATAAGCGCATTCAGAAAGAGATAAAACTCGATTCATTTGCATTGTCAAAGTATCTTTGTAACTCATAAATACATATTCATCGCTAACATAAAATTTTAGATTATTCAAGCCGAATGGATTTCTAACTTTTGGAGGTTTAAAATTTACGAGATCATTCTTTTTTGTTAATCTAAAAGTTTGACATATTTAAAAAAAAGAAGTCTATAGGAAGAAACAACTAATTTTTGCTTACGTAAAATTATTATGCTTTAATTTAATATTGTAAGTCGTAAAATTATTGTCACCGCTGCTCCAAATAATACATTCAAACTTATCACATTTTGTTGTGTAAAAATATATTTTGTATGCTTTTGAAAGGACATCGGATGAAATATCCGAGCAATCATCAAGTGTATGAACGATTTCAGTAAAGCCATCATCTAAAAAATTAAATGAAGTTACTCATATTTTATGAGTTTTTTTTCCTACCCTCATCATCTCTAACCAAAATCAATTCATCATTATTAATAACAGCGATATTTCCATCATCGGTAATAGCAATGTTGCTAGAAATTAATGGAAATCCATAATCCTCATTAACATGTGGATAATCATCAGAAAATTCAATGAAAGAATCAATAATTTCTGGAATGGAATAATCGATTTTAAAATACATTGTAGTTAAATAATTTTCTGAATGGGTTAAAACAATGGATGATTCATCGGAATGTTGATAGCGAAGGGTAGAATTTTGACATACATTACATATCTCAGATGCTTGTAATTCGTACATATCATTATCTCCGAAAAGTTCTTGACAATCAACTTCGATTGTTCGACCAGTTACAAAATCGAGTTTAATGAAATTAAATTTTTTATTTCCGGTTCCATAAAAAATTAAAATTGAATTTGAAGCCATGGAATAAACTGAAATCAATGCTTGAACACATTTGGAGCATTTGGAAATGGCAAGGTCACAATTTTTAAACCAAAATAATTCCCATTCTCCTATATCAATTAATTTCTTACGATATATTCGAAGCGCTTCTTCAGTATCCGCCGAAATATAAATATAATCATCTTTAACGCCAATAACGTTTGAAGATGCTGAGAAAAGTTTGCTTTCAATGAGCATCTTTTTTCATCGCTGCTGCCAAAAATATTTTTAAAAAAAAATTAAGAAAAGCTATCTATGGCTGCTTTTATTGATGATTCATTCGCTCGCGATGTTTATGAGAGAGAAACCAAGCCAAAATAAAAAATAAAAGGTTGCAATCAATTATTGGTCAAAACAATAACTTCGCCTAAAGGTATAGCCGCAAAATATTTTTTTGTTTCAGAGTCAAGAAAATTATGGATTTGGTTTGGAATAACTAAAGTCAAAATAACAAGAAATGTGCCATATTTTGCATGAGCAATAATACCTTGAACACACACGAAACTAATCCAAAAATATAGTTCAAATATCACTAACATTCAAAATCCTCCACCACAGAATAAGTACAAAAAGGTATGTTTATAATCAATTTATTTAAAAACAAAGCACAACAACCTTAACAATTAATAAATAAGAGGTTGTGCATTAAAATCAACAAAAATCAAGTTAGCTTATAATTTAAAAAATACAAAAACTTAGAGTAATACAAAAATAAAAATTTAAAATACTCTATCAAAATATGCTAACAAAATAAAAAACTAAAATAATATTAAATTAAATCCAAATGCGTTGAATTTGAGGAAGAATACGACGAATTGGAGGACGAGGTTGATCGATTTGACATGCATGTTGAATACGATAACGAGGAGCAACACGATGTTCAGTTGCATGAGGAACAAATGGAAGTTGCTGAAAAATGAAAGGTGAAAAGATAGTAAGAAAAATGAGTCTAAAAGTTAACTTACACGAGTGCTATCACCATTACGAACATAAGGAAGATGATGTTCATTGGAACGGAAAGGTGATTTGTAATGAAGGATGTCCCAACAACGTTCACAATAATACTGAAGGCAGTTAGGTTCAGCACAGAAGTATGTTGCATAACGATGTTGGCAACGTTCACCACCACAAGTAGTACACATTTGTTCATCCATGATGTAAGGCTTGATGTCGATACGCTTGTTTGAACCACAATGAGGAATATGAATGAAGCGACCAGCCATAGCTTTAACATAATCAGCACGTTTATCAAAGACAACACGAGCAGCACCTTTGGGATAACGAAGTTCAGGATCGATGTCGATGCTAGCATAGATAACTTTTCCATATTTCTGTTCAAAGACATCAACAATGTCAACTAAAAATGCGCTAAATTTAGTAAATACTAGCAGAAAAGAGCAAGAATACTTACTAGCACGAGTTGGACGAGGAACACCACCAATGAAGACAGTATTACGAGCATCAAGCAAAGCAGATGGATCAGGCATATAAACATAATCATTTAGTTGCCATGGACGTACTTGAACCTAAAGCAAACGCGGTAAATATTGTTGGAGTACAACCAAAAGAGTAGCTCACAGCTTTACGAGAGACATTGCGAGTACTCATGCAGATGAAGAACCGTCCATTATCGGTTTTGCAAGCTTCTAATAGCTTGTGAACAGGAGATTCACTTCGATAAATCAAGAAGACATAACCAGAAGTTTGGCGACGATCTAAAAAAGATGAAGTTATAAAAGAAATAAAAGAATAAAAGTTTTACCATTCATACTTAGAGATTTCTCTCCACTATCTGAATGACGACGAGGCCAATCAATTGTCATACGACCAAAACGACTGAAGGTTCCGAGGATATCATCTTCTGTTGCATCAAAAGGTAGACCACCAACAAAAACTTTTCTTGAATAATAAGGTAGCAACATAGTTTACCAAAAGTTCAGCAGAATAAATTGATAAAGAATGGATGATTTTGATTGACCAAACGTTGATTTTATACCTTTCTAAAGCAAAATTAGTTGATTGTTTACGTAAATTTTATATTCGAGCTAAGAGGAAGCAATTTAGTTCTCATTCGCAAAATCAAGAATGGTGGACACGAAACAAAACAAAAAAAGGAGGATGCTGCATGAATAATAGAATACTACTGTATAAAAGTTCGTGTCAAAAGTTATCGCGTTTTCAAAAAAAAATTTCTTCGATTGGAAGTTTGCTTGGAGCATAAACCTTTTCAGTAAATTTTGCTGTAAAAGTAACCGAATTCCAGCTACAAAAATACATACATATGTTGTTTTAATGCCATTTCCTAAGATATTTTACTTTTGTTTACAATTTAGTGTTGTTTCCAGTTGTTAGTGAACCTAGTGAAAGGCATTTTCAAAATAGTCAAGAAAATATTAAGATTTTGTTATTACACATCTTTAAACAAGCTACATAGTTTTAGATTCTTTGCAAACATAGTTAGTTTATATCAATGTTATTAATTTCTGCGAGTGAACACGTTTTCAAAAAGCTTCTAAATCATCCTCTTAATAACTAATTTTTATGCATAGAGAAAACGTTTATTCAAAAAACAAAATCGATAAAAACAAAACAAATAAAAAGACTAACAAGAAACAATAATGAAGATTACAACATAGTTTTAAAAGAAAAAGTTGAAGACGTAATTTGAAATTCGAGAACCACTTGAGATCCAATCTGTCGAATCTTACGGAACAAATCTTTGAAGTTAAATCCCAAGGAACTTGTAGAACTTATCATAGTGAAACTGAAAATGCAAACATTGAAAGGGTTTTTGAGAACAAAAGTAAAAAAAAAACAAACTTTAAATTTTCCAGTTTTGAGACACTTTTAATAAAATCCAGAAATTCATACGAGGAACAGTTAGATTCAACACCACCAATAAATTTCATACTTTTCAATTCAGGAGTGATTAGCTTCTTCAATTCATCAAGGTTCATTTGCCTAACTTTAACATTGAGCCGTTCAGTTGAAACACAGATAATGGTCATAGTTTGAAGAACGTGAGCATCTTTTAAGACTTTGATTGAATCTCTGATTTTGATTTCACTCATGCGAAGTTTGCTTTTGATTGAAGAAAGATTGAAATCAGGACACAATTCATCATCATTACAGTAACATAAGATGGTCCATTTGCAGATTGAAGATGATTTGGCTATTTTAGCTTTATCAATAACATGACATCCACGAACTAAATTTCTTGTTGAAGCATTGATTCGAGCAAAAGTTTTTATTGTTTGACCATCACATATTTCAACAAAACGACGTTGACAAACAGGCGGAAGAGAAGAAAAGTCGAAGGTTTCTTTTGGTGGACGTTCTCTTAATATAATTTTGAAATTCTTCATAGCTCGTCTAAACGGGCTTAGTTCCATGCCATTCATATTTGGAGCACACATGATGAGAGAATTTGAGACGAAAGTGAAAAATCTAAAACAAAAAAATGGTTGAGAAATTTGTTACAAAGTCAAAAACGCGATTATAAAAATGAAATAAGAAGGCTTTCATTCGATTACATTGCAAGATGGATTCAATCGACTCGAGAGCGTACATATTTTCACACTTATGTTTTTGGCGCGCGCGCAATAATCAAAGGGATATTGCTCTATATAACTAAATTTGAGCGGCAAGATGGATTTTGCTTTAAAAAAAATTGAAAATTATTGCTTTTCTTCAAATCACAAAATTATTTTCCAAGTTATCTGTTACTCATTATTTAATTTTACAGTTGCTAATAACTCTATAACATCAGCTTCGAGGATATCAAAAATTAATTTTTTATTTATCAAAAAATGGGGATGTGTAACCAATTTAAAAACAAAGCATAAGTAAATGTACAAAATTAAAAATCCCCAAAATATTTATTTCATTTCATAAACTTTTTCTCGGCGGTAAACAATTTCATCCAAAAATGGATCTGCTCCAACACCCGTATTATTTAAACGAGTCAAAGAACTTGAATGATCGCTTGTAACTGAATCCACGCTAGGAAGTTTCATGATATTAAGTTGTTGAAAAGTTCGAATGAGAGGTGCAGGTTTTTTAGAAGAATTTTTTAATAAATCTCCCGCAGATCGAGTTTTTCCAATATCTCCTAACATTTTCTTCGCCTTTTTACCACATCTTGGAAGATCTTCAAATGAATCAAAATCTTCCGCCATTTTAGGATATGATTGAGTTGAAGAATGTGATTTAGTGCTCGTATTTGTTAATTGACTATCAGTACGTTCCAAATTTTTTTGAGTTTTTGATGCAATTATTTCTTGTTCACTTGAATATCGAATTGAATTGGAAACTATAAAAAAATAATGTTGATGAGCTAGCTTAATATTATTTGAGTCATACATATGCGTTTATGCTTCTGTGTCTTTGTAGTGTAAAAAAAATAGAAAGGAATTCTTTTTAGATAAATTTCTGGGAATGACCTTTTAATTGTGCTTGAATCATAGGGGATTTACGATGATTCACATGGGGCTTAAAAAAGAGCGAAAACTAATTTAGAATTATGCAAAAAAAGGTTATGTTTTTCAGAAAAGTTTTTTGAATACAAAAAATAAGCAAAAACATGTTTTTTGGATTTAATTGGGCATATTTGGTACGGTAGTTTATTGTATGTAGTTTCCGCGAGTAAAAAAACTTACATAGTTTGGTTGCAGGTTCAATGAGAATTTCTCTAGCTTTAGCATTGAATCCTCGATGAGGAGCTGGATTTTTAACTTTTTTGGATGAACGATTTGTTGTGGAATTTGTTTGGACTTCGGTCATTTTTGTTTTGTTTTTGAGGAATGTGGCAAACTTTTGTAAAGATTTACTTCTTAAAAGTTAATTAAAGTAAAATTTATAAACGCAAACACGTCAAATGTAATAGATGCTTATAAAAGCGTGAAAAATTAAAATTAAGAAATTACATTTTTAAAGATAAAAATAGAAACTTTTAGGTAACAAAAACGCGTGATTATAGAGATCTATTTATGGTTTAAAAATAAGATGACAAAAAGCTTCATTTATACTTTATTAAAACAATTTTTTCTTCTTCAAATTTTGCAATGCAACCTTCATCCTTACTAACATAATATGGCTTTTCAAAATTGTATTCACTTTTCAAGTAAAAGATGAATGCACCCAAATGAACTCCATTTTCAAACACCTCGAAACCAAAAGTTAATTTTTTCAATTCATTACAAACAACTTTCGAATGTTAAAAATTAATAATACTCTTTTGATTAACACATATAAAAACCTTTTTTTGTGTATCAATAAAAATGTAAAAATTGAAGAGGGCAAAGAAGTAAATTTACACTCCATCATCCTCCAAGAAACCACGTCAAGGTGCTTATTCAAAAAAAGAAAGTATGACTCTTCAATAAATAAAAAAAATGGACTCCTTTTTTCTTCTCTTCTTCTTTTGAGTAAAAAATGGAAAGAAGTAATAATGATGACGACATAACATAAAATTCAAGCTTTTATTTTATCTTTCTTAGTTTTTAAATACAATTTGAAGGAGGGACTTTATGAAGAAGAAGAAAAAATATTAATAATAAAAAAGTCAATTGGGAAAAAAAAATTTTTAATTGGCAAAATATTATAAATAACAACAAAAGTCCTCAAGGGTCAAGTTTGTTTGAAATCAACGGGGAATAAAATGTAGTATCATGAATTTTATGAATTTATGATACAAAGAACAACAACGCACTGTTTTTTTTTTGTGGTGATAATTACAAAGGCCAAACTTTATTTTTAAAGTTTTTTAACTGCTTTGTACTTTTCAAATTTTTATGGTATTTTTAGAATTTCATCATAACACACGATTAAAATTTTAAAATAAATCCAAACGTAAATTTAAAGCAAAGATTTAAAAAATCAAGGTATAGGTATTTTGAACACAAAATCTAAAGATTCAGCATAAAATTTGGGTCAACGCACCCTTCAAAAAATGAATGGCCTTTGAAAGTCTCCGGGATTTTTAAACACTTAAAAAAATTTGAAGGTAGAAACCTGCAAAGTTTAAACAAAAAAATATAAATTTAGAAGCCATTTTTTCTTTTGCTAATTGAAAAAGTTATCTCAAAGATTTCAAATGTACAACTTTTTCATCATCCTCTCTCCCTTGAGATCATTAATACCAATACCCTAAAGGTAAAAAACTCTGACACAACAAAAATAAGAATCGAAAATAAATTAATTTTTGAAAACTTTGTTATTTATTCTATAAAAAAATAATAACATTCAAAATATTTATTTTCGAATAAACTCAAAAAATGAAAAAAATATATTTAGAGATTAAATTTTATGTAGGTTGTCTGAAGCTTCGCGAGAAAAAAATAAATAAAGAGAAGAAGATGGAAACAAATAAAACAATTCAAGCGATTATAACTTTATTTTCAATAAGGAAATTAATTTAATGTCTGACATTTAAAGTAAAAACATACAAGGAAAAAATAAAAAGGGTCTAATCTCTTAAATGAAAAACAAGCAGAGGAAATGATATCTTTTCAAAAATAAAAGAAAAAAATGTTTAATCGAGCAGCAATAAGTGAATGGTAGTCATCCTCCTACATTATTAAATTTTTATTAAAATTTTAAATAAAAAGAGTATTATTTTTTGAATTGGAAAATGAAAGATTAATAATAACAAAAATTTTAATAATTAGTTTCATCACTTTAAAATGTTAAAAAAAACTTCAACTAAGCTACCTACTATTGCCATCATCGATGACAATTTTCTTTCACCAACGCAAAAAAAAAGATTTTAAGACCATGCTTGTTAACAACCTCATGTATCTAACTCTCCATTTATTGAACCCAATAATTTATGTAAAAGTTTTATTAATTTTATGTTTTAGAATAATAAAAAAATAGCGTAGTGATTTCGTGTATCCATCATCCCCCGCAGATGTAGTAACTTGAAGCACAAATAGAGGGAGATAATGAAAGGCAATAACAAACAACCAAAATGGTTATTATTTTTTCAATAAAAAATGTTATTTCAAATTAAAATTAACCGGAAAATATGAGCCTCAAAATTAAACTTTGCCCAAATTTTTTTATTATTTTCACCTGACAGGTAAGATTATCGTCAACGAGTAAATTAAACCCAGACTTTTAATTATGATTGCCACTTGTGTTAAAAAGAGAAAGAAGACTACGTCAAAGAAATTAAAATAAAGTCATTAAAAATATATTTAACAGTCAAAAATAGTTAAAATAGAGCTTTAAATATTTCCGTTCTTGAAATTAAAACAACTCCACAGGCTTCAAGAATAAAGATAAAATTGAATAAGCGTTTATTTTGAGTTTTCTTCTTCTTCTTCATCGCCTAAGAAGGAAACAACTATGTAAGCAAGCAACAACAAAAAAGGACGCAACGACGTAATTATTGCCTTTGTATGAGATTATTTATATAAACAGCTAATGCTTAAAATATCTCTCTTTATAGCCAAAAATATCTTTTCATTATGTTCCACTAATCTTTGGTTAACAAAAAATGTCTTGACGTAAAAAAAGTTTCATGCAAAGAACAGATTAGTCAGTTTATGGTTTATCATTACAAATTACATATTTTATACAAAGAGGAAACCAAAGAAATGCAAAATAGTTTTTTGAGTCATGTTACTTTTTGAAAATATCTTCGTTGAGACCAGCAAGAGTTTGATACTAAAAAAGGATTCAAAAATTAGTAAAGATTTGATAATCAAAGAAATAATACATACCTGAGGATCTTTAGCATCAGCTTTGGTAATTACTTTAGGAGGCTTGAATTCTTTTTTCTTGTCTTTTTTCTCATCCTTCTTCTTTCCTTCAGCAAAGAGTTCATCATTGTTGAGACCTGCGAGAGTTTGGTACTAAAAAGGTAATGGATTAAAATGATTCAACTTGAGAAAGAAATAATACCTGTGGATCCTTTGCATCAGCTTTAGCAAATTCTTTAGGAGGTTTGAAGTCCTTTTTCTTTCCAGCACCAAAGCAATCTTCATTGTTGAGACCAGCCAAAGTTTGATATTGTGGATCCTTAGCATCAACCTTTTCACCCAATTTTTGTGGAGCTTTGATTTTGACTTCATTTTCTTTGTTTACACCAAAAACATCATTGTTTAATCCCATTAAAGTTTGATATTGTGGATCTTTTGCATCAGCTTTACCAAGCTTTTCAGGCATTTTGAAATCAGCTGCAGGTTTAGGTGGAGGTTGAGCTGCTGCAGGTTCTTCAAGATTTTTCTCACGTGATTGAGGTTCTTCCGCTGTTTCACCAACAAGTTTTGGTTCACCATTATTTTCTTCAGGAAGACGTTGGCCTTGACCACCAGCTGGAGGAGGAGGAGCTTTGAATTCAATTGGAGCAGGTAACTTGCGATCATTGCGATTCATTCTTTTTGGCTTGTTCTAAAAAATAATAGTAATTCAGGTTAAATGTTAAAGATAAAGAAAAACAAACATCAGATGAAATGACGCGATTAATTTCAAGCTTCTTTTCTTCTTCATTATCATCCAAATCAAAATTAGCTATGGTTGAGAGATGAAGCATTACAGCAGCATTGAATCCACGCTTGTCAAGTGCTTGAACGCAAGCTTCCAATTTTTCATTGCTTGATTCCAAACTTCGCAGAATCTAAAAAATAATAAAGAAACATATAATATAAATAGACCTTTGACTACCTTTGATGCTCTTAACATTACTAACCATGCAACAACTTGACATCCAGTTGCTAGAAGAGCAGCAGCTCCAAACGCCATCATACCAAGAAGTACAGCGTCTACCATTCTTATTCAAATCTTCAGTTGGCAGGATTGCTTTGATTTGAAGTAGAAGAAACTTTTCAAGAGAGAATTGAGCGCACCACAATCCACAGTCGTTCTCAAACAAAATGAGATGGAAATGAAAAATTCTTCATAATAATTTTCCCTTTTATAACGTTTGCGCCTGGAAATCCTTCTTGGGAAAATTAATAAAGAAATCAAAAAAATAAGCATAAACTTGGTTGAATGCTAAGTTTTTTACTCATGAATCGAGTGAAATAAAAGCATCGATTTATGTATGCATAACAAAACGGGTTTCATGGAAGACAGTAGTTATTGGAGCTTTTAGTCCATCATGAAACAGACTTGATGAAATAATTTTATTATTCAATTACTACAAAGATAAAATATGAGATTACAAAGAAATTTATATAACAAAGTCATATAATGCAATTTAACAGCTTTTGTTACGACCCAAAATTTTCTTACAAAGTAAATTCAAAAGCTGTTCGGATTCCATGAGATCGTTATCTCGAACAATGCTTGCTAACGTATATGGTTCAAGCTTTTCAAAATCAATAAATGGCAGAATATCTTTTAAAATCATTTTTATATTTGTTGGATTCACTCCCATTTCATTGATTTCACATTGCTTTCTCGCCCATGTAAAAACCTAAAAACAACAATCGATGAGTTTATAAAAAATTTTGGATTGGACTTGCTTTTTTAAAAAATAAATCTTCACTCATTGATGGAGATCTTTGAAATTTATCACCGCTATGAAAACTTTCAAATTCTTGAGCAATTTTTAGCGCTAATTCAGGTGAAATCCATGTCACTTTTCGAGAATTATCTGTTGCGTAACAAAGGTCATTAGTTTTTAAAAATCTCGGAAGTGATTCCAAACATTGTTGATAGAGGGAACAAGTGTCAGAATAAATAAGCCCCAGTTCCGCGTATTCAAGAATATTGTCTGCGTTGAAAGTGTCTTTAACAAATTCCACGCATTTTTCAAGTAATAAGCGAACATCATACATATTTCCTTAAAAAATAAATTAGAACAATCAAATGCAAGGTGGCAATAATAAAACATACCAAGATGAAACAAAGCTTTAATATTGGATCCATTAATTTCACATTGATCGATGTATAAAAAATTTAAAAAGTTTTTGAAATCATCGATTGTAATTGCGGGGTCATTGATTACATGTTTACCATCTTCGGGTGTCATTAAGCTACTAAACATTGCTTTTAAAACGGGTGAACGTGAAGTTAAAATTAATTTATGTGCTTTAATTTCCTGCAAAGTTTTTAAAACTTCTTAGATGAAAATGACTTTTAAAAAACTTACTTCTCCATGAACAACAAGAGTGATATCGCTATCTGTTTTAGAAATGAATAATTTTTCAAGGGTTTCACGAATTGAAGCTGCTGCCCCATCAGAATGATCCATATTTATTTTTAATAACACTTTTGTGGAAGCTTAAAGTTTCTCCCAACACCAATTAAAAATAATTTTTTCAATGTCGTCGGTCTGGCATATTTTTTTTATCCCAAATAAAAAAAAAGCCGATCGCCAGCAGCAAAACTTTGTACTTCATCATTTTGCAAAAAAAGTGGGATGAACGCACAATCCTATGCCAATAATAATCATCGAGGAGGGAAAGCAATAAAGCAAGCAATGTGGATATTTCGTTTTTGATCCATCCGCATAAATTTGAAACATTGGTATTGAAGGTAATAAATAATCTAAGCAAATAAATAAACAGTAATGCTACACATAATTTTTTATGACCATGTCATTGTTTTCTCGCTCATTTTACAAGCTAATAATTACAAAGTAATAATGAGGGAGATTCTCTTTAGCATTCTTCGAAAATTTTGCTTTATTTGATAATTTATGTGTATATATAAATTATTAATATGACTTTAATTTTTCTTTAGTAAGATATCTCGAAAGTGAAATGAATTTTGATATAACATTTATGAGTAAATTTGATATTATTGCTAATAGGATAACGTTAGAAAACAAGATACAAAATATGCTACTGAAATTTCCATTCTCGAGAAAAATCTAAAAAAACATAACTTCATTGTACTGTTTTTGATTATGCTTATTAGTATTAGCTTATATTCCAATTCCATTAAAAAGTTTGCTGATTTTGATATGAATTTGGATTGGAGACACTTTGCAATTATTTGGTGGTTCATCGCCATTGTCGCGAACACTCAGTCATTTCTTCTTCTTTCCAGCTTTTTGAAAAAAGCAATATTTTTGTTTTATCCATCCATGTTGCTTCTCTGTTTCTTCTATGTATGAATTTTATTTTTATTAATGAACTTATTAAAAAGTAATATTGTCTTACTATCAAGATTAAAATCCATCAGAAGATATGTTTCATATGTTCCAAGGCATGTTCTCAAAGCATTTCTAAATGTTTTTTACTCTCTTCAGTTTTTTAGAAAAAGAAATTATTATGAAGTTTTGGGAATTGAAAAAACTGCAACATTGGATGAAATAAAGAATGCTTTTGCTTCAGAAACTAGAAAAGTAAGCTTTTAATTTTGGTATTCGATTAGTAATTCGTGAAACTTTTTTTAGTTACATCCTGATACAAGAAATGCTAAAGCTGCACCAAATTCAACAGAAAAATTTATGGAATTAAAAGAAGCTTATGATTTTTTAAGAAAACCTGACAAAAGGAAAGTATATGATCGAGAATTGGAATTCTCTGTAAAAGCTTCAAGAGAGATGTTTTATGAAAATGTAAGGAGCCCATCATAATTATTTCGAGAATATATCAATAATTTAGCCTCATTCCGATTATGATACAATAGATTTGAATATTCGTGGACCTGGTGATGGTATCAATAGAGGTCCAAGACCTTCTATCAATGTTACAAGATTTGGCCACTTTTTTGATCCTTCAAAAGAAATGGATCGTGAAAAACGAAATGAAAGAACTTGGTGGTATCTGGGTGGAATGGTTTTATTTGTAATAATAGGCAATATCTTTTATGTTTCATTTGTTATGAAAAAGAAAAAGAAAGTAGAAATACTTTAATATTCGGGTATAATAAATCTTACTTAGGCTTTATCGAAAATTTGTTATCATTAAAATGGTTTTAGCCGTTTACTTTTTTGGTTGTTTAATTTTACATTTGATTTTTCTGATTTAGTTTTTAATGCAGAGATTAGTTAGATGTTATTCGACAAGCAGTCAAAATTATTATGATGTGCTACAAGTTGCAAGAACTGCTTCTGCTGCTGAAATAAAAAAAGCTTTTTATACTTTATCCAAGAAGGTTAGTTTTCTTCTTTACAGTTCTATATATTCCTTTGTTGTATTTTAGTACCATCCGGATATTACTGGTTCAAATGAAGCTGCAACTAAGAAGTTTGTCGCCATTAAAGAAGCTTACGATATTTTAAAAGATACTGACAAAAGAAAAGCATATGATTCTCATATTTCAAGTGGTTATTCATCAACAGATTTCAATCAAGGAAACCAGCAAGGATTTCGTCCACCTCCATATCAACAAGATAGCAGTGGAGCTTATGATCAAAGATTTCGAAATGGTGGTTGGGAATTTAGATATCAACAAAAAAATGGACAAACGTTTACTCAAGAAGATTTTGAACGAGTTTGTGATTGAAGTGTCTGTCTTTTTAATGGCTATTGATTATAGATTTGGAGAGATTTTCAACGAAAAACTCAAGATCCTCGGCATCAAGCTTATGATCGAATGTTTAGAGAACATCGCCAAAAAGTGTATGATGATTTTTCAAAATCCAGAGCAGAAGCATGGAGGAAAAGAGCTGAAGAGCATACAAAGAAGTAAATTCTCATATCTTCACTTTGATTAGTTAATTTTTGTTGTTATAGATATCCATATGATAACATGTCGATGAATCCTTCACATTATATTAATTGGCAAAAATTTAATCGATGGTTGATTATTTATGTTATTATATTCTTTGTTATTGGATTATTTCAAGCTAGAGGGTTAAAGTGAGTTTTAAATATTTTTATAAAAAATACTTTTTCGATTTTTAGGGACAAAGAAGAGAAACCGAGAATCGTTTATACTAAAACTCCGAATGAACGATTAAAAGATATGATATATAAACCGCCGCCAAATAAACGTGATGATGAATGGTAAAAAAGAAGATAGAATAACTTTAGGATTAGATTTATTTCGGGTTGTTGACTAACATTTTATGTATTCACCATTTTTTGTATAAAAGTTTAATAAATCATTTTTTATTATGTACGTACTTGAAAAAAAAAATTCTCTTTCTTAGCTTTCTCGATAATTTTGGTAGTTAGATGCAAAGATGAATTATGTCTGATTTTTGGATAATTCTTTATTTTACAAAAAAAAAGCTACAGTTTTTTTATAAATCAAAAGATGTTAGTTTCAGAATACAATTTTTCAATGGTTTTTTCATATTTTTGTCTCATTTGTTGCCGTTTAATTTTCAATGTCGGAGTTAATAATCCACTTTCAACTGTAAATTCTTCTGTAATCAATTCAGCGGCTTTGATTTGTTCGAGTGTGTTTAAACCTTTTGAAGCACCAAAAATTCTTAATTCTTGAACAACAAATTCTCGAACATATTGATTATCAACGAAATCGGGTTCTTTATCAACCAAAGCTTTATATCGATTATTTGCTGGTTTATTCAATTCTGCTTCAAGGGCTTTTAAATTTACAACCACTATGGCGATGAGAAAGCTTTCGGTGGTTTTTCCATCCACAAATATTTGATTTACAAGTTCATGTTGACTGTAAACATTTTCAACTTGTTCAGGTGAAACAAAATCACCTTGAGCGAGTTTAAAGAAATTATTTTTTCGATCAATAATTCTCAAAGATCCGTTTGGAAGCCATTGTCCAATGTCTCCTGTATGCAACCATCCATCAGAATCTAGTGCTTTTGCAGTGAGTTCAGGTTCACGGAAATATCCTGACATGACTGCTGAACCACGGAAGCATACTTCGCCTTTATCATCAACTGAGAAATAGCCCAATTCTTCAACATCAGCTAATTTTACTTGAGCCCATGGAGCTGGTCCTCCAACATGCCCATTACCGGTATCGGATAACATTGAAAGAGTTCCAGCTGCTGAACATTCAGATTGACCATAACTAAAAAAATGGAATTAAATAACATTGAAAGATAAATGGAATATTGTAACTTACCCTTCAACAAGTGGACAACCATAAATAATTTTTGAAAAATTCATTACTTTTGCTGTTATTGGCGCACCTCCGCTGGTAACAAGCCTCAAATTTCCACCAAATATTTGTCGAATTGGATTTAAAATCCATCGATCCCAAAATGTGTCATATGAAAGAATTCCTTTCTTTAAATGTTTAACCTTTGCATTAAATGCAAATCGGAATAGCAAACGTTTCAACCAATTTGCTTGTGCCAATTTAGCCCAAATTGCATCATGAAATTTATTCAATAATCGAGGAACGAGTGAAACCATTGTTGGTTTTAATACTTGCATATCATCCAACAAATTTACAATGTTACCAGAATATAATCCAAGTTTAGCACCATTGTAACAAATGAAAGCCTTAAAAGTTTCCAAATGTCAAAATCAAAGTTTTTAATGGCTGGGGATTTACTTGAATGAGTTGCTCATAAATATGTGCAGGTGATAAAAAGCTCAAATAAACATCATCTTTATCGAAAATCATAGAATTGGGATCCACACACCATTGATGATATAAACCACCCATGGCGGTGAGAATTGCTTTATGAGAAAGTTGGACACCTTTTGGACGACCTAAAAATTATTGGTTTAATTTTGTTTTTTCCATTCAATCTTGAAAACGCAACCCTAACTCATTCTAAATCTCTTTAAAATTACCTGTTGTTCCACTGGTATTACAAATTATATAAACATCATCAGGTTCTGGAGGGGAGACAGGAATCAAATTATTTTCACCCAATTTCATTAAATAATCCCATTCAATTAATTCCACTTTGCCTTTAGCTGTTTTACCATTAGCAAAAATAGGTTTATCAGTCTGGAAAATAATTATTTTTCGAAGTGATGGCATTTCATCTGATGCATTTTGAAACTTCAATGCTCGCTCCAAATTATCACAAAAAATAACTTCAAGTTCGCAAGCGTTTACAATTTCCCTGAAAAAAGTTTTCAAACTTTGTATAATCGTTTCCAGAATTGAAGTTATATTATTATCTTACTTAAGTGATTCAAATTTATAATTTTGATAAAGTGGAACATTGATGATGGAATATGAAACCAAAGCAAAAGTGGCAGTTAAATATTCAGTGCAATTAACTCCAGCAATTCCAACACGGCTTTCACTTCCAGGTTTTACACCAAAAGCAAGTAAACCAGAGCCAATAAGTTGTGCATTAGTTGCTAGCTGTTGATATCGAATCCATGTATATTCTTTATTTGGACCTTTTCGTTCACCAATAAATTCACCATTTCCACTCACTCGAATTCCGCGCTGCAATAAATCAAATAAAGTTTTCACTGAAGTATCAGCTGGCCCAGTAAGAAGTTTGCCCTCTTGAATCAAAACTGATTCATGAATCCTTTCATCGCCAGGTAATATTCTTGAATAATTATCAAATTTTGGAAGTTTAGGGAATATTGGCAAAGGTTTTGGAGATGAAGAAGACATTCTTTTTTCTCTGAAAAAAATGAAATTAAAAGAAGTTTGAAAAAGAAAATGCAACAAATTTTTTATCCTCAAAAAACGTCTCAAAAAAGACACACACGCGTATAACCTTGAAAATACCAACAATTAGCAATGAAGGGTTTTTTTTTTTAATAAATAAAATTTTCAAGGACAATAATTGACATCAAAAAAAAAACATAGCTTGGACAAAAATTATTATTAAAAGTTTTCTGTAAGAAGGCTGGCTGATGGAACAAAATTTGTTAGAAATTCGATGAAAATGTCCAAAGAATAAAAGTTTTTAATATGTAAAAATGAAGTTTTTGCAACTTCAATATTGGTAAAGTAAAATTTTTTAATACATCGCGAAAGAAAAAAAAATGACTATATTAGATCGCAAATTTTTTGCGGTCTCTAATTCAATCACAACAACATCAAAACAAAAAACTTCCAGTTTTGTCTCTTATCAGGTTGGTTCAAAGAATGAAATGAAAAAACTACAACAAAAAAGAGCCGAAGAAAAGGGGAAAGAAAAGAAAAAGATAATGATGAATATTTTTTGTAGCCTCTCTAATCAAATCAAATCAGCAAAAATTAGAGAAGAGATTGGGGCAAAAAAAAGTTTGCACATCTTTATTTATGTCTTTCAAGGCCAGAAAAAAAAAGATAGAAAGAAAAAATGAGCCAAACAATAATCAACCAAAAACCTAACTTCTTTTTTGGAAGAAAGGAAAAGAAACGTTGAAAAAAGATAAAAGTTTTGATTTTGTTGTTGCAAAAGACATATTAATAAAAATCCTCCAAACTTTTATTATGTTTTTTTAGCAAACATATATCTCTTTCTTTTTTTGGGAATACAATGTGTTGTTGACAAAACTCTTTTCTTTTTCTTCTTCTCCGCCTTTTAGCTTTGCCATCGTTGATTGCTTCTTCCAAAATGTCTTTTTTTCCATCTTCGTTATGGATTCGATTCACGTTCGCCGCGCTGCTATAATCAAGTTTTTCAAGATGAAGATGAAATGACCCATTTTCAATTGCGATGAGTTTTCTCTTCTTTTTTTCAAGATGAAGAAAAACCGCCACCGATCACGATTTTAATAAAACATTACGTCCATTTAACGGAGTGTGTGCGGTTACTGCCTTCTTCGATGGAAGGAAGAATCTTGTTTTTTTTATTAAATAAAATGAATGTCGAAGCACTAAAAGTTTTGTTTGGCGACAAAAATAAAAAAATTGTTTTATTAACCGATGAAAATGAAAGTGTTAATTAATCAAATTAAAGATAAATTTAAAGTAAAGTTACAACAACGAACAAAAAAATGTACATTGTAACAGAGATCAAAAAATAATGTGTTATTGATGTGAATCAAATTGTCAAAAGTTTGTGTTCTCAATGTGAGCCACGGCCGCCACCACGATGTCGTTGGTTTCCTCCAAAGGTAGCTGCTTCACCACCTTCAAATCCACCTTGTCCTTGTCCGCCAAATCCTTCATCTCCACCTAAGTTGCCGCCATCGCTTTGTCCACGGCTGCCACGACCTAAAAAATCATTTTTATTAGATAAGGTCGCTTAAAATGGAAATAAAATTAGAGGCTACTGATAAAATACAGTACGGTAATATATATTTGAAACACATAATTTTTTCTTTTTTACAAAAAGCTTTAGAGTATATTTTTTCTTGATCTCGTGTAAAAAATCTTACCTCCAAATCCGCCTTCATCTTGTCCAAAACCGCTGCCACCTCTTCCATTAAATCCACTATCTTGTCCACCACGACCTCCACCAAAACCTCCATCGTCGCCAAATTCACTTTGGCCTCGTCCACCTCCATTTCGGCCACCACTACCGCGGCCTCCAAAACCACCATTTTCTTGTACACCACCAAAGCCACCATCATCTCCAAAACCTCCGCGACTTGGATTTCCACCATTTCTATGGCCACCAAAGCCACCATATTGTCCTCCATCAAAACCACCACGACCACCGAAATTACTTTGGCCGCCACCAAAACCTCCATCACCCCATCCACCGCGATGTCGATGATGGCGGTGATGACCCATCCATGGTGGAGGAGGAAACCATCCCCATTGAGCTTGAGCCATAACAACAGCCAATGAAAAAACAAGCAAAGACAAAATTAATGAGTTCATTTTTTATAAACTTTAAATGATAACATTTTTGGGTTTGAGACAGATTTTTATACTAAATTTTTTAAACTTCAACTTTGATCAACGATTAAAAACATGGCGATAGTGTAATACTACTTTTGTTGTTTACAGCGTCACACAAATAAAAGGAAGTTGTCTATATAAAATGACATCAAAGAAATGAACGAAGCATGTGTGAAAAAGTAAACTAAATTGACGAACAATGGGAAGTAGTTTGGGAGTTTGGTAAGCGAAAACAAATTACGTAAAAAGTAAAGGATCGAAATGACAAATTTTTTCTTTGGCAAATTAGTTTTGGATTTTAATGATTCATTGTTTTTTACTGAAAAAGTTGCTATTTTTTGATTATGGTAACTTTGATAATCGTTGCTCTAAAAATAGAAAATATTATAGCACATTTTAAGATACTTTGTCGCTATTTTTTTTTCACGATAAATTTTGATAAAAATTGGGCGCTTATTTACTGTTCATAGTAATTGATGAATAAAAGTAAGAAATCTACAGTATGAACAATGTGCAAAAATGAATCAAAATCTTTAAAAAAAATTGGCAGCAGGACGATTTATAAGGAAAAAACAGAACAAAACTGTAATCCAACTTTTTGCAGCCTCAAAAAGTTTCATATTTAACTAAATTTAGCGGAAGATGAAAAATGTTTTTGTTTGCTTGTTTGCGGCATAACTTTAATTTATTTCTTACATTTATGGTGCGCTTATTTAATTTAACTCAAGTATCTAAAAACCAAATGCGGCGGTAGAGATGGTTGGTTCATTAGTCATTACAGTAGCTTTGAAAACGTGACAGAAAGAACGATGAAAAAAAATTGATAAAAATAGACTCAAATTACTGCATTTTTTGTCTTTAAAATTTAAGAGAACAACTTACTTGGAAAATTTTAAATACATAAAATAATGAGGATCAAAAAATAAATAAATGTATTGTTTTGTTGCATAAACTACAATTTTCAGTTCAACTTCCAAATTAAATGAATTCTTTCTTATCTTTTCTTTTCAATTTGGAAGTGAACTAAAAATTGCGATAAAAATGATGGGATTCGTTTTTTCTATATCCGCTGGAAAGATTATGGTAGAAAATAAAGAATATTAACAATAAAAAAATTAACATTTTAACCAATAAAATAAAATATTTGATGAAATAATTTTTTTGGGACAAAAAAGGAATCATCTGACGATGGTTTTTCATCCTTAAAACCCATCAATCAAACCTTATCATAAATGGCTCTGTGACCTTTGCTTACAAAGAGCATGAGACTCACGAGTAAATTTTAATTTGACATCTTCTGGCGCCATTCTTTTTTTTGATGTTGCAAAAAAGGTGATTAAAATAAAACTGAAAGTCAACGACTTCGAGATTTCAAGATAGCTGGGTTGCTGTCATTCAGAATTAAATAGCTTTTTCCGTTTATTTCCATTTTTTTCCACTGATAACAAAAAAATTTTCGATGGCTCCAGAAAAAAACAGATGTCAGTCTTGAGAGCTTGAAAACGAGTATAAAATGAATATCAAAAATAGGGGAAAGTATTGCTTTTTGAATCAGTTTTCACTTTGCTCCTTCATTTACTTGCTACTCTCAACTTTGCTGTGCCTTTGAGGTTCAACAACAACAACGATGATCACCAAAAGTGTCTTGGTGCTTTTATGCGCCGGCCTTTTGGCTGCTGTTTTTGCCAACAGGGATATTGAACCAAGTCGAGCATTCCGTTCAGGTCATGAATATTCATATGACTACAATGGCCAAGTTGCTTCCAGCTTGTCAAATGGAGATCAATATTCTGTTTCACGCTTCCGCTCTCTCGTAAAAGTAAGCATTTTACTAAACCTTTAAAAAAGCTTTCACAAAATCTACAAATTTTAGTTAAACTTTGTCACCGACCAACTTGTTACCGTCCAACTTGAACAACCTCAAATGGGACAATGGAATGAATATTTTGATCAACCATATGAATTCCATAAATTTGATAAATTTGAACCCGTTCAAATTGAAAGCAACCATGTTGAAAAATTAAATCTTCCTTTCCAAATTCGGTTAGCTTTTAACTTTTTTTATTTTTCAAATACCTAATCATTGGTATTTTAGTTTCACCAATGGAAAAGTTTCTGACCTTACCTTCCATAAAGATGATGTAACTTTCTCAGAAAATATCAAACGAGCAATTGTCAACACTCTTCAAGTTCAACTTGAAAATTCTGAAGAAAGCCAAAATGTTGAAGAACGCGAAAATAAAAGTTATGCTTTCTCCCTCAATGAAACCACCATCGAAGGCGAATGTGAATCACTTTACACCGTTGTTCAAGTCTCATCTGAAACTGAAACCATCGATTCCTACAATGTTACTAAAAGTATTGACTTTTCTCAATGCCGCAATCGCCCCGAATTTCGTTACAATTATTTCCGTTTTGCTGAACCCATTGAACTTGTTCGAAATTTGGATGATAAAACCGCTAAAAAATACATTCATAGTAATCCAGCTTTGGGAATTTCATCCGTATATGAATTTGCTCTTAATGGAGATCGCCGCCAATTTATCATCAAAGAAAGCAAAATCTCAAGCAAATATAGCTATGAAATGATGGATGGTGAACGCGTTCATATGATCACTTATGCCTTAGCTAAACTTACCCTTAAAGTAAGGCTTTAAAAAAATTTAATTTTCTTTTTTTAATTTCTTTCTTTTTTTAATTTCTTTCTTTTTTTAGAATGTCGAACGCAAAGAAGCTTCTGAACAAATGACTTCGGTCAAATCCTCTGCTTCCCTCATGTATAGCAATGCCTTAGATGTTTTACGCGAACGTTTCATTGCTGAAGGTGATGAAAGCTATCTTCGCCAAAATCCATACATGCGCATGCCCAATGCTGTTTCTATCGTCACCAACATCATGAAACGCCTTCTTGAAACTTCAACTCAAAAAACCATTGAAGGCATTGATGAACAAGCCACTCGATATTTGACTCAACTCATTTCAATCCTTCGATTATCCACTCGATCCGACATCCAAACCATCCACAAAAATCTTTTTGAAAGTGATGGATATAATGGAATTGAAAAAACTTTCATGCAATCCATCCTTGCTGATGCCTTGGCCATTGCTGGAACCAAAAATACCCTTGATCATCTTTTTGATAAAATTCAAAAGGGAGATATTTCCACCACCAAAGCTGCTACCACTCTCTCAAAGCTCATGAACCTTCGCATTGTTTCAACTGCAACTGTCAAGAGTCTTAACAATCTTTGCCAAACTCCACGAGTTCAAGAATCCACCATCTTAAAACGCACTTGCATGCTCACTTATGGTGCTATGGTTAATGCCATGTGTTCAGTTGATAGCCCCTTCAAACATGGCGACAAATACACCACCGCCTCCATGAACAAATACTGTGAAGCTGGAACCAAAAAGGACATTGCAAAGGATATCATCGATTATTACAAAAAAGCTTCAACTCGCGCTGATAAAATTCTTGCTGTAAAAACTATGGGAAACATGGGTCTTGAAAATACCGTCATCTTTCTTGAAGAAATTATCCGTGATTGGAATGTTGAAAAAATTATCCGCATTCAAGCCATCGATGCTCTTCGACATCTTCGAGTTGAAATGTCTCGCCGAGTTCAACGCATCCTTCTTCCAATTTTCCAAGATCGTCGTGAACATCCAGAAATTCGCATGAATGCCGTTTACCAACTTCTTCACACCCGCCCCGATCAATCTGTCCTTGATTTCATCATGCTTGAAATGATTCGTGAACCCAACACCCATGTTAAAAACTTTGTCAATCAACTCGTCCATCAAATGATCAAAAATTCTGATAAAGTTTGGGATCGTGAAACGTAAGCAGCTTTTAATTTTTTTTTAAACTTTCACTAAAAGTTTCATTTATTTTTTAGCGCTCAAACCCTTAAATCCATGTTGAAACATTTCAACCTTTACAACAATGACCAAGATAAAACCAACTTTGCCACATCCAAATTCTTCTCAACTGTTGTTGCAGTTGATCAATGGCAATTCCAAGAACTTGCTTCCCAATTCGATTTTGCTGCTCTCTTCAGTAATGATTCCCGACTTCCAAAAGAACTTATGGCTTCATGGAGCCTTCTTTCAAATAAACGCATCATCCCAAATACTTATCAAGTTGGCATGCACACTCAAGATTTAGAACAACTTCTTGAACGTTTATATCAATCATGGGAATCCAAAAACTTTGATGATCTTATGGTTCGTGATCGTCGTTCCGTCATCGATGAATACAATCCAATGAATTTCCTCAAGAATATTTACAACCGCTTGAAGATTGCTACTCGTCGTGTTTCCACTGAAACTGCAAATCCAATGATCCTACTTTATTCCCGTTGGCAAAATATGGATACCATCTTCTGCCTCACTGATGAAGATTCTCTTCCACAACTTCTTCAATCTTTCATCGTTGATGGAAAAGTTGATGTTTCAAATTGGGAATTAAAAAATATGAAATTCAATTGGGCTTCAGCTTCATATGGTTATGAACAACAAATCAAAACTCCAACCATCTGTGGCATCCCTCTTCTCACAACCATCCGAATCCCCACCATTGCCGTTATTGATGGCAGCATTTCCACCAGCTTCAATGAAAAAGAAAATGAAGATCGCCTTAAAAATGCCCGCATCCACCTCAAAGTTGAACCCAAAATTGCTACCACTGTTATCGTCAAAATGGAAATGTTCTCTCCTTTATTTACATCTGGTGTGAAAACTTTCCATTCTGCTCAACTTCGCTTACCTCTTAACATGGTTGCTAAAGTTAAAGCTCCACATTGGTTACCTGAAATTGAACTTCATATGCCCACTGAAGAAGTCCGTCTTATCCATCTTCAAACACGCCCTGTCACCTTCTATCGAGTTTGGCCTGAAAAGAGTGGAGTCTTCATTGAAGCCGCAGAAAAAACTCTTATCATCGATGATGTTACTGGTCCACTTCATCAAAAACGAATCAATCATGTTGATGCTTTCCTTGGAATGAACATTAACATCGATGCTCATTGGCATGCAAGTCCTCTTTCCGTTAGCCAAAAACTTCTTGGAGATTGGTTACTTTCTGGAGAAAATGCATTTGAATTTAAAATCCAACCAACTGCTGATTCCGCCAAATCCCTTAAACTCACCGTCAATGGTCATATGAAAGTCACCAAAGATGTCCGCGATGTTGATCTTCCTGATTTCCAAACCCTTTTCGGAATTCACAACAATCAAATGTTTGCCAATACTGAACGTGATGAACAAAAATTAATTAAAGAACAAGTTCAACGTGCCGCTGGAAAACTTGATCATCTTTCACATTTCTCCATCAAAGCTGAAGCTGTCAAAGGTGTTCGCCCACATACCGCTAAAATCACTCTTAATTCAGTCTGTGATAAAGATATGATCCTTTGTGTTATCAACCACGAAATGGACGTTGACTCAAAATGGACCTTCAAAAGCATTGCCCATCTTGCTATGCCTGAACTTCGCGGAGTAGTTTCTGGTTTTTCAACCCGTCATATCATCGCTAAAGTTGATGCTGGATTTGGTGGCAGTGATAAAAATCAAATCATCGTCAATTTTTATGGTCGACCATCCGCTGAAAAAATTGAATCCCTCAAACTTCTTTTGAATGATCGTGAAAATGTTCGCAGCAATAGCATGGTTTATGAAAATGCTCCACAAATTTTGAAACCCAATGATTATATCATGATCTTTGAAAATAAATTATCAACTCAATGGACCCGCCACATGCATACTTTCTACAATTATCTCAGCTTTGCTTCATTTGTTTCCATGCCTGAACGTGAACTCATTGAAAAAGAAACCAGCAAACGCTCCCAAACTTTGATGACCCGTTTAACCCTTGATGAAAACAATTACAACATGACCATTTCAATGCCCAATAAACAACATCAACTTGAATTGGATTTGGATGACGTTCTTGTTCCTCGTCGCGGTAATGGAGAATCCAAAGCTCGAAGCATTTATGATGTCCTCCGCCGATCCAGTAATGATGATGCTGAATGTTCCATCAAGAAAGGACAAATGGTTCGAACTTTCGATGGGAAAACCTTTAAACTTCCATTGAACATGTGCTACACCATTCTCGCAAAAGATTGCGTCGAAGATTCCACCTTTGTTGTTATGGCCAAAAAATCCGTTGCATATCTCGATGAACTCAAACTCAAAATGGTTAATCAAGAAAAGATTTATGAAATTACCAAGCACACCAATAAATTGGTTGTCAAAGTAAATAATTATCTCGTTGATGAAGTTGATTACGAACAATATGGAATTTACAAAGTTGGCGGAAGAGATGAAATTGTTGAAATTCGTTGCCCTAAAACTGGTATCACCGTTCGCTTCGATGGATTAAATGTTAAAATCACCATTGGAAGTCAATACCTTAATCGTCAATGCGGAATTTGTGGACATTACAACGGTGATGTAACTGATGATCTTCGAAAACCTGATAATGAAGAAGCTACAAGCCTTCGAGATTTCCATCAAAGCTATCTTTATCGCGATGCTGAATGTGACCCAACCGCTGTTGAACAAGTTAAAAAAGATTCAAGCGAAGAAAAGCAAAATGAAGAATACAGCATGGATGTTGAAGAAGAAAATGATGTAACTAATGATCAAGAAAACAAAGGTAATTTTATATCTTCTTTTTTTTCTTTGGCTATTTTTTTAAATTTCTTTCTTTTTTTAGAAAACCTTGAAAAAACCCTCGTTGTTGAATATCGCAATCGCATTTGCTTCTCCAAAAATCCCGTCAAATGCCCAGAAGGTTCCCAAAAAGAAGGCCGCAAAGAAAACAAGGACATTGATTTCATTTGTATGAAGCGAAGCCAAAATAAAACCAAGAAATTCCTTCGTCTTGTTAACAAAGGTGAAACAATTGAAGTTGATGAAGCTATGGGCAATCAAGAAAGCATCCCCCAAAATCTTTCAATCAAATGCGTTGTCAACAACACTTCATCTTCCCGTCGTCGTGGCACCACTGGCAATGACGATCAAGAAATGAAGTACCTTTAAATGGTCTTCCATGCTTCTTCCCATCCATTCCTTCCATGGATATGTGATTCATTAAAAAAAAGAAAAACAAAAAAATAACTTTTATAAATTTGTACTTTTTTTCGGCACTTTTTTTCTTCATATAATTTGAACCCTGTTATTTCAAATTATTTTTGTATTGCCAAGTAAATTTTAATCAAATAAATGCATACCCCAAAAAAACTTTATTTTGCTATAAAACAATTGGAATTTTAAATTTTTAACTTTCACATTTTTTGAAAGCAAAAAAGAAAGAATGAAAAAAGAAAATAAAATAAAAGTGCTTCTTCCATTTTTTCTTTTTTCAATTTCTTTTTGATAAGAAAAACTCTTTTGTTTTTCCTTTTATTTTTCATTTATTGGTGGTTATGCTTCTTCTTATTGATTAGTCTTTTAATTTCCTTTGCACCCATTTGGCTTTCTTCTTTTATTTATTTTTCAAAAAATAACTTGAAGCTTTTGGCTATTAAAATTTGTGACAAATAACAAAACCTTTTGTCTTCGTAAAATACTAAAATGACTTACTTCCCCTCTTTTCGTTTTTTTATTTGGAAAAAAAGTTTTATCCAAGCTTTCTTAAGTTTAGTAACTTTTGCTATTTATATTTACTTCTTCTTTTTATTACTATTATTCTGTCAGTATTTTAACTTTCCAATATGTTTGATCCAAATGTGATTAACGTCCTTGAATCAAATTTCAAGGATTTAAAATTATCTTCAGAGTCATCAGCTGAAACTTTCGATTTCATTTCACTTCCATGGGTTTGTCAAAAGCGTTTCGCTGAAATATGTGATCCAGAAACCTTAAAGTCGTTTGCTCTAATCAAAGAAGCTACCCGACTACTTGCAAAACGACGTCATACAATTGAGAAAGCTGTAATCGATATTGATAATTCTTCATGCACCTTTTCTGCATTATGTTATTGTAATGAAAATGAATTATGTAATGGAGAAAAAGATATGGCTGATTTTAAAAATAAAATGGATGTTATTGATACTATAACTATTTTTCGATGGAATGAAGAAATAATTACCGATAAATTTATTCAACATTTACCAATTACTTTTAATTCATACAAACGACTCGAACTCGATGTATTTTGCATTGATTTTGATGCATTAAAAACTTTAATAAATCCAAGATTAAAAATTTTTACATTTGAAGGAGGTATTCGTTCAAACTGCCCAATGAAAGAATTTCTCGAATTTATTAAATTTATATTAAATCTTGATAATGTTGAGTAAGTTCCTCATATTTTTTTGGAAAAACAAAAATCACCACATTTTTTAGTTTCCTTTTATACCATTCAACTTCTTCATTACATTTTGCTAATAATGGTTTTAATTTTTTGTTTGAAGCGATTAAATTTCTTAAGCAAGACAAAATTATTAATACTCATGGTATCAAAATTTCAATGTTAAATGGTTTTAAAATTTTAAAATATTAAGTTTTGTCTCTTTGTCTTTTTTATGTTTTTTTTGAATAAATTTATTATTTATCATCCAGTTTACTTACACTCAGTAAAGTTAAAATTTTTAAACTTTCAAAATTTCATTTTTTCTCTCCATGTTTGTTTTTGATTTCAGCAGCTAATTAAACACGCCTTTTTTAAATTTCAAACGTTCAAAAAATATTTTTGTTGAATAAATTATCATTTCATTATCTTTTTTTGTATTAATTAAAGTCAGTAAGAGGTATAAAAGCATCAGTGAACTTTGACATTTAAATTATTTTAAAAAACATCCTGCAAGGATGAAATCCGCAGCATTTATTTGCTTTATTTTAGCTTTAGCTGTGATTCCATTTGTTTATTCACAAATTTGTTGCGATGGTATGGCTTCAACTGGACGTAAGTTTTCCAATTGTTGAGAAATTCAAACCCTAAAATTCAAATTCCAATTTTTTAAGCTTGCATAAATGACAATTGCCCAACATCAAGAATGTGCCAAAATGGAATGTGCTGTAAGTGTTTTTCTTTGCTACATTACTTCTATTTTACTCTTTTAATTTTATTTAGGTGCTTGTCGTGATACATGTTATGATTGTTATCTTTACGTTGGATATTGTAATAATACATATTATGCTAATTGCATGTCCGGTTGCCAATACACATGTGGCAAATGTCATTATTAAAAAAACCTTGGGATTATGAAGAAGAAAAAAGGATATTTATTTTTTAAATGTTGTTGAAACAAAAATTTAGTTTAGTATCGCTGACACACACACAATGTTTTTATTTTTGTTTATGGGTGCTTTTTATAAAAATTCAATAAAAAAATTTAACAGAAAAAAAGAAGGAATGTTGCAAATAAAAAATTAAGCATCGATTAAAAAATTTTGTTCATTCAAGCAATAGAAGAAAAAAATAGACGGCAAATTTTGTAATTTTTGAAGCAATGTTTTTAACAAAAAAAAAACACAATTTACTTTGCTTTCAATTCATAAAATTTTTCTGTGGAATAAAATTATGACAGAAGCAACGGAACTTGAACCATCTCGAGCTATGGTAACTTTTCGACCTAATGTTGTTGAAGATGAAGTAAGCTGTTACTTCAAACTACTTTTGCCATAAAATGCATTTTTCAGACTCCCAAATCCTTCAATTCTCTCCGCCAAAATCATAATGCTCTCAAATCCAAGCATGAATTTGATACTCACGAATTTAAAGATGTTTTAATATTTTGTAAAAAAACCATGCAACTTCAAGATTATGAAGTTAGAAGGCTTGAAGAACTTTTAGAATCTACAGAAACTCAGCAAAATAATAAACTTTTAAATATTCAACAACAAGCCAAAGATGAAATTGATGAACTCAAACTTGAGCTTGAAAGAATGAAAAGTGAAAATTTATTAATGAGTAAGTTTTCTCGGAACAAAAAACTAAAGTTGAAACAATTTTTGTTTGTAGTGACTCAAATAGGAAATCAACAACAAATGGAACTTGAAATGGCGGATATGAGAAAAGAAATGAAAGAATTGAAGCGTGAAATGGCTTTAAAAGATGAAAAAATGAATAAACGTGAACTAAGAGAAAGAGAAATTGCTTTGGTTACTGAGCAAAGAGTCAGACAAGAAGTTCAGCGAGAGTTTGATTCAGAAATAGAAAAAATTGCCAGAGAATTAAGGATTCAAAATGCTGCCC
This sequence comes from Panagrolaimus kolymaensis, assembly GCA_028622995.1. Classification (NCBI taxonomy): domain Eukaryota; kingdom Metazoa; phylum Nematoda; class Chromadorea; order Rhabditida; family Panagrolaimidae; genus Panagrolaimus; species Panagrolaimus kolymaensis. The sequence goes on from JAJQJQ010000006.1 coordinate 7,806,216, forward strand.
AAATTGAAGCCAACAATCATGTAAGCTTATGTCTCTTGGAAAAGGAAAACGGTGGAGTTGTAATAATACTCTTCCCTTTTTTTTTTATCTTTTTCTACCTCTCAATTAAAACCAAGCTATTTTTCATGGACACAAAAATTGTTTAAATTTTTCTTTTCTCTTTTTCAGATAATCAATAAATTAAACAAAGAAATTATGCACCACAAAACGCAAACCGAAACAACCAAATATAAACTTAATGAAGCCACAGAAGAATTGGTTCAAATTAAAAAGGATAATTCCATGCTTGAAAATGACAAAAAGCGACTTGAAGAACATCTCAATAAAGCTAGTCAACAAGTAAATTTGACAGCTTTACATAATTAATAAAACTAAAAGTTTCAGACTGAGAAGCTTTTAAAAGATACGAGAAAGCAGTTGGAAGATTTTGAAAAGCTACGAATAAAAGAAACAATGAAAAATGCAGAAATTTTGAATGGTCTCAAAAAGGAGATAACAGAGTACAAAAAATCTATTAAAGATAAGGACGAAACAATTAGGCGAATGCTTGAAACATTGAAAGGAGAAAAAGTATGACTTTGCTTCCAACCAATTATCGACTAATTAGGGACTATCTTAACAAAAAAATAAAATAAAAATAAATTTACAGGAACTTCGAGAAACAACTCTTGCAAAACACGCGGATCAAAACGAAAAATTGCAGGATATGAAATCATTTTTAAAAATTATTTTGGAAGACAACAATGATGACTATGTTGATGCAATGTTAGGAGAAAATAGAGTAGCAGTTTTTGAAAAGATTTCGCTTTTATTAGAACGTATTCCATTTGTACAATAAAGAAACAACCACTTGTAAAATCCTGATTGAGCATTTAATTCAAATAAACGAAAATACATACAATTTTTTTATTGTCAATTTACACATATTTTACAAAGCAAACGGTTTTCCCAGATTACATAGTTGGAAAAAAATTAATAATACAAATGATAATTTGATAGTCCCATTTCTATCAAGTTTTTCGAATCATTAATAAATTCAATTTGGCATTCATTATTTTGTTTCTTCAGTGATTCAATAAACAATGGATCAGTAGTTCCAATGAAATCTAAATCATGGAAACTAGTATGTTTGGATTTGAGCATTTCTTTGAGGTTTTCAATAACAAAATTGCATAGGCTTCTAAAATCGCTACCATCTGTTTTGTTTTTTTTTCAAGCAAAAAAACAACTCACAAATTAGTCATGCTTCCACCCAAAATATTAAAAAGATTCAACTTTTTGAAATCCAATTCTGTGATTTTTATTTCATTCGCTTGACAAAGCAGAATATTTAATTCCACACCATTTAAATCAAGGATTAGAAAAATTTTGTTGGAAGCAATTTTATAATGTTCTCGAAATCCAATTTGAAGCATTGACAATTCATCCACCAAAGTTATATCAGATAAACCAGCAATTTTAGCAATTCTTTCAAAAGTTAGCTTTTGGGTTTCATTAAAATATCGAGGATGAGCGAAAATAATTGATTTTTCATTGCCATTGTTTTGGTTTAATCGATTTTTAATTTCCTTACAAATTTCTTCCATAACACTTTCTGGTTTTATACATTTGTTTAATCCTTCAATATTGGCAGTAAAATAAGCTTCATCTCCAGTAGGACTAAGAATAATATTTTTACCAAACAAGAAAAAATCTGAATTCAATCCTTTATTTGCTAACAATTGCATCGCATCTAAAGTTTACAGTAGTAAAAAATATATAACGCAAAAAGTTTTACCATTTCCATAAATTTTAGTTCCATCTATTTTGGTGGAATCACCAACATGAGTATTTTTATCGGTGTAAGTAACCGCAAATGGAAATGGAAATCCTGGTAATACTAAAAAAGTTCAGATAAATATAATTTTTAAGAAAGTTTTGTTTGCTAATAAATAACCTTAAAAAAGAAATAATCGATGGAGGCAGACTAAAGCTTACTTTGATTTGTTTCGAGGTCAATGGCATTTATTTCATTTTCTCGAAAAATAATACCAATTTGTGGAATCGAAGCAGTTGCATCAAATTTAATTACATCTTCTTCCCCACCATTTATTTTAGCTTTAATTAATGCAGCATTGGAATAAAAAAATAATCTTTGTTCTGAACGCGTTCCTCTTTTTGGAGTTTTAAATACAAATGTTTGCCAACTTGTTTCATGGAATAATCGATTAACTATGTTATTTGCAATTGCATCATCAACGAGAGTTAATTTAATTTTATTTCTGTCATCAATTAATCTTTCATAATCTTCAAGATTTGGAGCTTGAACATGAAATGGAAATGCAACAACATTGTCAAGATTTTGAATAAATTCATTTCGAAGCACAACTTTGGACGCAAACTTTTTCCATAAATAACAAATAATATTGGAACCATGATTTTGAGCAACAACGAATAAATCTTTTTCCTGTAAATTTTCGAGGAAAGTATCATTTTGAATAACAGCTCCAATATAAACTGCAACAGCCACGGATATGAAATGAATATTATAAAAGCCATATGCATTTCCAATTCTCGTTAATTCGTTTTTAAAATCAACGTTACATTTAGGGGATAAACAAATAACAGTTTGATTTATTTGTTGATCACGTAAATTTAGGGCTAAGATTGACAAAATTTCTTCAAACATGGATTGGCATTTTGTTAAAGTTTCTTGAGTTACTACAACAAAAAAAACCTCGTTTGACAAGTTTTTTATATGACAAAAAGTTACCTCTTGGACAAATAAAATTATGAATATTGGTTGAATCCTTGACACAAATGGAAACCCTGCCTTCTTCTGGTGATATTCCAACATACATCGTTGCAACTTCAATGGAAACGTTTGAAAAGTAAAAACGATAAAAAATAAAAATAAAAGTTAGATTTAACTCATTAAATTAACACCACCAAAAATAAGTGGGAAAAAAAGTTTAAAAAAGTTTATTAGAAAAAGGAAGAATTAAATTACATATTAAAAAATTTGACTAGACTAGTTACAAAATTTTTAATAACAAAATTTAGAAGATTGGCTTTGAATTAACTTTTTTAATAATGTGAAAATTAAACATTTTGGAAGAGTTGATAACCTGGACGGAATTTGTAAATTTGATGCAAGATATATCCATCAAGAGGGATGCAGATCAATGCAAAAATAAGCGATGGAGTATGAATGAGAATATAAAAAACTAAATCATTCAAGTCAACTTGAAGGCCAACACAAAATAAAGTACAAATATTGGCCGCGATAGAGCAGCAAAATAATGTTGGGGAAAGATAATCACAACTTTGGCGTTCAATATTCTTTTTAATTTGAATATATCTTCCAGTAATATAAAAAGCTACAGTGAGAGTGGAAATAATACAGTAGCCTAGAATTTTTAGAGATATTGTATTTTTCAAAAGACGAGGGTTTTACCTGCAATCATAGAACTAGTTTTTGGCATTTCTTGAAGTGTTGGATCTGTATCATCAAGGATTCTTCCTTGGCTCTCATCTGGGGCAGATGGTGTAAGACTTTGTTGAAGAAACATGGTCCCAAACATAACGGCTGGTAAAACAACTCCTCCTTAAATAAATTATTTTTACTCGCGCAACAAAGGTTTTATTGAAACTCTTACTTCCGTTATTAGGTTCTCCATAAATTTTAAATTGAACAGCTAACATAAAATCCATAATCAAATATACGATTGCAACATAAGCTAAAACTCTAAGTTGTTCGCCAATTATAACTGTGACAAGGTTCAAAGCATCTCCAACGAACCTAAAAAAACCATCAGTAAAGCTCAATAATAAAACTTTGTAAATTTGTAAAGTCTTACCAGCAAATTAAAAATGAGAAGGAAAAAGCTCCGCAATGTTTATTTTTAAAATTCAAGCAAATTTGCGGAACTAAAGCAAAAGCCCAAATTATCATTTCAACAACACCAAAACCAAATCCCACATATTTTCGTGGTTCATCGAGACAATCACCAAAGTTCTATAATTATAAAAATTAATAAATCTTCCATGAAAAGCCATGAAGCAAGCCTACGTTTAAAGCAAATTTCCAACCATTTGGGCAAGTAATATTATCATGGAGTCCAACAACTGAGCCGAAATCGTTATACATTTTTTAAATTATTTATTTCTTAACTTTTTATAAGCGTTCAAAATAACAATCAACAACTTATAAGACGAAAAAAAAACTCTTTGTTTTGTTTGCAATGGAAAAATTTTCCACAGAATTCTTATCATCACAATAATGTATTTGAAGTTTGTTTTGGCTTATCTAAAAATTTAATTGAGGTGACTAACCTAAGCTTTTTGAGTAAACAATGTTTTTTAAATGATTTTATAATTTTTTAGCATTAAAAATGATATTGGTAAACCTTTCGAAGCTTCAAAATGTTTGGAAATATGCAACAACAAAAACTTTATTTCGGATGTTAATAAAACAACTTTAAAAAATTTTTCAAGGAAACTAATTCAGAATAAAGTTAATCTCTCAAATTTAGATATTGCATGCTTTTCCAATTTTTACTTTTTTTAAGTGTATTCCTTTCTTTTTGTAAACTTTGCATTTTTATCATCGATGAAAAATTTCTTCAAGGCTTGGTAATTTTATTTTACTTACTGTCACTTTATTCTCAAACATTTTTTTAACATTGAAATCCACTCGGCATTCACTTTTTAAATTTTTTAATAACATTTTTACGCATAAAGTTGCTAATAAATTATTACACTTTTTTATGTTCATTCTTTCATTCATGTGTCCCAATTAGGATTACATCAATAATATCTCATCTCCAAAATTCAATGATCGTCGTTGCGTCTTATTAGATCATTTTTGAAACCGGTCGCTAATTGTTTGCTAACAAAAAAAAACTTTTTTCTTTTCTCTCCTTTTTAGCACATGTCAACGAACAACAAGCAACAGCTTTATGAAATCCCGTTGTGTTGCTTTTATCGTCCTTGAAAGCGATGAAGCAGTAAATTGATTGCGCAAAAAAAAGAAGATGAAGAAGAAAAATTGATTCTTTTATTTATTTGGACACACACAAAAAATGATTGTTGTCCCTAATTATCAAAGGATGCAAAGGTTGCTTTTTATTTTAATCATTGCTTTATTAAAACTTGGAAATATTGAAGCTTTTGATAATGCTCCAACCTTAGATCCACAAATTCCAACTCAAAGTCCTCATAAAGCTCCAACTTCTGATTCATGTGTGGGTCAATGCGCCTTTCAATTTGTTGATGATCTCTCAAAAAATCTGGGACCAGGAAAATCTGCTGGATTATTAAATTTAAATTACAATGATTTTTTAACTGCTTTTTCAAATCAAACATTTTTTGAAACTTTTTGCAAGTTAGTTTTTTAACTTTCATATATTTTTTATTTGAGTCTTGGTCGATACCTAAAAAATATTTTAGACTTTATCATGGCTTTCAATTTTGTTATACTAAATGTTCACCAGGATATATGCAAGAACTTTTACAAAGAAGTGCAGAAATTATTGATCATTTTTGTGTTTATAACTATCAAGGTATATATTTTTATTTTTGACAAACAAAGAAAAGACTTTATTGTTTTTTTTTATCTTTTTTGTTTGGATGTTTTTTTTCTAGTGCTTTCCTCAAAATGGGTATTTACTGCTTTTAATTGCTTCCAAAAAAGATTTGATTGATTTTTTTATCAGTAAAAAAGCTAGAAAATTGCTTTTTGAGGGGTTAACTCTTTTTTTGCTAAAACAAATTAAAATTTTGTTTAATTCAATAGCTCCTTAAATCCTTTTTAGCGATCGTTGAAAAATTCCCATGTCTTTCACAAATTGATAAAGAAGTTTCAAAGCAATGTTTGAAAGGTTGCACTTCTCAACATGAGGCAGTTGTTTCGTTGCTTCAAAATTTCAAGCATTTGGCACTCAATGGTGATCCCTCTGAAGCTGAGGCATATCTATCACAATCATGTGAGTATGTTATTTGCACCCTTCATTGTGATGTACCCGCAATTGCTCATAAATGTGATTTTGATACCGCTGAACTCGTCATAAATTTAACTCGAAAATCTTTTTCATCCATGGAAAGATTAGCCTTGGATACGGGAGCAGTTTCAAAATGGCCGACTATGTGTGCAGATATTAAAACATATCGATTACCAAATCCTAAAGATCTCAAAGATCAACCTCTTCCTCCAACATCCATAGATGAAATAAGTGCTTCAGGACCTGTGGTATTAGCTAGAGCTGCAGCAACAGCAACTTCAGTGGAACCCATAACCGAAAGTATTACTGCTAAACCAGAAAAAGGAAAAAATGCTGGAATTACAAATGTAAATAATTTTTCATTGATTGCTTTAATTTTGTTTTTGTTTTTATGGAGCTAAAAAAATTACGGTGCTATAAATAATTTGTACAAATTTTATGTCTGTATATTTTTTGTCAAATAAATGTTCAAGACTTCTTTGAAAAACATTATTGAACAATTAAACTATTTTTTTTTATATGCACGTCGAATGTTTTTGTGAAGTATTACTTCTTTAAAATAAAAATAAAACAAATAAGAACAAAATTATGAATCACCCTCGCATAATAATGGTTAACCTTGTAATTAGTTTTCAAACTTTGTTTTTTAGCCATGGATTTGAGGTTGAAAAAATGCTAAGTCCACAAAAAAATATTTAAAAAATGAACTTTATTTTTTCTTCTCCTCATCCGTTGCATTAGATTAATGTTAATCGCCAAAGATAAAAATAGTTGGTTGTTAAAATGATTTTTAATTATATGTCCTTTGTCCCTTTATTTACTATTGCTATCAACATCAATCTCAATTTGATCCATCCAATTTTACTATTTCAAATAAATCAAATAAAAAAATACTACTATTTTCGTTTAACAAATTTATAACAACAAAAAGAGAAAGTTGAGTGGCACTTTTTTTTTCAGTCACTCTTTTGTTCAAAGCCATTTACTCACATATTTTTTTTGACTCGAATTTCACAGGTGTGAATTTGAGCAATTTTTATCTTCCTTCCTTCACTTTATTTTTTCCATCAAAAAAATAAAACCCTTTTTACAACCCAAAAAAACTTACATCATTTTTTAAAGGGGAAATGGATGAAAAACAGGGAGATAAATATATTCAAACAAGCTCGTTGTCCCTTGTTCGAACTCACCGCATCGTGTCCATTAGGTATGTGTATGTTTTTAAGAGGAGGACATAAGCAGCAGCAAGTGCACACGAGAACTTTGATGAGCATCAAAAAAGAAAAATAGTCAGTTGTCGTTGTCATCATTCGATATTATACTTTATTTTTTAACGCACTACCTCCGCAATAACAAACTTTTGGTTTGAAGCTATTCTCTTATTTTTTTTAAAAATCATCAGTGAATTTTCGGCAACTTTTTTTGTTCTTGCTTTCATTTTTTTCGCTCAAAAAAATTATCGCCACTTTGCATTTTTTTTTCACTCAAGCAGCAGCAGCAACCGCGATGGATAATAAATGCAAAGCTTCTTCGATTTCAAAAACCCTTTTCTCTTTTTTTACTTCTTTCATTTTTTCTTTTTGCTTTTAGAATCTTTTTAAAAATAATTATCAATTTTTTAATGTGGGAATTCGGTGTGGCATGAAATTCTAAAATATCAGTTTGAAACCCAAAGATACAAAATTTTCATAAATAATTTCTTCCAAATTTGTTTGCTTTTTGGTTTTATTTTTCTGTTTCAGACTATCCGTATCAAAAAAACAGCCTTTTATGAATCTATAATATTTATTGTATGAGAGAGTTTCCATGACATGACGCATATATTTATTTAAAAAAAAAGACAAATTGTTTTTTTCCTGCCTCTCAGCCATTCATGTTTTTTTTTTCTAAAACAAAAGAATTTATGATGTGTGAAACCTTTATGAAATTTTTATTATTTTAAAGAAAAAACTAAACCAGAATGATACTAAAATGGTTTCATATTTTGAGACATCCAAAAATTATAGAATTTTCGTCTTTTCTTTGCAGCCGCCTTTTTGATTCCATTTTTACCCGACTTTTTTGGTTATTATTACTTTTTTATATCAGAAAACTTTTTGCAAGCACTTAAAAAAAGTAGAGAAAAGCCAAAGAAAATTTTAGTTTTTGCTTTAAATTACTTTTTTAAACGTTAAAAGTATCCAATTACCCAAAAATTAACTTTAAGAACAAATATTCTTACATTATTGCCACCCACCTTCTTAAAAATATTGTCATGAATTATGCGTTTCTTCGGATATACGATCTTGGTTTAAAATTTTCTTTTTAGTTGATTATGATTTTTTTAGATATTTCGTAATGTCAATCCTTTTCACTTATGCTTATTGAAAAAGACCAACAAATTTTTAACCTTGTCATACATTTTTTCCAATAACCCTTCTCTCTCCAGAAAGGAAGAAAAACCTTTTTAACATAAGCTGCTGGCTGCTTCCTGCAACAACAAAATAAAAAATAAAAATGACTTGCATTATTTTATCGTTTATTTTTTTATTTATGCTTGCACAGCTTTTTTTTCCTTTCCTCTCTTTTCATCCTATTACAACCCATTGTTTTTTTTTCTGTTGGTTTATCTTGTTAGTTTCCGTGCTCTTTATTTTATTTTGTTTTTTATGTTTCTCATTTAAAATTTTAATTTGTTGGGATTTTTTTAGCTTGACATTATTTCATCACCACATCCTCAAACATTGTTAAATTTTTGCTAGACAGACAAAATTATGAGCCGATCAACCTCTCCTGTTAGAGTTAATTTTACCGTAAGTTTTTGATTATCGCGAATATTTGAGAGAAAAGTTGCAAATTAAAAAAAGTTTGCCAAAAAATCTGTGGTCATCTTGTGGGAACGGCCAAAAAGATTTGGTGAGAAAGTAATATACCAGATGGTTACCATTAAAAATAGCACCACCGCCATAAATTCTCACTTTTTTTTGTTCAAGCCCTCCTCAAAGTCATTAAGCATTTTTATTTCTTTCGAAGCCAGAACCTCAACAAAACAAAGAGATGTAATAAAATAAAAGCTTTTCGTTGGGTTTTGTTTTATTTTTTGCTGATGCTTTTTTTTTCTGAATGATTAATATTTTGGAATAGCTTTTCCATTTCTTAAAAATTCCACGGAAATTAAAACATCCGCATTTAGAAAAGTTGTTTCTGAATGAAGCTAGACTTGAAGGGTAAAACCAATTATGCCCGCTTTACTTGATTTCCTGTTTGATACACGCTGTAACATATTTTTTTGCTTACAACTTTCATTTTTAGAAGTTTTTGTTCCATTTTTTCTTCTCCAAATTCTTTGCTCTTTTGGCCCAAAAGTTGTGAATGTTTTGAATTGGCACGATTTATCCCATAACATTTGCGAACATTTTTTGTACCAACGCGCGATGTTGGTAAATATTGAATAAAAAAATATGCGCATCTCGAAACAAAAACAAAGCATTCCTTCTTTTTTTAGAGCTTTGATACTTGGGAAATCGGATTTGGAAAAAAACATGCGCGATGATCTTTTTTTTCGTTGCTATCACATTTTTTTAATGTGAGAACTTTCAGCAATGAACTTTACAAGTGCAACAACAAAAAATATTGGATAAAAGCCTAAAACAATGTTAATAAATTTTTTTATTTATTGAAAAAAGAAAAGGAGAAAAGTTTATTGTCCTTGTTAAAAGCTTTATGGTTAGGCTTCTTTGAAAAGTAAAAATACTCAAGAGTTAGTAGCTTCTTTCAGCTCGCAAAAAGAAATTGCAAACTAAAAACAGCTTTCTCTATTTCCAGTCATTTTTCGCTCCTACTCCTCCTCTCCTCGTCTTGTTGTTTTTTTTTTGTTTGGCCGTCAGCAAAAAAAAAAGCAAGCAACAACAATAACAGAAATAATTCCTGCATTTTTATGCGCAATGACTTTTTGAGCGGCGTTAGTGTTTTTTTCCTTTGCGAAATAAAAAAAATGTTTCTATTTACGCGCTTATTTTCTTTCTATGATACTCTCTCCTTGTTTATTTAATTTTTAACTTCTCATTAGCGTTTTCCTCCTTCTTTTACGTTTGTGGGTTTGAAAAAGTAAATAAATAAACAATTAAAAGTGAGAGATTCCTAGATTTTGCTTTCATCGCAAAAATCCAAATGTTTTGATTCGGGAGTTTATAAATATTAATAATTCCTTATTTTTTCTATTTTCTATTCGCCTTGGAAAGAATATTCAGTGCTCTAAAATAAAAGTAATATCTCGTATATTTTCTTTTGTTTGAGAAACCTTTGAAATTCATAATCCTTGAAAAATGAATTGGATAAAAGTGTGATTCATCCATTTCGAAAAAGCGCAAAAATCCTTTTCAAGCCTTTGAAGTCTTTCCCCTGCAAAAAAAAGGCATATCTTTTTTGTGGAAATATTTTCTCGATGACTAACATTTAATAGACACGAAAATATGCAAGCTTTGCCCCTTCGCCTAAATTTTTTTGTAATGTTTTTTTATTTCCCTTTTTTCTTTAAACTAAAAAACCATCTATCTCTCTTTTTTTGATGGTTAGCATATTTTTTTTATCCATTTAATTTGGCTCCATTTGTTAGAAATAAAGAAAATGTTGGTTTCTTATTTGTCTAAAACATTGTTGGAAAAAGGGTTGTTAGCGGCTCTTCAAAAAAAAAATTCTAACCTTTTTAGTTTTATAGAATTCTTTTGGGTTAAGATAAAAGGAAACCAATTTGGGCCTTTTTTGTTTGTTGTTGCATTTGAGTGAAAGTCGTCGTCGGGCATTTCGTTAGAAGTGTTTTTTTTAGCAGTAAAAAAAAGGCGAGCGTAATTGAAACTTTTCGATGCATTCATTTTACTTTTTTTCGCTGGCGCCGCTTTTTAGCCTCAGACTTTTTTCTTTGGGAATTAAAAATGCAATAGTTTTAAACGTAAAAAAGCGAATCAATAATTTTTAAGTTGAGAAAAATAAAAAAATAATTTTGAAATAATCTTTGACAAGAAAACAATTTCTTTCCTGCTCGTGTCCATTTATTTTTTTCTCCCATGTCTTGTTTCCTATTCTCACATTTTTTTAAACTCGCATTTTTTCATTTGCTTTTGATATTGCTGCTTTTATTCGAATCCTTTTTTTATTACTTTTTTATTTGTCAAAATAATATATTGCTCTCATTTAATCAAAAAACATTAGTAATTTTTGATTGATTACGAAACAAAAAAGAATGCAATCTTTTCTTTAAGTTATTATGATGCAACTTTTTTTTGTCAAATGACACAATGAAGAATTCACTTTGCTTTGGCTCGCTTTATCAACAAAATAAGTTTTGCGTGTTTATTTGTTGTTTTTTTGTTGTTGCACGCTAGAGTTTTATTTTTTTGCTGCAAAAAAAATTTAAAAAATTCTTCGGCTTTGCAATAGCTTTTTTATTTTTTGTTAAAAAAAATGAGCGCTAAAAAGAAAGACATTCCTAAGATTTTTCTGCAGTTTGGTTTTAAGAACTAAATTTTGTTATTCACTCAAGCTTTCTAATGGAAAAATGAAAAATTTGATAGAGTTCTAATTATTCGTGTAACATTTTTATTCTGAAAGTAACATACAAGCCTCACTTTCTTTTTTGCAGTATCACCCTTTCACTTTATCCATCCTCAATCCCTTATTTTAACTTTCTTCAAAAGTTCTTTAATAATGCCTTTACTTGGTTGCCATTAGTTTATCCTTTTTTTCATCTACCAATTCCTTTGGGATCTTTCAATTAGGTGCCACGGAGGCAGCACTCAAATTAAATTCAATACCTATTTTTTCCTTTGTTGCTTCCTCCAAACATTTATTGATAAATGTTTTTTAAGCATTGAATCATTATTTTTTATTTGCGCGTTTTTTTACGATGATAAGCAAGAAGAAGCAAATACATAGTAGTTGTAAATAAAATGTGTTGAATCAAACAAATGGAAGACGTGTAGAAAAAAAACATACTCATCATTGAGACTTTTTTTATCTAATAATAGTTTCTTCTTTTTTCAGAGTGATTCTGACGGCGAAGAAATGAATTCAGAACATCATTTAAATGAATTATCCACTAAAATTGTAAATGATGTTTTACCACCAGAAAAGGAATCAGATTTAGTAAGCTTTTTATCCCATTGCTTTTTCAACAAAAATTAACCACGTAGTTTTAGGCTCCCAGTGTCGGTGGCACCACCGCTGAGATCAAACATTCAGCTGATGAACTTTCACAAAAAGCTCAAGAAACTCTTGATAATTTAAAAGATAAAGCTAGCGAAGTATTAACTCATCTTAAAGAATATTCTGGCACACACGAATCTTCCACCCATGAACCTGGTGATTTAAATAATGATTTAATTGAAGGATTAAAAAGTTTAGCTGAAAAAGCTCAAGATAAAGCTGATGAAGTATCAGAATGGGCGGATAAAAAATTGGATGAAGTTAAAGCTGAATTTGATAAAGATTCAAATTCACCAACTAAAGATGAAGATAATACAGTTCTTGGAGATTTAAGAGAATCCATTGGAAAAGCCGAACAAAAATTTGAAGAAATTGTTGAAAAAGCTAAAGATGTTATTGTTGAAAAAAGTCCATCTCCCGCTGAAGATAAATCAAGCGAAGAACATTTTATTCAAACCACTGAACATGAAATGCATGAACATCGTCCATCACCCGAAGATTTGAGTGCAGAAGAAAAGCATGGTTCACAAGTGGAACTCCCCGTTATTAATGACCCGATTGAAGGCATTGCGGGAGTAATTTCAACTCCAATTGTTCCCGTTGTTATTGATGATAAAGAACCTGAAGTTCTAGCCATTGATGGACGTGAACTTGGTTCACAAGATACCGAACATTTAATCGTTGAGGAAGATATTCATAAACATGCTGCTTCTGAACCCATTGATTCATCAAACAATGTTTCTGATTCAGAATCAAAATCCAAAGAAAGCAGCGAACAACCTGAAGAAGTTCCACTCGAAACTTATGATGAACCCGAACCACAAAAAGATTTTCCCATTGATGAAGAAATAATTCACGATAATGTTAAGGAAGAAGAAAATGAAATCACTCAAAATGATAATCCTGTAACTACCATTGCTTTTGATGATCAAGCCCTTCATGATGAAGCTCCAGTAATTCAAATTGAAACTGATGAAACTCTTCCACCACTTGAAATTCCAAAACAAATTATTGTTGAAGATGTGGATGTTACCGGAAATTTTGAAGCTGATAAAGAAAAGGAACGATCAATTTCTCCTCCACAAATTGCTTCACAAGAATATTCCATCATCTCCCATAATTCTTCAACTTCATCATCTGAAAACGATAAACATCGACAACCTTCACCACCAATTTATTCTGAAGAAAAAGAAGCCACTCCTGGTTCAGCTGATATCCCAGTTATTGTTGAAGATGCAATTAAAGAAGTTTCACCCATGCAAGAACCTTCTCATGTTGCTGCATTTACAAAGGATAGTGTTCCAATTCAAATTGAAGATCATAATGATTTGCCTCCATTGGATCTTGAAAAGGAGCCAAGCCCAGAAATTAAAGAACAATCACACCGTGAAATTTTTATTGATAACACTGCTTCTGCTGCTAAAGAAGCAGAAATTGTTCCACAAATTCCTCCACCACGTCCATCTCCACCAGCAGTAATTGAACATATTGAAGATAAAGCTAAAGAGGATGTAATTGTTCCAAAAATTGTTGCACATGAAACTAAAATTGAAGAAACGACTAAAACTTCAGCAACACATGTTCGACCAATTGATATTACTCCTCTTCCGGAAGATGAGCCAATTCCTGTTGGAATTCCAGAAGTTCGAACAATCGAAACAGTGAAAGAAGAAAGAGAAAAGCTTGAAAAGAAAACAGGACATACATCTACTTCAAGTGGAGCTTCAGCTGCTGAAGAAGATGATAAAGACAAAGCAGCAGGAGTTAAAGAAACTCCACCAAAACGAGCTGAAACTTTTCTTAATAATGTTAAGCGTCGATGCATTATCCTTTAATTTGATCCATTTTTATCGAAGCCTTATTTTTATTTTTTATTTTTGGTTATATCTATCATATTTTTTTGTTTGTTAGAAATTATTCTTCACAGCCAACATGATCTTCTTGCCTTTCGAATAAAGAGAAAATTATTTGAATCTTTTTATTAACGTTTTTAAATAAAATTTTGCAAATTTTATGCTATTATTATTTTATTATATCCTAAATTTTAATTATCATCCAAAATGTTTTGAATAAAGTTTTAAAAATTTAATGGTCTCTGGATTTGCTACAATGACGAGTTTTATAGTTAAAGGAAAATAAAAAAAGCGAAAATAATTTTTTCTAAAATAGGGATCAAACTTTGTCGACAAGTTATCACTGCGCTATCGTAATTAGAAGGTTAAAAACTGGAAAATGGAATAAGAGCAAGAAAATCCAAAAATTGGTACAAACATTAACATTTCTTATTTGCATTTCCATATTTTGCTAATGTAAATCCTCCTAAAATTAAACGACAACTTTAATTTGCATTTTTCTCCTGAAATTTATGAATATAAATACCACTTACAAAATCTTTTTATTCGGCTTCAAAATAATTTAGGCCAAAATGTTGTCATCATCGCGCCATTTGTTTCAATTTCGTGCTTTTTCAGCTTCAACTTTTTATCGTCATTTTGCTTCATTCAAACATTATCCTGTTCCACCTCAACGACAAGAATATATTGATGGATATCTCAAAGATTTTCGAACTGATCGTCAATTGATTGAAACAGTGAACTACAAAACCAAAAATGGTGAAAAGAAGCAACTCCGAATTGAAGTTCTCGATGACAAGGATATTCCTCTTATGGGTCAAATGGTTTGTGATCATTTTATGAAAAACGTCAGCATTCTCAGCCAATTGAGTAAGGTTGTGTTTACTTTGGGTTTTTGAAACATTCAGAAAGGATTTCACGATGAAATTGAAAACTTTTGTTACTTAATCCTTTGAACTCAAACTCTACCATTTTTTAGAAGGAACATATGATGATTTCGCTCAATTTTATTATGATGATATTGGACCTAAACTTCATGAAAAGATATCGTTGCTTGTAAAAGACAAAGACAAAGTTATTGGCTTTAATGTTTCATATTGCATCAAAAAACAAGATTTTGGGAAATATTTTACAAATGGTTCACATATGAAGAATCCTGTTCTTGAAATCAAAGATGATTATGGTGAAGGTTAGATCTTAACTTTTTGTGTTCAACGAAAAATTTTGGTGTTTTTAGATATCAGAAATGGTCCATATAAATCTTATAAAGCCAATCAATTATTAACTGTACTTGATGCTCCAAGTCAACAAATTCTTCGTTTTCTTCCACCTGATGTCAAACATATCCTTTATTATGAAGCTGTTGGAATTGGAAACGAACATCAAAAGTAATCTTTTAAAGGTTTTAATATAATCAAATACTTAGAAAAATCTTAACATGAGAATTTTTTATGGTCTAAAAAACACGTATAAAAATTCAATATTTAAAATTTATCTTTCGATGTTAACTTATCCTATTTTCTTCTTTTTCAGCCTTGGAATTTTCCCTGTTCTTATGAAATTAACGTTAAAAGTTGGAAAAGAAAAAGGATGCAATTATGCTATCATTGAATGCGTTGGAAAAGAAATGGCTGACATTACTAAAGTAAAACTTTTTTCTTTCTTTCTTGGCTTCAGTTATTTATTATAAAGTTTTATTTCCAGAGATATTGGGATTTTGCTTTCATTTTTCCATATAACAAATTCAAGGATAATGGTAAACTCGTCTATGAAAATCTTCCATGTGGTGCTGAAGGTGTGTGTCGTCGTATGCTACAAAAAATTATAATTTTGTATATATATCTGTAATTTCAATACTTTGATTAGAATGTAAAAATAAATAAATTTGATCTCATTATTTCCTCTTGTTTTGGATGTCATTGTTACTTCAAATAATTTGCATAAATTTAAAATGGATTTTTCTTTTCTCATAAAAACGTGTCTTACAACTAATCGTTGCAAAAAATTATTGCGCCAAAATGTTCACATCTTCAAGTCATTTGTTTTCTCAATTTCGAGTTTTTTCAGCTTCTCTTCGTTTTGCATCGTCTTCAACCATCAAACATTATCCTGTTCCACCTCGACAAAAATATATTGATGGATATCTCAAAGATGTTCGAACTGATCGTCCATTGGTTGAAACATTGAACTACAAAACCAAAAATGGTGAAAAGAAGCAACTCCGTATTGAAGTTCTCGATGAAAAGGATATTCCTCTTATGGGTCAAATGGTTTGTGATCATTTTATGAAGAACATCAGCATTGTCAGCCATTTGAGTATGTTTTACTTTTTGGTATTTTATAACTTTAATTTTACATTTTTCAGATGGAACATATGATGATTTTGCTCAATTTTACTATGATGACATTGCGCCTAAACTTTCGGCTAAGGTATCCATGATTGTAAAAGATGAAGACAAAGCAATCGGTTTCAATATTTTCGATTGCATCAAAAAAGAAGATTTTGGAAAATATTTCCCAAATGGCTCATATATGGAAAATCCTGTCCTTGAAATCAAAGATGATTATGGTGAAGGTTAGTTTCATATTCATATGTACATTCCATTGAAGTAACATTAGTTGATTCTTAATAACTTATTGTTTTTTAGATATTAAAAATGGTCCATACAGATCTCATAAAGCCAATCAATTATTGACTGTACTTGATACTCCAATGTCTCAAACTCTTCGCTTTCTTCCACCTGATGTCAAACATATCCTTTATTATGAAGCTGTTGGAATTGGAAAAGAATATCAAAAGTAAGTTTTTTGGGAAAATATCAAGCTCCTTAAAATAAAGATATATTCTACTAAAGAGAAAAAAGTAGATTTTAATTTTTTGTTCAAAAATAATCCGGCTTTTATCCATTTTTTTCAGCTGTGGTATCTTTCGTGTTTTAATCGAGTGCCTCTTACAATTTGGAAAAGACAAAGGATGTGATTATGTTATCGCTGAATGTGTTGGTAAAGAAACTGCTGAAATTGCAAAAGTAAGGTTTATTTGAAATGCTTTATATTGTCTATGCCACATTTTTTAGAAATATTGGAATGTTGCCTTCACTTTTCCTTATGACAAATTCAAGGATAATGGTAAACTCGTCTATGAAAATCTTCCATGTGGTGCTGAAGGTGTTGTTCTTGGATACAA
This sequence comes from Panagrolaimus kolymaensis, assembly GCA_028622995.1. NCBI lineage: Eukaryota > Metazoa > Nematoda > Chromadorea > Rhabditida > Panagrolaimidae > Panagrolaimus > Panagrolaimus kolymaensis. The sequence goes on from JAJQJQ010000006.1 coordinate 7,823,417, forward strand.
AAAAATTTAACTCTAATATATAATTGTAACATTTTTATTGTAAAAATAATAAATTCAACTTATTGAAAATTTTGAATGTGTCAATAATTTACAATCACCAAAATTGTGAGAGTATGCCCTCTCCAAAAATAAATGTACCGATAGATATTTTTTGTTATGAAACTTACCAAGGATTAATCGGAAGGAAGAACTTTTTTATTTTGTATTTTGTTTACTTTTTATTTCTAGCCTTTCTTATTATCTCGATATTTTTTTCTCATTTTTTTAATTCTAAATTTGTACGAATCAAAAATGTATGTTATTCCATCCACAAAATTTTTAATCAATTCCACCCAAATTTTATCTCTTGAAAACGTTTTTGATTTTCCTTCATTACCGTATGTTTGCCAAAAACGATTTGCTGAAATTAGTGATCAAAAAACTTTGATATATTTTGCTTCCATCAATGCTCTAACAAGAAATCTCTCTAAACGCTGCCATATAATCAAAAGAGTTGATTACATTGATAAATTTTCATCGCTTATATTTATTGTTTCATGTTTTTGCAAGAAAAACGAATATTGCAATGGAGCTGTAGATATTGAACATTCTTCAATCAAAAAGTTTAATGAAGCAAGTCTTATAGTCTCAAAATGGAAAGGAGGCAGACCTATTCGATTACAACCATTTACAAAGTTTGATTCTTCAACTGGATATTTACAAATTCAAGCTTTTCGTATGGACCTTGATCAATTAAAACGAATGATTACACCCAAAATCAAAAGTTTAAAATTTATTGGTGGTATTGAATCTGATTGCTCATTGGAAGAGTTTATTGGTTTTATTAAAAGTTTATCAAAACTAGAGTATTTTGAGTGAGTTCTTAATTTTTTAACCTCAAAAAATTTGAAAGATTTTCAGATTTGCTTTATCCCGTTTGCATAGCGTTTTCCCATTTATTTCTCACTCTTTAATCGATAAACTTGGCCAATTTCACAACCTTATGATTCACCAGAATTTTTTCATAGTATATTTTGTTAAAATGTAATTTATTTTACGCAATGGTATACAAACGTATTCTTGTTTTACTTTATTTATATGTAAACCTTTATTATTAACATACATATTTTACAATTTTAAATCATCAAAAGACAAAAATAAAATCAATCAATAAAAAGCCAAATAATCATAATCATTAATCAACATTTTTGAACCATTTGAGTTTGAGTAAATCTTTTGCTTTCATCCGTTTTGCTGGATCAATGTGTAACATGTTAAACAAAAATTCAAGGATATCTTTGCGTTCAGATTTCGTCAAATGACATTTTTCAATCTTTGTTTTTAATACTTTCTTTACTTCTTTATCAAGTTTCAATGGTTCAGCTGTTGTAAACTTTTCTTGTAAGCCAAATTGATCAGGATAAGTGTAATATAAATTTCGTGGAAATTTACCAAAAATTTTGCCGAGCTCTTCGATTTCATTTTCATTGTATCTTATTGGATTTCGAGGAGGAAGAAAATCTTGAAAGGTTAATACATTGATTATCTAAAGCATCATCGTATTATGTTTTCATGGTTCAAAAAACTTACAGTAACGCCAAGAGACCAGAGATCATGTGAATAAATTAAAGGCGCACCAAAGCAATATTCAGGTGGCCTAAAACTGTATGTTCCAGATTTGCGCTGTTCTGCAGTACCCTAAAAAAAGGAACGTGAGCATTCATGAAATCGATAGACAAAAAGAAATTTGAAAAAGCCGCATATTGGTATTTGGTATAACTCGTTAGCTATTAAACAAACTCACCAAAGCATTACCAAGATCAATTAATTTGAATTTCAAGAAGTCATTCGATTCATCTTCGTCATCTGCTGGTGGTGGTGTTTTCAAATAATCCTTTAACAAACCCCTTGTTTTTTCTTCATCAAATTTAACATCCTTTTGACATGTCATACGAAGAGGTAATAAACTTTCAGAAGAATTGACAATTTTTTCAACATGAAGATACAAACTTTTTTGTGTAATACATGTCGCAATATTGTTCGGTTTGATATCAGCATGAATAATTTTGAATGCATCATGAAGCGTTACCAAAGCCATCAGAACATCTTTTGTCATTTTTTTGATTACCGAAACATGTAAGCGTCCTCCATTAATTTTATTTGCTTCATACATCAAATAACTGACATCTTTTCCCAATGGTTCAAATATTGCGATGAAAGCATGACGATGTAAATTACCAGGATATTTGAATGATTCATCAAAATGTAAAATATTTGGATGATGTTTAGTTTGATTAAGAACCTAAAAAGAAAATGTCAAATTTTTAATAAAAGAAGCTGAGAGCCATTTACTTTGAGTTCTGCTTTTTCCAAGTTTTCACCATATCGAAAGATTTTTGCAGCTTTGAAACATTTGCTTTGTAGTTCGAAAACCAGCCAAACAAGTGCAAAAGATCCATCACCAAGTTTTGAAATACAAACATATCGAGTTCTAAAATAAACGGTTTTTCAAATAATCAAACACATTCAATAAAAAGCTTACTTGTTATTATTGAGTACATCACCAACATCAACACACATTATTGTATTTTCATTAAATGTTTCAGCACTTTCAACATGATTTTTAGCTCCATCCAATAAATCCAAGTTATGATCTAATTCAGTTTGAAATGAATCTTTATAATTGCAAGTTGCTTCTCTTGTTATTTTAACCATGCATCTCTTCTTATTACCATCATCTCTAAAAATTAAAATTAAACATAAAAGCTTTGAGAAAAAAAAATAAGAAAGGAAGAGAAATTTTGAAAAAAGACTAACCTTTTATCTTCACATGTAGCAGCTTCAGTTACGTTCGTTCGTTCTTTTGCAACTTGATTTTTCTGTAGTTTTGATACAGCAGCTAAAAATTGAAAATGGTATTATTAAGTTAGCGCTCCAACAAAACTATCCATATGTTTACATTAATAATGACTATAAAGATAAAAATAAATAAACTCACGTAAATCTTTGTTATCCACTTTCGCTGGTGCAGCTGCATCTTTTAATGGTTGTTGCTTTTTCTTTTCTTTTTTCTTTTTTCCTGACGATTGAACCATTTCAATATAAATGAATGAATAGAAACAATAAGGATGTTATAAGAAGATTAGCCTGAAATTTTAAGCATTAAAATAATAATACAATTCAAAGCACTTACAATAATATTCAGAAGAAGAAGTAAAATTTGGCGTTGTTCAAAAACATTTTTTTTTCAGTCTAAAATTGATGCGTTTGCTAAATCTTGAAAATTTACATAAAATCAATGAATTTGTTTCATTTTTTTCACAAGGTTTTTGTCTAAATGTATACTGTGCTTTTTGTTTGCAAAAAACTTAAAGATTTTTTTTGAAAACAAATATTTGGAGCTTTTTTTTAAACTTTTCAATTAAAAATTCTGACATTTCGAGCAAACTTTGTAACTTCACGTTTTTTTCTTCTCTTCATTACTTTGGTTTTTTGTTTTAAACTTTCCTAGCAACGTATTGTTGAATATTCTTTTATTTTAAGATAAAAGAAAATCAGTTTTGTAAAGGCATTCAAAATACATTTAAAAGAGCAACAAAGTGCTACAAAAGAAAAGATTAAACACATACAGTTCTAACAAAACAAAAAATATTTTAAATCAGCAATAAGAACAAATTATGAATGGACAAGGATGGTTGTTTTTTGCATTTATGCTTTCTATTTTTGGTGGTGTTTTAACAGCTACCGTAAATGAAACGTGTGATTGTGATGGAACATCAGCTATAATATCATCTCCAAAATGCATCGTTCAAGTAAAATGGCATTAACGAGTTTGTCTCAAAAACTTATAATGAATTTTTAGGTTGTGGATGGAGATCCTAAAAATGTTGCAGGTTGTGATTGTTTCATTGAAAGTAACATTATTATTGCAACCAATGCATCCGATGGCGATGGATATGTAATATCTTGTGTCGATCCTACCTCATCTACAAGTATTATTACAACCACCACCAAATTAACAACTCCAGCACCAACTACAACCACAACTGAAATACGTAAGCGTTAAGGCTTCACTTTAAAAAATTAAGAGATTTTTTAGCTTTCATTGGAGCATGTGGTGTTGTAAAATTGACGGGTATGAAAAGTACGATGTTGAAAATATTATTATATTTAGGAAGCATTTGGGTTATTTTATGGACATTAGCAACTATAATTGTAAACATCGTTTGCAAGTATGACGTGTTTATTGAAGCAATATAACCTTGATTTGTATTTTTAGGTCAAGCGGCCAACATCGTGTTCTATATATTTTACAAGAAATTTCAATTATTTTTCTATTTATTTTCTTGGGATTTTTTACTACCAATCCTATGGATAATGAAGTAATTAACTTTCATTTTTTGCGGGCTTATTTGATATGTTTTTTTATAGACAATTTGCAAAGCCACAACAATTTTGTTGCATTTTTTTCTAATTTTTATTCTTGGTTTATGTGTAACAGAAGCAATATTTGCTAAATCGTAAGTTTATTAAACGTTCTTTTTTATGAGAATTTTGTAACAAAAACTTCCAAAACCTTAAAACTATTTTTCGAGTCACTTTTAAAAATAAAATAAATATCCTTATTTTTTCCAGACTTATCTGTGGAAAGAGCACTAAAAATGGAAGCATCCATTTAATTATCAGCATTGGATTGCCCTTGATTTTGTCATTAATCACGGCATTAACATCATATTTTATGGCTAAAAAATATTATGGCCTCGGCATGCATTGTTTCATCACAGTAGTAAGTGATCAATTTTGGGCTTTTGTTATTCCAACTTGGATTCTTTTAATTTTATCTGTATTTATTGGACAATTGGGTTTTCTTGCATGTAAAAAATCCCTCTCTGACGTGGATACCGAACAACTTTATTGGGCATTGTAAGTTTTTTGATCGTTGAAAGTTGCAATAATGACACAAATTTTTTAGTAAAACGTGTAAATCTTTACCTATGTTTTCATTATTTTTAATTAGTTGCTATTATTTGGCTGCGTTTGGTTTGGATTTTCAAAAAACTTGGTTACTTATTTTATTTTTAATTATTTCACTTCTTTTTGGTCCACTAATTTTTGTTACGCATACTTTTAACTTTGAACCTGTGAGTTTGAATGAAAATCGTCAAACTAAAGTTTAATAATTAATTTTAGACAGCTACAAAACTTTGGAATAAAACTCATTTTCCATTCTATCGACCTTGTGAAGTTGAAGATATTCCAACTCCACGTGCTTCAACGCCAGATCCAGAGGAGAAAATAGAAGATGAAAAACCTGAAGATAAACCAGGAGGAAATCCAGCAGCTGCTAATGCTCCAAAAGACCCATCCAAGCCTCCAGAAGCAGTTCTACCAGGCACAGTTCCACCTTCGATGCATCAACCCATTGTGGGGTCTCAACTACCACCACAACAACCTCAACGTCCTTCGAGGCCCAAAAAATATTCAAATGTTAGTTTTCTGAATTTTGAAAAAAAAGCAAAAAAATTACATTTTTTAGGATCCAACAAATTCTCAATCATTTTATGAATGGTTAACCGATAGAAATTCCAGCAATATTAATGCAAGCGAGGATGTTCTCTTTAAACCAAAACCTTTTTGAATATTTTTTATTTATCAAGCGTTTGATGGAAATAAATGTGAAAAACATTAAGTTTTTAAAGCACATGAAATACAAAAAATAAAGCAAATCTGTCAAATCTTCGCATAGTTGAACGGATTTATTCTGATATAGCAACTTGTTAAAACCTAAGATTCAAATAAATTTTAGGCGATTCAGGGTTACCAAAATATCTTAAACATTCCCTTAAAAAATGCTTAATTCTTAATAATATATGTTTTTTAATAGCTCAAGATAATTTTAAATTAAAAAAATTTAAGCAAAAATCAACCATTCGTTACTTTATTTTTTGGAACATAATTTTCACCTTAAAAAATTAAACCAAAATTCTCTATTTTTATATAATCAAATTCTCCACACTTTTTTCTATCGACATATTCAAAAAAAATTTAAGTTTCGATCAAAAATGTTTCTAAAAATGGCAAAAACAAACACTCATTTTTTCCAAAAAAATTTCCGTTCCTTTTCTTTTGAATTAAAAATGTGAGTGGTCGCCGGGTGTTGTGGCGAGCACTTGTAAACGAGCTTCTTCGTGGCAGGGTTTGGCGGATGGGCTGCGAGGTGGAGTCCTTCTGTTGGAATGAATTGCGGTGACGCGTTCGTCCTGGTCAAGCTGTGCGTTCAACAGGGTGTGAGTGAAGGAGTTCGCTTTCATCCGGTTGTTCAAAGAACGAGGAACCGGCCGAGGTCCGAAAGGAAGCAGGCAAAACTCGTCGCGGACAGACAGTGATCGGACAGCGAATGTGAGTAATTCTTCAATAGAAGCCATCTCAATACGCTCAGACCCAAATCTTTTTTTAATTTTTTTAACATTTAAAATTTTTTGAAAGTCTTTATTAATTTAAAGTTATACTAATTTAACAATCATGAATAAAATTGCAACCATTACAACTAATTTTATTTATTTTCAAAAATGCTGGATCTGTTAAAAGTTTTTGCAATTCTTGTAAGTCGAATTGATTTCGCTGATACATAATTTCTCCGATTATAACATTTTTTAAATCTGTTCCTTGATTGAAAAGTCTCATATTCCATTCATTTTTTCATTTGTCCATTAATTGTTTATTGGCATTAATAAACTTACGAATTTGAACTACGTTGGAAATAGTTTAGATGCAAGCTCTCACCACTTTAAATACTAGCTTTTAATAAAATAAAATTTTTTTGTCATTTTACATCTATTTTTGATATTTTTTTGTTGTTATTTTTAATAAAGTATTTTTGAAAGATTATTATATTTTATAAAGTTAGGAAAAATTAAAGTTAAAACAAGAATTTAGACTTTAAAAGACTACTATCAAAAAATTGGCCTCCTTGTAGTTCATTAATATGCTTAAAAGACCATTTGAGATATGGAAAAAATGGATGGTTTACTTGCAAATAAAAGCACCTATACCACTTTGCATTTTTTCCACAATAATCTTTTTTATTCATAAAACAATCCAATGATTTTTTTTCAGCACGAAAAAGACATTGCTTTATTTTCTGCCATTTTTTGCAACTTTAATTTAATTCAAAAATTCAATCATGACAATTCCAAATAATTTATGTCCCATTTACAAATATGCCTTGGGCGATATGTTGGTTTCTTTGAATTTCGCAGAAGATGATTTAGAAAAAGTAAAAATTCTTGAAAACTTTAGTGAGAAATTTTTAATGTTTCCGCAATTTTGGAATGAATTAATTAAGTCTGTTTTTTTATCACGATGTTATGTATTTTTTATTAACATTTGGTTTTTTCTGAATTTCAGATTAAGTCGAAAAGTAAAAAAGAAATCACGTTCTCCATATCATGCCGAAGTTGAAATAAAAGCGCGATCGCATTTTTATTATGTTTCGAAAAATTCAAGAAATTTGGTGACATCGGAAGTTATTAGAGAAAGGCATATAGGATGGAATGCTTTCAATTCCTCCCGTATTTGCTTTTCAAAAGGGTATGAAAATAGTTTGAAATTTTATGAAACAGCTTTTAATTTCCCCAACCAAAAAATTTCTGATATGTATAAAAAATATGAAAAATATGGAGGTAACTTTATCTAAAAAGTTTTAAAAAATTGAAACGTATATATTTTTAGGGAAACCAATATCGAAAGAAATAAAATTGAAATACCAAAAATCATTGGATTTATTAAAAAGATTGGAGAATGCGGGAGAAAACGATGAGGAATGGTTAAAAGTCATTCAAGATCTTGAAGATGATGAAGCTGTTATTGCAAATATTGAATTAAGACTTGGCAACACAGTTTTAAGTGCGGTGAATAAAAATATTTGGAAATTTTATATTCATTTTTTGCAAGTTCGAAGCAAACAAGAAGTTTTGAATGTTTATAAGCGATATACTCGATTATTTATTAGCGACAAAGAAATGGTTGAAGAATATCGAATGCAAATTGAGAAAATCGGAAAGTTGTCTATAGAGGTTCCAAACTCTTTGGTTAAGCCACCAGATTCTATCACAACATTTTGGTTGGATACAATTAAATTTGAAATGGATTTTGGAACTTTAGAATCCGCATATTTAACTCTTGAACGTGGCATGACTGCCATTTTGGGAAAACCTTACAAAGTTGCTCGTCGGCCTCAAGAAGATTTCATAAAAGTTTTTGTTAATCACAAAACAATTATGCAACAAATTAAACCAATTAATAATTCTATTAATAATAATTTCAATTCGAACCCATTTCCCCAAATACATAACCTGCAAAATACGCAGCATCATCCTACAATTCATTTTTCTTCCTGTTCAGGACAAAGGTTGACACTGCCTTCTACAATAATTTCTTATCTTCTCAAACTATCTTCAATCTCCTTACTTTACCGACTGAATTTTTTATGCAAATATTTTTTTGCTCTTCATCCATATCCAATCTGCCATCGGCTTGTTGTTCATCCTTTTGTTAAAACTCGATGCGTTGAACAATCATTATTTATCAAAAATGACAGACTTGAATGTTTGAAGCTTAAAAAGCTTTATATTGGAAATAGTTTAGAATGCCATCCTGAATCCACATCTGGAAATATTCGAGACTCCTTATCAAAGCTAATTTCAAAACTTTATAAATGTGAAGCAAAAATTTTAACTCTTTTACACCAAGATATTACCATCAAAGAATTTGAATTTTTAATTAAATCAGGAAAAGTTAAAAACGTTGATTTTAATGACCTCCAAATTTTTGCTGATAATGGTTACATATTTTCGGTGGAAGAAATTAAAAACATGTTAGAAGATTATGGAAATAAACTGGATAGTTCAAATATACAGTAAGTTCCCAACTTTTGTTTTGATTCTCTTTTGTAATTGATAAATATCTTCTTTTAGAATCCTTCAACCTACTTATTTTCCAAACATGATTATTATAAATCATGATTTTTAGCTTTGTTGATCAAAGCTCTTGAAATTAACTTTTTTGTTGTTAAATCCATCTTACTGTTTGAATAGAGCAAAATAAAGTACATATCTTTATTCATTTTTTTTGTACATGAAAACGATTTCAACAAATCAACATAAATTTATTATCTTAAAGGAACAAGACTATTTGATGCCTTTTCGAAAATTTCGATACTGGGGCTGGGAGGAAGAGTTGGGGCGGCGCGTGTTTGAATTACCGTGTAAGACAGAAGGTGACACGGTAATTCAAACACGCGCCGCCCCAACTCTTCCTCCCAGCCCCAGTATCGAAATTTTCGAAAAGGCATCAAATAGTCTTGTTCCTTTAAGGCAAAACATGAATAAAAAAATGGTTTAAAGCTTTTTAAGTACAATGACTTTTTCTTTGAAAACAAAAACGGGATATGGCAATAATGGAATATTTTTAAATTTGCGATATTTAATTTGATGGAATCCTTCAGAACTAAAATGTTCTTTGTGGGTTTTAGAAAAATTGGCCATGAGTTGAGTTCGAAGATTTTCGGTTGTTGTATTTCCAAAGAGGAGATAATCAAAACGAGTAAGATCTTCAGGGGAAAGGTCTTCAGTTTTGTTGTATCTGTAAAAAATTAGGATAAAACTAAAGTTATGTTCAAAATTTGTGATATAAAATGTTGATATGAAAAAAGCGCAAAATCAATAGCCATAACAAAGCTTACTCCCATGCTTCAAAAACTTGTCCAAATCTTGATATACCATTTTCAGCTGAAAATGGGTCAATATGAACTGCAATAGGTTTATTCCTCATAAATCTATGTTTATATTGTAAATGTGAAAGGGCGGATCCTCCGGGATAATTTGATGAACTGGCATACAAAGAAGCAGCGGAATAAAGTCCATTTGCAATCAAATGTCCAAGGATTGCAGCGGCTAACAAAAAGCGAATAACGGATTTAGATTTGTTAATCCATCTAAAAGAATTATATAATTTTGTAATATTTCTAGGAAAATCTTACATTCTAGCACAAAAAACTGCAACAGGTAAATTTAAAATAGGAAAAGAATAAATTATGAATCGAAGTTCTTTGTGCGGCAAAAACGAATAAAGAAAAACATATGCCATAATTGGAAGAACCAATCGAAGAGTTCGTTTATCAAAGAAAAGTCCCATTGGAATGAGTAAAGTTGAAGCAGCTAAAGCTTTAGGAATAGCTCTCGTAAAATACCATAAAAATGGTAAAGTCTAAAAACAGGGCTTACAAAGTTAAAAAAAATTATACTTTCAATAAATCCTATCAAAAGTTGTTTGATGACTTAACTTACTCCATAATTATGACTTTTATTTTCAATAATATTAAAATATATTACTTCACCTTCAGGCCAAACGAAACGTTGCCATAAAAATGAATCAATTGGAACTGTGATTGCTAAAGTCATAATCAAAGTTAAAATACCAGTCATAATTGCTTTAGTAAGTGATAGTTTTCGCTCAAGTAAAGGAATAATAAATATTGGACAAAAAAGTAAAACTAATTCAAATCGAAGTAAAAATACTGCGATCGTTGCAATTTTAACTGCTTTTAAATATTTATCATCCAGAAATAGTTGATATACCCATAAAACTAAAATTAAGGCAAAGGTGTTTGGAAGAGGTCGAGAGCAATAAAACATGAAATGAAATTGTGAGGCAACAATAACTCGAAGGAATAAAGCTGATTCTCGACCAAAATGTTTTTCAACTGCTCGAGCAAAATTACAAAATGAAATGATTACTGCTCCACCAAGGATTAATCGAGCTAAATTGGAACTTGGAATTAGAAGATATAAGCTTTTATTAAAAATATATATTAGCGTCTATTTTCGACGCTCAAGTTGAGGTCTAAGGAATATATATACATACCAAAGATAAAAACCAATTCCTTGCTGGTACCCAAAAAATTCATAAACCAAGAAATTGGTTTTAAAATGGATGCAATAAAAATGGGTCCAGCAAATGATCGAGGTACAACTCCAGGAAATTCCAAATGGTCATACTAAAAAGTAATTCCTTTAAACAAATATAAGTTAGACTAAATCAAAAACCTTTGTAAAATTAAAACCATGAAAAGTTAGATCATGAATAGCTTGAACATTAAAACTTTCTTCAACTTTAGTAAATAATGCTAAAATGATGTGAATCATCATTATCATAAATATAAACCATTCTGATGATCTTATGTTATCCATTTTTTATTTGGTTAACATAAAAATGGTTTACATTGAATGAAAAGGAATAGTGTCGACGATGTAACAAAAAATTTTACGCTAAAAGAAAATGCAGAAAATAAATAGTCGCAGAACGCAAAATGTGCGCTTTTTAACAAACATGGAAATCATCGCCAGTGCATTTGTCTTTCACCATTCGTTCAGTTAATGCTACATTTAGCGATGCTACCAATCAGATCAATGAAATATTAATACAACATCGAACTCCATTCATTTTTAGATTTTTTTAAATTTCATCGCATTATGATATTGTTGTCATCGGTGAATTTGTACGTTTGAGGCTGTGTTTTTTCTTTTCTTCTCATAATAATAAGCCCATGCTTCATTGCTTTCAATTCACCATCAATTATTATTATAAAAATTCTATAAACATTTAAAAAAAGAAGAGAAAAAGCAATGGCTAAAAAAGTAAAAAGGAATGCAAGCGATGACCACAATAAAAAAAAATGATGAGCAAACAATAAATAAAATTTTATAACCACAAGATTTGTTTGTTTTTTTATTAGTTTTTTTCCTGCAAATTTGAGAAGCAAGAAAAAATAAAGTTGCTTCAATGCAAACTCCACGTTTTTTTAGTAGTCATGGCCGCGAAAAAATCCACATAATTTTTTGCTAAAGAACAATACAGCATTTTAGATGATGGTTTGTTGGTTGGTGGCAATTAATACTAAAACCTTCATGGTTATTATTCAACTTTTCTTTTTTCTTATTGTTAACATTAATCGTAGTGATGCTTTTTCATCACAAGTTTTATTGAAGGATAAAACTGTGTCTCAATGGGATTCAAGCAATCAAAAAGTTTATCATCATGATTCTCAGATGCCATCAGTAAAAAATTCAGCCACCATTAAAGTTCTCACTGAGTTTAAATACAATGTTTTGAATAATCAAGAATATGCTGATACAGTTGAAAATCAGGTAACAGAGGCTGCAGCAATTACTTCTTAGTTTCATTAAATATATTTTTTTTAGTTAAAACCATTTATTCTAAAAACCAATCAAAACTTCGGCAACACTGAGCGGAAAATTTCTAATGACGATGGCTTTTTACTTATTTCATTTATTTTCACGAATGGCTCGTTTTATTGTTCACAATTTACTGAACTTGCAGAGAAAGCTTTTGTAACCATTAATGAAATTACTGAAGTAAGAATTATTTGTGATCAATACACTACCATACTAAAAATTGCAAATTATGCATAATGAAATTTGTTGTGTAAAAAAGCTATTAACTTCTCGAAGAAATAAAGAACCCTTTTACTTACTTTTAAAAAATTTGATTACCATTTTAATTACTTACCACATTCATATTATAATTCGAAATAACTTTCCACGTAAATAAAAAACCTTTTTTTTAAATTATTTTCATATCAAAAATCGAAAAGTAACCGAACTGTTTACAATGCCTTATCCTTGTAACGTGGTCTTAATTTAAAAAAGCTATTTTTGTTTAGCATTTTCCAATTCTTTTAAAACAAAATTAAAATATACGACTTCATGAATTCATGGCCATTAAGCTTTGTTAGAAAATAACTTTCAATATGAGATCTTCCAAAAAAATGTAAACCAAAAAAAATTTATTAATATTTTACGATATATTCTTTCTTTTTAAACAAAAGTTTTATATGAAATTAAATTACATTACAAATCATTAATTTAAAATATTTTTTACGGTAGTTTATTAAATGAGTAAATCTTTGCATGAAGCTTTAGTTTCAATGGCTTCTTTCTTGATAGCGAAGATAGCATTTTTAGCAGCTTTAATAAATTCATTGCAATAAAGTGTAGCTTCAGGGAAGGTGTATGAAATGTGTAATTTGCCTTTATCATTGGTAATTTTGCGATCAACCGTACCAAATTGGAAGAACATTTTACTATCAAACTAAAAAAATTTGGAAGATTTTAAAAACTTTTGATTAGCAACCTACTCGATTTTCAATGATTTTAACATTCTTTTGGTTTTCATTTTCATCGAATTCAAAATTGGCTACAATATCCATGGTTGCTGGAGGCTCAACTACTGATGCTCCTTCCACATCACGTTTATTGACTCTATGTTGGGTTCCATTAGTATCTTGAATTGTGATAGTTGGTGTACAAGAAGAAACGGGTTCAAAAGCAGCCCAAAAGCAAATTGCACAAGCAAAGAAAAATACAATAGCAGTAGTTTTCATAGTGGAATACAGTAGAAAAATTTTTAATATTTTTTTGGTTTCACCGAACTTCTTTTATACAAAGATTTGACTTCGCGTCTCATTAACTACTAACAATGCACAAAAGAATTGTTTATGTTTACCATATTTTTTGTTCCCATGAATTTGTACTACCACTTTTACTTTTTATTGCAAGAAGATTACACGAATGAATAACAAAAAAAAACTGTACGTTTTTGGCAACAAAAGAAAAAAAGTAATAAAATGAGTGAAAGTATCGTATTTGAACAAACAATGCATTTTGATTATTGTTTGAAATCAATGATGCGTAACTTTAAATTTTTGTATAAAAGCATCTTGACGTTAGCAAAGTAAAATTATCTGAACCATTCCATTTTTAACAAGCATGAAGGCTTCAATCCTTTTATTTTTATTTGCTTGTGCCATCTTCTTCTTGGCTGCTTTCGAGACTGTTTCATCTTGTGCACCAACCATGACCATTCTTGATAATAATGGGACTTATACCAGACTTCAAAAACGTGATGTCGAAGGAGCATCAGTAGTTGAGCCACCGGCTACTTTGGATATTGTAGCAAATTTTGAATTCGATGAAAACGAAAATCAAAAGAATGTTAAAATAATTGAAAATCGAGTGAGTTGTTAATCACGTATATTAATAAAATCTTTCAATTTTTTTTAGTTTGACAGTAAAATGTTCTTCCAATTTGGTACGATTGATCGCAAAATTACCAATGATAAAGGCAAATTACACATTTCATACACCTTCCCTGAAGCTACACTTTATTGCAATGAATTTATTAAAGCCGCTAAAAATGCTATCTTCGCCATCAAGAAAGTATCCACTGAAACTAAAGCTTCATGCAAAGATTTACTCATTTAATTTTCTTTTTATAACACCTTTTTTAAATAATGATTTATAATTTAATTGTATCCTAAATATCATAGCTAATAAATAAAGAATTAATTAAAAAATAGTGGCAGAAGAGGTTTTCATACTTCACAGTTTAGAATAAATACAATCACAAAATCAAAAAGCACCAACCACTGTGTTCTTTTATTAACAAAAAAGTCAGCAGTTAAAAAAAGATTGTTAAAAATTAAAGCTCCAGAAAAATAATAAGTAATATTAACGTTTCTTCAACAGCAAATTTTTTAGTCATTTTTGCTTTTAGAAACTTGCACCTTTTTTTAAAACTTTCATTCGCATAAGCAAGCTACTTTAGATAACGAAAGATTTATTTTTTGGTTTTTGTTGCTTTGTTCAATTATATTTTACTTGTTAAAATTGAACCAGGAAAAACTGAAATAAATTATAAATATGAGTGAAATTAGATCAGACTGGGATAATGGTAGAAATAAAAATCAGCAGGAAGTATGTGGAAAATTATTATTGTGTTATTTTCTCCAAATTAGAAGTAATATTTTTTAAGATTTTAAGGATTCTGATGTTTGATGTTTTATGTTTTATTAAAACATTTTTTGTCTAACATCATATTTCTCAAGCTATACGATTCATGGTAAATAATGGAATGGTCAAGAAAATGACCAACCGACCAGCAGAGTATACACAATTGCTTACAAAACCAATAAAAATTAATGCATTTTTTAGAATGCTTCGATATACAAAAAAGAAAATAAACAAAGTGAATAATAGATTATTAAAGTTAATGGTTTTTAAAAAACAAACTCTAAAAAATTATATAAAATGGAATCGAGAGAAACCAAAAAAACATATTTCAAGCTTTCTAATTTTTTGGTTTACGTTTTTGAGCGTCGTTGAGAAAGATGAATACTAAAGTTTCTTTATTTTTTGTTGCTGCAGCAATTTATTTTTTGGCAATGGTTGAATTTGGTTATGGTTGTGCATCAACCTCAACTGGTGTAGCAACAACAGTAGCTCCTTCAACGACAATTCCACCTGGTGGTCGTAAACGTCGAGATGTTGAGACTGTTACAGAACCTGATGAAATCCCTGCAATGATTTCTGCGTTAACATTTTTTAAATTCAATGAAGCTAACAACAAAGAAAATGCTGATGAAGTTGAAGAACAAGTAAGTCAAAATTTTCCACCAATTTTTTGCAAATTGGGTGTTTTCAGTTAAGAGAATTTGTTTCGGTTGAACAAATCAATGAATCCAAATTTGGTAAAGCCGGAAGAATTTTGGGTGATGATAAAGGATTTTTACGAGTTTCATACACCCTTTCCGAAGGTTCTGCATATTGTAATGAATTAATTCAACTTGCAACCAAAGCCATCAATTTGGCTGAAAATGTTGCTGAAGGCGATGTAATTTGTAATAATGAAAATGTTGCCATCAAGAGAATTGAATAATTCGATTTGAAGTTTCCGAGAAAATTGTAAACTTGGATTTGTTTCGTGTTTGTAATTTTGTTTCATTTTTGAGAAAAATTAAAATAAATACCTTCTTTAAATCATGTGTTTTTTAAAAAACAATTATTTTGATTGCGACGGAACTACCTTTGGACTAAATTTCCAGAAAAAACACAAAAACAATTTATATTTTTTGTTGTTGTACAATTGAACTGCTCATTCTTGTAGCCCAATGAATGAATGAATGCAATAGATAAGTAAAAAGTTCCGTGAAAAAGGATGTGATACGTCAAAGGCTTTTTTTCAGTAACTACTATAACCAAAAAACATTGAGTTTTTTCCCTCTTCTATTTGTATGATAAGGCGAAATATGGAGAAAGTCCATATAAATACTCTCAAAATCACAATAAACATAAAAAATTATTTCCAGAGCAAAGAAATAAAAAAAAACATGTTTCTTAAAGAAGTTATCGTTTTTGTTCTTGTGGGTAAGTAAGAGACGATGGAATAATTGGAGTAAATACAGTAATGTTCTGTTTATAGTTATCGCTGCCGTCGAAGCTACAACTTGTATTAGATGTATTTGTGAACATGAATCCGGTTGTAAAGTGAGCTTTTATTAATCTCCCTCATTGGCTTTGAAAAAATTTATCAAAATTTTAGGCTATTGGTTGTCATATGGATGTTGGTTCACTTTCATGTGGATATTATCAAATCAAACTTCCATATTATGAAGATTGTGGAAAACCTGGACATAAAAAGGGAGAATCCTTAGATACAGCATGGAAGCGATGCGCAGATGATTATAGTTGTTCCACAGGATGTGTTGAAAAATATATTGCTCGTTATGCAGGAAATTGCGGAGTATGATAAATTTCATAGTTAACTCTTTACTAAGTTAGATTAAATTTTAGGGTGTTGGAACTTGCCAACGCATGTCACGTCTCCATAATGGTGGTCCATCAGGATGTAAGTTTTTTATTCGAATTCACCGAAGAAAGCCTTTCTCATTTTTGAGCTCTTACACTTTTGCATTTTTTAAATCCTTTAAAATGGTGACTAAACTTCGAACACATTACTTTAAAAAAATAATTCTATGGCAAAAAAATAATTTCAACGCTTTCAATTTTCAGGCAAATACAGTGGCACAGAAGGATACTGGCATGCCATCGAAAAATGTTGCAAATGTAAATAATTTCCCTTATTTCTCTTCCAACACTTATTTTTAAAACTTTCCATATACCATTTGATTATTTATTTAACTAATAAAAATTAACTCATAAAACTTATTTTTTTTACAATAAATTTCGAAAGCAAAGAAGAAGAAAAAAATAAACACAATATGGCAGTCACACTTTTTTTAATGCTGTTTGATGATCCGATAAGCAGGCAGTAGTAGTATTTTGTTTCTTAGTTTTTTATCAAAATTTTTTTTGGAGGAAATGCAAAAAAAAATATATGGACCTTTGCATTATTTTTCTACTGGGACCAAAAGTTAAGGCTTTTTTTTTAAAACTTAAATTATGTTTTTGTTTTTGCTTGTTCAATAAGATAGTAAGGAGGATCCTGCAACTAGCATCCTGGAAGGCTTGAACAATGAAAAAAAAAAGAAAAAAAAAAGTCGCAATCGCAACGTTCCTTGAAAACCTAAACATGCAATCTTGTTTCTTTTCTTTTTTTGATCATTACACTAAAAAGTAAGCAAGAGAGGAAGAAAAAAACAAACATTCATTTTTCAAACACAGAAGAATGGCAAATCGAAAAACATCTTTGTATTATATTTGGTCATGATGCCCCTTACATGCATGATTGCTTGTTTACGAATATGTTTTTCTTCTCATTTTCACTTTCAAACCTTTCGAACAATAGAAGCATGCAATAACTTCGAACAACTGCGGCCGCGGTCGACGATCAGCAGCGGCGTCGGCGACCGGCAATAATCAACTTCCTTTTATGGTTGTTTTCAAAAATATTTTTACACCGATGTTGCATAATGACTTTGGCCTTAAAATCTCACAGCAGGCGAGAAACCCCAAATATATTTTTTTCAATGAATTTTTAAAAGTATTTTTTTTTCGGCAGAAAACTATAGGACTGCGCATGTTTTTAAAAATCGAGCTTTTTTCTTTTGCATCTATCTTCTCTTTTTTTGTTTGGTATTTGAAGCTTTTATTTATCCTAAATCCGCCGATCCCATCCACTTGAAAATCTCTTTAGAACGGGAACAAAGGTTCTCATTAGTGAAAAAAAATATAAGAAAAGGATAAGGATAGCACCAGCTTGCTGTTTTGTTTGGATGCTGAGACTCTGGATAGACAAAAAAAAAAGGAAAACAAAGGAAAAGTCTCTCGCGCGGGAAAAAAATCTATCAACCTTTTTTATTTTCCTTATTTTCCTTATTTTCTCCATTTTTTCTTTCCTCATTCATTCACTTTTTATTCGATTCATTGATTTGTTTACCAAAAAGTTTTAAAGACATAATAATCTCTCACAAAGTTTAAGCTCTGTGTTTGTTTGATTTAAGCTTCTCAAATGCCATGATCAAATTCTTTCTCTTCTTTTTAATCCTATTTGAAGCCGTTATTAACGTTAATTCATATTCAAATAAATGTTATAAATGTGCTTCAAAACATATCCAATTGGTAATATAAATCATCCCTTATTTATGTATTTCCATCTTCTCAAAATAATAATTTTTTTTAGAATTGGAATCGATATATGCCTTTACAAGCAGATTCAATGCGAACAATAGAAGTTAAAGATTCTAAACAATGTTCAGGTGATAATATCCCTGAAACAGGCTTTAATTGTAATGGGCCATGTATGAGTATAAATGTCACAGGAAATTATAATGGAAAGCCTTCATTTTTTGGTTAGTTTTTTTTAACAAAAACTTTGTAAAAAAATCTTGAATGCGGCTAATTTATGCAAAAAAAATTTAAAGTACAACCAATTTTATAATTTCTAAATTAACCAACAAAAAAAGCAAAGTCTCAAAATATTAACGCCATTGTAACAAAATCGTAACATTTTTTTCAAAAGCATACTGTAGATAGATAAAGATTTTACAATGAAAAATGAACCTTTTTTTAATACTCCCAAATGAATTATTTATTGTTCCAAAAAATTGTGGGAAAAAAAGCCAAATTAGAAAATTCTTTACTCCCGTTAACGTTACAAAAAATAATCAAAATAACAATAATCTTTTTAGGAACCCTTCGAGATTGTTATTCTCATTATTTTCGTTCACCTAAACTTCTCATGGGTGATCGGGAATGTTATATCGATCAAATAAAAATTAAAGGAAATGATTATGATGCTGAATATTGTTTTTGTACCGGTGATTATTGTAATGGTAAACAACCCATTCGAGCTTCATCTCGTCGTGACATTTCGCCTTCTTCATCTGCAACCATAAACTCACAAACATTAATATTGTTTAATTTTGTCATAGCTTTTGTTATTAATAGTGGTGTTTCATACATATATCATTGAAAATCAAAGATTTATTTTTTTAAACATAATAATAATCCATACAAATCAAGCAAACAAAAAGATGACGACGAAAGTTGTTTCATTTTTTTTCTTCAGGTTTTCCTTGTTGCAGTTGTTGAGTTGATTCAAGTGGTGGCGGATCATTCAAATTCGTTTTTGGTGCCTCTTCACCACCTTCATTACCTTGTGATGGTATCGTATTTACATCACCAGCAGCTAAAAACAAAATAAGTTATGTAATCTCATGCAATCATCAAAACAAAAAAACAAATTTAACTTACGATTTGCTCTCTTTGGTGGTCGAAGCTTTTCCAAATATTCTCGTGTCAATACCAATTTAGGTGGAGTTTCTTTTACTCGATGATATTTAAGTTTTGTTTGAGTTTCAAGCACAATCAAAATACTTACAGCCACAATTGCAAGAAGATTCAATACTATCAAGAGCGTGTAAATCTAAAAAAAACGTTCATTAAACCTATAGAAAAAAAAAGAAAAAAAACATACAATTGGAAATACTTCATCTTCAGAAAGTTCTTCATCCGATGTTAAACAAAGTTGTTTAGCTGACATTTTCTTTTGCTGAGAGATCTTTCTTGTCGTCGTCGAAGTCCTTGCTTTTTATGGTGAAAAAATAAAATTTCGGTAAAATGTTGAATGAAAATGTTGGAAATGGCGGAAAAAAAATGTTTTTAAAATTTGCATAAAACATGTAAAGTAATCTGTAGAAATGCTAAAAGTGTTTGCTTTACATAAATTTCGCAAGATTTTTTCTACGCTGATGAAATAACGTAAAATAATGAAAGTCTGTTAAAAAAATTTCCAAGGAAATTGGGTTGTAAAGTTTAGGCTAAAATATTGTTATTTCATTCTACGACACATAAAAATGCAAACAAAAACAGCTTTATTAATATCAATGATGAAAAAATATCAAAATGACAAACATCATAAATACAAAAATATTATATTAAATTAAACTCGTAACGATACGGAAGAAACGATCATGCGTGAATAAAATGGTGGCCATACCATCTCCACGTTCATTCCACTCAACATACTTTTAGAAGACCATGATTTTCATAAAATCTTCAATTATTTATTGTTTTTTTATTTAGGTTATGTTTATCAATTATTTTTGATTCTATCACATTGGCTTTTTGCAATAAAAAAAAAAAATCTCTAATTATTTTCGTGCTTTTTATATGTAACTTGAGTCCTTTTTCATTTATCGTTTTATTTCATTTTTTTACGCACAAACTATTAAAAAACATAAATCCATTTTTATTTTACTGAAACAAAAACTAATCTATCCAATATTTTTATATATACTCAACTAACTCATTTTTCGTAGCACCCAAATAAAAGTATGTGTTTGGTATGTATCATTTATTATTGTCCAAAAACCCATCGAATCCAATCCATTACCGAACTAAGAGCATTTAAAATTGATTGCCAAATTGATGGTGTTGCAGGTTGTATGGCCTTTTGTTGATCGTCGACTCCTCCTGTGGTAGTAATGGGTTCAAGATTTTCAATTACAATCGTTGTTGATGAATTATCATTTGCTACTACTGGGCTAGATGGTGGCGAAGGAGTTGGTTCAACTGGAATTACAATTTCTGGTGGAGGCGTTGGAGTTTTGTCATGATCAATTGATGCATGAGATGATTGCTTTGAAGCGGATGAAACAAGTTCATAATCATCTTGAGATGTTGTCATCTAAAAGGTTGGAAGGTGTATTTTTGCTTAAAATTTAAATTTATTGATGATTTCGAAATGTTTTAATTTCCTTTTTCAAAACAAAAAAAAAATGATTGTAACATTTTTTTGGTTTAAACTAGTCGGCGTCTTCTTTTTTAGACACCTTTCTCATCTTTCTTTTTTCTTTGTCTAAAATAGCGCGATTTCTTTATTCAAAAAGTGTAAATGCCACTTTCTCATCATTCTTTTTCAAAATCCAAAAAAGAAACGACTCTTAAAATTGCGCATTTGATTTTTTAGTAATTTCAAACAATGTTGAATATTTCAAAAAACACTAGTTCCTTTTTTGAAGATATCGTGTCCTTTAAAAAAAATTTCTCACCTGTCTATTTTGGCTTTCTTCTGATTCTTCATTTTCACCTTCTAATTTAACTTCATCACCAAAACCCATTCTGTTGTTTATATTTTTTTCTTCGTGACTCATTATTTCACGCTCATGATTGTTATCACTTTCAAGCTTAACTTCATCTTCACTAAGAACAGGAATAATTATTTGTTCTTCTTCCAATGGAGTGTCCTAAAATTATTTCTTCTTCTTTGCCTCTCCAAATGGAAATTAAGCTATTCTTACCTCTTGATGAGAAGTCATAATAACTCTGATAAATAAATGTTAGAACTCTTTAAAAAAAGTACCCAAGCAAAAAATATAAAATAAAACGTTAAAAGCTTCTTTTTTTAACTGGCTTTAAAACCTTTCCGTCTCTCTTTTTATTTTTTTAAAAAATATAATCGATCGGGGTAAAAAAAAACTAACTAACTAACTACTACTTGCAAACAGTTGTTGTTGTTTGTCGTCATGGTGGCGTTTAAGATCATATAAAAAAAGAGCTAGAGTTTTTTTGCATGCTTTTTTTTCAACACTTTTTGTTGTTGCTGCTTGTGGTGGTTTTAAAAATGTCATGGAGCTTATCATCATCATCAAACAAGCGAAAGTAAAATCAACAAAAAAAGAGGAGAGTAATATGCGATCGAAAAAAACAACAGTTTAACTTTTGCAAGGAGGAATACTGTAGAAAATCAAGAACAAACATGTTTTTTTAAAGCAAAAAAAAGTTTGATTACTTTGTTGTCAATTGCATTAATCCATTTTGTGATAATTTTTTTGGAATGAAAATCAAAAAAGATTTTAATATTTTGGACACATATTTGATTGTTTCAATTTTTTTTGTCTTTCTTAGAAAAAGTCGTTCGACAGACTATCCTAAAAGGAGAGCTTCATTGAGAAGTTTGAAGTTATTGGGTTGTAACCGCGGGGACATTTTATCGGTATTTTCTTTGGTTTATTTATTAATAAACAATTTCGGGTCTTATTTATCCCCCAATTGCTTGCTAATGATGTCTTCATAGATATTCAATTGTTTATACTCAAGTGACCTATTTTTTTTTTTTTTCATACTAGCTGTGAAAAAGTTTATTGACGATAATAGCAATCGCACAAAAAAAAGTTTTCTTTAAAAAAAAATTTGTCATTTCATTCTTTTGGTTCATAAACTTTGCATGGAATTAGTTGCATGAATGAAATCCTTAATTTGCTCATTTATCAAACTTTTCGTTCGTAATTTTTGTTTATTTAATTTTTTCGTGGATAAGCTTCATAACCAAACGAGCACCTTTTTTTATTTTCAAAAAATTATTACACCCGAACTTTGCCCTTTTTTCAACCATTTTTTGTTGTTATTGCTCGAATCGATAACCATCTTTCTACAAGCAAGAAAAATGAAAGCTTGTAAAAAAATGCTAGGGTTTTTTATGTGTGCCTGCTTTAGTAGTAGACGTCTTTTTTTCTTCTTCTGCGCCATAAGATAGCCACTTTCATCATATGTACGTTTTTTTCTTTTTTGTCGAAGGGATGGATTGTAATAAAAAAGGTTTTGGATGGAGCACGTATGAATCATTTTTTGTTTAGCAACAACATTGCGCTGAGCTGAATTTGTAATAATTTCTTTTAAAATGATTTATTAATTATTGCTTTTTTTTCTTTTGCAAATTTGGGTAAATTCATCGAGATTTTAAAAGCTTGAATTTAGTAATTATTTGGCGACGCGTCTTTTGAATTTCTTAAACTTTTAAAATTCTTTTTTGAAACTTCAGTTTTTCCATTTTTGACGTTTACCATTTTTTTTTGCACGTGATTTTCTTTTAACATTTACCAATAAAAAAATTTTTTTCAGCCTTGGAAAGCCTTCTAAGATCTTTAATCCTTGTGTAACTCTTCAGTCATTTACATCTATAAAAACTTTTATAAGTTTTAATTATGTCAAGCTTTGGACGAGGAACTACTTGTAAGTTTTTGAAATATATATATAATAAATATATAATTATTTCATTACAATTAATTTTAGTCTCAGGTCGTGGCGGTGCACGACCTCCTCCATCATCAAATTATGATGATTCTGAAAGACCCGCTCCTCGTGGAGGTGGATATGATGACGCTGGTAGAGGATCTGCTTCTCGTGGTGGAGCTATGGGCGGACCAACAGGTGGTTATTTACTTTTAAAAAACTTTGGTTAACTTCATTTTTTAAATTTATAGGCAGACAATATGATGATAATCGAACGGATTCTCGAGATTTTTCTAATGATGTTAGAAGTTCAGCAGCACCTCGTGGAGGTGGAAGTAATTATGGTCCTTCTTCTCGCGGCGGAGGAGGCGGAAATAATTTTAATTCTCGAGAAGATTATCCTCCTCGTTCAAATAATATGGATCCTTCCCGTGATAACTTTTCAAACACTCGTGGTGGTATGAATCGTGGTGGCCCTCCACGCGATGGTGACTACGAAGATTCTGGTTATCAAAGAAATAATGCTCGTGGACCTCCACGTGGTGATGAATTTTCACAACAATCAGCTCGTCCAACCTCTCGTGGCGGCTCTTATTCTCAATCGGGTAATAATAGGCCTTATGGTGATCAAAATATCCAAGATTCTCGACAAGGTCCTCCTCGTAATAATCCACGTTATGATGAACAAGAATCAGATTTCCAACAAAGACCTTCATATAATAATGCACGCGGTGGTGGTGGAACAACGAATAATGGAAGACGCGATGATCCTCAACCAGATTATTACAATCCTTCAAATCGTGGAAACAGCTATGGTGCTCCACCAAATCGAGGTTTTGATGAAAATGCTCGAGGTGCAAGCACTAATTTAAGAGGCGGTATGAATCGTGGCCGTGATGATGATTACCCAGCAGACAATGGTCCTTCGCGAGGCGGCAGCAATTTTTCAAATACAAGAGGTGGAGGATCTATGAATCGAGGCGCTGGACCTCGTGATGATTATAATTCAGCAGATAATCGTTCTTCTGCATACCCAAATAATGGCAGTCGAGGAGCGCCTCCTCAACTGGATAACTATTCTCGTCAACGCCCTCCTTCAGATGATTTTGGTGCTCCTGATTCTCGTTCACGTGGTTATGCAACTGGTGGAAGTAGAGTTCCTCCTTCAAGTTTTGGTGGAAATGAACAATCTTCACGAAACAATTCTAATAATTATGGATCATATAATCCTGAACCAGATTTTTATGATCGTCCTAATGATCGTGGTGGAAATCAAAGACCATCTTACACCGGCTCATCGCGTGGCGGTGGCTTATCTAATGGAAATAACAGCAATGGAGGTGGATATGATCAACCAGCTCGTGGAGGCATGTCAAATGCTCAAGACAATGGATATAATCCATCCCCTCGTGGAGGTGGTTCCACTGGATATGGTGGCTATTCACAATCCACTCGAGGCGGAGGTGGAGGAGGAATGTCCAATAATGATAACGGCCAACAATCTACACGAGGTGGATCAGCTTCCGCTGGATATGCTGGATATTCAACCCGTGGAGGTGGCGACGTTGGTGGTGGCTCAACTCGTGGATCTTTTATAAGCGGTCGAGGTGGTGGAAGCTCAAGATACGATGAACGTCGAACTGAAAATAATGGTGGTTCCGCGGGTTATGCAGGTTATAGCAGTTTTACTCAGCTTGATAGCAACGGCGGAAGTAAGATTATAGCTTTTTAAACTAATTTTACTCAAAGAATTTTTTTAGATAATGAAAGAACGGCAGAAAACCATGCTCCTCGTGATTACAAGCCTGCTGAACGCAATATTCAAGATATCTTCGATGAAGATAAAGAAGACGTTAAGCGCAATACCGCATCACTCTTTGATGAGGATGCTGATATTGAGATTGAAGAAGTTAAAGACCAGCTTATCACAGAGTAAGAAATTTCTTTGTCTTTATTTTTAATTTATTTAATAACGAGATTATTTTTTAGAACTTGGGATGAAATGGAACTTCATTCAAAATTGATGGAAAATGTTATTAAATCTGATTATTTGCGCCCCAGAAAAATTCAACAATACACGATTCCATATATCCTCTCAGGTACATAATTTCTTGATTCTATTAATTTGGTTAATAAGCTCATTATCTTTAGACTATGACGTCAAATGCCAAGGAGAAACCGGTAGTGGTAAAACTGCAGCATTTTTATTACCCGTGATCCATAAAATGTTGTTAGCTAAAGATCAAGGCCAACTTCCTGTTGGAAATCCCATTTGTTTAATTGTTGCTCCAACTCGTGAATTGGTTTGTTTGCGAATTATCCAAAATAGGTTTTATTCAGTTTGTTTTAGACTAGTCAAATTTACAATCAAGCTCAAAAGTTTACTTACAGTATGTTTTAATCCATATTTTTTTGAAAGCAAATAAAAATGTGAATTTTTTAGACACTGGAATTACCGTCGCTCGTGCATATGGTGAATATATGGTTAGGCAAAATCTTACCGATATCAAAAATGGTTGCAATATTCTTTGCGCTTGTATTGGCCGTCTCATGCATTTTGTTAAGCAAGGTGAAATCCATCTTCGTGAAGTCAAGTTTTTGATTTTGGATGAAGCTGATCGATTGCTCATGGACAACCGCAATGTTAACAGTGATGCAATGGAATTATTCCAATGGCCCGATTTACTTGATGTTTGTTTTCTTACTGCTCTTTTTACTGAATTAGAAAATAATTTTTTTCAGAAAGAAAATCGTCAAACTTTATTGTTCAGTGCAACCCTTCGTGATCCTAATGTTATGGCCCTTACTCGCGAATACATGAAACCTGATCGAACGGTCATGGTTACAGCCAAATCTCAATCTAACAAACGTGTTAGATACGTCGTTTATGCAGTTCCTAGCGCTGCAGCAAAGTATAAATATTTGACACGTTATATGAAACGTATCACTGAAGAAAACGATGGTGTGATTCCAAGAACTTTAATCTTCGTCAATCGAAAAGTTTGTTTGCAAATTTTTAATCGTTAATTTACATTTTATTTTTTTAGGTTAACACCGACCGAGTAGCCGTAGAATGTTCTTCTGGTGGCTTTCCTGCTACGACAATCCATGGCGATCGAGGACAACATTTGCGTGAAGAAGCTCTTGCAAGTTTTAGAAGCGGAAAAACCAAATGTTTAGTTGCCACTGATGTTTGTGTAAGTCTAATTTTTATTAGAAACATTCAAACAAATTAATGGCATATTTATTCGGTTTTAGGCTCGTGGAGTGGATATCAAAGAAATGGATCATGTAATCAATTATGATTTACCCAATGATAAGGACTCGTACGTCCAGCGCTGCGGACGTACGGGTCGCACCCATAATGGCACTGCAATGAGCTTTTATTTAGAAGATGAGGATCGTTCAATGGCATATGACATTGTTAAAACCATTCAAGATAGCGGACAATCACCTCCTGAATTTTTGAGCGGCATGGTAAATAGCGGTGATTATAACTTTGGTGAAGGTGAAGAAGCCGAAGAAGTTTATGGTTACAACCCTATTGTCTCTAATGGCACTTCCAATGATGCTTCAAATGATGATGCTTCCAATGAAAAACCACAAGAACAATCCCTTCAAAATGGGGTTGAAACCCTCAACATCAATGATACCAATCAAGACGATGATTGGGATTAATAAAAGGCACTCGCCCCTAATTTTTATTACCATTGTTCCTTGTCTCTCTCCTTCCATGGTCTTTTATTTCGAGCTTGAAAAAAGAAAGCCGAGGCTTTAATATATTTTTAATTGTTATTCTTTGTTATTGTTCTTCTTCCTGTGAAAAAAACATTTTTTGAAAAAACGGTGGATTAAAAAAAATACATACTTGTTTTTTGTTACTATTTCTCACTTGCCAATTTTTTATTTTATTATTATTATTCCTTAAATTTCTTATGCGGTATTCCTCTTGCATTTCATTGTGTCGAAAACTCTATCCTTCATTTTACATGATCGAAAAGTTATTTTTTGACGGCTTCAAAAAATTGATATAAGGTTTATGTTTTATACGTGTTTCATTTTTATTGCTTCTCAAAATCATGAATCTACTAAACTTATTTGAATTTTACATTGTTTTCCATCCATACTTATTATTATGTTTATGAATTTTACAGTATTATTTCATTTTTGTTCTGTTTTTTAACTTAAAAAAAAGAAAAAAAACCACCGGATTTATTTTGTGCATTTTTACATTTTATAAGTCAAAATAACAAAGTGTTAGGATTCATGGATAATCAATTTTTATTGCGGTAAATATTTTTTAACAACGCTTGAGCTTTTGAAAGTTACAAAAAATGAAGAAATATTTTTTTATTATTTAAATAAAACAAAAACTAAAACAATGGTACCAGCTTTGCTGCATTTTTTTCCTGATGAATTCATTATTAACTTATTAGAATTAAAGGAGAAATGAAGGCCGTAATTTTAATCATTAAAAAGCTTCATTATTTGGGTGTTTTCACAAACAGACAAACAGGTGAGAAAATTTGTAAAATTCAGTTAGAAAGTTGTTTGTTGTATGTGTTTTATAAGCTTGTGTGAGAATGAAAAGGATAGCTGATACAAATACCTTCCAATAAATGAGCTTGAAGATTTAGTTTTACTTTATGTATTAAAAGTAAAACACATGGAAATGTGAAAGAAAAATAGTGTTCATACTTCAAAAAAAAGTAATAAACAAAAAAAATCGTAAATTTTGAAATCAAATCTTCGTGAATCTCGAATGGAAATAATTGGTCTTGAATGTCTTACTTATGATACGGTACTCAAATACATAACAAAGAATCATTGGCATTTTACTTGCGTGTTATTTATTATTCATCCGTTTTTTTCCGTGGTATAAAGGTTTAACAATGTAATAATTACTTTCTAAAGTTTCTTTAAGAATAGTTGATTTTAGTAATTAAGTTAATAATTTTAAAAAATTGTACTAAAACAGAACTTTGTATTCCGTCATTTTTCTGTAATTTTTTCCTATGTTTTTTGCGGGCTTTTGCTTTGTTTTGTAAGTAAATTGCATTAATATAAATATAATTTTATAGATTTGATCATTCGTTGATTGAGAAAACAAAATGTCTGCCAGTGGTTTTGGAAGAGGTAGATCCAGTAAGTTTCATAGTTTTTTATTAATAGTTTACATTGAATATTTTTTAGCTTCTGAGTTTACTTCATCTTCAAATAACCAAGAAGGTTATCAATCTTCAAATGTTCCTCGCCGACAACCTTTTAATTTTGATAATCAACGCCAATCTCAGAATCCTGATGTATCTAATGCTCAAATTGGAGAAAATGACGAACGTGATCTCTATGTTCAACGTCAATATGACTTAAATGTACCAAGAACAGAACAACTTGGACCAGCATCCAATATTGTCAACGAAAGAAATTTACCACAAAGTAATGTAGAATCAAATTCTCGACATCCTCCACCATCTCAAGAATTTGGTCGATATCCTCCTGCTCCTTCTATGCAACGACAAACACCTTCTGAAAGACCAATGTCTCGTGGTATTGCTGAACATTTGCAAATGAATGGAGAAGAACAACTTGGTCGTGGTGGACCAACCTTTCCTCCAAATTATCCGCCTCTTGAACGCTCACAATTTCAAAGACAAATGACTGCTGATAGTGGAAGAAATCCAACATTTGCAAGGGGAGGATTGAATATTCCTCCACCTCGTCCTTCTCATCCTCCATTTCAAAGTTCTTTTCCTTATCCTGCAGTTCAAAGTACTGGTCCTTATCCTCCACTACACAGCTCTGATCATTATCCTCCATTTCAAAGTTCTTTTCCTTATCCTGCAGTTCAAAGTACTGGTCCTTATCCTCCATTACCCAGCTCCTATCAATATCCTCCATTTCAAAGTTCAGGTCAATATCCTTCACAAAGAAATAATCCAAACGAAAGGCCGCTTGGAATGCAAACTAACAATGAAAGAGATCGACGACCACTTCCTCAACATCGAGGCGATCCTGAATCACGTGGTGAAAGACCTCTTGGATTTATTACACGTGAAGAGCGTTATGCTCGTGATCCTTCATATTCTGCATTTCGTATTCCTCCACCATTTTCAAATCCTCCTGAATATCATCAACAGCAATATATTCCATCACGTTCTTATGATCCTCAAAGATCTCGTCCTATTGATAACCGTCCAAATCCTTCTCAAGTTGATTATCGCGCAGAAACTCGTCAAAACTTTGCTTATGGAAATGCTCGTCAACAACAACCTTTTGCTTCTGATAATAATCGTCGAAATGGTCAACAAAATGCTGGACGCTATGATGATCGTCGAACTTTAGAAAATAATGGATATTCAGCTAGATATAATGAATATATGGACAACGGTAGTTTTTTTTATTAATGAAGAGTTTTTTTTATAATTTATCTTTTAGATAATCTTGTAAAAGGTCCACCACGTGCTCCAAAGGATTATGCTCCTAAACAGCGAGAACTTGAAGCAATTTTCAACGAAGATTCAGCAGATGTTCACCAACATGGAAGTTCAATCTTTACTGAAGATGCTGATATTAAGGTTGAAGGTGTTACCAACCCGCCATTCTGCGAGTATGTTGTAGTTATTTATTTACCTTCTTAATAATAGAGTGCTTTTTTTAGAAATTGGGAAGATATGCATTTAGATGAGCAATTAAAAACCAATATCCTTCGATCAGAATACTTGCGACCTCGTAAAATCCAACAATTTGTTATCCCTTGTATTCAAGATGGTAATTTATTGGATATTTTTTTTGTGCAAATAATTATTAGATCATTTTTAGGATTCAGTGTCAAATGCCAAAGTGAAACTGGAACTGGTAAAACTGCAGCATTCTTGATTCCCATTGTTGATGCTTTAATCAAGGATAAAGAAAATGGTCAACTCCATCGGGAAGCTCCTGTATGTTTGATTGTTGCTCCATCTCGTGAACTCGTTGATCAACTTTATGAACAAGCTATCAAGTTTTGTAATGGTATGGTTTTTACAAATTTTTGTTGTTTTAATATTGGTTTTCAGCAACTGGTATTACCGTTGCTCGAGCGTATGGTCAGTATAGCGTTTCAAGAAACTTACATGATATTCGAAATGGTTGCAATATTCTATGCGCTTGTTTGGGACGTCTCATGGATTTTGTGCGTAAAGGTCATATTCATTTACGCGCTGTAAAGTACTTGGTTATTGACGAAGCTGATCGACTTATTGCTGATAGTGATAACACTTCATTTTTTGATTTATTGAGTTGGCCTGAATTACCTTCTGTAAACCTTTTTTCTTCGTTTTTAAAAATTTATTAATGATTTAATTTTAGAAAGATGCGCGTCAAACACTTTTGTTTAGTGCTACGTTAACCTGTCCTAGTCCAACGCTTCAACATGTATGTGACGAACATATCGATGCTCAAAAACAAGTCACTATTACTGCTGAAACCGAAGCAAATAAGCGGATTCGATTTATTGTCTATGCTGTCCCGTCTCGTCCAGCCAAATTTCGATATTTGATTAAATATCTTCAAGAAATCAAAGCAGAAAACGATGGTGAATGTCCGAAAACTTTAATTTTTCTCAATCGGAAGGTTGGTTTTATTATACTCAAAAGTTTCTTTACTATTTTCTTTTTTTAGGTTGACGTTGACAGAGTTGCTATCGATATCACTTCCAAAGGAATTCCTGCTACAACAATCCATGGTGGTCGTAGTCAAGATTTACGTGAAGAAGCTCTGAAAAATTTTCGATATGGTGATGCTCGTGTGCTTGTTGCAACTGATGTCTGCGTAAGTTCACTTTGAATATAACATCATTTGATAATCCTTTAACATTTTAGGCTCGAGGCGTTGATATTAAAGAAATGGATTATGTTAGTTTTAACGATAACGGAACCTTGTTTACTTTTCTTTTTAAGGTTATAAATTATGATCTTCCTAATGGAAATGGAAGAAGTTCTGATGCTAAGAGCACTTTTCTTCAACGAACTGGTCGTACTGGAAGAACTCATATTGGGACTGCTGTAAGCTTTTTCTTGGAATCTGAGGATCGTGATATGGCATCAACAATTGATGAAATTATCAATTCATCTGGTCAAGAATCTCCTGCATTTTTGAAGAACGGTGTCAATGACAGTGATTTCAAATATGAAGACACTTATGTCCAAGCTCCATCTCATGCTTTAGATGATCGTTCTCGTAATGCTGGTTATTCTCAAAATGGTTCACCTCAAATGGGACAACAGCAATAGCGTACCCCTCTCAACAATATCGATTAAAGTTGGGCTTAACCGATTTATTTACTCGTATGTGTAAAGAAAATTGTGGTCAAAAAAGTATTATTTATATTACGCTTTTTCTTGTACCTATTTTTTATTGTATCATTTTATTTTTCTTGTATTGAATACCTTTATTTACATGTATTGTTAATTTCTTTAACTTTGTTATTTGACAATAAAAAAATTCCACCATTCTTTTCTTTCTTTTTACATAACACATTTAGTTTTTATTAAACAAAGGCAATAGATTTAAGGACAGTGTCCATCAAGTAAAAAACCCATAAACAAAACAAGGAAATTTATATGCTTTTTCATTGAAAAATAAATATCAGCATTGG
Source organism: Panagrolaimus kolymaensis (assembly GCA_028622995.1). Taxonomy (NCBI): domain Eukaryota; kingdom Metazoa; phylum Nematoda; class Chromadorea; order Rhabditida; family Panagrolaimidae; genus Panagrolaimus; species Panagrolaimus kolymaensis. The sequence continues at coordinate 7,855,361 of JAJQJQ010000006.1, forward strand.
TTCGCTTTTTTTTAGATTTATTTTTATTGAAAGAAGGTATTTGATGATCAAAACAATGTTTGGTTCATGCTTTTTCCGATAAAATTCTTTAAGCATTAACCATGTGACGGTTTATTTTATTTATTTTTTTCTTTGTGATAAGTAGCGGTTTTCGTTCGTGGGTTTGCGTCGAAAGTACAAACATTAAAGAATTCAATTTATATCCAAAATATTTAATTCTTATCTTGGTCAGTTTGGGACATTTTTGGTAGAACAATTTTTGTTTCTTTTTGAAGTGATAGTATCACATTTAAAACTTTTAATTATTTTTTTGGATTCCTCTTTCGAATATTTAACAACCAACCATTCAGATTCAGACATTCATGAGTCTCATCATTTCCTGATGTCAGCAAGAACTAAATTTAGCTTTTTTTTGCCCTTTTTTATTTAGGAGCGAACATTCTTTCATTTGTTTCATACGTTTGTTTGATGATAATTTGGGATTAGTCTTTTTGAATTTCACACGTGGAAAGCTTTTTTGTTTTTGCATCTTTCAAATTCTTCCAAAAAAAAATTTTCTTTCTTAAAGACTATCGTTTATTGATAAAGAGCTTAACAATATAATAGCTTTTAATAACTCTTTGCAAACATAAATCGAAAAATTACATATAAACAACGTATTTTTTTAGAAACATTCTTAAATGTTTACGCTTTAATTTTATTTTTAAGGAACTCGTTGGAGAATGTCTTTATTTTTTGTTAAAACTAGGAAGAAAGCTTTTTTGATTTTTTATCTTGATGACTTAGATATTCCACCTTTTGAGAGGGTTTTTTTCCTTCATTGATTTTTTTCTTCACAATTTTATAAAGCTTTTTTGGTACACTTGAAATCTTTAAAATAGCATTTAACTAAACATCGTGAGAATGGGAGTATTTTTAAAAGTACTTCGCTCTGTCGAAGATGTTTTTGAATGAGTAAAAAATAAAAACCAGAAAGTCAGAAAGGTAGTAGGATTTTGAGCTCAAATCGTCAAACAACATTTTTGGTTTTTTTTTTTGAAACAATCACAAGTAATGGTACTGGTGAATTATAGCTTTTAAAAACTGTGATAACAATTACTAAAAATTACTTGGAACAAAGACCGAATGATACCGAAAAACTTTTACATCGAAAGGATTATTCCTTGATTTTGCTTCAAGATTCACCGTTCCATTTGTTCTTGGTGCAAATGCGTTCCTTTTTTGTTTTTTGATTTAGGCGAAACTCTTGAAATTATTATTTCTTGGGATTTTTTATAATGCAAACATTTTGAGAAAAAATATATATTAGATTGTCAATAATCAAACTCCAAACACTTAATCTTCAAATAATATAATTTTCTTCTGGTCCAATTTTTTTATTTGATATTTTTGTATCATTCCTTTTTATTTATTTATTTCTTCTTTCCTTCCTTAGTTATTACCAATTTCCGGTTCTTTTTTTTTGTTGTCATTTTTTTGCAAGGAGTTTTCCAGTTTTATGACGTTCCAATACCTCGATGATGATGATTGCACTTACTTACTAACTCTCTTGATTGCGATGGCTGGCTCTTTGCTGACGCAATTGATCATACCTTCTTTTTTCTTCATAATTCTTTTCGAAGCTGTAACAAACAAAAAACTATAACAGTTTTTTTTGGATTGAACATAAATATTTATTACTTTTTTATTTTGTTTTTATTATTAATCAAAAACAATGGTGGATTATTCAGATATAAACTTGCTTGACTGTTTTTTCCCATTGTTTATGACTTTTTTGTTTGTTTTTTCTTGTGAAAAGTGGTTAATTTTTTTGTAGTTTAAAGAGCATTTGTTTTTTCAATTTTATTTTTCTATCTAACGTCTGTATGTAAAAAAGAGTAACGCTATGGACTTTTTTTAAAAGCAATCGCCACACGTAAGTACATAATCGTCTTCTATCCCCTTTCTCCTTCGCTTTCATCATTACCTACTTTTTGAACCGTCGAAGCTTGAAAATAAAAAAGTGTTATGACATACATACATAATTTTTCTGGTAATAGTGGCCAGTAATTTTAAGAAATAATATAAGGTAAAAAAAGAGATAGAAATCAATCATTATTTAAAATTTTATTATTTTTGAAAAAGACGATTAGGTTTATTTTTTCTTCAAGCATTTTCATTTTCCATCATTTTTTTTGTTGTTTTTATACGAACAACACAAGCTTTTCACGTGATGAAACTTTTGTGATATTATTCATAAAAGACTTGATCTTTCTTGTACATTATTTTGAGAAAACTATTTTTGAAAAGGTTTTTTCTCACGGTAAATTTTGATGGGGAAAAGATGATATAAAAGGTTATGAAAGATCCTCCAAATTAGGTAGATGACTGAGTTAAATTCTTATATATGACCAAAGTTTTGTAAATTAATTTATATAAATTCTAATAGTTACAAATTCCTTTTTTCTATTTCCTTTCAAACATTTTTGCTGATTCTCTAATTTTATTTTTATATTTGGCGCCATAATAATGCTTCGTTTTTTTAAAATCAACATTCCGAAGCTTTTGAGCGATTGCTTTTTTCTTCTTCAACGCTAGGGTCTATAAATGTGTAATGTTGTTTTTTTTGTTTGTTAAAGAAATAAAACTGCAACCAAAAGGCTCGGTGCTAATGCAGTGCAATGAATTGCTTTTCTTTTTATAATCAACAATCATAAAAGCGTGATCATGGTTGCAATGATTGCGGGGGTGGTTGATTTAGATCTAAATGAATCATACTTTCACTAAAAGATTTTCTTTGTCTAACTATTAAGCATATTTTTGGATTGATTTATTCTGTACTAAAAATGCATGTAATTCGTTTGAGAGTATCTAATTTATTTCACTTTTAACCTTTTCTATCTATCTGGCTTTAGCAATGTTAAAATATTTTATAACAATGTGGCTTTGAACCCATTATAAAGTAACCACAAGGCATTTATTTAAAAGCATTTCTTATTTTAGTTCCTCCTTAATTTTTGCTTCCTTTTTCTTTTCTTTTTTCTTTTTCTCTTTATTGCATTCATTTTTATTTGATTGATAAATATCAACAACAACGCCAGCTTGCCTCAAAACGCAGCCGCTGCTTGTGTTTTGCATTTATTGTTTGGAATTTTGCTTTTCTATTTTTCTACCAATTCATTCATCTTCCTTTCCTTGGTTTTTTTCTTTTCAAAATCTTTTTAGCGTGAAATTTTTTTTTGTGAAAAAAGAGTTTGAATGTTCCAAATCCAAAAAATTGAAATTTAACGATGCCTCAAACAAAAATAAAAGATAGTAGGCGTTTTTTGTCTTTCCTTTCTCTTATTTGTGGCGTGTTCATGTTCAAAGTCAATAGTTTATTTTTTTGCACACTAGAAGAGAAAAAAAAATGCTGTTGCTCGATTAATCCGGTTCTATTTTATTTTTTCATGAAAAAATGCTTTTAAAAAAGCAGCCTTTTAAATTTATATTTTGAAATTGAAGGACAAGTGGCTGCGTAAAGATTAGAAAGGCGATTAAAACGCATGTAAGAAGTTTGTTGTTGTTGAAGCAGCTTTCAAGTTTGTAATTACACTTAATTTTTTTACTTCTATTGCTTTTTGCAGCAAGTGTGATTAATCTCAAAAAGACAAATCTTTGGTTTCACAATTAAACATTTTTTTCTTTTCTTTGTTTTTACACTAGACTAAAGTTTTGGGGATTTTGTCAGCTGTAAAACGGATGGTTAGAAATATAAAGCAAGAAAGAAGGCGATCAAAGTTTTAGCTCATTCTTCTTTCTTTCTTTTTTAGTAAACGATGACAAAGAAAAAAATAAGCTTGAGACCTTTGGGAAAGGATAAAAGGGCATAGATCAGTGAAGAGTAACGGCTTTGATTCATACTTTATGCTTTCATTTTTTTTCGATCAAGGGTTTATTTCATTCTTAGTAACAGTTAGTAAGCAGGCGATGGAGAAAGCATGATGATGCGACTTTTTTATAGTAAAATTGCAAGCGCTGAGTCATGCTCCTTCTTTCACATTGTCTCCATAGAAAAAGAAAAACCTTTATGAAAACACCGGAAGAATTTCCACATCCTTTCAAAAACTTTTTTTAAACAGGTGTGTTATTTTAAGAGCACCACCGCCGCAACAAGAGGAGGCGATTTCATAAATGGTCTTTCCCCATTTTTTTCGTCGAACAAAAAATACTAATATAAAATTTTTATTAATAATAATTTGATTTTTTGTTTTGATTTTTCATTTTTAAAGTTCAAAACTTTAAAATAAAAACTTTAGTGGTTTTAAATTTTGAAAAATATTATTTTATTTTTTAATTGTGTTTTCCATTTTCTCAAGATCAAAAATGAGTCTATATTCTTTACTCTTGTCTTTGACCGATTATTTAAATCTTTTTAATTTTTCAACTTGTCAATCATTCAAACAATAAGAATTAAAAATTTATTTTTTCGACCAATTTCTAAACATTATTTAAACTTGTTTTTAAAATAAATTTTTATTTACTAAAATGCTCTCTAACAAAAATTTAATTCTATTGTGTCACATCATTTTTTGAAATTTAAGACTAATCATTTTTTAAGGAAATATTTTAATATATTTTTTGGTAAAGCATTAAAAATTATTTTCTTTTTATTTGTTTACTTTTTTCAAAATTTTTTTTATGCTTTCTTCCATATTTAGAAGGTTAAAGTTTTATTTCCATAATAATAATTATTAGTTAAATAAGATTTACTTTATTATTATTACTTTTTTTCTTTAAATCTTTAGACTTTTTTAGTTGTTGTTTTTGCAGAAGAGGCTTTTTTTCGTAACTTTCTTTTTTTGTTTCTTTTAAAATTCGATTTTCATATTAGCGCTTTTACATACTTTTATGCTTTTCCCTCTACTTCTCGACTGTCTGTGTGGACTTCTTCCTCTTATTTCCTCCTTTATTTTGTTTTTCACCCTTCGCTTAATGAATGAAACAAGTCTAATCTTTGATCAAACGCTGCTAAAAAGCAAGCAAAAACTTTTTTAAGTTGCTTCTCGTATTTGGAAGCATTAAAATATTTTTTAATTTTGTAAAGAAACTAATTTTTTTCTTTTGCTTTTAAATTTTATTACCACTTTTTTGTTTCTAGACTAAAAAAATGTTGTATCACCACAAAAAAAAGTAATGTCCATCATGGTAGTAGACTAATAAATTACTACCTAAACTCGACGATGATGAGTGTCCACAAGCAATGATGATAGTTTCAAATTTGTCTTCCACCAGATTTTTGTGCAATCAAGGTTATTTTAAGGTCAATGAAGGGAAAAAATATCCCCATTTTTTTTTGTTGCTGCCTCATACTGCTAATTTTTCAAGGACTTTGTTTTTAACTTTTTCTTTCTTTCCAATTTTTTTGTTGGGTTTTTTTCTAAAACGTGGAAGTTTTTTTTCTTTCGTACAAAAAAATAAAATAAGTTTTTTTTCTTTCAATGTAATTGACTTCTTTTTTCTTATTATACATATTTTTTTTGATGATGAGCATTTTGTGATTGGTGACTAACACCGATTTTTTGACCTCATTTTTTTGTATTACAAGAATAAAACGTGAGATTGAAAAAAGAGAGATGTTGAAAGAGGAAAAAACTTTTATGTAACAAAAAAAACTCAAAGAGGTTTTGTAATGTCAAAAAAAAGAACGCTACGTTAAAAAATTTTGGGATGATAAAAAGACGAATTTTTTTAGGGTTTCTCTCTTCGTGAATATTCCTAAATATAATGGTTTTCTGTAAAATCGTAAACATTTATTTAAAAAATACTGCTTAGAATTTTAGGCTTTTGTAACTTTAAATCTTCCAGCTAGTTTCTTCAGCTATTGCGGCAAGAGTCAATATTAAAAAATCGTAGTAGATTTTACATGGCACAAGGAAGCTAGTTTAAGCTCAATTATTGCTTCTGCTTTTTTTAAATATGCTTCCGTAAAAATAAAGAACTGCCATTTTCAAATCCCCTCGTCACTTCCCTAACTGACAAGTTTAAACTTTTTTAAAAAGCATTAAAAAATGGAAAAGTCTCTTTCTTGTCATTCAACCGACGACATTTCCCCGGATGTAAAAATTTTTTTGGTTCATTTCACTTTTTGAAATATACGAAAAAAACAAGGAAAAAAACAGAGACTTTACTTTTTTCCCATGATGAAAAAGTCCAAAAAGTTTACAAACTTGAAAACTCAAATAAATGACGGACGACTTCGTGTGCGGTCGAATGAGTATGTTTCTTGCTTGCTTTGTTTTTTTTTCACTTTTGTCTTTTTCTTTTTCCATAATACCTTTTTATCTTGACAAGGAAAATATAAATAAAGAAAAGTGAGAAAAGGAGAAGACGACAACATCGATAACTACTAACTAACGTTCATCTTCTTATTTCTCTTAAAACAACGGGAAAGAATAAAAATTAAAAAGAAGAAAACGAAAAAGAATGAAGGTGACAGCATTTGCTTCGAAAATAAAAAGTGTGGTGGTTGTTGTGTTGTTCGTTTATATTTTGAGCCCCTTCGGAAAAAAAAAGACAGGCTCCAATCAAGTCCTACGTTTTTCTTTCTTTCTTCCCCATATTTCTGCAGTGTTTGTGTGTTCGTTTATTTGCGTGTGCGTGTATGTATATTTTGAAAGCAGCCAGTCGCTGCCGCAAACGACAATACAACAAAAAAATAAAAATACGACAAATTTTCGGACATTGTAAAAGAAAATAAGAAAAAAGAGCAGAGAAATGAGAAGAGAAAGAACTCCGGCAGTGTCGGTAGGCAGGCTGGCGGCTGGTTGCCGCATTAGTATTGATTGATTTTAGTGAAGAAAAATAAAATAAAGGGAGTGTAGCAACCAACCAACCAGCCCAGTCAGTTAGTTGGTTTGTCGTCTAAAAAAGCTCTCTTTCTTTTTCCTTTTTTTTACTGACTGAATGCAATGGACGCAATTTTTTACAATTGAAAAAAAAAGAGAAAAAAAATTTGCTACTGCTGTCCCTTTGCTGCTGCTGTTGCTGCCAGCTAGCAGTAGTAAATCTCCCCGAAAAAAAGCTCGTGTTTAAGAGGTGTCTCCCCTAAAAAATATATTCAGCTCGGGCAATATTAATATTAACTAATATTAAAGTTGTATACACTTTTTTTGGTTCGATTTCTCTCTTCTTTAAAAGTGCAATCATCAAAAAGAAATAACTCGATGACTTCTTGAAAAACGTTGAAGTTGACGGCGATAAGCTAACGATGATGAGTTGTCTCTCTTTTTTTTAACGTGCGTAAATCGATATTTTTCTTAATCAATTTTCTATCGTTTTAAATCACCATTTTTTTAATGAATAAGCATGAAATTATACTTTGTTACGTGTTCCATTAAAAATCCCATTTTCTTTTTCGCTCTCTTTGGTGTTGCGGTTAAGAAATATGTATTAATTTTTTACCCTCGAATAAACCGGTCTTTTATAATATTTCTTTTCATTTTCTTGAATTAATGCATTCATAAGAACCAATAATTTTTAAGTCGTCTGTGGTCTTCTCTTTTTCCATCATCCATTTGTGACTTTTTTTTAACAAAAAAACCATAAAAAGCTTTTTTTTCTTGGAAAAAAGTACCGAGGCGAGTGACCATTTGAGTTGTCTTCTTCCCCCATATTTTGCGTTACTTGAAACTTCCATGTTTGCTTATACATACTTTTGAAATTCAAAGGACGTCTTTTTTTGCAGCAAACAATTTTTTTGCTTTCTCATTCTCAATTTTCAATTCTCAAAAATTTTATTAGCTTTTTTTCTAGAAATTTTATGCTTCTTTGGCACTTATTTTCTTGCGTCATTTGGAAGAAGCTCCGATTTTATTATTACTTAATAAAATAAAATAAATAAAATCTTACTTTGAAGAGAAGCAAGCAAATAGGGGTTGGTTGATCAATGCTCACGCTGAAGGCTGCCAATGCGTGGAGATTAAGAGGTGATGGGAATTATCGGTTGCTTTTTTCTATTTCGTTATTGACAATAAAGCTTTAATTGCCAACCGATTGAGTTTTTTGACTTACTTTTAAACTAGAAGCATAATCGATGGTAAAAAAAAACTTTGAGAGGTTTTTGTGTTCCAAATAGACCTCTTGACGAAAGAAACCATTTTTCTTTTGATTTATTTTAAACCAATCATTGCTTTTTAATGATTACTTAACGAATTTTCTGAGGAAAAACTGTTTGTATAAAACCCTTTTTTGCGAGGAGACTCTTTGATGCCTCCTTGAAACAACTTTTGCAAATGAGAATAAAAAATTAACCAAACACAACGTTTTGGGAAGCCTCTTTATTTTTATTTTTTTAATTTGCCTCAACTATTTTTCTGAAACAATAGAGTATTTTAAAATATTAAATTTTTTGTTTCTATTTTGGTATGAATATATATGTATTTTAAAAAGAAAGCTATAAGTGAATTTACTATTATTTTTTTCGTTTACGTTTCAACCACAAACAATACAATGTCTCTTCTTCGCTATTTACGTATGTGAAGTTGTCATTGTTTGAAAAGCGAATTAAATATTTCATGTGTTAAGAATCTACTGTATTTAAAAAAAGGCATATGTTTATAGTTTCGTCTTTCCGTTTAAGGACTCCATTAATTAAAAAACATCTATCGCTGCAACCTAGAATGGATTGTTGTTATTAATTTTAGAAACAAAGTTCTTTTATCTTTGCAGCCTTTTTTTCGTGAATAAACTGTATTTTTTTTACATCCATCAGTTTCCGATCTTGTCTGCTGATTTGATTCGTCATTTTTTTAAAACCTTTGATCGTGATGGTAAATGATGATATAACATTTTTTCAAAACGCTTTTATTTACACGTGTTTCTTGCAATTTTTATTTATTTAATGTTTATTATTATTTTTTAGCGCCGAGTGCGATTATCGGCGGCCAACATACATTCATAACAATCAAGATTATTTCCTAACATATTGCTCTGAACTGAATGATTTCAAGATTAAGATTTAACTATCGCTAACAACATTCTTATTTCTTTTCTTTTTTATTCAACAAAGAAAACGAAAACTTTTTTGACAAGCTGCGATTATAATATTCTCTGCTTATTTTGATTTTCTTCTTAAATTAACGATTCCGAAATAATTTTTGGTTTCGTTAATTAAAATTTAAAGAAAAAATCACGGCTTCTCAAGACTCTTCCCATTCTTCGTCTTCCAATATTAGTAGTAATAGTACAAATCTGGCTTCCGCTGTATTATCACCTATTCCAACAACTTTGGCAACTTCAACAACCACAACCACGGCAGTCCTTGACGCTTCACCTCCTCCAAAAGAGGGTAGCGGCGGAGACGCGGGATCTCATAAAGGAGGAGATTCTGTTTCAACATCATCTAAGGTTTCAAGTGGTAACGGAAAATCGGGCAAATCATCTCCTGATTCGGATAGTATTGTTGAAGATAGCCTTCAGGTAGGGCATTTATAAAAAGTTAATTTTTTGTAAAAAGAAAAACTTAATGATAGTAAATTATTTCATTAAACTTTATCCATTTTATGATTACTATAGCTTGAAAGTAAACCAAAAATTGTAGCTTTGATTTCTTTTAATTGCTCTCTTTCAATAGTATACAAAAAATCATATTTTTGGTGGTTACTATCAATAATCTTTTTCTAAACCCATTAGCAAAATTACTTAAAAATAAATGTAAGAGCAAATTATAAAATGACATTAATAATGGCGACTTATTTTTATTATTTTTAAATAAACCTAATATAAAAATGTGTTTCAGACTCCGCCACCAACTTCCTCCATTGGAGCCTCATCATCGCCAGTAACAACAGCTCAAGTTTCGGCATCCATTCCTCAAATTCCTCCTGCTGTGACAACCACGGCTTCACAAATCGCTGCACAACTTCAGCAACTTCATTTCCCTCCAACTACATCTCCAACTCATCATATTGCGCCTGCGGCAGTAGCGGCAGCTCATCCATTAACTAATTTTTCACCTGATAGTTATCAACTTGCTAATCTCCTTACCACTCAAGTACCTGGACATAATATTGCACCAGTTACAAGTAACGCGGTGGCTCCATCAGCAACAACCGGTGGTACTCGACAATTTCGATATACAACTCCAACACCACATTTACCAACAAGTGGACATCGATTTGTTCCCCAACAACAAGTTCAACATCATCCCCAAGTAGCTAATATTATTGCTGCTCAACAACAGCAACAGCAACAACCACAACAACAACATTCTTCAGCATCTGGTGGAGCTGCAGGAGGGCATCATCACCATCATAATCGGCAACATCACGGAACTCCATCCAGTAGCGCTACGTAAGTTTTGAAATTTCTAAAAAAAAGTTTGTAAAAAATAACAAAGCTTCTATTAATCATGCCCCATCTTTTATAATTAATAACATTAAATGTGTTATTTCATTTTTTTTTTAATTTTAAAAATTGATTATGAACCATGACTTGATAGTAATTAAAAAACATCTCACATCTGGTTTTTATTAATTACTATAGCTTGAAAGTAAGGGCAAAGATTTAATTTAAGAAAATATGATTTATTATCATTGAAGGAGAGTAACGAGAATTTTGAAAATGAATTTTTTTTCTTTACTTTCAAGCTATATTAACCAATAATTATGGAAATAATTGTTAGTATCGAATTATTTTTTTTTGCACCATTTAAAATTTAAATTTAAAAAATCTTTAGTTTACATCAAAATCTTTTCTTCGTCTTTTTTTTTCAAGAACTTTATTTTAGAAAATTATTTAATTAGGTCAATTCTTTGTTTTAAACTTTTTGCCTTTTTCTTTTAATCTTGTTAAAAGTGTTTTTCTGTTACTCATCAAAAAAGTATTTTTCTTCTGTCAATAGAGTCTTCTCTTTCCAGTCTTTTTGTTTTTATGTTTTAACCTTTTGCAAACAACAACGGTGAATAGAGCGAACCACCAACCTGCATTTATTTGTCTTTGCATGCGGTGGCATAGAATCCTCGACTGCGGAATCACATCCATTTCAATTACCAGCTGGCATTTGGCGCTGCTTGCTCTTTTATGGGATGGATTTAAGCTTTGGCAAATTTAATTCAAAATCGAGAAAAAGAGCGTCATTGTCTTGGTTGCGACAGCCGCGGCTGTTGTTATTTGCGGTCATTAAAACATTAGTTTGCCTTTCTTTTTTCTCTCTCTTCTTCTTCATTTCCATCATTGCATCGACTGACGACTGACTCAAAAATGAAAATTGAATGTGGTTGGTAGCGGTAGTTGACAATTAAAAATAAAAATAGACCTCCCCCTTTTTTTCTATAAAACATTATCGACTGAAGAAAAAGACTTGTTCACACTCTCTCACTTGCAGGTAGTGTTGTAGTATCATCATCGCGTTTATTTTTATTTTATTTTTTTATTAATTAATCTTTCTCTTTTCGCCCTCTCATTAGTTAGCCTTCGAACGAGCACCTTCCAAGTCTTTTCTTCTTACTCCATAATAAAAAAAGCATCCAATCCAAAATATATATAGTTTTTTTCTTCAAAATTTTAAAGAAAAAAGGAAAAAACTTTTTGCACGCGCAAAAATTATTATTACTACTTCTATTTTCTCTTTTTGTTGCTTTGCTTGCTTGGTAACAACGGTGACCCACCATCCCATCCTCCTCCTCTCTCCCCAAATAGCCACCAGCTTCGTCGTTGTCATCGTTGTAACGTTAGCTTGTTGTTTTTCGCGTTGTCGCCGTCGTCGTTTAACGAGGACGCGAGCTTCACATTGACGGGGCACTTATCTTTTCCTTCTCCATTCTCTCCTGTCAACAGCTGACTTGACTCTGACTTTAAACTATTATACCAATTTTTTTAATTTTATTTCAACAAAAATATATGAAAATAAAAATAAAAATTAACCTTTCGAGAATAAATATTTTGTTTATGGCGCATTTTTTTCTTGATTTTTATTTTCAATTTCAAAAACGATCAACCTAAAAAACTGCTTTTTTTTATTCATTTACTTTATTCCAAAGTTCAAGTATCTTACTTGCCTATCTGATCAAAACGAAATATTGGTGATGTGAATCACACTTTTTTAGTAAATTTTTACCTTTCTTTCCTCCCACAAAAAAAAAATAGTTTTTATGAAAGAACACCAAAAAAATCTTTTTTTTTCAAGAAGACTTGTTTGATTGAGATTGAATCATTTTCACGTCATTCTTCTCTCTTTTTTTAAACATCAATCGTAGACATTGTGTTTTCCCTCATATTTTGTTTATATATTTTATTTTACTATTGACCATCATACAATAATATCATCTTTCCTTTTCTCCTCTTTTTTGGCTCCTTATTCATCATTATCAACAAAATAAGCTTTTTTATTTTATTCATTCATTCATTCAACGTTTACAATCTTCTTGTATTATTTATATTTTATTGTATTATTTTTTCATGCTTGTTTTGAGGAACACCTACTTCTTTAAATATTATTTTTTTTTTCAATCAAAAAATTATATTATTACTTTCATTCAATTCATCATTGCAGAAAAAAAGAAAAGTCATCAAAGGAAGAGGAAACTAAACGACAGGCTATGAAAGTCCTTCAACAAAGACCATTGTAAGGGCTTTCGATTTTATTTTAATATTGATTTTTAGCAACAAAAAAAAGTTTTTAAAAACGTTGTATGATACTTATGTCCTTGACACTTATATTCTGCTTTCACTGTGGGAGACAAAGTTGATCGGGTTGAGATAAAAGTGTCTTGGACGGAAGTAAAGTATAACACAAGAATTTTAAAATGGCAATAGATCAAAAGAAATTTTGCCCAATTAATAATCTTTTTTTTCAATCAATTTTCCTTTTTCCCTTTCTTGGTGGTTTTTTCATCTTTTCCTCCTTTTATTTGAATAGTATGGTGTGTTTAAAAACGTGATTCTTACTTATTAACAATCAGCCCCAATAGTAGCAGTAGTAAAAAAATATTGAAGAACCTTATTGTTTCCTTCCATCCTTTCACTTTTATTCTTTTCTATTCCTTGTAAACTGTAAAATTATTACCTTTTTCTCAACTACAAAAAAATGTCAAAAAGCTTTAAAAATTTATTTAAAATAAAAAATAAAATCATAGCTAAAAGGTATGAATTTTAATTATTTGATCCTCCTATATTATTCCCATTTTTCCCATGTGGCTTTTGTATGTATTGTTTCTATGACGACATTGTATTATATTTATTTTTGCACGCACTTCATTATCCTCATCTGGATGGATAATCCTTCCAAATGAGAGCAGCACACACATAAATAAATAAATAAATAGATGAAACATGCGCATACTTCAAAGATCCCGTTTTTTCCCCTTTTTTTTAAATGTTTATTTTTGCGTTGTCATTTCTTAGAAAAATTTATTTAGAACGTCAAGAAGACTGACTACGACAAAATCTTTAAAAACGAGAAAAAGCGAAGAAAATTTTTTTTATCTTGATTTGATCAAAATTAATTTCATTTTATTTTCAATTTTTAAAGTGAAAAAGAGGGTTGGTTCATTAATTAACGAAAAAAACAGCCGCCCTTCGTTGGGTTAGTTAGTTAGTTATTTTATTGATTTTTATTTTTTATTTTTGTACTAATAAAAAAAACTAAAAAAAAGAAGTTTGTCTTTCAAAAAATTGGAACACACGCTTTTTTCGTTGCTTTTCTTTTTATTTTATTTTCATTTTTAATTCCTAGAAGATTTGATTAGAATAAAAAAAACTTGTCAGAAGCCACATAAATAAAAAGCATGCAAGAAAAGCAACGAAGCAAATTCAAACTGATTAAGGTTCAAAAAAGGCTGGCTGGCTGCAGTTGCAGTAGCAAGTTAGAGAGAGTTTAAAAAAAGGGATGAAACTTCTGACATTTTTCCTTTTTTCGGTTGCTTGAGTTTTAGAAAATATAGCGAAAGTCAATTCCTTTTTTTTCTATGGAGAAATTAGATTAAATTTTATAGTAGCTTTCACGAGAACTTTTCTCTGCAATGTTAAAATTTCTGTGAGTTTTTCATAGTTTAAATAATTGCTCAAAATCGCTTTTTAAATAGTCCTTTAGCGCCAAAAATCACTAACAAAAAAGCAAAAAAATCATATAAAAGCGATATTCCCAATCAAAGATGCATCATGGGTTTTCACCAGATTTGCTTTGCTCATGATAGATAAAGATAGACGACAACAGTGGTTTTTTCTTATACCAATATTCGCGCCTTGCCAATTTTTCAAGATAGATTTTTTCTCCATCGCTTGCTTTTTTTCTTTTCCGAATTTGTAAGAAGAGCCAACCTTCCTTTTTCTTTGACTTTTTATATTGATTTTTGTTTGGTGTTCTTTCTCTTCTAAAGTAATCATTCTGTCATTAACCTTTCTTTTATATATTTCTTCACCCTGTACATGGATGCATAAGTTAATAAGGTTGTTGCTTTTTTCTTAGCTAAAAAAATAAATATTTTAAACAAAGAGGAAATTATATTTATTGATTGATTTTTTCTTTTCTTATTAATGGCATAATAACTTTTTTTTATAGTTCATCCCAATCCCAACATCATGCAAGCGGCAGCTCATCACATCGAAGCGGAATGAGTTCATCAAGTCGTGTACCAGGGAGTTCTTCATCTCGAAGAAATGATGATCATATAGGAAAATATAAATTACTTAAAACTATTGGTAAAGGAAATTTTGCTAAAGTTAAATTAGCTAAACATGTGCCAACTGGAATGGAAGTCGCAATTAAAATTATTGATAAAACAGCTTTAAATCAATCTTCACTTCAAAAGGTATAGTTTTTGGTTAATTTGGAGATAGGCATAGTTATATCCAACTTTGTTTAAGTTATTCCGAGAAGTTAAAATCATGAAGCAATTAGATCACCCGAATATTGTGAAGCTTTATCAAGTTATGGAAACTGAACAAACTCTTTATCTTGTTATGGAATATGCAAGTGGAGGAGAAGTATTCGATTATTTAGTTGCACATGGTCGAATGAAAGAAAAAGAAGCTCGAGCTAAATTTAGACAAATTGTTTCGGCCGTGCAATATTTACATTCTAAAAGTATTATTCACCGCGACTTAAAGGCTGAAAATTTATTATTAGATTCTGCAATGAATATTAAAATTGCTGATTTTGGTTTTTCAAATAATTTTAGCGTTGGTATGTCGTAAATTTTTGGTGCCAAGAATATAATAAATTATTATTATAAAAATTTGCAGGAAGTAAATTGGATACATTTTGTGGTTCTCCACCTTATGCAGCACCCGAATTATTCCAAGGTAAACGATATGATGGACCTGAAGTTGATGTATGGTCTCTTGGTGTTATTCTTTACACTCTTGTCTCAGGAAGTTTACCCTTTGATGGTGCTAATCTTAAGGTATATATTTTTTATATCTAACAATTCATCATTAAATAATTATTAATTTTGTAGGAACTTCGTGAACGAGTTCTTCGTGGAAAATATCGTATTCCATTTTATATGTCAACCGATTGTGAAAATTTACTCAAAAAATTCTTAGTTTTAAATCCAGCTCGACGTGGAACATTAGAACAAATAATGAAGGATAGGTCCGGGTTTGTTTTATGCCTTTCACAAACTTCCTAAAACCCCACACTATTTTAACCATGCCAATTAACCTCCTCATTAACCAACTTCTTTCATTTTAACCCTTTTTGCTCTTTTTTCTTTCATCAGTTTCAAAATATATTGCGCCAATTTAAGATTCCTTTATAGATGGATGAATATTGGTTATGAAGATGATGAGCTTAAACCATATATTGAACAACCTAAAGATCAACGAGATGAAAGAAGGATACTTAAATTACAAGCTATGGGTTTTACAGCTCAACAAATTCATGATGCATTAGATAAAGAAAGATTTGAAGATGTTCATGCAACATATCTTTTATTAGGTGAAAAATCAGCCCAAACTGAAACAGCAAAATTACCTGAATCTGCATCAGCGACTGTTCAATCCACCACTTCCTCATCTTCCCAACAACAACAGCAACAAGCAACATCACAAACATCGGATCAACCCCAATTAATTCCCAATTCGAATACAATTAATATTTTACCCAATAATCAATCTCAACGTTCTTACACTCCTCGAAGTAATTCAGCTCAAGTTCAAAATAATATTAGGCCCAATCGAAGAGCATCTCATATTGATTCATCAACTACCTCTCCTTCATCCAATCAAGCGGTTCAACCTCCACCTACAACAGCTATGGGTGCTATTAATTTAACACCAAGAACATCTACAGCTCAACCAAATAATAACGCCTTATTTCGACCTGGACCAATACCATCAAGGCAACCTGTTTTGAGTATGCAATCACCTGGAGGGCATTCAAGTATGTTTCACTCCTTATTTAAATTCTTCAAATAATTGGAATATATATATTTTAGATACAGCATATGTACATCAAGTTCCAAGTGCAGGAAATCGACAAATTGCAACCATTTCACAATCCGGCGTTCGTAAAGGTTCCGCACCAGGACGAGCCCCACTTCAACAAAGTATTGTTAGTGGGCCACTTCGTTATGGACCCATCACTCAATCAACTTCTCGACCATCATCAGGATCATCATCAGCTCGTGGAACAGCTTATACAACTCCATCGACCCATCTTCAAGCTGCAGCAGCTGCATCACCAGCATTAATTCCACAAAGTGCTAAACTTGCTCAACAACCTAAACAACCATTAACAATAAGTTCAAATAATGGTGGTGGAGGAGGTGCACCAAATTTTGCTATAACAGCACAATTACAAAAATCCACTTCAGTTTCTCATGCTCCGCGTGAACCATCAATTAAAGAAGATGATGATGAATTAGAACATCCAACAACTCAACCACAAACATCACCATTTTATCCTTTTACCCAGAGTGGCAGTGCTAGAAAAACATCTACAAATGGCAGTAGTAGCAATAGCGGTGTCACAGATGGATTAAATAATGCTATTGCTGCTTCAAATGGATATGAAGATCGAGCCCAAACTCCTCAAGCTACATCATCCTCGAGTGAAACACGACCCACATTACATCAATCACCATCAATGCCACCAACAACGATGATGAAAACATTAAATCTTGATTCAAATGATCAACAAAAAATGACCAAATCTGCTACAGGCAATCATATTTCAACAACCACAACAACTTTTGCCCCATCAACACACACTACAACTATTACATCTGCACCAACTGCATCAAGTAATAATTCTTCTGCAGCAGCACAAAATAATTTAAATAATTTAACTCGTGGTACAAGAAATCGTCAAACATTTCATGGTAAAACTGAACATACTAATAAGGTTTGTAATTTTCAATAAATTTTTGTTGTAACTTTTTTGTTTTCCAATTTTCCTGTTTTTTCTTTCAATTTTGGATTCCAATTTATTCAGATTTTTTTAAATGTAAAATAATAAACTTTCTTTTTTCTCTCAAATTTTCTTACTTTCTCTCGATTTTACAAAAGAAGTTGTTAATTTTTGAGCAAAGGTTCGTTGTCAAAAAGTAATTACTTTTTTCGTAAAAGCTAAAAAGTAATTGGAAAATACTTGTTAATGGGTGCCATAGAACTTTGAGTAATATAAATATATATATAATTTTTAGGTAAACGGTGAAGAAGATATGCCAGAAAATGATTCATCTCATGGTAGTGGTGGACGTGATTCAGTGACATCCCAAAAAGGATTTTTATCTAAAATTGCAAAATTTACCAAACGTAATACCGAAGGAGGCGTTCATTCATCAGGTGTAGGTACAACTCCCACAAGTGTAGCCAAACATCCTGGACATGGAGTTGGACGAACAGCAACCATAGGGCCATCAGCTGGAGCACAACTTGCTCAACTTCAAGCCCAACAAAATCAATCGTTTCTTTCCGCTCCAAATACACCAAATCCCCAAGCGACTAATGCGGCAGGATCCGCTGGTTCACAAGGTGGAGGAAATGGATCGGGTGATGAAGTAAAACCAAGATCTCTTCGATTTACATGGAGTATGAAAACTACGAGCTCCCTTGCTCCAGATGATATGATGAAGTAAGCATTTTAGCTAGTTACTTTTAAAGAAACTAAACAAATGAATTTATTTGTTTCAGAGAAATTCGAAAAGTTTTGGATTCAAATAATTGCGATTATGAGCAACGTGAAAGATATTTATTGCTTTGTGTGCATGGTGATCCAGGATCAGATTCTTTAGTCCAATTTGAAATGGAAGTATGTTACCATTTATTTTACGGGTTATTCAAAATATTTATACATTTATTTTTTCAGGTATGCAAATTGCCTCGTTTATCTCTTAATGGCGTTCGATTTAAAAGAATATCGGGTACTTCAATAGGATTCAAAAATATTGCATCTAAAATTGCACAAGAATTAAATTTATAAACAAAAAATAATTGATCGAATTGAACTTTATTATTCTCGAAATTATTCATATTTACATAAATAAGAACAACGTCCATCCATCCAAATCAAAAAGTGCCAAAATTTCATATTTTTTAATTTAGTCTTCTTCTTTCTCTTGTCAATTGATTATTTAATTGCGTTTTTGGCCTTTCTTATCTTCTTTTATCCTTTTACGGGGCTTTATTATTATTTTGCACTTTTTTATTATTTATAAAAAATATTTTTTAAACAAATTCTTTTTGTCCGGGATTTTTTTTTCTATGTTTATCATTATGTTTTTATTTTCTGCCCAGGTTTTTTTTGTAAATCATTTCTTTCCCTGGCATCTTCTCTTCATTACGGGTTGTTGGCGCCCTTTCTCCGTTTTTTTCTTCTAAATCGTCTCTCTTTTATTTTTAAGAATCTGGTCTTTTTTTTATAAATGCTTTTCTCTTTTTTTGCTGACAAAAAATGCCTTCAACTTGTTCTTCTTTCTTGTCGCACGCTTTT
The DNA here is from genome assembly GCA_028622995.1 of Panagrolaimus kolymaensis. Taxonomy (NCBI): domain Eukaryota; kingdom Metazoa; phylum Nematoda; class Chromadorea; order Rhabditida; family Panagrolaimidae; genus Panagrolaimus; species Panagrolaimus kolymaensis. The sequence continues at coordinate 7,874,256 of JAJQJQ010000006.1, forward strand.
TTCCTCCTCGACACTGCTTTTTCTCGATTCTTATTATCGTATATCTTTGAAGAACTTTTTATTTGCACCACCACCTTTTATTATTGTAAACAAAATATATAATTTTAATCGAAAGTTTTATTATTATATAAAAAATTCCTTTGCTTTTCATAATTTTTTTCTTGTGTTACTTTTTTATTATAAAGATTCATTTTTTGTGACCATTTTATTAATGAAAGAATATTATAAATTCTCTTTAGAAAATTAATTTGTGCGTAAAATTTTTTCAACTTTTACTTTCATTGCTTTTTTGTATGAAAAAAATTTCAATCATTCGAGTTTCTTTCAAAGTTCTTCGATGTTCCAAAAAAAAATGATATCATTTGGTTTTTTTAGTGAGCTATAGTTACCAGTTAAAATCAAAACAAATTTAGTAAAGCAACGGAGAGCAATAAAAATTATAAAGATCGGGAACGAAATTTAATTTATTTGCACAGATGAAAATAAAAATACATTAAACTGTTACAATATAATTTTTTTTCCATACAAGTTATAAAACGTAATAAAGCGAATCTTTCCACTTTCTCATTTTTTAAACCTCGTTTTCCAAAAAAAATGAAACAGCGTCGAAATCAAACTGTTTTATTATCAGCGTTAATTTCATCCATTTCTTTTATTTACTTGTTTAACGAACTTAAAGCTCCTCCAGAAACACCGATAATAAAAGTTTATTCACCTCCACGAAATTTAAAATCACGATCAGTTCCATTGTGCTCGAATTTAAAGTCACAAGATTTCAATTCATCTTTCAATGTTCGAAATTCCAAAATTGCCATAGTTGTTATGGTTTTAAACCAAGCAGATTATAATGATTATTTGGTTGCTTTAAATACAACTCAATGTTATGCTAAACATTTTGGATATCAAATGCATTTAATAAACTTGACTGGTAATCCAAATGTTCAGGAATTATGTAATCAAACCGATGTAAGTTTTATCAACAAAAACTAAATCCTTTAAGTTGTTGAAAAGGAAAACAAAGTAAAAGTGATCGTAATAAAAATGAAAACAATAATACCTATTTGTAAAATATTGATTACTGTAGCTTGAAAGTAATTGGAAAAACTTTAAAACAAAAGTTGAGTGTAATCATTTTAAAATTGATACTTTGAAGTAAACTATAGTAGCCTAAACTATTTAAAAAAAAGATAACCAAAAGAAAAAATCAAATTTTTAGTTATTTTTCAAGCGCCATTGTGCATTGGCAAATTTTATGGAAGAGCATCAAGCTTCCATTGATTATGTTTTAAATCTTGACGCAGATATTGGTGTCATCAATCCATGTCATACCATTCAAGAATACATTGATACCAGAGTTGACATTGTGTTTTACGAACGATATTATAATTATGAAATTTCTGCTGCGAGTTATTTTGTTCGGTATTCGCTTTTTTTATTCAAAAATTTTTCTATTAAATTAATGATTACAGAAATACTGAAATTTCTAGACAATTTCTAAGATTTTGGGCAAATTATTTTTATCATCTTCCCAAAAGTTTTCATGGAACTGATAATGGCGCAATTCATGTAAGTTCTCTCTTCGAATAAAGGATAAGTTTATTTGTAAAAGGAGTGAAAGTAATTAAAAAAAACAATTTCATAAAATTTTTATTACTCTCACCAAATGAAAGTAAATAAAAAATTTCATTTTAAAAGACGGTTGTTACTCTTAAGCTATAGTAACTAATTATTTAAAATTCCACTCTTTTTCATTACTATGGAAAGTTGACTAAAATGGAAAACAAAAAATTTTCAGCAAGTTTTTATGGAGCTTAATTTTCCTGATATTCCATCTCAAATGCAATGTTATGATCTTTGGAAAGAATCAAAAAACTTTGATGATTTATTTGCTTATCAAGCTTGTACCAAACATGCTTTAGGGAATGGAACTTTGTTTGTTAATAATACCGTGAAATTAATTCGAAAAATGTCACCTGGATTGGGTGAGAGATGGGTGGTTAACTCAAACCAAATGGAGCCCAAATGATTTCATGTTTCATGGATGGAAAAAATCCAAACTTGGTGGAGAATGGGAATGGCCTTTCGAGAATCCAACTTTTGATATGAAACAATGCAAATTGGGAGATTCTTCATTTCCAAATTTTAAATCTTTAGCCAAATTTGTTTCAAATAATTTTGAAGTTCAAAGAGTTTTAGAAAAAAAAGTTAAACAAATCGAAGCAAATTATTTTAAAGATTTGAAAAATTTAAAACTATTGTGTAACAATATTTTAGAATCTGTGAATGACACTGTCCTTAAATGTGTTGCTATTGCTTTTTTAATAAAAACAAAATGTATTTGTAAAAAGAAACAAAAGATTGGTGGGGTTATTTTTTTTATTGTCAAATTACAAAGTTAAAGAAATTAATAATACAGTTAATTAAAGTTATTCAGTTACAGGAAAATAAAAATGATACAATGAAAATTAAGTACAAAAGTTAAATAATATTTTTTTCGACCACCATTTTTTTATACATACGAGTAAATGGGTTAAGCCCAAGCTTCATCGATATTGTTGTCAGGAATAAGTTGTTGCTGTTGTTCCATTTGAGGTGAACCATTTTGAAAATAGCCAACATTACGAGAACGGTCATCTAAAGCATGAGATGGAGCTTGAACATAAGTATCTTCGTATTTGAAATCACTGTTACGGACACCATTCATCAAAAATGCAGGAGGTTCTTGCCCTGTTGAATTGATAATTTCATCAACTGTTGTTGCCATATCAAGATCTTCCAATTCCAAATAAAAGCTTACAGCAGTACCAAGATGAGTTCTTCCAGTACGTCCACATCGTTGAAGAAAAGTGCTCTTAGCATCTGAACTTCTTCCATTTCCATTTGGAAGATCATAATTTATAACCTAAAAAAGAAAAGTAAAAAAGGTTCCGTTATCGTAAAAACTTACATAATCCATTTCTTTAATATCTACGCCTCGAGCCTAAAATAGTTAAAGGATTATTAAGACGAGTTCTATGAAATTTTTGTTCGAGTTTGGTAGACAAATTTTTTTGATTGATTTTTTTGACCAGGATTGTTCAGAATGGTGTAAAAATGTATAAAAATGGAGTAGGACCTTCAGAAAGTCATCTGGATATTTATAATTAAACAATTTCATGTTGGGACTCCGCGTCGCAAAACTATTTACTGATATCATATTTTTTTTATTCTTCTTGATTTAATTAGGTGTTCGAGGATGGCGAATCTGATGGTAATGCTATTTTTTTAAAACACCTTTGTTATTATGGAGTTACACCACTACCACATACTTAAAATCTACATAACTTTTTACTGGCTTCTGACCTGTGGAAGTTAACTATACCATAATATTGTATAAGTATTTAGCTTTAATATCCTTTATCTACATTTTCCTGGATGATGCCGGAACATCAATTGCCAAAGCAAAACATGTATGAGATTACAATTTGTTTGTGGGGAAAATGGTTTTTTTCTTTCTCTTCTTTTGGTTTTTGGCGTTTTGTTCTAAAAGTTTTTGATGAAAGAAAAAGAAGAGAAAGAAAAAAACCATTTTCCCCACAAACAAATTGTAATCTCATACATGTTTTGCTTTGGCAATTGATGTTCCGGCATCATCCAGGAAAATGTAGATAAAGGATATTAAAGCTAAATACTTATACAATATTATGGTATAGTTAACTTCCACAGGTCAGAAGCCAGTTTGTTTGCTTACGAAGAATGTGTGAAAGAAGCTCTCTCGAAGACTTCAATATTCTTAAATAACACGGTGAAATTAATTCGAAAAATGTCACCTGGATGGGTGAGAGATGGATGGTTGACTAAAACCAAATGGAGTCCAAATGATTTTATGTTTCATGGATGGAAAAAATCTAAACTTGGTGGAGAATGGGAATGGGCTTTCGAGAATCCAACTTTTGATATGAAACAATGCAAATTGGGAGATTCTTCATTTCCAAATTTTAAATATTTAGCCAAATTTGTTTCAAATAATTTTGAAGTTCAAAGAGTTTTGGAAGAACAAATAAAAGAATTCGATAAAAGAACCATTTTGGAACAAATTTTAAACACTTTAAGAAAATGGGGTCGAAAAAGTAAAAAAAGAATATTAGTATTTTAAATTTTTAGAGGTTTTTTACTTTGACAATAGATTAATAAAATTTTACTTTTAATGTGTTCCTTTCTACGACTCGACTTATGTGCGCTATAATAAAAATGTTTTATCTCATGAAAGTTAATACAGAGAAACAAAAAGTTCATGCACTAATAAAACTTGAAAACATCATCGCTCATTATTTAATAAATCCTTTAAATCCGCTTTGTTAAAAAATGAGTGGTTTTTTGTCTAGTTCTCTTTTTTTCTTGTGGCTTTAAAAGTACAAAAAACATAAAATATACAGACATCACCTTTACTTTCATTCATACTATTAATTTTTGACGAAAAAGTGAATTGTTTTTTATTTATAGAAAAATTAATAAAAAGTTATATTTGTATTGTAAAAATAGTCATTTGCCGTTCGTTAATGTGATTGACTCATTCGTTCAATAAAACAATCTATCGATTCAACATTTTTTTCTGTTAATTTTTTTGTTCCATCATCAAAAAATTGCATTTTTTTAATTTTGGTTTCTAAGCAATTTTTTCATTTTTCTTCTTTATTCTTTTGCCATACTTGTTTTGCTTAACAACAACCAACGAGCGCTACTTACATATTTGTCTCATTTCACCTGTTGCTTTATATGTACCGACCTTATAGAAAATGAAAGGAAAATTATCCAATGCTTTTATGATAACATTATTTTCACTTATTTCATCCATTTATATTATTTATGTTTTTGATGGATTTGGTTATATTTTTGTATTTAAAAAGCCAAAATTACTTTTACCACCAACTGGAGAAATACCAACGAAGAGGATAGAAATTATCACATCTGCAGTAACTGCAGCACCCATGCAAACAAAAATTAGAACCAAAGACATAAGAGTTGCTTTCAAGCCAATGTCAAAAAATTCTTTATGTCCTAATTTGGAATCACAAGATTTTACTTTAACTTATGATATTTTAAATTCCAAAGTCGCAATAGTTATTGCAGTTTTAAGTCAAAAAGATTATGAAGATTATTTGGTTGCAATTAATACCACTCAATGTTATGCCAAACACTTTGGATATCAAATGCATTTAATAAACATGACAGATGATCCGAAAATTAAAGAACTTTGCAATCAAACTGATGTAAGTCTTTCTATGAAATAAATGGTTAATTAGCGACAAAGTTTCTAAAAATTGATACGAAAGTAGCATTTGTTTGTGGCTAAAACTCTCTAATTTTATACTGATTACTTACAAATAACCTTGTTACTTTCCCATAAACTATATTATATTTTTTAAGGTATTTTTTAAACGTCATTGCGCTTTAACTTTGTTTATGGAAGATCACAAAGATACAATCGATTATATCCTTTATATTGATGCAGACATGGGCGTCATTAATCCATGTAACAAAATTCAAGATTATCTTGATGTAAATGAAAAAGTGGAAATAATTTTTTATGAAAGATATTACGATCAGGAAGTTGCTGCAGGAAGTTATTTAGTTCGGTAAGGAAAATATTAATTAATAGTATACATTCATATAAATTTTAAGGAATTCTGATTATTCAAGAAAGTTTATTCGTTATTGGGCAGATTACTTTTATCACCTTCCTCAAAGCTTTCATGGAACGGATAATGGCGCAATTCACGTAAGTTATTAAAAAAAAGATTTTAGTCTGATCGAAAAAATGCTTTTATGTTAGAGAACAACAAATAAATTTTGTTTTAAAAAAATTTCATTACTAGCCTCGAAAGAGAGTAATTGAAAAATTTAACTTTATAAGTTTGTTATTACTCTCAAGCTATAGTAATAAAATTCTTAGTATTTAATACAATTTTTTATTACTTTCGATAATTTGTTGAAAAGTTACATAAAATTGAGAAACAAATAATTTTTAGCAAGTTTTAATGGAACTTCATTTTAACGACACACAAGCTAGAATGCAGTGTTATGATCTTTGGAATAATTCAAAAGGATATGATGATTTATTTGCTTATCAAGCTTGTACCAAACATGCTTTTGGTAATGGAACTTTGTTTGTTAATAACACGGTGAAATTAATTCGAAAAATGTCACCTGGATGGGTGAGAGATGGATGGTTAACTCAAACCAAATGGAGCCCAAACGATTTTATGTTTCATGGATGGAAAAAATCTAAACTTGGTGGAGAATGGGAATGGCCTTTTGAGAATCCAACTTTTGATATGCAACAATGCATATTTGGAGATTCTTCATTTCCCAATTTTAAATATTTACCCAAATTTGTTTCTAATAATTCTGAAATTCGAAACATCCTTGAAGAGAAGGTAAAAGCAGTGGAGATAAAGTATGTAGAATTGTTGAAGAAAGCGAAACTTATGTGTGAAAGCGGTTTTGAACCTAGAAATGGCATATGTCCCTTATGAAATCCTATTATTCCTTGTTTTTGTTTTCTTCTTCTACGGGTTTGTAAAAGAAAGTCTACCAATGAAATTAATAAAGAATATTTATTTTGACATAAATCACTCAGCAAAAAAAAAAATATTTGTAAATTTTAAAGATGTGAATACAAAATGCAGAGAAGCAAGCAGCAGCCTCCGCGTTTTCACGTGAAATTTCCAAAGAAAAAATGGATGGATACTTAAAAAAGTAAAAGTGCAAAACTTTGAAAAGGTTCTTTACATTGTTAATTAAGAGGATAAGCGTTTATTTTTATTTTTACCAAAACAAAATGTTGCAAAAATAAAAAAGCTTTATTTCAAAATACACCTACTCCATCCATCTTCAGGAAGTCTTCCAAAATAAAAAAGTTGAAATTTTTTGTTTACGTTTTTTTTTTCAACGCTTTTTCGGTTCTTTTTACATTTTTCTAAATGGAAATAAATACCAAATAAAAAATTAAGCTATTCGAGCTCGATAGTTTCGATCCAAAATTAGAATTTTATCACCTCTAGAAAATTTTTGAACTCTATTTTTACCTTCGCATCATTTAGGCTTCCGGTGTTGGTCTTGCATATCACTTTTTGGAGTGGATGAGTTTTATTTAGAAGCATTCTTTTAACATAACCAAATTTACCATTTCTAAAAAAGGCACATCGCTGAGAAAGAATAGCAAAGGCCAATATATTTTTTTGAACTACAAAAAGAAGTCAAAACTCATATTTTTCATTTTTTATTTTTCCATCATTAAATGGAGAGAAGCCACCAGCTTCAAGACCATTTAGAAAAAGCATAAAAAGTTGTCAATGATGTCCCTTGCGTGCAAGTTAAATTATCGCCTTTGATGAATATTGATGAAGACTAGACCCCTTTTATTCCTTGTCAACTCCTTTTTCTTTTTTATATTTTTTTGGCCATTCCCAAAAAAGCGAAAGTAAATTAACCAACATCCGTTGGGTTAAAGTTTGTTTTCATTTCCGCTCATTTAAAGAGCTTATAATACGGTTTCCCCGCTTTTTTTTTTCAATGGCAAATAGTTTCGACTTTTTGGTCTTCGACCTTAATGAGTTTGAGTTCTTAACATTCCTTCTTAACAATTTAAAATTGAAAGTTAAGAAAAATAACTTTTTACTGTTGCAATTCTTTTTTTTTCATGTTTACTTTCTTCTTTTTTTAGTGAAAAACAAATTTTCGACAATTTATTTTCACACTTTTTTGAATATTTTTTAAAGGTAAAACACAAAAAATACCAAAAGAAAATAATAGTTGCATTGGAACATTGATTTGCTCGAGATTTCCAAAATTACCGTATACTCTTGCCTATTCATAGTTTTATTCTTTTTTTATAATTGGACCTTCTTCATTTTTAAAAGAATAATTATTTCGCGGCTTGAAATTGTAAGAATTACTGTAATCTGAAAGCAAAAACCCTCAAAAAAGTAGTTATTATCAAACTATAGAAAAGCAAAAAATTGAGTTTTTAATTTTTTTCATTGCTATCAAGCTATAGTAATAATTTGATATAAACTTTTTGTTATTACTATCAAAGCTATAGTAACCACTTTTAGGATTAATGAAGTTTTTAATAATTATAAAATGACAGGATACAGATGTATTTAAGAGAGGTTCTACGAGCTGATTCAAATCGGGCGGAAGAAGGTTTTTTTTTATTTTTATTTTTTGTTTCGAATAGGTTCAAAATGATGAGAAAAAATTATTGGCGTCAAGCTTTTTCTCAAAAAGTCAACAGGATATGCTAATTTTTTATATTGAAGTTGAAACCATGCATTAACTTCTAAAATTCAGCTAAATTCACCCATGAAGTATAATATTTTGATTTTTATCCCATATTAGGTAATCGATTACGGGCTAATTTATGGTGTATACCATATATTTTGATATTCATTAAAAATGAGGAGAAATTTGCATATTTATTTTTCAAATGGATGCCATTTTTTTATCAGAGCCTCGGGGGACCCTAAGAAAAATACCCATATATTCCCCAGAATCTCCTCTAATTTATGCAAAAAAAATAATAGTTAAAAAGCTTGGACTTTTGGAATGCCATCGCAAAACGTATCGGCGACCACAATTTATGATGCATTAATGACCTGCTTGCCTCGCTTTTCGCCTCAGGAACCATTTTTTTTTTCACTTCTTTTTTCGTAATAAAATTATTATTATTTATTTACCTCTCGGCAACTAGTTGATATGTATATTTGTGAAAGAAAAAGTGTTTTTTGGTTCTGAGGATATATCTGGAAAAAAGCAAAGATCTCGCAGAAATAAAAAAACTTTATCTCTAAATTTTCATTCGTTGATATCGATATCTTTGATAAAAGAAAAATAGAGCTTTCATTATTATTTTTTTCATTATGGTTAAAAATAAAATCTTTTATTTGTTGCTGATATTTTATGCATTTCGATTTACTTCGGCTAAGATAAATTATGATTTATTAGTTGCTGATAATCAAGAGGCTGTTTGTTTTTTTCAAAACTATAATCAAAATCGACCTGAAGCCTTTCCAAAAATTTCAGCTCCTCATAGCAAAGAATGTGGTAAAAGAAAATTTAGGTTAGGCAAAAATTTTATTTTAACAACTATTGTTTTTATTTTTTGTTTGGATCGTAAATAAATATCTTTTTATGAAAAAATATCCTTTGTTTGAAAGTAAAAAATCAGGATTAAGTTGGCAAATAAATAATAATAATTTTATTACGAAAAAAGAAGTGAAAAAAAAAATGGTTCCTGAGGCGAAAAGCGAGGCAAGCAGGTCATTAATGCATCATAAATTGTGGTCGCCGATACGTTTTGCGATGGCATTCCAAAAGTCCAAGCTTTTTAACTATTATTTTTTTTGCATAAATTAGAGGAGATTCTGGGGAATATATGGGTATTTTTCTTAGGGTCCCCCGAGGCTCTGATAAAAAAATGGCATCCATTTGAAAAATAAATATGCAAATTTCTCCTCATTTTTAATGAATATCAAAATATATGGTATACACCATAAATTAGCCCGTAATCGATTACCTAATATGGGATAAAAATCAAAATATTATACTTCATGGGTGAATTTAGCTGAATTTTAGAAGTTAATGCATGGTTTCAACTTCAATATAAAAAATTAGCATATCCTGTTGACTTTTTGAGAAAAAGCTTGACGCCAATAATTTTTTCTCATCATTTTGAACCTATTCGAAACAAAAAATAAAAATAAAAAAAAACCTTCTTCCGCTTTAATTCAAAATCTTTAAATTATCTCGCAGACTCTCTCTTAAGCCAGATATTTCTGTAAAACCCATTTATAAACATTTACTTATTATTGGAATCACCCTTTTTTGAATGCAACATTTCTTTGTTGCAAGTTTATTCTTTCTTTTTTTCTCGGGTTTAATTATCATTTTTCTTCCTCGTTTAATCGTGTAACAAAAAAGCGTCGTTTGGCAATTATTCAACGTCCTTCGTTTGCATTTTCGACTTCTCTTTTTTTGATAAAAAAAAAAACGCTTCATAAAGAAGTAGCATCCATTTCCTAAAAAAAAAATTTTGCACTGAAAAATATTATGGCTCATTGACTTAACTAACTAATGCTTTTCCTTTATTTTTTTGCAGAAATTATTCTTTTTTTGCTTCTTCCTTCAACAAAAACAAAAAGCTCCCTATCTTCATTTCAAGGGTGGTTCCTTTTACTGACGCTTCTCGTGTTGTCATTCATCGGTCGGTTGGTTGCTGTCATCATTCATTATTAATATATCTGACGACCGAGAAAGAAGAGTCGTCACATTTGAATAAAAATTTATGATGAAGATAGCATTAATTATTAGTATTATGATTATATGGCAATTAGGTTTATATTAATTAAAATCAGAAGAAAAAAATAAGTATTTCAAGAAGCATCATCAAAAAGCACTAAAAAGAGAGAGAGAGAAGAAAAAAAGTGAACAAGGCAGGAAACAGGAAATTGTGTTAGTGGTATATTTTTATTTTATTTATCCTCAACCTTTTTCATCATCTTCATCAATATGACGACAATAATAATGAATGAAACGGCAAAAAAGAAGAAACATCAACAATTATCATCATCATCTTCGTCGCCTCCAACAACAACAGAAGTTATAATTGAAGATAATAAAAAAGTATGTATGTATGTAGGCGCTAATTCAAGATTCGAAGATGAACATGCGTTTATCTTTAGCTCGAGAAAAGAGGGTTTAAAAGCATAGCAATTTTGAAATATTTTTTTTAAAATAAAGTTTCATCATTGAAAGTTAATTTGGGTACGGTGAAAGTTTTTTTCGGAAAGAAAAATTTTAAAAACAACAAAGTTTGAATGCTTTTGCTTCGGGATAGATTTTATTAATTTTTATAAATTTTGTAATTGTCTTTGTTTAAACGGTTATGCCACTCATAAAATTATTTACCTGATTAACAAACGAAAAAACATTTTCGTATTTTAAACCTATGCATTTTCAGAAGCCTTCACCATCGGGAAAAATGGGTTTGGATGAAAGTGGTTCATCAGTAATATATCGACCAAGTTTAATATCAAAACTTTCAAAGCGAACCATATTTTTTATTTTTATTCCAGCAATACCTGTAATTTTATTATTTATTTGTTTTTTACTTTTAATTGATCAAAATGCTTTCTTCTTTAATAAATCACAACCACCCTCACCAAAGCCTCCACAACCACAAGCTCCACCACCACAAATGGTACCAAAAGCTGCGCCAGTTTATAGGCTTCCAACCACGCTTCTTCCATCTCTTTATATTCTCACTCTTCAAGTTTTTCTTCCATATAAACCGGGAGTGGATTTTGGATCAAAAAATCAAACCATCGCAGGAAAAGTTATAATTGTTTTTGAATGTCATGAAGATACAGATGAAATATTTCTTAATGTTAATGATCTTTTAATAAATAATTCAATGAAATTGGGCGATCAAGATAGTAATAAAAAATTGCAGGTTCAAATGGAAGAAAATGAACCCATGAAACAGATGATGAAATTACGAACGAAACCAGAAATGAAAAAAGGACATAATTATACTTTATTAATTCATTATGCCACACGGTTAAGGGATCCATTGGAAGGAGGATTATTTTTGGCAAGTTATGTAAATAATGGAGAAAAGAGGTGAGCTAGCTAATGAGTTTCCAAATTACTCCTTCTTTTCTTGCCAGAAATAAAAATTGGACCAGATTTTTAATGTTTAAAATTTTGATTTTGGTAAAACAAAATTTAGGTATCATGTGGTGTCCCAAATGCAACCAATTGAAGCTCGAAGAGTATTTCCATGTTTTGATGAACCTAGTTTTAAAGCACAATTTCAAATAAATATTATTCATCCCACTGGAACCACAGCTATTAGCAATGTTGAAGCTACGAATGTTTTAGAACATCGAGCGTAAGCTACCGATCCTATCCAAACTTTACAATTCCACATTTTTTTAGAAATTGGACTGAAACAAATTTCGATATTTCACCCATAATGTCAACATACTTATTAGCCATTGCCATCACGGATTACACATTTATCGAAACAAAATATAAAGATATTAAGGTATAAAAAATTTTTAGAGTTTTAAAGTTGTAAATTTTTTGTTTTTATAGCTTCGAGTTTGGGCTTCTCCAAATTTCGTAAATGATACATATTTTGCATTGAATTTACTTCCAAAAGGTTTACATTTTTATGAAGATTATTTCAATATCACTTATCCATTATCGAAATTAGGTAATAAATTAATGTCACATTCTAAGATTAAAGTTTAATTCTTTGATTATAGACATTTATGTGGCAGGGGAGCTTCGAGTGGCTGCAATGGAAAATTGGGGAATGATAGTAATCCGGGAAAAGGATATAGGTTATAATCCTAAAGTTTCGGGATCTGCTGAATATGCGAGAGTAGCCATGACTATCCTTCATGAACTTGCACATATGGTAGGTGAATTTTAAATGATTCTTATATGCTTATGCCTCTTTTTTTTATTACAATTACCCTTTTATTTTTTTAGTGGTTTGGAAATTTAATTACGATGAAATGGTGGAATGATCTTTGGTTAAATGAAGGGTTTGCATGCCATATGAGTTATAAAGCAATGAAAAATATTACACCCGAAGTTGATGTGGTATGAACATTGATTCAATCATCATAAAGACTAATAATTGTTTTTTTAGGATTTTTTATCCCAATTTCATACTATTGAAATAATGGTGGCAGATGGAAAACATGCAACAACCCCTTTAAGTTCCAACATATCAATTATTGACGATATTTACAAAGCGTTTAATAAAGTTAGTTATAATAAAGCTGCAGCAATCGTACAAATGGTTGAAAGAGTTGTGGGTGAAAATGAATTTCGACAATCCCTTCAATCTTTTGTTATGCATCATTTATATGATAATTCTGTAAGCGATGATTTTGCTAAAAGTATTGGAAGGTATTGTTCAGCTTTATTTTTTAAATTATATCACTCAACAATAAAAATATTTTTTAGAACTATGAAAAAACATAATCTTTCAAATCCTTTCGGTAAATTGGGAGTAGTTGGATCATTAAAAACTTGGACCCTTAAACGAGGATTTCCTCAAATAAAAATGGAACGAATTAATGAAACCTCGGTTAAAATTTATCAAGAACCCTACAATGTTGGAGAAAGTCCTAATTCCACTACCCATTATCGCTATAGTGTGCCAATCATTTATAAAACTTCTTACGACAAAAATGAAAATTCAACGTCGATAATACTGAATGACAATGAAACTTGTAAGTTTTGTAAATTACTTTTCTCACAATAAAGTAATAAAAAAATATTGTTATTGCTCTCAAGCTAAAGTAACTCGAAAAACTTTTTTAAAATTTCTCTATTAGTTTCTTAAAAAAGATAGTAATAAAAAATTATGAAATGAAATAATTTTTATTATTATCTGTTGCTTGAGAGTAACCAAAAATTTCAAACTCTATTTTTTGTATTACTTTCAAGCTATAGTAAAGAGATTTTTAAAGCATTTTCCATAAAAATATTACTATCTTCCAAGCTTTTCCAGTTAATTATTATAAAGTAAAATTGAAATTTTAGTAATTGTCAATAACCTTTCTCTTATCGATCCTGATGCAATTTGTTATTATAAAATTAATTATGATGAACAAATTTGGAATCAAATAGCTCTTCAACTTCGAAATGATCATACGCTAATATCAACTGGAAGTCGAGCGCGTCTTATCTTTGAATCATTTAGTTTTGGAGTATTTTATAAATTAAATATTACAATCGGGTTTGAAATAAGTAAATATATCAAAAATGAAAATAGACATGGCCCTATTCAAATGTTTACTCTATTCATGGATTCATACCGATATTTAATTGTCAATGATGAAACAAGGGAATTATTTAATGTAAGTTTCTTGCCCTTAATACATAAAAAATATTGACATTAAATTACATTTCTGCCAAAAAAAGGATGAATGATTAAAATGGTTTTTTAGAAATATTTTGCATCATTACTGATACCCATATTTGAACGAATAACTTCTTTAACTCAAAATGAAAAAATCGATGAGTGAGTATCTAATCTTCCAAATCAATTATAACTACATTATTTTGCGATTTTAGACAAGTAAAGCGTTTAGTTTTATTAAAGCTATGTGATTTAAAGTATCAACCATGCATTGATCATGTCAAAAAATTATTTAATGCTGTGCTGATTGCATGCAATAATAATTTAACGTTAAGTGATCCCAATTGTAATAGGTAAATTTTAAATATTTCGTTTTTTATATAATTTGGTATTTTAGCATTCAAATGGGATATCGAAGTAGCGTGTATGTGATGGCAATAAAATTTGGTAATAGAAAAGAATTTGAATTTTTATGGGAAAAATATTTAATTGAAACAGAAATGGTTGAAAAGGAAAGGATATTGCAAGGGTTAGCAGGAAGCATGAATCCAAAATTATTAGGAAGGTTTGTGATTAAAATTTATTATAGTATTTGAGGCAAACATTGGATTTTGTAGGGTCGTAAATTATCATATTGAAAACAAGCAAATATTACGCCAATCTCCCCAATTTTGTACATATTATTATCATGCAGGAAATATGGAACCATTGCGAACGTATTTAATGCAAAATTTTGCTGACTTTGTTAATAAGTTGGTTTTAAAACTATTACTAACATTTAAAATTACTACTCTAAATTTTACAGAGCAAAGGGATCGTTTTTGATGGGAAAATGTGTTTTTGCTATTTATAAATTTCCACAAAAACAAAAATTAATAAATGAGGTTTGCTATCCAATTAAAAACATGGAAAATCCTTTCTAACAATAATCTTAATTTAAGGTAGCGGTTTTTGAAGCTGCAAATAAAGATATTATTGCGACGCTTATGGGAATTATAAAAGGGCGATATACAGATAATGAAAAAGATCTTAAATTTCATGAACGTTATGCTCAAACCCTTTATCGATATTTTAACGAGTATGTTACTTCTCTTTCTTTATAAGAAAAATTATTTGTAAATTTTATTAAATTAAGAAAATTCATTGCATAATGTATAAATAAATAAATATATAAACATAAAAATAACATTAAGTTTTGACAATTCTTTTGGCAAGTTTTTCACATGTTTCAGTATATTTTAAATAAAAAATAGCACCAAAAACGAATGATAAACCAATAATACCCGAAAAACCAATGGGATGTGAAAAATGTAAGGAAGATACAATAATGGAAAATATTTGACGAAGTGTCATTATCACGGCTAATACTTCAGGACTAAATTGTTTTAATATTGCATAAATGAATACCTAAAAAAATATCAAAGTAAATAAAGCGAAATTAAAAAAGGTGAAAAGTTTATTTCAAAGTTAATCGACCAAAAGGTTTTGCAACTTTTGCTTACTGTAGCTTGGTTAATTTTTGTTTTCATTAACTTTTTAATTAGTTGAATTTGGCTCAAAAACAAAAAGTAATAAAAAAGATTTAGTTATCAATTGTCTAATTAAATATTTATTCAAGCTTCTTTTAATTCCCGAGTGTAAAAAAAGCATAAGCCACTTACTTGACCACATGCTCCAGACAAAGACAACAAAAAAGCATCCCTTGTGAATCCATCATGAGACAACGCAAATGATATCGATGAAAACAAAGTTCCTTGCTCCATTAATGATACAAAACAAAGAACTGCGCTAAATGAATTCACGCCAAACATCATCTAAAAAAATATTTCCAATGCCATTATAAACTCCTTTGTTAAAAGTTATTGTTTTACCTGAGTTTTTGAAACGGATGGTTTACAATCGAGAAGTTTTTTCTGCCAATTTGGAGTAAACGAATCGAAAGCAAGGTAGCCAATCATTAAAATAATTCCTGAAGCAGTTGTAACTTTGCTTGAAGAACTAAAAGTTTGAGAGGATAAAAAGAAAATGCATGCACCGGCAACGAGAATTAAAGCAATTAAATATTCTCGAGTTGAATAAGTTTTATTTCGAATTAAACGACCCATAAGCATCGTTGGAATAAGTTTTGAAGCTTTGCAAACAGTCTAAAATAAAATTAATGCTAACTTGAAAAAGTCGAGAAGGTTTGAGACAAACCATTGCTGGAAAGGAAACAAATTTTAAAGATTCATATTGACACCAAGTTGAAAGAGTATTCGATATGGAACATAGAGAATATTTATAAAAAGCTGGAACATGATATGGTTGCCTAAAATGAATAGAAACTTAGCCACATTAAAACCAAAAGTTTGAAATGATAGTAACATTTTTTTGTTGTTCAAAGAGTTACTCTCAAGCTACAGTAACACAAAAAATACAAAAATGAAATTTAATAGTTACTGACAAAAAAATCCATCAAAATTCTTACTTTCGATAATCATAAATAAGATATAATCCACAAAGCAGTAAAGCAACCAGTCGATTAATTAATACTAAAAATTGGGCATCTTCAAACTTGTCCACAACAAAAGGGTCATCAAATCGAGAATATCCTTGTGTGATAATTTTTTCTTGAAAAAATCCCATTGAAATATGATTTAATTGAATTCCAAGAAAATAAAATATTAGAAGAAAGCTTTCACGTTTGAATATGCTTTGTGAAGTGTCTATTGTTGATTTCAATTCTGAGTGCTTTGCTAATCCACCTTCAGCTGGAACTAATTGATACTCGGGTCTTCCAATTGCAAACAAAATCAAGCATTTTATGAAACAACCTTGTCGAAGATCGTAATGGGATTCTAAAAAAATGTGGTCCGCGAGTGGAAACAAAAGTAAATGTAACAACAAAGTGACATTTGAAATAAAAAAAAAAGATTTTTACCTTCATATTTTCTTTTAACATATTTAATTACTAAATATCCTGGGATGATGATAGTCGAATACCCAAATAAAATAAAGGCTAATCTAAGCGGCCAATAATCATATGGATTGAATTCTAAAGTAAATGATGCATGTTCAGGCTCAGGGGCATTTGGAATTTCTTCATTCATTGATACCTAAAAAAATTTCAACAACTTTTGATTTTTTAAAAGTCAGACATCTTATTTAATTATGTTACAGAAAAAACAAAAATTGCAAATAAAGATAAAAGATTAAATTTATCGTTACGGAAATCTTAATCGAAGTAAATAAAAAAAGGAAAGATGTATTTGCGTAAGTAATTTTTATAAGCAATGATGTGAAAAAGTAAAAGTTTAATTCAGTGAATAAAAAATCTAAAAAATTATTAAAAGAGTAAAAGTTGCACATGCGTATAACTTTATTCCCATTCCATTGTTGCAGAAAAAAAAATTGAGGGATAAAGTCGTAATCAATTTATACCCATCACAAAATGGATGTAAAAAGAGGATTTCCAATGATCAACAACTCTGTAGTTAATCCCTAAAGGTTAGAGCGAGAAAAAAACTATTTTGAAACAAAAGCTTTGCAAAAAATATGGAAAATTGAAAATGAAAAGTTTGTTGTTAAATAAAAAAAATGTCACTAAACTTTGATTTATTTCAAACGTCATAAAATATTTTACTTCATTGTATTAAAAATTCCATAAACAAAGTTTACTCTCATTTATTTTTGGAATTACTCTTAAGCTACAGTAACACAAAAATGTAATTGTGAAAAATATTCATTACTATAGCTTGATAGTAATTCAATGAATTTTTTACTATAGCTAAATAGAAGTTGTTA
Organism: Panagrolaimus kolymaensis; assembly: GCA_028622995.1. Lineage (NCBI taxonomy): Eukaryota > Metazoa > Nematoda > Chromadorea > Rhabditida > Panagrolaimidae > Panagrolaimus > Panagrolaimus kolymaensis. Next base: position 7,891,966 of record JAJQJQ010000006.1, read on the forward strand.
TCTTTACAGTGATCGAAAATTTAAGGTTTCAGAAACAATAAAACATCATAAAATTTTGAAGTACAAATAATAGGAAAAAATGAAAATCTTAACATAAAAGGAAGCAGCTTACTTTCAAAGCTTTTCATCACAAATTAAAAATGGTCTTACCGGAACAAGGGCAGCAGATGATTTTTCTGATCAAAAATGAATATCAATAAAAATAAAATAAATTGAAGGCAGCTTTTTCGTTTGTACTCGTCGTCGTTGATCAGCAAGACAGAAGAATGTTTCACTTCCGTCAGAAAAGAGCATTTGATCTCAAAAGCCGAAAAAAATTCTGAATATAAAAGCAATATTTGGGATATGGAAATCAGATCAAAATGAATAATTTAATGAATTAATGGAAGCCAAATAATAAAAATAAGATAATGTGGATATGAATATATGACTTTAAAAAGTTAATTAAGTAGTAATAAAATTAGAAAAATTCCATTAAGCATCAGGCCGGATAAAGGACGCTCGGATTGATTACCTAAAATGAGAGTTTGTTTATAAATAGATTATCAAATCAGAAAATAAAAACATAAACAGTTATCAAAAAACGAGCGGAAGAGAAGTGATTATGCAAAAAAGCATCGCTCGCAGATGTTCAAACAATAACATCGCAATGATGGGCTGAAACATGCATGAATAATCAAACTTGTTTTTTGAGCTGTTGTAACATTAAATTATTATTTTTTTGATAGTTTTTTAGCATTGATTTTTGTTTATATAAAAATGATAATTTTCAGCAACAAAAATATATAACAATAATGTGTTTAAAAAACTAAAAATATGATTCAAAAATTAAGGTTCAATGAAACATGGGTTAAGTGGATAAGCACAACCTTGCCATCAAACTCATCCCAATTCTTTAAAGCCGAATCAGAAGCTTTTAGTAATTTCGCAGTCACTTTGTAAAACAGTTCATAAACCATCAACTTTCTGAATTTAGTTTTTCTTTTTTTTCGTTCTAAGAAATTGAATGTGAAATTTATCGAATTTTCTTAAAATTATTTATGATGATTCAATTTTCGGTAATTTTACCATGTAATTTATTCAATTTACGAGAAGTTTTTGTTTTAAAATAAAAACAAAAATTACACATGTTGTTTATACTTTGCACCACAAATTAAAGCTATTTTCACTTTTTGAATGTTTTTAAAAGCATTGAAAAACTTTATGACCTCTTTTTATTGGCACTTTATAAAAAACTAATAATAATGGCAAAATAATAATACGATTTATTAAAAATTCAATATTTTTTGCTTAATTACGTGTGTTTAACCTTGCAAAAAATTGAAAATCCCGCTGGATTTTGTTATGTTTACGGTAAAAAGAAGGGAGAAAGAGAAAAAAAATTGAAGTAAAAGCAAAGCAACCAAAAAAATGGAGGGAAAGAAGAGAGAAAAAATATAAGACACGAGAACGCACATTCGAGCTTTTGTTTCTTTAACTTTATGTTCGTCGTCTTTCCTCTTTCAACTGCTCGACTCCCATATATATTAAGCAATGAAAATCGCGTTTTTCAACTGAAATTTTTTTGCGTGTGCGTTTTTAGCGTGTATTTTCTTTTTTGTTGCTGTTGCTGGTTGCTGTGAGTGGAGAAGTAGTAAATGGGCGAAAAAGAACTTCGTCTTCTTTTTTCTTGCGTGTCCTGAAAATAGGCGTGGCTACGTGAAATAAATATTCGAGGTTTATATAATTTTCCCTTCAAAACTTATTTTTGGCTTATTGCCAAAAAATGCTTTCTAAAAATTATTATTTTCGTTCATGAAAATTTCTTCCCAAGCTTTTTATTATGGCATTGCTATGACAAAACTTTAAGCATTTTATGATATATAAGGAGCATCGAAAACAAAAATGCATCACTTTTTTATAGATGAAATATTTCAAAGTGTAACGCTGTTTCAAATTATAGTTCAAAATTGTATAAATTCAGTAATTATTTTATTATTACCTTTCGTCTTTCCTCGTCCAAGCAACAACAAAAGAAAATGGATCCTTATGGAGCAAGTTCATCAACGACTGGTTCTGCTGCCGACCTTCCTGGAAGAATTCGAAAACGACGTTATAGCACTGCAAGAATCCAACCGGTGAGTTTTATTTGTTTTTGTTGTTGTTGATGATTCCTTCTAATTTGTGGAATTTTAGACAAGAATCAAAAAAGTTATGCAAAGTGATGAAGACATAGGTCGTATGATTGCATCTGTGCCAGTTTCAAGTTTGTTTTTTCAATATCTTTAGGATTGTACAGTTTTTTGTTTTCAGTTGGAGCTGTTATGGAACATTTTACCGAAAAATTACTTGAAAATGCTGCAAATATTATGCATGAAAGTGTATCAAAAACTTTATCACCAGCTCATATGTATGTTTTTAAATGTTTTTGTAATCGATACTTTGATTATTTCCCATGTCATAAGGCTCTTATCATTTACCTTTTTTGTTTCAGATTTACTGCGGTCAATCGAATACCATATTACTCATTTCTTCAACCTGTTGTCAAAAATTTTGGTGGAGGAGCTACAGCTACAAGTACATCATCACCTGTTACAACGCCAACTAATGGTCTATTCTCAAAACCTTTTGAGCAACATTATTCTACTATGAAGTAATTACAACTTATATGAAATAAATGAATATCTTTATTTATTAATGCTCGCAACTAAGATACTTTAGATTAAGCAAAATAAGACATAGACTGATCCTTTTGTATCAAACTGATTCGCTTTAAATAGACAATCCGATGGCTCGCCATAAAAAAACGTTTATAAAAGATTAGAGTTAGTGGTGATCAGTGTTTCGAGGAATTACGCTAAATTTGGTGTCATTTAAAAGTGTAATTCATAAAACTTCAAGCAGAATTAAGCATAGAAATTTACAGCTTTTCGACCTATTAGAAAACTTGATGCGATAGAACTATCAAAAATATATAAAATTCTTATGAAAAAAATAAAAATTTTATTTAAAATTAGCTAATTACGCGAAACCTGGTGGAGAATAACCAAAGACTTAAATTCTTTTAGACTAGATGAGCAACCACAAGGATTGCATTACACGCCACTACAATTACAACATCCTACAGCAACGTATGAAGAGCCAGCATTGCCAGTATTAGAAGAAACATATGATTCGAATGCGTACATGACAGAGACAGCAGCTAAAGCTCCTGTAGCTAAAAACAATGCGAACGATGAAAGTTTAGTCAAACGAAGACGTGGCCGACCAAGAAAGGATGACAAAGATAACAAGTAATTTACTTACATGTCTTATTTTTTTTAACTTTAAATTTTAAGATCGAAGCAAGCAATCGTTTCAATTTTATCAACAACGACAACATCTTCTTATAACCCATCAATAGGCCACAATGGAATTTCATCAAAAGCTGACCTTGATCGTGTTTTGATGCCTCCACCATCACTTCTTCCCCAACGTAAAACTCTTCCTTCATTAAATCCAAAAATTATTATACCTAAAACAATGATCTCTTCATCCCCTACTACTTTGTCTTCATCTGTACCTACCCAATCAAATAATAATAATTCAATGGTAAATTCATCATCGTCTTCAAAGGATCAAAAACCACAAAAAGCTGATGCTATTTCAGCTTAATAAAATAAATCAACTTTTTAATGAAAGTGCTGCTGCAGGGAATTTTCTTTTTGTTATTTCTTCTTCTATTTTTTTTTTGTTGTTGTGAAAAGCAATATAATCTATTACTTTTTTTGTACTAACTTTTTTTGTTGCTTGGACTAAACAACCACCATTTGTGAATGCGCATCTCTCATGTTTTACCATTTTCTCCTTTGTGTTGATATTACGTGTTATTTATATTTTTTTAGTTTGTTTCTATGTTTAATTTAAGCTTTAAATTAAATTTTTTTTCTTTATATAAAAATCAACAACAGCTTATCAAAATTGACAAGGAATGAATACAACAAAATGGAGTTACAATATGTCAATCGTAAAACTTACTCGAACATAATATCACTGTTATTCGGCACTTTGTTTCTTAACGATCAAGTTGAATAACCCATTCGAAATGACTTGTCATAGGGAACATATCAACGGGTTGAATGGATGTAACATTAAACGGAAGGCCTTCATATTTTTTTGAAGTTGCACGACACAAATCAATGATATTTTTTAATGCTGCATTGGGATCACATGAAACATAAACAAGCCGCTTCATTTCTTCAAGTTTTCGACATCCAATAATAACTTTATCACACATTCCAGCTCTTGGTGGGTCTAAAACGCCTACAATTTCACCAGATTTAAGATTAACTTCTTGTGTAGTTCCTTCTTTAAAACAATCGGGAACATAATAATTTAATGAAGGAAAGATGGCTTCTGCTTTACCAGCAATATATCGGTAGCTAAAATAAAGGTTGTAAAGGGTTAAAGTAAATAAACCAATGGATGATACCTATTAGAAGCAAGATGGTTATCTCTTGCATTTAATTCAGCATCAGCAACTGCTTCTCCAATTAGTTCAACGCCGAGAAGACCTAAAGTTCCATCGAAATTTCCTTGAGCTGCTGCTTTTTCAACTCTCTTAGCTAATGAAAGTCCAATGGTTCCAGCGCCGCAACAAATATCAAGGAGAAGAATTCGTTTCTTTTCTGCGATTTCACTTTCAATTTCGGATTGATCTGTTTTATTACCATTTTTTTCTTGAACTTCATTTTCAACTTTATCGTTGTCTCCATTCTTCATTTCTATTTTTGGTTCCTTAGCTGTTGGTTCGCCTTCATTTTCTGTGCTCATAGTCTCATTTTCTGGCATAGCACTTTCTTTATTGGAGTCTTGAACTCCAGAAATAACTGATAAATGAGGCTTTGGTTTAGGAAGACCTAAAGCATCCCCAATAGCTGTATAAAGGACTTCGGTTGTAATTGAATTAGTTTGAAAAAACGTATTTGGAGAAATGCGAAATTTAATATTAAATAATCTTTCATAAACATAAGGCGTTCCTGAAAATGACAGATGTTTAAAAAATAATATGAATTTAAAATAAAAATGGCACCTGAAAGTTTTTCTAGTTTAGGCTCATCACTTGCATTTCTTTGTACAGCAATATACAATGATGTGACACGAAAATCTTTTGTTGAAATAGGGTTTGATGGCATAAAAACTTCGATAAGTTCTTGCTTAACTTTGTTAAAGAGTTCTTCATCATCGAAAGGAAAAACATTAACAATAACCATGCAATCAGCAGAAAAATCTCGAATTAGAAGGGATTTCCAATAACCTTTGCGTTCAAATTCGTGAAATGGTGGAAGGCCTTAAAAAATCAATTATGATTGCATAAACAAAGGGCAAGAAGCTTACCTGAATTTTGAATATATTCTTCAAATGCCCGATTAACATTGAGAGTATTTTGACGCAAGTGTTGACATTCATAAATGGGAACAGTTGTAAGTTGTTTATCCTGGAGTCGGGTAGCAACAAATCCAACACAAATCTCTCCATTTTCATCATAACCTGCAGTGTGTTCTGATTTCTAAAAAGAAGTAATAATAATCTTGGTTTATTAGTGATGACTAAAACTTACATTGCGATAATGTTCGGTAACGGGTGAAGGAATAATCTATAAATGAAAAATATGAGATATAAGTGTTACAAAAGTTTTAAATTTTTACATCCTTAATCAAATCTTTAAGAACCCATTTTTTAGCATTATCTATTCCACTCATGATACATTGTTTCTTCAAATTCATTGTAACTTTGATTGAAACTTTTTGCTTTTCTTTCAATTGATCTTCATATGATAAATGAGCTAAGGGCGTTGTTAATTCTTTAGCTGATTTTAAAGGTTTGGGTGATCCTTGTCGGCGTTCCTAAAAACTTTGAATCAAAATCATTCCCAAAAATGAATGAAAACATACAACTGTGGATTCTTCTTGAACATGCTTGGAAGCTAATTTCTTGCCTTTAATTTCGAGTCCATCAAAGATTTTCAAAGCTTCTTCTAATCCTTCCGCATTCATAAATGAAACATATGCACTATCTGAAGCCATTTTAACTTTTCTGAATTCGATGGAAGGCAAATTTCTAAAAATTATGTATGTAACCTCGAAAATCATGAAAGAAAATAATAAAGTTTATCCTTACTTTTGTAAAATCTTTTTCAATTGTTGAAACTTTACAAATCGTGGTAAATTTCTTATTTGCATTCTTAAAGAATTTTCTAAAGAATCTGAAATTTTTTGATGAATATAAAGAAAAACAAAATGAAAATGCTTACTCAAAGGGTGATGAGCCTTATTATTTTCATGACTTTCAGTAGTAGGATTTTCAGTTAATGAAGGTGTATTATTTTCAACTGAAGCAGCAATATCCATTGGTTCCGATGCCATTTTATCAAACTAAAAAGGAATTAATATATAATAAAATAAATCTAAAGAGAGCTATTTCTTGGATCAACCGCTTTTTATTAAATCAAAAGTAATGAACTGGTAAGGATCACAAAAATATATACAAGAAACAAAAATATAATTGTAAATTTCCGCCTTAAGGACCTCAATCAAGACCTAGGGTGTTCAAATGACACAATAAAGTTAGCTAAAAATTTTATGAGACAATGAGGTATTTAGTGCAAGGGTTCAGAAGTACAGCTCAAGTGTTTTTGTTCCACAACTTTTTGGTTGGCTCAAATTTCTTCTTTCTGATTGATAAAGAATGGTTATAATCAAGATACAAAAAATGGGATTCTATAGAATCCAGGTTATCAAACAAACAATATACTTTTATCAAATTGAAAGCTTTTATTTTTTGTTTTCAAAGGTATTTTTCATCTGTTAATAATGGATGCAGAAAGCCAACGCAGGAGTTTATACAAACACTGCTATTTAAAAAACATCTTGCTTTATTACAAAAATAAAGATTTACTGAATTTAACACAAATAACAACATTACGTAAATATCAGACACCAAAACCTTGAAGCTATTAATAAATGCCTAAAGATTTCGTACAAACAAACTTTTGATGAATAGCTAATAATAATGAAAAAAAACTAAATTTTATTTGTAAAGTTAATGAAAATATTAAAAATCACAAACAACAAAAATTCTCCAATCTAAATCTCGGTGTAAATGTAATAAAGCGCAATAAAAAGAATAATTATTTATGCACGTTTCAAAATAATCAAAATTACAAACAACAAGAAAATGGATTTAAAATAAATTTTGGAATATAAATTTTTGACCTAGGACCGATTATCTGCACCTTCTACAAAGCCCGAATTTTTCTTCATTATTTACAAAATAAACATTTTAATTAAGAGTGGTGAGGATCTTATGCACAGTGTTCATCTTGGCTACCACCACCAGATGGTTGAGTCGATTCAGTATTTTCTTCACTACTGCTTTCAGTAACTTCACCATTATTAGTTGAAACAAGACTATCTTCATTTGTATTTCCAGATAGAAAATATCTTTGAAGATCATCATCACTATCCAAATGAAAAATAGCCATTTCTTCATCATTATCTTCGTCGTCACCGTCGTCGTCATCATCATCGTCTTCATCGCTATCATCACCTTCACCGTATGCAGCAAAAAGAGGTCCTGCAACCATTTGGTTAATCATTTGACGGATTACTTCATGTCTACGATTAATTCTGGAATGTTTTTTTAAATCTATGAAGTGATTTAAAGTAAGCCAACCTATTTCGATGTGGGTCTTCATTAATAAATTCAGGTGGACCAAACTCATCATTTAAATAAACACTATCATCTGAATCTGTATTATATGCATTACTAGATCCTTCTTCTCTCATCTAAAAATTATATCAATTGTTTGACTAAAATAATTTCATTTTTATATTCTTACATAATTATCAAAAAGTTGCAAAGTTCGAATATCTTCATTGTCTTCTTCCAAATCATCCTCATCCATCATATCCATTTCACTCATAGGTGTACCAGCCATAACAGCTCTCCGTGTTGGATTTTTGTAAGATTTTGAGAGCTTTATTCCTGACCAAAGCTTCACAATTTTTTCCACACCGCAACTTAGGATAATATCATCACGTTTTGAATAGCGACAATGATTAACAATTGAACGATGACCTTCAAAGGTTGTAAAGGCGCTTGAAACTTGAGGATGGGTTGCAAAAGCTTTCTTTTCCTTTAGGTTATCGTCTAAAATTTTAGATATTTTAGTAAATATTTTGTTTAAGTTAAAAGAAATTAACCATAATCTTTTGGGATTTTCCAACAATATATATCCCATTTATCGCTTCCAGTAATGGCATAATCATTTCCAATAAAATCACAAGATTTAATGGTAACATTGTTTCGATATCTTTCATCTTTACAAAGCAATGGGACTTTTTTCTTTGTCTAAAAATGCTTTATTATGCTATCGAACTGTGGGATAAAATACTTGCATCAAAATAAACTGGAAGTTTTCCTGATCGAATGCAAAACAATGCATCACCCGATTCATTCCAAGAAGCATAAATGGCTCCTCGAGTTGATACACCTGCACGGATGCAATAACTAAAATAGGGGAAATAGTTTTATCGTTATGTAAAATATAAAAAATCTCACTCATCAGTATGTCGAATGTCAATGACGGATAAACCTTTGGATTTATTACATACGGCCATCATGTAAGGAGTTTTTTGATTAAAATTAACGCAAAAATTTTCACCAATTTCCCGTAAGCATTGAACGGGTTCATCTGGTGGTGCACGGATGTCATAAAGATAAATGCGACTATTATCAGTGGCAGCAGCAACAATGTTATCATTTTCTGCCTTAAATAGTTTATATTAGTTTAGTCCTTTTAGAAATGAAAGATAGCTAACATGAACGGAAAGACAATAATAAGTTGATCCTCGATAAGATTGTACAATCTCTCCAGTTTCAACGTCATGAACAAAAAATCTGTCATCATTTCCAGCAGATAAAACTTTTCGAGAATCATGAGTAAATGCTAAAGCAAAAATATTAGAGAAATGTCGTTTCTTCATGATTGCAATAGGGGCTGGAGATTCATCTGTTAATGCATTGGATACTCTCCAAATTAAAACCCGCAAATCATCGCCACCTGAAATTATTTCAAACATTCAATTAATATATATTCTTCAATGCTCAAGAAAAAAAAAAGCTTACCCGTAGCAAAAAGATCTTCAGTTTTATTAAATTCTACTGCATTTACACAACTTGTATGGGCTTTCAAATCACGCTGCCATGCATGTTTACTTTCATTTATAGCACATAAATCAATATTCCAATTTGTACTTAAACCAAATTTGGGACGTTTTGTATTATTTATGACATCATTAAGGCAAAAAGAAGCTGTAAAAATTAAGCTTATTATTTATCAAAAGATTGAATAAATTAAACATACAAGGTTCAAATGAATGAAAGGCATCAAAATTTGTCATATAATTTGGGAGACGTTGTTCACTTTCCATATTTTTTTTTTAATTTTAGTGAAAGCAAAAAAGTTAAATAATAAATAATATATATGGATTTATAAAAGCTGAAAAAGAAATGACAAAATTATTGAATGAATTATTTCCACCAAAAATAACAACGAAGAAGAATAATAACAACAACAACGACAACGAGCTTCAAAGAAAGAAAAAAACTTCTTTTTTTTCACAGCTCATCACAGCTGATGTTCGTTCTCTTTCCTTACGGAAAAAAAGAAAGGAAAAAGAAAAAAAAGAGAGAATGGTTCATTGCATTACTTTTTTCTTCGGGGATAAAAATTGCAATTGATGATGAACACTTTAAACCAAAAATGGATGTTTTTTAAGTCAAAGTTTTTTCTGTTAGGCTTATTTAAAAGTCGGAACGTAAAGTATTTAGGGAACAAAAAAATACTGAATTTATACTAACAAATTCTTCTGAACTGAATCAATAAATTTTTCGTTTTTTAAACACATTTTTAATGGTTGATGAAAATCATTTTTTTCCGTAAGAAGCGTTTTAAAATTAAAATTTAAATGCTGCAGAAAAAAAATAATTCGATAGTAACACTTATTTCCATAATTATTGATTACTATAGCTTGAAAGTAAACAAACAAATTTCATTTTCTAAATTTTCGTTACTCTCCTACAATGATAGTAAATCATATTTTCTTAAATTAAATCTTTGCCCTTACTTTCAAGCTATATTAATTAATAAAAACCAGATGTGAGATATTTTTAATTACTATCAACTCATGGTTGGTTTATTATGAATTTTTTTAAATTTTAAAATCTTGCTATTAAACGACTTTTGGATTTATCGATTCAACTCAAACCTTGTGACTTCATTTTTTGTTGTTGCTTAGCTTAACATTCAGTGGTAATTTATTCAAATCCTAAAGCATTCCTAATTCTTTGATCTCCATAAAAATCGTCATAAATTGCTACAACAAAAACTGAAACAATCATAGGTTTTAGGGAACACGCTAACATATCGTATAAAAAATAAAGGGCAATCGAAACTGCTGTAGTAACATGACTTATAATTATAACAATGATCCTAATCACAAATGACACAATTAATATTAAAAAATCTTTCAAATAGCAAAAAATGTGGAAAATTGCGGTAAATATGGAAACGAAAACATATTTAATGCAATTGAAAAGAAACATCAAGGAATAATAAATGGAAAAAATAATTTTTTGGAAAATGGTTGATAACAAATAATAAAGAGATCGAAGAAGATAATATGGCGATTTTAAAATAGTTACAAATGTTGATTCTTCTTTTGGATTTTGATTGCTTGCTGTTGCTTTTTGAGGGCATGGTCGATAGTTTCGGTTAATTAAAGTTTCCTAAAAAAAGTAATAATTATATTTGCTTTTATCAGTTAATAAAAAAAAGTTTACTTTTAAATCTTCTATTTGTTTCAAAAACAATTCCCTAATTTCTTCAACCATATTCATAGTTCCAATTCGATATGGCTCGCTATCAACATTGTATCGAAGCTCAATGCAAAGGCTTTGAGTTATAACAAGTTTTTTAATAATATTTTCTATCACTATTTGAATTTCAATTATGGCATTTTTCTTATATGTATTTTCTTTTAATCTTTGAAGAATCCATTGCTTTTGTAATAAAAATAATAAATTCTAAAAATTAGGAATTTACGAAGAATGTTTAATGTTCTAAAAATAGCATACGCTTAAAATATCATTGGGCGAATGTCGTTGAGAACAAGCTTCAATTAATTCATTCTCATAAATCTTTGTTGTTGGATTTAAAATAAAAGATGTTACGTGTCGGTATAAAGCAAAGGTTGGTAATTCAATGTGCTAAAAATTTAAATATTAGCTGCATATTTGCGAAATATCGAAAATTTACCGTTTGAAAATGCTGATCCAATAATATTTGTTTCAATTCTTTCGAGGATTCTCGCATCCTTTGATCCAAGCCCATAAGTTCGTTAGAAATTTTATTTAAATTTGGCTGAAAATTATCTTATCCATTGTTTTCGGTAAACTTGGACACGAACTTACTTTTGGTTGTTGCCCGGCGACGTTATTAATATCTTTAATAAATCTATAAATATTTTTGCCCCAATAAAATGCTGAAGCAGCTTTTTTACTAAAATCATTGCTTGTGATTGCACTCGTAATAAAACTACCTATTGATAGTTCAATACTACAATATGATAAATAAAATAATGATAAAAATATAACTAAATAATAAATATTCATGAATGAAACAAAAAATATCGATCAAACCATTTTTTGAACTAATTTCTTTTTCTTCTTTTCAAAAGGATTGAGAGAGCGGCGGATGGCTCCATTGGAGAAGCCGGTTTTTTCTTTTTCGTTCAAATTGATTTTTTTGTTGCAAACGATTTTACATACGTTAAATAAAGTGTATGTTCTAATTCCATAAGTTATAAACTTATTAGTGTTAAATACATCGGGACCTTACTAAGCAATTTCTTGTCAACAAAAAAAATTTATTTTTTGCAAAAAAATCAAAGCATCCATTTAAAAAGATAAAATATAAAAGTATCTTCAGCAAATTGCTTTATTGAAAAATAGCCTAAAAATAAAAATAAACGAATACTTTTTTTTATTCAAAGACTTCGTTGTCATTTTTGATTTCTCATGCAAATTTTATAAAAGCTTTTTGCCAAAGCTTGTGTGCAAAAAAATCCTTCACTTTCATTTTGTCGTTCAATCATTTTTGCTACGTTTTTTCTCATCTCATCGTCTTCGCTCATCAATTTGTCTGAAAAGCAATGTTTTGCAGATTTCTTCTTTTGTTTGCTGTTTGCAGCAGTTTCATCATCATCAATGTTGAAGGGTAACGATTTTTTTAAACACTTTCTTGTTATAACCTTAAACCTTTTTAGGGTTATGAAAATTCCAGATGATCTTCATCAAGTTCCATCAAATACCGACGTAAACTTTAAACTTTTGGATAATCCATTCTTCCTTTACGTTGATTATGTTGCTCAAGCAAAGAACTGTCCTGGAAATAAACCGTAAGTTTTTTTACGCTTTATATTTTTTACAACCGTTAGTCTTTTTAGATCATGTATTTGTTATTTGGGTTATGATACTTCAGAACACATAGAAAAAATGCTTATCGGAGAACTTTCATCTCATGAAATATTAACTCATATGGATACTACTCAGTCAATCAAGAAAGGACCTGGCGGATTTCAAGATGGTTTTTGTGGAAATATGACCAAATTTTTGACTCATCGTCAACTTCAAACGCCTAAGAATTATAGTGATCCAATCAAATGGCACCATCTTCATGCTGGTTATGGAAATTCAAAATTTAATGAACAAAAGATTTGCATTTATTCTTCCTCGGAGAACATGCCACCTGGTGAATACAAAGTTATGGTAAAAACAACTGGTAATGGATTGGCAAATAAGCCACATGTAGCTACGATTAAACTCACGGCTAATAAAAATCCATTAATTTTGCAATTTAACACTAAAAAGGTACTCTTTTTTATGCTTATCATGGTTTATTATGTGTTTTTTTAGCCGGTTTTACAACGCTTTGATGTTGCACCACGTGTTAAAGTTGATTACTTCGTCATTCCGCAAATTGCAATCGTTAAAGCTTTTGGAGATCGAGTTGATGAAACAAAAAAGATGGAAATTGAAGAAAATTTTGTTCAAATTCATCATGATGCATGCTCAAATACTGAAAAGATTATTTCATATGTAAGCTGTTTTTCATTTTCATCATTCATTACTAAATTATAATATTTATTTTAGTCTGAAGAATCTCTCAAACAATCCAAAATTAAACAATTACCTTCAAGTGTAAGTATGTATATTGGTTCATTGTTATCACCAGCAAAAGGTTCAAATGATGTTAAAAAAATGTATACACTTGATCGAAGTAAATATGATGATCTCCTCAATGAAGAAATTAAATATCAAATTAGTCATTATAGACGAAAATTTGAACCTTGATTTTTCTTATTTATGTATCTAATACTGTGTTTTATTTTTGTAAGAAATAATAAATTAATAACTTTTTATTCGAGTTACCATCGTTTCTTTGAGGATTAACTTTACTAATCCCTTAGATTACTCTTTCATAACATGCTTTTTTTTTACTTTTTCTTCTCTCAGCCATCTTGAACTTGATCATTTTTGTTCCCATTTTTTATGTGATCCATCTACATAAAAAATATTAATATTGACTTAATATTAGAAACAAGCCTCTACCGACAAAAAGATACAACGAAGAAAAAAAAATTTGTTTGACATGAGTTGAGAGTGCTGATGTTGTTGCAGCTAAACAACACAAAGCAACAAGCACACTTCCATACATCCATCTTCAAAGCAATTTTTTTTCTTCTCATCATCGATGAAAAGGTGCTATTAATTGACCATCAACTAGTTTTTTTTCTTCTTCTTTTTGTTATTATTGTAATCCCTACTTGTTGAAAGATAAAAAATATGGAACTTTAAAATAAATACCGGAAATAATAATGTCAAGTGACCTTCTTCTTCGTGATGTGTGTGTGGTAATTTTTTTTAATAAAAAACGTAAAAAAAGTAAAAGAGATCATTATCACATGAATACTTGAGAAATTTTTATTATGTAATGAAATCTTGAAAAACAAAGTCTGATGTCTGTTTACTGTAGATATGCAAGGTAACATAAAAATAACTTCTAATAAAATTTGTTTTTTAAAAATAATCTTTAATTTTTCCATTTTACTTATAAAATCAGAAACTCTAAAATCCACCAAATATTTTTATGCGTTTAAAAAAATTGTTTTCTCACAAAAATATAAATCTGTCGAAATAATGTGCATTGTTTATTTTTTTGGTAAACAACAAACACGACTTGTTACAAGTTACGATGTTGCTAATGGCAGAATTTTAAATGAAAGCTTTTCAACGACCAATTTTTGATTTCTTGCAAATCCATAAAAACATTGTTTTTTTTTGTTGCGTCCACTACTCTTTCCCTTAGCAACAAAGAATCTGAGTCTTTTCTCCCAAAAATGGTTAAAGGATCACCATTTATTTTTTTCAATAGAAATTTGAAACTTTTTATTTAAAAAAAAATGTTTTTATATATTGAAAATGAAAAAAGTGTATTTTTGTTGTTTGTTTTCTTGCGCATTTTCTTCAAAGAAAAATAAATCTCAAGTGATTTTTTGGTTGGTTATTTGGTAGCAAGGAGCAGCAGCAACGTCAAGTCAAGCAAGGGATCACACAGCCTCCTTGAGTCGATTCACAAACTTTGATCTAACACAGTAGCAACACACACACGTTTGACTCATAAGCTTTTTTTTGTTTATCGAGAAAAAAATGAAGAAGAAGAAGCGGCAGTTGAAGAGGAAGAAGATCAGGTGAAGTACAAAAGCTACCGACCAACATCACTTTCCTTTCTATAGAAGTTTTTTCATTACTTAATATTTTATTTTTTGCGGATATTATTAAGTTAAGTCGAGAAGCATACATACATACACCATTTTTAAGCAAAAATTCCCTCACGTACATACACGTTTGTTGTTTTAACGGCCTTCTTTTTATTTTTCTTCTTTAAAGCGATCATTATTGCCACTTGCACTCGCTCTTGCTTACTTACTTACTTTTTAACCGTGATCCTTTGCGCACCACCAACCTTGTTTACTTACTTTCTTTCTTTCCTCGTTACCTTTCTTTCGAAAAAGAGAAGAAGTTGTTAAGTTAAGTTTCAGAACCCCGCCTTTTTGTGATTGTTGTTTCAAGCAAGCAAAGCAAAACATCAACGACGTTTTAAAAAGAATCGAATTTTACGATAAATAAGTTAGTTTATGATGTTGGAAGGATTTTTCTTGCTGAGCGTGTTCGTGATTCTCTTTCATTGCTTTTCACGTTTTTCGATATCAAGCAACAAAATTTTAATTGAGGATGACTTTTTTAGATTTTATATTTTTATCAAAATGCGTTCTTTCGTCGTTGTTATTGCTCTTTGCTTAATTTCCCTTGCCTTTGCTCAACAACAACCCCAACCTTCAGCTGAAAATGGACAACAAATGCACGTAAGTTTTATAACTCCAAGATTGATGATACCTACGGTAACCGAAAGGACAGGCCTAAAATTTTACTATGCATTTTTGTTTTGTAAATGGATCTTCTTACCTTCCACGCAAAGTAAAATCCAAGAAAAAAGCAAGGATATTTTTGCAAATCATCTCACTTTCATGTTTACAAAAAAATAGTTTGCAGAATATTGACTGACTTTCAAGCATCTAAAAGTTTGGATCTCGAACTTTCTTTTTTCGTTTTTCGCTTTTTTGCATTGTTTGCGGATTAAAATACCGAAGAACAAAACAAACTTTTCTAAAAATTCATTGCGTAAAACAATCAACAACTTTATTTTTAAATTTTGAGCAGCACAAAAACAAGTGGGGAGAAATCTCCAAAACACTTGAGATAATTCAAAAACTAAATTTTAACTTTTCCACATAAAATTTTTATTTTATTTTAGCAATATGGCACTCAACAAGGATACAATAGTGGATACGGAAATACCGGTTATGGTACCACCCAAGGATATAATGGCAATAACCGACAATTCGATTTCAATGCTGCTTCAACGACTTCTCTTTCGACTGCTGCTGCTTTATTCAGCGCTGTATGCGCCTATGCTCTCGCCCATTAATAATTTGTTTTCATTTAATTTTTTTATCATTCGTTAAATATAACTAAATTTCCCTCTCCCTTTACTTTTTTTATACATATTTCTTTTAGTTTAAAAAAGTTTACACCCCAATTCGAAACATTTCATTTTCTTGTGACATTTTATCAGTGTTAAAGAGTCTCATTATGTATAAAATAAAGAAATAAAAGTATTTTTTCTAAACCTTTAAAAAGCTTTACCTGCAATTTTTAATTCGGATTTCATTATGCATGATTTGGTGTTCAAAGACACGGTAAAGTTCAAGCCAGATGTTAGCCTAAAAAAATTCAGTCAAAAGAAAAAACAATAAATGGAAATCACAGATATCTTCTTTATTTCTTCCCATGAGACATCAAACAAACTTCTTCCATGCCATTGAAACAATTATTGCCTTTTGTCGTATATGTTCATTTTTCTTTTCTTGAACATCTTATCTTTGTCAAATCTGTTTAAAAAAAAGAAAGAAAGTTGGCAGTTCCAAAAAAAATATTATATCATTTTATTCCATCATTAAAAAAACAAACAATCAAAAAAAGAGTTCGAGAGTTCTCAGAAAAAAAAATGATAAGCTTTTTCAAAAAAAAACATAATTGAAAAATAAATACACAGGGAAAAAAATTCATTCAAATAAACCCGTTTAATAACAGAAAGAGAAATATTTTTTGTGTTCAAGAAAGGAATTAATTACTTCTTTGAAGGAGACATTAGTAAATCATACATTTCTCGACTTCGCCGCTCTAATTCCCAAATTTCTTTACACATTCGATATTTTTCAATTTCCACTAGCTTTTGACGTGGAAGAGGGCGATGAGGAGGAATGGGTGGAGGAATATCTTTAGATGGCATTTCTCTCACCTTTGGTTTCATATCAAAACTTCTTGATTCTGGCATCACAATTATTTTGCGGCTTGGATATTGTTGTTGAGCTGCTTCAAATGGATCTTCATAAAGTTTTGAATCGGATTCAACATTTTTAAAGCCGTTTGAACAATTGATACTTGGAATTGGCTTATGTTCTCTTTTCTCCATCCTTGAATTGCTGCTGCTTGGTCCAACTATTCCAGTATCGGCAAAGTAATTTCTTAATTGCGAATTTTTTTCATCCATTAATTGCTGCTTGGATTCAGTTTCTAATGGACTTAAAAGTTCATCATACGCGCTTGAATCTTTAAACGTCAATGATGGAAGTTGAAATCTACGCATATATGGTGAAGGATTATGAGGACCGGCTGCTGAAAGAAAGTGCAAACATCAGACAAAATGAAAAATCCATTGAATTCACTTACTTCGTTTCTGAGTTTTTGACATGATGACTGAGATCAATGAAACAAGAATTGTCAATAACAAACAACAGTGGTCTTAAAACAGTTTTCTATAAAGTTCTGATTTCCTTTTTTTTAAATAAACAAGAAGCCGCGTAAAATAATGTTATAAATAATTTAAATCATAATAAAGCATTTCAAAACAAAAAAGCTCTAAAAACTACGTCAAAAAAAGTTTTAAGAATCTATTAATAAACCTAAATTTAAAGATAAGGTAAGTCTCAATTCCTCCAAACATTTACTAATCTTTCTCAAAGCAAAGCACTCGAAAAAGTGGACTCAATATTTCAACACAACTTTTATTTTTTTGAATGATTCATTCATTGTGTTTTAAAATAAAAAAGCCAAGTAAACGAGGAACAAAAAAAGTAAAACAAAATTACGCTTTTAATTTTCCATTTCTTTGCAAAAAAGCATCATTCATTGCTTTTCATTTCGATGGTATAAAAGCTATCAAAAAATGGGTTAATTAAAACAAAAACAAAAGAAGCGTCAAAAAGTATTTCATCTAGAGAAAAAAAGCAATGAAACCAAAAATGAAAGAAAAAATGATGGAGGAACTTTAATGACCATCATTTTTGGTTGTTGTTTGCTTTTTCATTACATTTTTTGGAGGCAAATGAAAAAATGGCTTTTAGATGGTAATAACTTTTTGGATTTACTTTACTATGTGGGGTTGGATACTGTAGAAGCTAGAAAGATAGCACCATGAGTTTAGCAGTGGCGGTTGTGTCAAACTGAAGCATGAAACTCATAATCACGAGAGAAAAACTTTTTTCTTTGTGACCGCCTTTTGACATCATTTTATTTTAAAAAAAGTGTAACTAAAAATAACCTTTTTCATAACTAAAATTTACATTCCGGCCATGAACCTTTTGTTTTAAAAATTTTTTCTTGTCTAAAACCTTTTAAGCTTGAAAAGTCATGCTTAACATTTTTTGTTTTGTTGCAAAACCATAAATAAAAAGAAAAAAGAGTCATGAACACTTTTCACATACCAGAAACAGAAACTAAAAAAAAGCCAACAATGAAGTCTCTGTTTTTGTTTTGTTATTTGAGAATTGGTTAAAGCAGAAGCAACAAGTAGTGATGTCCTCGTAAAAAAAATAAATATGGGAATAAACCAACAACTGAGATTTTGACTTTTTTTTAACAAAAAAAGGAGCTGTGGCGGTGACTTTTAAGCTTTGAAAAACCCCTTCTCTCTTCTGAAGCTGAGCTTCTTCATTTTATTTTGACAAACGGGGCTCATAGTTTCTTCTTCTTCATACTTTTCCAGCATTTTTTGGGAAACATAACAAAAAAAATGAAGAAGAGCACCAAAAAGAAGAAGACGTTCAAAGAGTTTCAAGCCCTTCACAAATAAAGAAGTGCCGTGGCATTGCTTTACATTTATTTGTTGTTGCCCGTTTGCGTGTGTATGTGTGTTTTTGATAGAGTCGCAGCTTTTAAAAGAGTCATTTTTTGACTTTTGTCAAAAAATAAAATAAAAATAAAGGGCTCTTTTTCAATGTTTTTATCGGCGACACTTTTTTCTTTGTCGAAGAAGCCATAGCAAAAAAATAAAGCAGAGGAGATGCTTAAGTGCCAAAAAATGTCGAGGACTAAATAAGCTTCATCGAAAGTTTATTCCTTCATTTTTTGAGTCCTTTAAACAAAACAATAATATTTATTTATTTTTATTTAAAAATTTGTTCCGGTAAAATAAAAAAGTAAAATAAAATATCATTGAAATGCAATGCCAAATAAAAGTCCAAAGCTGAAAGAACAACAGCAGTGGTGGCATGAAATCTGTAAAAAAGCCTCTCCATCAACCAAAAAATGAAGGAAGACCTTCCCAAAAAAAAATAATGATGTTGATGATGAACAAAAGCGGAAAGACAATAATCGTGCGAAAGTTTTTTTTATTTTCTGCAGATAGACAAATAAAAAAAAAACAAAAATAAGTGTGTAAGTTAAAACAAAAAATTTGGTGAAATTTTAAGAAATCTTTTTTTTTGGAAAACTAAAAATACTAAAAAATGCATGTCTCCAAGAAAAAAGGAAGAAGCTTAAAATGAATTAATTTATTAATCACAAAATTACACGCAAATGCAACATTAAAAATTAAACATATATTTTTTAAATTTTAAAAAGTTTCTTGCAAAAAAAAATAAAATCTTTCACTGAAATCTATTTTTGTCAAAGCCAAAGCTTCCAAGAAAAAAAAATATAAAAAAGTATCTATCTATCTTTATCTTTTGCTACAACAAGCATCCATTACGAGGCACACACATGTTTCATGTATGTTTTTATTCCCCAAAGATATCAATGTTTATAAGTGTCAAAAATATGTTTTCTTTGCATGCATAAATTTAAAAGCCCACCAAGTTAAAGATTTTTTGTTTGAAATAAAAACAATGGCTTTTCACAAAATTTGAGTCTTCTTTTCTCATTGATAAATAAAAATTACCCAAATATTTTGTGACCATTTTTATTATTATTATAAATTTTTACAATACTTAGACAACCTTATCAGTCATAAAAATTCCAATTAAATGACAAAGCACCCTAACTAATAATAATATTGTATTTGTATGTGTATCAAAATGAAACATCAAACCAAAAAATTGCAAGCTTTTTTGTTTGTTTATATTTTTGTAAATGCGATGTTATTTATTATCAATGAATCTCTAAATTGAAAACTCTGGTTTTTTTAAATACATATATGTATGATCAACTCGAAATATGAAAATGAATATTCGTCAATTAGGTGTTTGTCTTTCTTTGCCTACGTGTAAAAACACTTTCATTATTTTGTTTATTATTTTTTAAAATTTCTCATGGCTGCTCTTATTTTCTCTCTATCTCTGTTATCAATTTTTCTTGTTTTTGGTCGTCATCCACCTTTCTTTCCGCAATGTATTTACAACCGGCTTCATAATGCTGTTTTTTTTTTGTTTAGTTTTAAAGAAGTTTGTAAATTAACTAAACTTTAAAAAATGTATGTATTTTTTGGCACTAATAACTTTACTTTTTTTAGTTTTAACTTTATTTTTAGTTTCTCGATTGAATGGGAAATCCGTGTTTTTATTTTCTTCTATTCGACGTAAGCAAACCCTGATAAGAATGCAAAGGAAAACGTGAAAGGGTCTATGTTTTTTTAAATGAAATCTTTTTTACTTGCTATTTTGGAGCACCGGAACACATGTATAGCGATCTGGAAACCATAAAAAGAAAAACAAAAATAGTCTTGCTGCTTTTGTAGACGACGCTCGAATTTAAGACGTCATTTTACTTCCTTGATTTTTTGATATGAGAATTCGAAAAAAAAACTTAAATTAATGGCACGCCCCTTCAGATGGGTGGTATTGGTTATAGAACAAATTGTTTATAAGCGATGCAATGATTCCTTCCAAATCACATTCATATTTTGAATCCACCGATACCCGCCTGTTCAATATTACCGTAAATATGACTCACAGTTATGGCGTTGATGAAAATAGTAAGTTTTTGTTGTTGTTGATTGTGGCGCTTGCTTCCATTTTGAGAAGATTTATCCATATTTTTATAAACTATCATCAAAATTTTTAGACAACTCTGGTGAAACTCAACACTCATCCGAAGATTATATTTACACCGATCGCAATGACCTTAATTTATGATAACTTCTAACTTTATTTTATGCTCATTGTTTAACTGTAGAAATATTTCTACACTTTTGTTGGATTTTATAAATCCTGTTAATCATGTATCAATTATATATACGATGAAAAGTTTTAAGCTTTTCTTAATTTTATTTGTTATCACTTTGTTTGTATGTTTGTTAAAAAAAACAAAATGACCTGATATAAAAATTTTTGTTTGTTAATTAATAAAATTAAAGACTTTGTATCCATAATTTGAATGCTAAATGCAATTTATCAACTGTAATAATAAAAAAAAGTAAAATGTTTTTAAAATTCATACATATTTACGGAAAGCTTTGTAAAAAGATGTTTGCTTTCAATCGAGTCATAATACATTAATTAATTTTGGAAGTTATGAATGATTCCATACATTTTTTCTAACCATCGTTTTTAAAATACTTGCCAAAAAAAGCTATTTGGTTTTCGTGAATCCTTAGACAACATCCATTATCAGCAAAATATCTTCTTATAAAAATGGACTAGAGCACCACGAAGTGCATTTACATGACCTTATCATTCCTTTCAAATTTTAAATAAACGTTGTGTTATTGTCTATGTGTTTTTTGCTATTTTTTCTTATGCTTATCAGTAAAAAAAGCTATAAGAAAATATGATCTTTCGTTAGTCAAATTTGAGCGTGGATAAAAAAATTGTGAATCTATAAAGTAAAATCTAAATTTTAAAAATCACTAATTTTTTAGTTTCTGATGCTAAACAAATCTAAAAACATCGTTACACTTAACCATATTATTTTTGTAACTAAAAATAGAATCATTTTTCTTTAAAATCTATTTTTAGAATTTCTAAAGATAGCATTCTTTTTGTTTTAAATCTACGTCACTGAAAAAAAGTTATTTTAAAAGAAAGAAAAAGCCGATAACTTATCTGCAAAAAAATATGAACGTAAATGATCTAAAAAAGAACACGACGATCTTACTTATGTACCTCATTCCTTCCGGCAAACATGATTAAAATCCGGGTATGGACGGAAGAAAACGGGAAATTGTTATAATTCGTCCAAAAACAAAGACACTTTAGTATCATTTTCACGTCATCAAAAAATATGAGATAAAATTATTTTAACTTCGTAATAATAATTTTTTTGAAGATGAGCGGAAATAAAAGAGGTGGAGTTGAAGCATTCTAAAAACTTGAATTCTTCCAACTTTTTGTTAAAAAAAGAAACATTTTCTTTCTCTTTTTTTCGACTACTATTGTCGATTGCCCTCAATTTCAAACATGAATAATTGTCTTGAAAATTCTGTTCCACCCGATATAACTCGTAAGTTTTAATCTATCACAGGCATAGCCCATAGAAGTACAATAAGCTAAACAGATACTTTAATTTTTAGGTCGAATGTCAAATCCCAATGAACCAGAAGATGGTGTTGAAGATCCACCTCTGGTTCAACCACGGGATATGGGCCAACAAGGTTAAAGTTCTTTTACATACACAATCCTGTTAATTGTTAATAATATGAACTAACCTTAATTAAAATTGTTGAAATAAAATGTTGCATTAACTTCTTCTTTTTTATTTTTTTCATACCAAACTATTTTTACTTTTGTTAAGGAATTTATTCTATTGAAGATTCTTTGCTGACCAGCATCAGCTAGTCGTAGTCTTCATTCTCTGATTTCATTGATAAGAAAAAGAGTAATAAAAGAAAAATGAATTTGACTCGTTTGTTTCCTTCTTTGACCTTTTTTTCTTCTTTCTCGTTTATCGTTCGCTACTTACTATTTTTGAACTACTATTATGATGTAAAAAAAGGAGAAGCAGCATTGAATTATGCTTTTTTTAAGATTCCATGGAATTTTGTTTAGTGTTGTATTTTTAAGTTAGAGAGACTATTTTAATGTGTGTGCTTTGATTGCTGTTGTAAAAATAACTTACTTCAATGGTCATTGATAATAACACATTCTTGCTTGGTAAAAAAAGAAAGAAAGAAAAAATGATGTGAGCATAGTTCAGAGATAGATTTTTAGTTGCCTTTTATATAAAAAAATATTTACGCATTAATCAAAAATTAAAAGATACCATAAAAACTTTAATTTTAAACAATAACAAAATGAAAATAAAAATAAAGCCAATAGTTGCAACTTTGGAGAAATAAAATCGTTTACAAATTTTACAATTAGTATTGTGTTATTTTTCATTGTTCAACCGCCACCTTTGATATTGTTTGTCATCTTTATTTACTGAAGCTGAATTTGAGCAAGATGGTTGCTATTTGAGTTGGTAAATATAAAAGTGCGCGTTTTACAACGATTGTCTGTTACCTCCGTATCCAAGCTACCTTTAAAAAATGAATCAAAAAAAAAAATCACTTTTAGCACCTTTTATCATTTTTCATCATTAGTATTTATTAGAATGGGAATTGCTGGATATGAAAATCTTATTGCTGGATTATTAGCTGGTTTCACAAGAACTGTAGTTGGTCATCCTCTTGATTTATTAAGAATAAGATATGCTGGTAAATATTTTGATTTAATTTTTTTTTATATTCTTTTTAATTACCTATAATATTTTAGTGAACGACCATAATCTTGCTATCCGTCCTCATTACCATAGCTATTTTCATGTAACAAAATGTATTATCAAAGCTGAAGGAATTCGTGGACTTTTTCAAGGACTTACACCGAATCTTATTTCAACAACACTTGTATGGGGTTTATATTTTCATCTGTAAGTCTTTTTTTATTGTTTGTTTTTTTTGTCCTAAACTTTAATTTTGAGGTTTTTAGTTATCACATAATTCATCCTTATTTTGATTCACTGTCAAATGTTTCACCATCATTTCAAAATCTTGCTGTTGGATTCATTGCTGGAGCAATCGCCTTTGCTGCATCTAATCCATTTATGCTCGCAAAAACTCGTCTATGTTTACAATATGAAAATCAAACTAAAACTTATCGTGGAATGACTCATTGTTTATGGAAAACTTTCAAAGAAGAAGGAATAAAAGGATGGTACAAGGTAAAGCTGCAATTGTATGAGATACCATATAATCGAATAATGTGTGAAATATTTATAGGGATTTTATACTGGGTTATGGGGAACATTGAACGTTGCTGTACAATTTGCAATTTATAATTATCTCAAAGATTGGAGATGCCGAGCTAAAGGACTTCCGAAGGGCTCTCATTTAGTAAGTTTCACTTTTGCGTCACATAGTTTTCAATTTTTAATTTTAGGAAACAATGGATTATTTGGCATTTTCTGCTATCTCAAAATTTCTTTCAACCGCTTCAACTTATCCTTATCAAGTAATTCGAACTCGATTGCAAGTATGTATTATAAGTTTTTGCTTGTGGAAACATAAGTATGTATTATGATTTTTTAGGATCAACACACGAATTATAAATCATCAAGAGAAGTCATTTATCGAATATTTATAAAAGAAGGCTTTATGGGTTTTTACAAAGGAATGTTAATGGCAACTTTAAAACAACTTCCAAATGGTATTGTTACTTATGTCGTATATGAATATGCTAAACGAATGGCAGAAATGTTTGCTTAGAAATAATGGATTAAATGCTTAGGATAATTTATAAAGCCACTTTTCGGCTCTAATGTATTTGTTGATAATTGTATGTTTTTAATGTTAAAGTGATGTAAATAATATTGTAATAAATTTTTCCACGACATTTGCACGCTTTTTTGCAAGTAAACTTATATGTATAATTTCTTGTTGCAATTCGAAAACGAGCAATTGTGTTACATACTTAAAAATACCTCACTGGGAATTAGTATCACATGTGGTAATAGAATGCTGAGAACATAGTTCAGAGATATATTAATATTTGTTTATGAAAAGAAAAAAAACATTTACACGATAATCAAACAATAAAAAGATATCGTAAAAAACTTTAACTTTAAGGAAATTTACAAATAAGCAAAGAAAGAAATAACGAAGAAAATTAACCCAAAAAAGTGCAATTTTGGATAAGCACTTACGTTGCCTGAATTTGAAATTAGTGCTGCGGGTTGGATTTTTTCGTTGACTAAAACTTCTTCGTTTGCTTTGGTGGCTGTAATTACTTCGGCGAGTTTATTACGAGCTTCTTCATGCTTCATTTCACTTTCCAGATTTTTAACTCTTCGAGCTTGTAAAAATTCAGATAATTCTGCTTTAGTTTTTTCCCATTTTTGTTGTTCCATTTTCTCATCTTCCGTCATTTCATCCACTTTTCGAACTTCCATGGTTGCTCGACCAATGGTAACTCCAACATTGCCACAAATTGCATAATGAATGAATTTTTCTCCATCGTTACTGTACATTCCGCTATCATCTCCGGCGCTCAAGCTGCAATGACTTTTGCTTTTGCATTCAAAAATTATTTGATTTTTAATAACATTTTTTGATCTTGAATCATCACTTCCTTCAATAACCTTAGCTTCAAGGCGATTCGATTCTTTTAAAGAAATTTTGGGGTAAAAAACATAAACAATCCAATCATTAAAACTTTTCTTAAAATACCGATTCTTTGAAATGATTGTGAAGTCATTAAATTTGCGGGTTAGGAAGAAATCAAGTTTGGCACTAAAATGGGACATATAATTATGAAGGTATGTAACAATAAACCATGCAACTAACTTTTTATTAGATTCCTTCAATTGTTGACATAAATGTGTTCCAACATTTTCATAAAGGGAAGCGTTTTCATTACCAATATCAGAAAAATCGAAACTGCTTTCTTTATTCAAAGCATTTCCCAAAATTGTGGTGATTTGATATTGAATTTCAACATCCTGAAACATAACAAGTTTACAAATTGAAAGATTAAAAAAATAAAAAGCACAGTTACTCAGCGAAAATTTAGTTAGCATAATCACAGCAAAAATGACTCACCATTTTTTGTTTTTTAATTGAAAATTCAATGCTTTTTGCCATCATTAAACTATAATTTTGATGTGCCATTTCATTACCAAAATTTCGAATTTGGAGACAAACACTTTGGGCAAAAATTAATTGTTTAACCATAATGATAATGCCTCGTTCAAGCTTTGCATAAACTCCAGGGTCATTATCGCTTTGTTGAACCAACCAATTATCTTTTAGCATTGTTTCAATAGTCTAAAAGATTTTTTAGCATTTACGAATAAAATTAGAAGTTTTGGGAATGGCTTACTTTGATAACGGAATTTGGAAGAATATCGGTGCAAGTTAAACGAAGATCAGCTTCCGTTGCATTCGAGGGTTTGGATAAAAATTGTTCCAAATGTAAAACTAATTTTTCTGTTGGAAATTGAACATGCTGAAATCATGCTTGTGTAAAAATCTATGTCATTGCCTTAATAAACTTACAGTTTGAAAATGGTAATTTCGAAGTAAGCTTTTGACGCTTTTAAACGATGCTTTCATTTTATCATTAGTTCGCTTTACAGTATCCGCAATTTGTGATAATTCAGACTGAAAATTCATAATTTTTTAAACCCTTCTCACTAACATGCTTGCTTACCTGAGAACCAAATAAATCAGTGGAGACCGAAATTTCAGTTCGCTTTTCATATGTAACATTCGCCGTTTCTTTGATAGTTTCTTTAACTTTAAAAGCTTCAGTAACAAAAGTTTTTCCAATTTCAAAAAGCGATGATACACCTTCGGTTATAACAGTACTGTAGAAAAGTTTAGAAAATATAACTTCGGCAACGATTCCATTACAAGCAAATGGGAGAAGCATAAAGATAAATAAAGGTAGAATAATTTTCATTTTTATTGCAAGCGCTTACAATGGGAAGAAGTTATGCAAGAAAAATGGTGAAAGAAGTGTAAAATTTGGAGACATTTATATGGACTTCACCGGAAACTAATCTCTCTGTGTTATCAAAAGTTTGCTTCTTCTTCCCCTTTTATTTCTGAGTAAACAAATCGGTCTCTTTTATTATAAAATATTTTTTATGTCAAGTAAATTGTTTTAGTCATGTATTATGTATGTATTAGTCAGCATCACCTTGAAAAAAAGCAAGTTTACACCTTTTTTTTGCAGAAAAAATCTGACTCCTCCATTTACATATAAAAATAATCATTTTATTATAACCGTAATATCAACAACAAGAATTTAAAAAATATATAATACTATCATCACAATTTCGACAATAATATCAACAACAAATACATAGAATCTAAGAAACAACCATTTCCCATTGATTTCTAACAGCGGCAGCTCTTTGTCGAATAATTCTTTTATTTGATAAAGTTGCATTGATTAGAGCTCCAATAACACCAGAATAAGCAGGATAAATAACATCTGATGGAGCTTTCTTACCAAAAAGTTCAAGAGCTTCCAAAACTTTGATTACAGTAGACTAAAAAAATAAGCAAGTGAGCATTAACACAAAAACAAAGAAAATCCTTACCATCTTTGATTTTTGTCTTCTTAAAATTCTTTGCAAGCTTTGTAAATTTCTTTCAATTTCTTCTTTGGGAATTGAAGCTAATGAAGCTTGTTTCAAAAGTTGAATAAAGCTTTCCACAATCACATCAAGTAATGGAGAATCTTCTTCAGCAAACATTTCCAAAGCTTCAGATAAAATTGGTAAAATTTGAAGCAATTCTGATGATAATGGAATAGTCAGCTTTTGTGCGTTAGCTAATATGGGATTTAATAATTCAAGAAAAGCACCTCGATGAAGAGTATCATTTGAAGAAAGTTGAGAAAAGTGTTTTACATAGATAGGAATAAATTGACAAAGAATTCGTTGACGCCATAAAATCGATACGGTATATCTGTTTTTGATAGGATTGAATCCAGGAGAATCAAAATCAAATATTTCTGCCAAGTGAAATGTTGATAATTCAGATGTAGAAATGAAAGCATCGAAAAAGATTTCAAGATTATGAAGAGCTTTGGGTCGATTGAGAAGAAGATTGGCTTTGATTGATATCCATGAAAATGGACTACCAAAATCGTTAACGTTCATGGCGAGAGCAAATGCAATATAATTTTCAACTTCTTTGAGAGATGAATGTGATTTAACAATTTCAAATGCTCTTGCAAGGACTTCAACTTTCTAAAAGTGCACACGATAAGACAGTTTCAAAGAATTTAAACCATTACTTTAGTTTGAAGAACACTCAACGCAGTCACTCGGATAAGATTCTCACGTGGAGCACCTTCAATACTTTCCCATTTTCCAATAAAATTTGTAGCTAATTCATCAACCTTTCTAAAAAATATAGCATTGAAAAACGAATTTGAAGAATGAAACAAACTTTTGATCGAGTCGCAAAACCATTTCTTGAACAAGTTCAGCTTTCATTTTAACTTCATCATTATTTTCGTTTCCATTTATCATTTCAATAATAACAGCAATAACTTCGTTTGAGAATTTTTCAACAACTGACTTATTATCTTTGTTTCTATCAACAGTAGCAATAATGCAATGAGAAAGATCAAAATGAACACCTAAAATTTCTTATTTGGTTATTTGGAATGAAAAGCAAAAACACTAACTTTGTTTTAAAGCTTCAACAATGACAGTTCCAAATTTAGCTGCAGATACTTCATCACAAATTCCTAAAGAAATAAGTTCCAATAAGCTTGAATCCATTTCTCGATTTTCCTTTTCTTTTTCAATCAAAGTTGCAAAGGTTTCAAAGTCTGATTTTGAAAAAGCAACAACAAAATTAGAAATTGCATTTCTAAAAATGATGTCATTAGTATAAACCATCTAAAACAAAAGCTTACCGTAAACTTGCATCAGGCTTTTTCAAATCAGTAATCGATCTCCAGACGAGCTTTTCATTAAGTTCTTTTGTGGGAAGAGGTGAAGCTTCAAACTTTGGCGTTTCAGTAAGGAGTATCTGAACGTAACTATTATTAACATATAGTAAAGCAAAAACATACCTCAGCCATCTTATATTCTACAGGAAATACAACAGATCCAAATAGTTCTTCCGTACGTTTTAAACTTTCAATAAAGCCGGGTAAAGCATCAATCACTATTTGAACACAGCCACAATCTAAAGATAATTTCAACCAGTCAGGAAGAAAATTGATAGCTTCAATGATGATTTCTTGTCGATTTTGAGGTGCATTAACAGTATCAGCTATAAACAAATATAATGTAAGCAAAGAAAATGTTAAAGATAAAAAAGTACCATTCATCAAGTTTCCAAGCCATAGCATAATTTGTGGCAAAATAATTTCAGATGCTGTTTTTGAACCTTGTGCAACAACACTTAAAACAGCTAATGCTTTTCCTGTAAGACCCATCTCTGCTTGAAGTATGAATGGTTCACAATCTAAAATAATGAACATTATAATGGCTAACAGAATAAATACCATACTTTCAGTCATAGTATGAGCAATGCTTTTAGCCGTTTCCAAATCATTTTCAAATGCTTTCAAAATATTTATAATTGCATTTTTAACATCTTCAGGTATTTCATTGGAAGTCTTGTTAGATGGATTCAAGCAAATTCTACGAAAAACTGTAAGAAAATCTTCTAAAAATGGCTTCATTGGAGGTGGTGGAAAGATAGCAGCTGCTTTAGCCTGAAACAATGATTATATAAAAATGAATATTTTTTAACAAAAACTTACGAGAAAACCACATATTTCAATTTTCATATTATCTTCTGTCTCTTCTTCAAGCAATTTAGAGGAGATTAGTTGAAAACAGTAGAAACTGAAAGATTTATGGCTTAATAAGCAACTTTCTAAACCCATAACAAGCATGTCGCGGCTGATCTTTAGTTCTTCAGTCTAAAAAGTAAATAATAAATAGAGGATTCAAAGATGTTGATGAAAGCAAACCGGAGTAAATTCTAATGGATAGTAAACGGCCAAGAGTTCGAAGAAATCTTCACAATAAACGCCTGAAACATGAAAAATATATGAGAGAATATGAAAAACAACATCAACTGCTTACCCAAGTCAAATTCTTTTACAACTTCCAAGAATAATTGAAAAATTTGAAGAAGACATCTTGGATCTCTTTCACCATTCGCTGCTCTCATAAAGCATAACACGAATTCACTTCCAAGAGACTTTAAACCCGCTTTTCTGTGCTTCAAGAAAAAATCTAGGATTTCGAAGAGTAAAGCTCTATCAGGTTGAGTAAAACATTGAACGGTGCTTTCAGAATAAATTGATTGAAAAATAGGAACTTCACAAAGAGCTGGAAGATTTTTTGAATGAATAATCTGAAAAGAATCAAAGTAATAAACATTATTCAAAGAGAAATATAACCAACCAAATGATGAATACCAGTAACAACACAACCATTTCTTAAAGCTGATGCTTCTAATCTTGTTAAAAAGAATTCTAGCAATGATCCGACTGAAAACAAAGATTGTTAACTTTTGCAATGCATTCAGCTTCACATACCTTCAGTTTCATCCAAGCAATCATTAGGAAGTTTTTGTAAAACATAAACAATCTTCGTTAAACCATTTTCTTGTGTATCAACACTTGTAAAATCTTCTCTGAAAATAAAATTATGTATATAGCTTTGAAAGATCATGAAAATTTCAAACCTGAGAGTTTCAATAAATTCAAGAACAGATTTCTTCTTTTCTTTAATCTCTTCAGCCCAATTGGATACCAATTCAGCATCTTCACCATTTAAATCCGCAAAACCCATAATGTTAAGCAAACAAATATTAAA
Source organism: Panagrolaimus kolymaensis (assembly GCA_028622995.1). NCBI lineage: Eukaryota > Metazoa > Nematoda > Chromadorea > Rhabditida > Panagrolaimidae > Panagrolaimus > Panagrolaimus kolymaensis. The sequence goes on from JAJQJQ010000006.1 coordinate 7,922,722, forward strand.
AAAGGGGCAAGAAAGATTTTTATTTTTGAATAATAATCAAACGCTTTTTTTCAAAGCCAAACTTTGATAAAAAAAATTGCCTCTTTCAAAGGCTTCTTGGTTCATGCAACGAAAGCTCCTGATACCATAGGGACGCGGCTCGTTTGGATAAAAAAGTTTTGCTTTTCAATCAACAACCATTTTTTCGTCAAAGTTCCCCTTCAATTTGCGTCTTTTACTAAAAAAAACTTTTGTTTTTTGATTAGAATTCTTCTAAAGTTATTTACTTTACAGATTTTACAACATAATGGGACGCTTCGTTGCTCGAGGAAATGATAGAGGTGGTAAGTGTTTTACATTTTTAATGCCAAATTTGAGTATTTTATTGGTTAACGAGAGAATGGCATACAGATATAATATAAATCATTTATTTGTTACTTAGCAATAATTAAATTTGCTTCACAGCTCTGCTTCTTTTTTCATATAAGCGATATACCAATGTGACTTCACAAACTCTTTCAACAGCCATTATTTTATATGTACCTATAATATGTAAAATTTTAGGTGGTGGCTTCCGAGGTGGATCTCGAGGTGGATCATCTGATCGTGGACGTGGTGGTGGAGGTTTCCGTGGCGGTGACAGAGGTTAGTTTTTGATTCGTTTAAGCTCTCTATTAACTTTTATATATTTTAGGTGGCCGTGGTGGTGGCTTTAGCGACCGCGGAGGACGCGGTGGTGGAGATCGTGGAGGCTTTAGAGGCCGAAGCAGCTTTGGATCTGATCGTGGTGGAAGAGGAACTCCCCGTGGTGGCGGTGGATTCAGCCGTGGAGGTGAGATAAACTTTTTTTTGTATTTTCATTTTACTTTTTTTTTCCAGGTCGTGGTACACCAAGAGGCGGAAGCGGCGGACGAGGAGGTGCTGGTGGCATGAGAGGTGGAAGAACTGTTATCGTTGAACCTCACCGATTTGAAGGTATGAACATATCCATTTTTTGACTTATCATTAAACGATAATATCTTTTAGGAGCTTTTATTGTCAAAGGTAAAGAAGATGCTCTTGCCACTAGAAATCTTGTCGTTGGTGAATCTGTTTATGGTGAAAAGCGAGTTTCCGTCGAAGAAGGTGAAAACAAGATTGAATACCGAGTATGGAATCCTTTCCGATCTAAGCTTGCTGCTGGTATGATGGCTGGTCTTGAAAATATTCATATTAAACCTGGAACTAAAGTACTTTACTTGGGCGCTGCTTCTGGAACTACAGTTTCTCATGTTTCTGATATGGTTGGCCCTGTAAGTTTACTTAGTAGCATACTTTAATTAAACCTTTTTTTTTTCAGGAAGGTCTTGTTTATGCTGTTGAATTCAGTCATCGGTCTGGTCGTGATCTCATCAATGTCGCTAAAAAACGTCCAAATATTATTCCTATTGTTGAAGATGCTCGTCACCCACTCAAATATCGAATGCTTGTTGGTATGGTCGATACTATTTTCTCAGATGTTGCTCAACCAGATCAAGCTCGTATTGTCGCTTATAATGCACAATATTTCCTTAAAAATGGTGGCAGCTGTGTCATTTCAATCAAAGCTAACTGTATTGACTCAACAGCAGCGCCTGAAGTCGTTTTTGCTGGAGAAATTAACAAACTCAAAAGTGAAAAATTCAAAGCTCGTGAACAAGTAACCTTGGAACCTTATGAACGTGATCATGCTATGGTAAGTTACTTTCATGTTTTTCTTGATGCTATTAACGATCATCTCATTTTCAGGTTGTTGCAACTTACCGTGTTAAGAAGGGTGATTAAATCCACCTTTATTGTTTCTTTTTTGTTGATTTTTGAATCTATTTTGCGTCCTCTATCATTTTGTTGAATTTTGTTTATTAACAGAAAATAAAAATATTAATAAAATTGTTTTATTGTTTTCGCTTGATTGATTGTAGTTCAGGAAGGGTTTCGTTTTCATTTCAGTCTATCGACGAGAAGAACAGATATGTAAGCATATGTATGCTACGTTTTCCCTTTCACGCATTTTTGAAGAATATCTTCACCAATACTGGTGGCAGCTGAAGCATTTTAGGACATTATAGTTTATATGTACCACCGCTTTTAAGAAAGTCATTACTAATGTCTTGACTATGAATCCTTTATCTTTTTTTGTTTCCAACTAAAAGCAAATCATATCGCGAAAGCTTATTCATTTTTATTTTCTAACTCAAACCTTCGGTTCTAAATGTTTTCAGACATTTTTCCAGGAAGTAATAACTATCATTAATGTGACTCATCAAATGGTTTCACTCTTCGTTGTTTAGCCGAATCTTGTTTTTTTCACTAATGTTCTTTTATAAACTTGTATTTTCTCATAGAAGAAGATTAATTTTGTGCATAAAATTAGGATTTTATTACTAATTCAACAGAATTTTTATTACTTAATGTTAACTTTTTTGCTTTTAATCTTCGAGTTAATCCCTTCAAAGGATTTCAATAAAATAGCGTGAAAGTGGCATTGAAAATCCGGTTTCTCGCAGTAAAAATTCATCCGAGGATTTTACACGCTTAAACAAAATACACCAAAAGTCTTTATCTCGGTTGATTTTTTTAAATTCTGACTGACAATTTTTGACCGACTTTTTATCCTTTACCTTTTCAACTGCGGTAGAAATAAAGAATAAGGATAAAAATGAAATGTTTTGATAATTTTTTGCCTTTGTATATTTTAATATTATCTTCTCTTTGGATACTTTCTGGTTTCAAATCCATTCCTAAAGAAATATGTATGAAAAAACAAAAAGAAGTTGCATATTATTTAAAGGTAGAGATACCCGGAAATTAACGATTTTTTTCTTCAAGTTTATAGTTTCACTTTCATTTTGTTTTTCAGCCATTATTTTTGAATTCATCAACCATAGATAATGTTGAGATCCTTCAAGAAGCTATTGAATGGCCAGAAAATATTATTGTACCACAAAATATTACTCATCAAAATATTAATTTTGTTTTAGTCGTTCATTCAGCGATACAAAATTTTGATCGAAGAAAAGTTTTGAGACAACAATTTGATAAAATAAAACAAAATTCTTTTAACTTTCGAATTATTTTTGTTGTTGGTCGATCAGAAATTCATGAAGTTCAAAGTGCTTTGGTTAAGGAATCGGAAAGCTTTAATGACATAATCCAAAATTATTCCATTGAAAATTATAAACACCTTTCTATCAAAGTAAGAAGGCCATATTAGTAAAGTCATTAAAATAAATAAACAAACGTGGAAAAAAAGTGTGAAATTTCTCGACTATTTTTTTAGTTGTGTTTTGCTTCAAAAAAAAAATCAAAATCTAATACATTAAAGTCTAATTCTGTCGTCTCTCATTGTGCGTTTACATCAGATAAAAAAAGCTGCGGCGATTCTTTCTTTGTTTTATGTAGCTCCAAAAAATATTTTTCTTTTAGAATTCCAATAAAATCTTTTACTACTGATTTACTTCCTTTTTTTTTACTATAGAATTTCTGCAACTCTTTTTGAAATTTTCAGGCTCATTCATGGATTTCATATTTGGCTCAAAAATGGTCGAAAATTAATTATATCGTAAAAATCGATGATGATGTTTCAATTAATTTTGAAATGTTGCTTCAATTTTTAAATCAACAAAATGATAAAACTAAATCCTTATTTTGTTCACCCATGAAACATATTACTGATCGAAGATTGGATAGTAAATGGTTGGTGACTTTTTACTTTGATAGGAGCTCTAGTTACTGTAAAAAAAAATATTTTAGGTATTTATCTCTCGAAGAATTTCCATATAATAATTTGGGATACTTTTGTGCTGGATTAGCTTATATTATTACATCTGATTTATTGGTTTCAATGAATGAAAATATTAAAACACGAAAATTTGTTTGGGTAAAATTGACTGAAAAATTACTTTTTAAAAATCAAAAGTTAGATTTTAGCTCGATGATTGGTATGTGACCCATGCGTTGTTACACAATATTGATTTTACTTTATACGACGCAGGTAATTCAGTTCCAACTCGAATAGTAAAAAATATTTATTTTTTAAGATGACCTTTATTTGACATCCGAAGATTCATTAACAGCTTTTCGAAAACTTCGCCATGTGATGACTTATCGCCGACCCATTCCAATTTTTATTCATTTGCGTCCAAGAAATTTTCTGTCATTGGAAAAACAAAATGAACTTTGGGCTTATTCTCAACCATGCAAGAATTCATAACGAATCAGCGTCGTCAATCAAATACATAAATCTCATGAATCTCTCAAACATTTTAGCGCTTCGATATTTTCCATGACTATTGAAATTTATTTGCAGATCTCTTTTTCTTTCTCTTGTTTTGAACCCTTATTATTTCCATCATAAACTCGTAATAATAATAAAATGTACTTTTCAAAGTTCCTCTCTCGAATAATCTTCGACACCATTATTATCATGTGCTATTTTTAAAGGTTATCTCAATCGGCTGTTTTGATAAGACATTCACTTTTCTTTTCAACGAAATTTTTTACTTTTGTTTTGCTTGTTTTTTTGTTCTGCCTTTCATTCACAAAAAAAGACCACCGCTATTTTTGTTTTTTTTATTGAATAACTTTTGAAGAAAAAAATGATTTCTTTAAAAGTTTTAATATTTCTTTTGTATTGCTTTGTATTTGTCTTCGCTGAAAGGGAATATTTACAAAAGGATCGAATTCCACATTGGAAAACAGATAATCCAAATCGAGGACCATTTTTTGGTCAACCCGAACAGGTTCATCTTTCATATGGTGGAGATCCAACTCGACAAATTGTAACTTGGATAACTTTTGATGATTCAGTTGATTCCATCGTAGAATATGGAATAGGGAAATTAGATTTAACTGTTCGTGGAAATGCTTCTTTATTTACTGATGGTGGCAGTGCTAAAACTATTCGATTAGTTCATCGAGCAATTTTACCCGAAATTCGAGCTGGTGAACGGTATTGTAAGTTTCTACCAAATTAGTTTTAAATCCTTTGAAATCTTTAGATTATCGAGTTGGTTCACAATTTGGTTGGAGCAATATTTTTACTTTCGTAGGACTCCAAGAACGCCCCGATGGCGGCTATCGTTTTGCAGTATACGGGGATATGGGAAATGTTAATGCTCGATCATTGGGTAAAATACAAAGATTAGCACAAGATGGAGATTTCGATATGATCCTTCATGTTGGGGATTTAGCTTATAATTTGGATACGGTAAAGCAGCCATCGTAAAAGTAAACATAAAAATCGTAGTGTTTTAGAGTAATGGAACATATGGCGATGTATTTAATCGCCAAATAGAGCCAGCTGCAGCATATGTTCCATATATGACAGTTGTTGGAAATCATGAAGAAAAATATAATTTTAGTCATTATGTCAATCGTTACACCATGCCTGATTCAGATCATAATTTGTTTTACAGGTTCAAAAAAAAGCCAATATATGAAAATAAAAATTTTTTTTTACAGCTTTGATATTGGAAAAGCTCATTTTATTGCTTTTTCAACAGAGTTTTATTTTTATACGAATTATGGAACTCAACAAATTAAAAATCAATATGAATGGTTGCTAAAAGATTTAGAGGTTTGTTTCAAAAAAAACTTTTAAGACCGGTAAATTCATTTTGTTGTGAAATGCATTTTTTAGAAAGCAAGCCGAAATCGTAAAAATGTTCCTTGGATTATTACAATGGGCCATCGCCCCATGTATTGTTCAGACTATAATAGTTCTGAATGTAATAGCTATGAATCACCCGTAAGAAATAATTTTGGGTTTTCGTCTTTATAAACGCTTTTAGTTTTAGGTTAGAGTTGGGATGAATGGAACTCATGCATATGCTTTAGAAAAATTATTTTATAAATATGGTGTGGATTTAGAAATTTATGCTCATCAACATAGTTTCGAGCGGTAAGAAATGGATAGAGTATTCACTTTTCTTGAGGAAATTTATCGTTGATTTTAGTTTGTATCCAGTTTATAATCGCACGGTTTACAACGGCACAGATAATGCTTATCACAACCCTCCAGCACCGGTACATGTAATTAGTGGATCAGCAGGATGTCAAGAAGACACAGAAATATTTGTAAAACATCCAAGTCCATGGAGTGCTTTTCGATCATCAAATTACGGGTTTTCGAGAATGCAAATATTCAATAGCACTCATTTGTATTTTGAACAAACAGCTGCAGCAACGGTAATCATGGAAGTCTTAAAGCAATTAATTTAAGTGGAATGTTTTTTAGAATGTCATTGAAGATCGATTTTGGTTAATTAAAGATACCCACAAAGGTTATGATCATCATGATTTAAAGCGACTAAGAAAGTATGGACATCATATTCCTCTCAATTTCAAGCAGCATCATCATAATCATCACCACACTCACCATAAACATACGCATACAGACAATGACGAACAAGCAAATAACTTTGAATACTAAATAAACCAAAAGCATTTGTATAAATTGTAAATAAAATATGTTTCAAGTTTTCGATAAATCCAAATACAAAATATTACAAAAATGACTTTATTCGAGCAAAAAAATGGTATTACAAAGTGAATAAATAATTTTCATTTGATTCAATCATCTTTTGATGGTGGAGTTTCTTTGGGTGAAAGAAGTTTTAATAAAGATTCAAAATCTGGTCGTTGTGCAGGATCTTGTATAAAGCAAAGTTTCATTATGGTTTGAATAAGTTGTGGAGTACCTTCAGGTGCATCAAATGGATCACTTCCCGATGAAATTTTCGTTTTAGCTTCAGCATTCGTTAAACCAGGAAATGGATCACTCTTACAATAGGCAAAGATTTCCCATATCTGAAACAAGTAAAATTCATCAAAGAAAAAGTTGATACAAAAAAATTACCATAACACCAAAAGCCCACACATCGGATTTCTAAAACACATAATCAGTTGAAAAAGGAAATAAGAAAGTAAAAACATACGGTAGAAAATTCTCCCTTTTTCAATATTTCAGGTGATAACCATCGAACAGGCACTGACTTTAGCTTCTTATCAAGTTTAAGAACATCTGTATTTGCAACAGATAGACCAAAATCACTGATTTTGACTTCATCGTTTTTTCCAAGTAAGCAATTACGAGCAGCGATATCTGTAAAAATTTGTTTGTAGATAATAGTCATATCAACGAATACGAAATGGTGGTAAAAATAACATTAATGCAAAGCTATTAACGTTATCCAAAAAACATACCTCTATGAATGACTTTTCTTAAGCTTAAATAACACATTCCACGACATGCATCAATACAGAAATCCGTAAGTTTATCTTTTCCAAGTTCTTGATGATTCTTTAAATATGAATGGATACTTCCACCAGGACAAAGTTCAAGGATAATCATCATTGGTGTTTCATTTGGAGCCACTCCGATAATTTGTACAAGATTTGGATGGTTGAATTTTCTCATCAAACGAGCTTCCTAAATATTAGTTTTGGTTAATCAAAAAGAAAACTATATCAATCAACGTTTACAGTAATAATAATATTGCAAAAAACGAACCTTGACAAAATCATAACGTTCTTTCTTATGCATCGATCCTTTGAATTTTTTAATAGCAACATTAATGCCTTCGCCTAAAAATTTATCACATAAATTGAGCTTGAAAAATGAATGAAAGTCGTTAATTACCATGAGCCTTTTTCAAAACTCCGATATGTACATCACCAAAGGCGCCACTACCAAGCTTTTTTCCAATTTCGATGTGTTCCTAAAAAGATCATCAATAGCTTTAAAAATCAAAATAAAATAAAGCACTAACATGTAAAATGTAATATTCAGGTCGTGGTACTGCTGCAATAAGAAGAGTTCCATCCTTTTGCACTGGTAGTTTTTTCTCCACGATATGTTCAATGAGTTCTATGATAGTTTTCATTTTTACATCTCTAATTGCCCATAATCCATCATGATGACTGAGAAGGATATGACGAACTCGATTATTGTTGTAGACTGAAACAGCATAGCGACCTTCGTTTTCAACTTCGGTGCGACGAACTAAAACTTTCATTTTTTAGACCATAAAATAAACAACCAAAGAAATCATACCTAAAAAATCGCCATCCTTTTTGAGTAAATCTTCTATCTCGTCTCTTGGCATCATTCCATGGTACCATTGATGATGGGTGAGAGTTCTTGAAATTTCTTTACCTGATGATTCTGGTTGAGCTTGTTGCTCTTTCTTTGATTCCTGTGCGACTTGTTTCGTTGAAGCTGCTGGATTTACTTGAGATGGTGTTGTTCTAAAAAAAATATATGATTAATAAATCGACAATAAAAACATACTGTTTAATTGTTTTAAAACCACCTTCACGACTTGCAATGCAGGCACCTGTCTTTTTCTTTTTAAAAACTTCACGACTTTTATTGGATGCACCTGATTTCTTTCTAAAAAATCAACGAGACATTATTTAGTAAAAAGTTATTTAAAAACAAACTTACGGCATTTTGATGATAGACAATGTTGACGAATGACGTTATAAACAGTGAAAGGTTGAATGAAGAAAAATAAAAACGTTGAAACATTTTATTAGAAATGAAAATAAAATTTGAATAAACTTTATTCCTAAACACTTTGTAACTTTAAAAAAGATTTAAGCGCCAAAAAATGAGAACTTTTGGAAAGAATGAAGCATCTACTAACCATGAGCGATGATGCCTTCGGCATCGTGCGCCAAATAAAACCCGTATGTCGGAACTTTCGCTCTTATAGCTTTTTCTAAAGTTATATTTTCAAAATTTGGAGGTGTTTGAGTGCATTTTTTATTCTATAAAACTCATTTTTTGAGAAAATCGAGTTTTTCTGTAAAATCATGGAACAGCAAAAAAAATTTTTTTCTCGATTTCTGGGCTGATAATTCAAACCCGTCGGCTTTTAACTTGCGAGAATCTGAAAGCTGTTTGAATTCATTTTCATTAATTATTTCTAACTTTTTAGATTTCCTTCAACCAATCTTTATCTAATATGGCGGATTCAAATATGAATGATACCAAATCAATGGACGCAACAAGAAAAGATTTGAAGCGAAAACTTCTTCATGATGAATCCTTGGATCTCGTTGCTGTATCTAATATGGATGGTACTTATGAACCAACAACAAAGAATCCTAAGCTTTCTCAAGAACAAACCTTTGATTTCGCAGATCTTCCATGGGTTCTTCAAAAACGTTTTGCTGAAATTTGTGATCCAGAAACCTTGAAGACGTTCGCACGAATCAATGCTGACACCTCTAATCTTGTTAAACGCTGTCACACAATTGAAGATGTTGAAATCACAATTAATGATTCAGGTGAATTAAATTACAAATTTACTGCTGCTTGCTACTGTAAAGAAGATGAATATTGCAAAGGAATCAATGCTGACGATCTTTCATCCTTCAATGGTAAATTTCAAGTTATGAATTCAATCGCAATCAAAGCTTCTAAGGAACAAAAAATTGATGATCTTTTGCTTCAACGTTTACCATTTAAACTCAATTCAAGCAAACATCTCACGTTAATTGCAAAATCTATGGATCTTTTAACTTTGAAGCGATCAATGAATCCTGAATTGAAAAGTTTTGATTTCGTTGGTGGTATTGAATCGAATTGTTCTTTGGAAGGCTTTGTTAATTTTATCAAATATTTATCAAGAATTGACAAACTTTTGTAAGCGTTTTTTTGTTGTTGTATGGTTTTCTAACGGGTTATTTCTTTTGCAGCTTTGTTTTGAACAAATCCAGAAGCTCTTTATCCTTCGACTTTGATGCTTTAATTCAACAAGGCGCTATTCTTCATTTTCAACAAGTTGACACTCGCTTATTTGGTTTACATGTGGTTCAAATTCAAAATCCTGTCATTGATGATTTTTACCTTTTCTTCACCAAAGGTTTTTAAGCTGTAATGTTCATATTTTTTCATGTTTTTATTCTGTTTAATAAACTTTTTTTTAACTTTTAATTCATTGTCTTTCTTACATTAAATTTTTTGAAGTTTTTCGAAAGGATTTTAGTAAATTTGAATAACTTATTTTTTTGAAACTGAACAGTTCATTTTTTTACTTTGAATTTTCTCATCGATTGCAACGCAACAATTGTTATTTTCTCCACAAAAAATGCCTGTCGCAGCTGCTGCAACTCCCACCATGTCTGAAGCATCAACATCATCAAAACTTAATAATCAACCATCTCAATCTCCAACTCAATTAAAGGTTGTTTCAATGAAACGAATCATGCGAGAAATAGAACATTTCAAAACTGAACCACCATATTATCTTGCTGATTTTCAAGTTGATTCAAGTGATTTAAAAAAGTGGATTGTACTTATTAAACCTGTAAGTTTCTTTACTTTTTCGTTTTACTTTTACCTCTTATTTATTTTCAGCGATATGATCCATATAAACATGGTATATTTAAACTTAAAATCGATCTTCATCATGAATATCCATTCAAGCCACCACGAATTCAATTTCTTACACGTATTTATCATCCAAATGTTGATGCAACTGGTCGGTTTTGTCTTTCTATTCTTCAAATGGATAATTGGAAAGCTGGTACTACTGTTGCTACAGGTTTGTCTTTTAATTTTAACAAAGCCTTAATTTGGAGCTAATACCTAGCGGGTCTTTTCTTTTATTTTTCTATTACCTTCATCTTTTTTTCAGCATTGGATTCATTATTAAATTTACTTGAAAAGCCCGAACCTGAACGATCTCTTCGTGGTGAAATTGGTGATCAATATGTGCATCAAAGAAATATGTTTATGAAAGTTGCTTCAATGAAATCAAAGAAAGATGGTAGTGAACTAACTAACTAAATAAATCTTTCTTTATTTGTATGTATGTAATTTAGCTAGCCTTAATAATTATGTATGTTTTTTTTGTATAAAAATTAGTTTATTTATTTGAAAGCCTTTCAAATGAGCCTTTTTTGGGAATGTAAGCATGAAAAAGATTCAAGATCTTCGAAAAAAGCGTTTGAAACAAAAAAAACATACCACTACGCTGGCCAAATGTTTCACATCCGCCAAGCTTGTCAAACTTCCACGAATTGCAGTCTTCATAGTCTTTCCTCGTTTTACCTCTTTTTAGCTTTTTTTTATTTGAACGCTTTTGATTATCTAAATTTTACTTTTTTATACCTCCTAAAAGACTGGTTATTATTTCCTTGAACATCCTTTCCATCCTAAACGTGTCCATTTTATCTTTAACGCATTTTATTCCTCAGTACTTTTACATCCTAAATATTGCATCATTCTTTTATTAATACTCAATTCCTCTTTCATTTTCAGTTATAACGCAACATGGTGTTAGATATCGACTTGTTTCGTGAAGAAAAGCCTAATGGTAATCCTGAATTAATAAGAAAATCTCAAAATGACCGATACGCTGATGTTACTCTTGTTGACAAAGTCATTGAATTGGATAAAGCTTGGATCAAAGGTTTGTTTTGAACGAATGAATGTTTCACTAAACTTGACATTTTCAGAACGGTTTGATAATGACAATTGGAATCGTATAAGAAATCTTTGCAACAAAATCATTGGTGAAAAGAAAAAGGTTTGAACGAAAAACTCCACTTTGTATTTTCATCAAAAAATGTTTTAGAAAAAAGAACCCGATGGCACCAATACTACAGTTCCTGATGATTTGGTAGAAAAATTAGATAAACTTCAAACTGATGACTTAACTGTTTGTTTTTAACTTAGCTTTTCTCATTGAAATATTTATTTTCAGCCTCTTCAAATAGCTCAAATTCTTGCAGCTCGTCAAACCATTGAAGCTAATATCGAAAAATGCAAAGCTCGTGTTCAAGAACTTGAAAATGAACGAAATTCAAAGATTGCACTTATTGGTAATCTCATTCATGAATCGGTTCCTATCAGTAATAATGAAGATAATAATCGCGTTGAACGAACATTTGGTGATATTCAAAGCCGAAAGAAGTATTCTCATGTTGATTTGGTTGTTATGATCGATGGATTTGATGGAGAACGTGGAACATCAGTTGCTGGAGGAAGAGGATATTTTCTCAAAGGTGCTTTAGTTTTCCTCGAACAGGCTTGTATTCAACTTGCTTTAAGAATTTTATTGAAGAAAGACTTTACTCCTTTATATACTCCATTCTTTATGCGAAAAGATGTTATGCAAGAAGTTGCTCAACTTAATCAATTCGATGATGAGCTTTACAAAGTAGGTTAATTATTTTACTTACTATAGCTATATAAGTGTTTTTTTAGGTTAGTGGCAAGTCATCTGAAATCGCTGGTGATGAAGCTGTTGATGAAAAATATCTTATTGCAACATCTGAACAACCCATTGCTGCTTATCATCGTAATGAATGGATGAATCCTGCTGAATTACCTTTGAAATACGCTGGGGTTTCAACTTGTTTCCGTCAAGAGGTTGGCTCACATGGTCGTGATACTCGGGGCATTTTCCGAGTTCATCAATTTGAAAAAGTTGAACAATTTGTCATTTGCTCACCATTGGAAAATGAATCATGGAAACATTTTGACGAGGTAACTAATCATTTCACTTTATTACTCCTTTATTAATGCCTATATTTTTTAGATGATTGGAAATGCTGAAGAATATTGTCAAGCTCTTGGTCTTCCATATCATGTTGTTGCAATCGTTTCTGGTGAACTTAATAATGCTGCTGCAAAGAAACTTGATTTAGAAGCATGGTTTCCAGCTAGTGGAGCTTTTCGTGAATTGGTTTCATGCTCAAATTGTTTAGATTATCAAGCTCGACGCCTCAAAGTTCGTTATGGTCTAACAAAGAAAGAAAATGAAGATGTTAGTTTTTTTCTTGGATGCTTGACATTAATGAGAGTATGTTTAGGTTCCATTCGTTCATATGTTAAATGCAACAATGTGTGCAACAACTCGTGTACTTTGCGCTATTCTTGAGAATAATCAAGTTGAAGATGGTATTATTGTTCCTGAAGCTCTTCGAGAATTTATGCCTGAGAAATATCGTGAAAAGATTCCTTTTGTCAAACCTGCACCCATTGATGAAATAGAAAACAAGAAAAAGAAGGGCAAGAAATGAATTAATTTATTATAATGTTTTTACTGTATTTTTTGCTTTGTTTTGTTGCTTTTTCTCTTTTAAGTTTCTCATAAGCAATTTTTGTTTGATTATTTCATTTCTAATAAAAACTGATCATTTGAATGTTTGTCACTGAATTTTTTGGCAATTTTTATAAACTGTGTTTTGTTGCTTCAAAGCTTTCAACTTTCCAAAAAATGGATAAGAAAGTCTTTTTTACCCATAACTTTTTTATTTATTTTTTTGTTTCGCAGTTTTTATGTGAAAATTGAGTTGACCGAAATTTAAAGTTTTGCATTTTTTTTAATTCCACGGGGAAACATGCGTGTTCGAAACAAAAAAATAAAGATTTGGCTAAAGCTTGCTTGGAAAAGCTTGGAAATAGGGCGTCAATATAGAATTGGGAAAAGAACGAATAAAACTTAAGAGTTTTTAGAAAAAACCATAGCTGAATATGTCATCGAATGAAAACGTTGACAACATTTTTCTTTTTTACTTTTTGGAATTCACAAAAAGGAGGCTTTTGAAAGGAGTTGAGAGATGGATTATTTTGGTTATCGATATTTGGAATTTATGGCTTCGAAAATTTGAATTTTTAGTTGTTTTGCTTTTTAATTTATTTCATGAAGAGTGTGTGATATAATACTTTAATTACTTTAGTCATTATTAGACTGTCTTTCAAAATTTGTAAAAGGCTTTAATTAAGGAAAGTTTTAAATTCAACAGATTTGCAAAGTTAATCAGTATATATCCGATGTTATCCAAAAGGATACGGTAGAAATTTAAACCAACTAAAAATTTTAAGCGACCTTTTATATTTCTTGTTACTATGCTAAACTGCTATGGTATTCGGCTTCCATTTGACACATTTTAGGATTTTCTTACAATTTTTCTGTTGCTTACTTCTTTAAATGTATTTTTGCCGCTTATTTTTTTCTCCATTAACCTTTTTTATTTTTTGCAATAAATTTAACTTATCTTTTTCTTTGTATCTTTTTGACCTTTGACCATTCTTTTCTTTTCTCATGGTTTGATGCATCATCGTTCAAAAAGATGTAACTTATCCATCCATTGAGGTTTTCCATGAATTTTTTTTCATTTTTCAGTTTGATAATTTGCTGTTGAAAAGACAAAATACTTGACAGGCGAGCGAGAGAAGATAAAAGAAATGACAAAAAGTAAAGAGAAAAAAAAAGAGTGGCAAATTTTTTAGTATTCTTCACCCATCCTTCCATAAAAGTTACATAGTTAGTTTATTTGCCGTTTTTGTTGTGTTTGCTGCTGGTTCTTAATTACATAAACAACAAATTGAAAAAGACAACATGTGCACTTAAATTTTCTCTTCTCTTCTTTTTTTCTCGAAAACTTAAATTTTTTTGGAAATTAACAACAACAAAAAATACTTGACTATTGAACTTATTTTTTTGAGAGACACTCTTCTGACTTTATTCTTTTGGGTTGAAGCCAGCCTAGAAGAAAATCTAAAAAAAGGATTCTATGGAGAATGGATGCCTTATAAAGTGTGTTGATAGAAAGTTGATGTTGTTGTTGTATTTTGTGAAGAGATGATAGATTAAAGTTTCAAGATGACTAATTAGAGGAGAGAAATATCTTCTTTTTTCTTCTTCTAGGAGATGGCTAATTTTAGAAGTTTCAGAAACCCTTTTTTAGTTGAAAAGTTTTTTTTTGTTTTTGAGAAGGTCCAAAGAATAGTTTCGATAGTAAAAACTTTATATTCCACAAAAACATTTTAAACAACAAAAAATTTTTGCATAATTTTTAAAGAATTTTTATTAATCAATTAGTTTGTTTGTTATTTTTTATCACAAGTTTTACATTTCTGTGTCGTCATTTTTTTAATAGCTCATCGCCTCTTTCTTTCTTTTTTTTATTACCGACTTTTTTATTTTTATTTTTGAAAATTGCAATTTCAATGTTGCAAAAAGTTTTTTTTACAACTTTGAAATTAGAATAGCGCCCATCCAACAACATACGAGTGAACTAAAGAGAAAGAGATAGAAGAGCGTCGTGTCTAGTCATAAATTTTATTTTCCAACTATATTTTTTTTTGAAACAATTAATTTTTTTTCTTCTTCATGCCTTCTAATAAAGTATGCTATACACGAATTTTGACTCTGAGACCAAGGTTGGATTAGACTTTTAATTCTTTTTTGTTTGTTTATTTTTCAGTAAACATAAACATGCCTTTTTGTGAAAGCGAATTATGCTAATTTCTATTTCTATTTTGTTTTTATATTGCTGCTAAAACTATTCCAAGTTTTTAGCGAATTTACTTATCACAGCGGAAACTAAAATAATTTTTTGTGGTTTTATCTGTGAGACTTCAAGCGATAGAGTTCTGAACCTAGAATGTATTAATATTTTATAAAGTCCATGAATTTCTTGGTAAAAATATTTAAAAAACTTTTTTTACCAATATATATTGTCTCCCGACCTTCTTTTTTTCCCTCCATCTCTATCTTATTGTCGGAAAAGCACTTTTGACATTTTTCATAAATGACGTTTCCATCAAAGAACCACTTTTTTTCTTTATTCTTCGTCATTTGCAATAACTTTTATTCCAAATTACTTGAGTATATTTTTTTATTGTTTCATTTTTAAAAAGTAAGGTTTTTTTGCATGTTTGAAAAATTAATAAAAAAATATTGTTTGATTATTTCCAAGACTTTTCATTGCATCAAAGAAGAATAAGAAGTGTAGCATCTTCGAAAAAGTTCATTTCAATGAACTTCTTTTTTCTTTTATTTTGTTTGCTATGTATGCTGTTTTGATTGTAATTAAAAATAAATAATAATAATAAATAAACACGCGTAGGAGATTCAAAGTGGTTTTGAAGCATTTTTTTCTAGCTTTATTAAAGTTTGATGCATGTAGTAAAAAAATTTTTTGGAATAACATCTCTCTATGGTTTTAGTTTTTTTTTCCAGTTTCCCCTGATTCTTGACTTTTTAAGTTTCTTAGTTTTTTTAAAATTGATTTTACTATGTACTTTGATGCTTCTCTTTTTTTCAGATGCATCAAAGTCAAAAAAATATATAAAACAAAATAAAACTTTTGTTTTTTTTTACCAAAAATAAAAAACTAACCCAACCAAATTTTTTAACTTTATTTTTTTGTCTTTACCAATATAAAGAAAAAATATACTAATCATATTTGTATCGGTTTGGTGGATGGCTTGCTGACTGACAACTGCCTGCCGCCCATCATCATCTTTTTATTTTTATTTTGTTTTCATCACAAATAAAATAAAAACAAAGTTTTTACTTTGCTGCTGCCGCTGCTAACATTTGGCTGGTAGAATATTTTTTATCCTTCAAATTTTTTAATCATAAATTTTTTTTTGTTCGTTAACGATTTTAATGAATTTTTATTACCCCTTTTTTGATACCCTTCAGTTGCTACAATGCCATCTTTATGTATCACGAAAAATTATGGAACAAATTTTTTTTCGCCGTAATTTTAATTCTCTTTCATCAATGGTTTTTATTCAAAAAAAAGTGTAATAAGGTTATTAAAATTTGTAAGTAGTTTAAAAATAATTTATGGGAAATATATAAATTAAGGGTTTAGAAAAAAAAGAAGTATGTGTGATTTTGTTTTTTAGTCTAAACGTTTTTTATGAGCTCTTTATTACTTTTTATTTTTTTAAAGTCAAAAACCCAAGAAATAAAAAAAAAGAAGAAAGAAAATGAATGGGTAAACCCTTGGACTTGTAACAAAAAAAAAATAAAGTTTATAAAAAAATATAATATATTGCGTGTTTTTTTTATATTTTTTTTGATGGAGTACTTTTTTTTTATAAATTGAAATGTATTACCAAGTCTTAGCCTATCTGTCTCTCTCCATTCATGGAAAAGAAAAAGCGCGTCGATGACTCCTTTGATAAATAAATTTGTTTTGTTAGGTCAAAAGAAAAGGTTATGAATGAATGAAGAAATATGAATAAGTTAATTTAATTTTGTAATAGTCGGGGCATATTTTTTTTAAATGGAGGTATAACAACTTTAACTTCTTTTTTTAAATAAAAAAATGTTTACGTGTTTTTATTTAAATTAAATTATGAGAGTAATAAAAAAGTTTGAAAAGCGTTTAAAAGTGATTTTTTATATGGTCGAGATTCCTGGCATGAAAACTTTAATAGAAGTGTATTCTTCGGCTAAATTATTTTAGAATTCTTAGACAAGTTTTAATATTATTTTTTTACTAATAATCTTTACGTGTCCCTTTTCTTCTGAAACTCATCGAAACTTTAAATTTTTTTTCTAAACCATTGATTTGCTTATTTATTTATTACGATGTCTATTTCTTTCGCCCATAATAAGTAGCAGGCCTCCATTTCCGAAATATAAAAAAATCTTTTGACCCTGTCTTTATTTTCTTTTCCACGAATATATATATATTTTTTAAACCTTTCAAAGCTATCTTTTACTTTTTCATTCTTCTTTTCTCTTTTGCTTCTCTCGTTGACTTCCGGCATTTCTTTATGCTTTTCAAAATAAAAAATGGTGGGCCACGGCACCGATTACACTTCACAATTTTTTTGTTTTGTTTGAAGGGTTTTTTGGCATCATCCTTTTTTCTTTTCTTTAAATGTCCTTTTGCTTTGTTATTATATTTATATTTTTGTTTCTCCTTTAAAAAAATTTAAGTCCCTCTTTTAATATACAATACCTATAATTTTTATAAATATTTTCTTCTTTATGTGTGTTTGAAAATTGTCAGATTTCTTGAATAAAATAAAAAATTGATGATGATGTTGAAGAGAAAAAGTGTGAATGAAATTTTTTTAACAATGGAGCTTGTTATTATATGCTTTTTTTAAAGCGTGAATAGCTAAATTTAGAAAACACTTAAAAATTGAAAAATGAAAAGAAAAAATGAGTGGGTTTTAAAAATCAAAGGTACTGTAAATTTTTTGTGATAAATTTAATTAAATTAGCTTAATGAGTTTTCAGCGCATAGAGAATAAATATTTTTTTGTAAAATGAATAAAGTAAAATTTGTTTCTGACTCAAATTAAAAAATCAAACCTTTTCCACTTTTTATTTAATTAAATACTTTACTTTTTTTAATATCATAGTGTCTCCCAGTTTGCTACATTCATTAATATTAAAAAAAAAAAAACGCGAGCTTTTGAAAAACAGTGATCGCTTTTTTAGAATAAGCAACAAAAAATAGGAAAGTAGGGGCTTTTGAAAAATGACTTAGTGGATCTAAAAAAAGACTTTTTATTATATAACAACAATGTGAAGAAAAGGGAAAAAGATATATTTGATTGAGAAAAAAAAGAAGAAAGATGAAATACTTTGTCTTTGATTGATTTTGTTTAGCGCATTTGTTGTTGCTGCTTTTGCTGACAATCATCACTTTGGAAGAAGCAATCATTCGTTCTTCCATCAATGAAACAAAAGAAAAGTGAAAAGAAAAAGCAAAATCACATTTTTTCTTTGACCAACACATTTTGCGTTGAAATTTAAAGGACCTTTTTTTGGTATTTATTGAGTTTTTTTGGCGCTGATAAAAAAAAGCATGGGTATATTTTATTTTTAACTTTTAGAGTTCGACCTTAACTTTTTTAACAACTAAAATACTGGTGAGTTATTTGAAACTCGTGAAAAGAAAATTTGATCTCTGTCTCTTTTCCAATGTCCAAAATGTTTTAGATCTCACGGACAAGAAGTTTCTGAATTTTCCCCTAAAGTACTAATATTTTTTTAATATTTAAAAAACAAAGCTATTATTCGTTTTTTTTCCCTCAAATGTTTCTACGTTTTTGCACTTTTTCTTAGAAACACAAAAAAATGAAACAATCAGAACAAGAAGTTAGAAAAAAGAAATTGTTTCGTGTTTTTTGTTTTGTTTTAAGTCTCATTTATATGTGTCGCTACAGGAGGGCAACAAAATAGCAAGAAATTCATAGTTTTTTTTTCACATGTTTTTTAAAAAAAATAATAATATGTATTAGACAAGAAAAAAAAACTAAAGAGGAACTTTTGAGTCATTTTTTTATATTTCGATTTTTTGTTTGTTTGAAAAATTGACTGACTCTCCCCGAATTGTTTTTATCAAAACTCTCACCATCGCCATCGCCATCATCGACGTTCTTCTCACACCTCTCTCTTCCGTGGTTTTTCGGTCATCATCTTCATCAACCTCATTTCAATTGCTCTTGCTTCTTTGTTCTTTCTTGCTTCCCTTTTTTTTTTGCCGTGCAAAACTTTATTTTTTTTTTGTTTCTTGCTCTGCACTTTCTTAACTATTTTTTTGCTCCTTGCAAAAAAGAAATAAATATAATAAAGTTAAATGTGTTGCAAAAATTCCTTTCCTCTTTTTCTGCGTTTTCTGAACGAACATCTTACTACGAATTTTTTTTCATCCTAATACGAAAAAAAAGGGTAGAAACTTCATTAATTTTTTGTAAAGTTCAAGTTTAAGATCGATCTTCTCTTTGTCATTTTTATAAGTTGAGTTTGTTTTTAAACCATTTTAAAGAAGTATTTTTTCCTCATTCCTGTCTTCATACTTAAAAACTTTAACAATGAGTTTAAAAAAATGTGACGTAAAATTTTAAAAAAAATAATAAACATTTTCTTCTTTTTTGAATTGTTTTTTTAGGTTTTTCTCAAACCCATCGATGACTGACTTTTCTTTTGTTCTACGATCTTTTGTATTTTTCAGAATTTTGTACTATAAACTTAATTTTATTTGTGAATAACAAATTTTATCTAAGGATTTTGAACAATACAATATTCTTTAAGATAAAATGTGTGATTCCATTTTTATTATAAGCGATGCATATTTTTCTTATTATGTTTTTTGTTGCTTTTGAAGCACTGTAATGAAGGAATAAAATTAAAGTTGTTAATTGTGAAAGTTTCAAACTTTATTGAGAGATCCAGAATTTCCTTCTTTTAAATTTTTAAAATCATTTACTATTGATTTTTACGTTCTAAAAATAAAACTAAATTATCATATATTTTTTTAAGCCTCGTTGTACTTTAAAATTTTTTTCAAGTTACTCCCGAAAAAATAGTAACTGATTTAATCTTAACAAAAATGACTTTTCCATACTTTTTGATTATCGCATACTTTATTTTATTTTATATTTTTTTGCAAAATTCTAAGAACTTTAATTTCTTATTCTTCGTTTTCGTTGTCGTCGATGTCGATGATGACGGCTTCATTATTCTTTTCAACTTTCTTAAAATTCGAAAACGGATTATTCATTCCATACAAAATCAAATAATTTTTTCGTGAATATTATTCAAAAAATTTTTTCACTTCATAATAACAATGCTGCCGCTTCTTTTGAGCTTTGACCCTCTCGCGCTGTTAGATATGTATTTTTTTAAACAAAAAATTGAAACATTTTTTTTTCATTATCTTAGAAGATTTTTTTCTTTTTTTCATCACGCGGAATTTAAAATTTTTTTTGCCATCGTAGTTTTTGCCTTTTTTTGTGTTTTTATTTATATGAATCCTAAAAAATGCTGTCGTAGACTCAAATTTTGCAATCCTTCAAGCTTGCAATGGATGGGACATCTTCTCGATGACACATGTGGCTGCGCATTAAAGCTTATCCTTTATATTTTTTTTATTTTTTCGCGCCCTTTTATTTTTATTTTTTATATATCCATTTGTTTCGGTTTCGTTCATGGAAGCAATAAAAAATGGAAATTTTTCACCATCTTTTTTTTCTTCCTTGCTTTGCCTCGATTCACTAACAAATTCAATTTCCATTTGACGGGTTTTTTCATGGATGTGTGACTCGACTCCTCTCTTTTCTGCCAAAGCCAAAAAAAATAACAACAAAATAAAATTTTGGAGGTTGAAAAGCGTGTAAATGAGTAAGAGATAAAACAAAAAGTATCGGAAATATATCTTTTTTTTGTAATTGGATAAAACTTTTTTTTGGCATTTACGCAAAGAAGCGGATATGAGGAATTTTTGATGGAGGTTGGTTGCAAATAGGGATGGATAGTTTCCGAAACTTTTGAATTATGGTGTCTAGACTTAAAAATTATCTTATATCAAACTTGAGCTTAAACATATTTCATGCTTTACAATAGCTGCATTATTTATTTTCAAAATTCATTATAATTTTTTAAAAATTTGAATACCAAACGGCTATCTTATTCGTGCTTTTTATTTTTTCTTTCCTAAAAAAAGAAAACTCAAACATTGTTTCAAAGATATGCTTTTTTTACTTTAATTTTTTCCGTCACAGGAATTAACTTTTTTAGAAGTTAAAAAAATGCTAATGCTTATGTCGTTTTTATGTCTTGTTTTTAAATATAATATTTTTTGGGGTTAAAAACTTTCTCCTTTATTTTTTTTTTGTTTCTTGGATAAATTTTTTGTTTTGAGAATGAGAGTTGCCTAAAAAAAGATGAATGGTTTGAGTGTGTCAATGACATAAGCATAGCAGAAAAAAATAAATAAAATAAAGCAAGCAAGCAAAAAAGAAAGTTAAGTAGTATAAAGTGGTTGAGGCTTTCCTCTCAAATTTGAGTCGTTCCCGTTTCACGGATTTTTTGAACCGTGACTCTTCATTTTTATTTTTCGATGTTTTTTTGATGCCTCTTAAAAAACTGTGAAATTCTTGGAATATTTTATTTTTTTTGATTTGATGAAAATATCTTCTTTTTTTTGGGCAATTTTTTTTTTATCTAAAAAGTCCTTTGAAAAAATATCTATGTTTTTTTTGAGGGTTAATATTTCTAAACTTACGCTATTGTTAGTTAGTTAGTTCGTTAATCCTGTATTGTGGTCATCCATCCTTGTCTCTCCTTTTTTTTCTTTTTAGTTTAATCTCTCTTTTATTATTTTAAGAATAAACATTAGCTTTAGAGGCTATTTTTAAGCTATTTCTTGTGTTCTTTGAGTTGACCTACTTTTACGCAAATCTCATTGAACATTTAGATCTTATGACCTTATTCAAAGTTTGTTTTACCTGGAATTTTAGAGTTTTCTTTAGTAATCCTTTTTTTTCATTGTTAAAACAATATGGATAGAGAATTCCACATGATAAATAAATACAAAGGCTCGCTTTCAGTTTTAATAATCTTGTTTGATTCCTTGCAAAGAAAAATTTTTCAGTAATTTTAATTTTGCAAAGTTGACTCATCACATTTTGCTTTTCACACTCTTGTTTAAAAAAATGAAAACTGCAAAATTTTTGGTTTTGAAATTTGGAACACGCTCACTTATCTTTCTTTTGTACCTCTCTTTACCTCAAACTTCAAGTGCCTATTTTGATGCAACTATTTTTTTTATTGATTTTTCTTTGCAGCAAAGTTTCAAAATTTTGTTTTGCTATAAATCAAGCTTACTTTTAATAAACTTTTCGCTGTAAAAAATAGTATTCTAAATTCGGTATTTTGATTCGTGGTTTTTGATACCATTTTTTTGAACTCTGTTTAAACTTTGGATTTTTATTGAGTAATCGGTGGTTGATTTGTTAGAGAAATTATTTCTTTTTTATATAAAAGCTTGAAAGTTGTTTGTTTATAAACATCAAAAACAAAAATTATGCCATGTGTATTTTTTTAAATTTAAAATATTGAATGAATAAAATATTCTTCTAAAAAACTAATTTTTTCAAAATAATAATTAAAAAATAAATAAAGTGATAAATCATTGTGTCAAAAAGTCTGTCATATTTTATAATTCATATTCTTTCTGACTTGTTGTTAGTTAAAATGGCCTTTAAATAAACTTAATTTATATGAAGTAGTTTCATGTCAAATGAATTATGGCCATTATCAACAACCATTTTTCTTTTTAATATTTTTGGCGGTCGTATTTTTTTCGATTTTAATTCCATGGTTGGGATTATTTTTAAGATTAGCCTTATATGAATTTTTTAGTTCCACATGGAATTCATAGCCTACAAACAAAGTATTTTATTATACAAAAAACATCATATCAAGTTAAGCATGCAAAAAAAACATACCCTACATTATTATTCCATCTTTCAAAACACACACCCATTTCAAGAAATTTGTTACAGATTTTATAGTAACTTTTCATATCCAGACACACATATTTTTTTAAAATTCACCATCATTCATAACGCCATATCACGTTTTTTCAAATATTTCTTTTTGACTTTTCTCCCCTGTTTTATTTGCCTCAATGCTTTTTGACCTTCTTTTCATATATCCTTTATGGGCGACGATGGCCGTACAAAAAACGAGCATGGAAAAAAATATTACTGTAAGGTTCAATGATTTTGCAAAGATCGTCTTCATTTTTATCTTTTTCAATAATTTATCCCTCTCACTTTTTTTTGTTGCCATAACTCAAAACTTCCGGTTTATTGACGACGATTAACGAACGATAGATAATAATATGTTGATGCAAAAAAGGCAAAAAAGAGGAAGGCATGACTTTTAATGTATTTTTTATTTATTTAAATAATAAATTTAAACGAAAAAAAAGTTTATCTTTCTTTGTATCTTCGCGTTTTTCTTCGAAATAAATAAAAAATAAAAATGTTTTACTATTCTGTCTGCGTATCTTTTCGCTATGCTATAGCTTCTGCCACCTATGTATTTTATGAGTTTTTTTCCTCTCTTTTTTTTCATTTCATTTCATTTTTATGTTTTTTTCTTTTTTTGATATATACGTTTATATAAATGCTTAACCCTCCTCATTTTTATTTTATTTTTTTGTTCACAAGTATAAGTTTTCCTCGTCCGGAAGAAGCAAATTTTATGCTCGATTAAATGCGTTGATGATGGCTGATTCGCTTTGGCACATTTTTCTTTTATATGTATATTTATTTTTTTCGGTTGGGGTTTTTGACGCATTTTTATAAGATAAAATAAAAAAAAGAAAAACGTTTTTTTATTCTCACTTTTTTTTCATGATAGCTCCTTTTCCGTTTGTTTTGTTGCTTTTCAGGTGCTTGTTAAATTTTTTTCGCGGTTATTTTTTATCCTTGAAAATTGCTTAAAATATTTATCATTCATTGTTACATATTTTTTTGTTACAGGAAAACAACCCTCTTTTCTCCTTTTTTTAAATATTTTTTATATGCATTTACCGTATCTTTCAAACTTTATAAAATAATATTTCGAAGAGATCCCATCCATGATCTCTAATTTAAAAAAATATGAAAAATGTTATTAAAATTTATTTATTGTTATTTTAAATTCAATGGCATTATTATATGATAGTTATAATAATATATTCATTATATTATTATGCCGTCGTCAACAATTATTCCTTCAGATTATTATGCAACTGCTGCATCACTTTTTGATTACACTGCAAATAATGCCACGCTAAAATCAACTGCCTCGGCGGCAGCCGCAATATTAGCAAATGGCTCAACAATATCATCATCAGCAACTACCACTGCCGCTGCCGTAACATCATTAGCCATAGAACCACCAGAAATAAATTCTCAAGCTACCGTATATATTTATGGGTTTTGTTTAATATTAATTCCAATTGCAACATTATTGGGTAATTTATTGGTTATTGTATCGGTGCTGAGATTTAAAGCCTTACATTCGGCAATTAATTTTTTAATTTTGGGTTTAGCTGTAGCTGATTTATTAGTTGCATTTTTGGTTATGCCATATGCTGTTTTGGTTTATGTAAGTCCGTTGTTCATAATGCAAATCAATTTTGGGAGGGTTTATTTTGTTTTGATCCGATTATTTTTATTTTAGGTTCAAGGCGGTTATTGGTTTCTTGGACCATTAATGTGTGATATATATTCAGCGAGTGATGTAGCATGCTCCACAGCATCCATATTACTTTTAGCTGTAATTAGTTTTGATCGATATAGAGCTGTGAGCCGTCCCATACAATATTCTCGACAGTCACAAAATATTCAACGGGTTGTTTTTATTTTAATTGTAAGCGTTTCCATTCATTTTTTCTCTTCACATTTTGCTTATTTTTTAGGCCATTTGGTTTATTTCTCTTGCCCTTGCATCTCCAATTGTCTTAGGTATTTAAATATTTTTTTTTGTGAAGTATCAAAGATAACTTTATTTTTGTAGGAATAAATTATCGCCCACCTGATGCTAATCCATATGAATGCAGGTTTTACAATGTAATAAATTTTTTGTTAACTAAATAATTATATTTATAATTCAATTTTAGCCAGAATTTTCAATTATGAGCTCAATGATTAGTTTTGTCATTCCATGTTTTATTGTATTATTTGTTTATATAAGAATTATGATGGCATTGAGGAAGCGTGAAAAGGCTGCAAAAGCTCGTCGACAAACTAATCAACATACAGATGGGTATGAAATTTAAATTTGCATTTTTTTGATTTCATAAAACCCTCGAATTAGCACTTTCCAAACTAACCTAAAAAAATATTTCTTTGCAGCGAGAAAAAAGGTGATCTCGATGATGGAGATGAAGCAGGTCAAATTGTTGCAGGTCCAGGTTGGTCACTATTTTATTTACTTTTTTTTGCAGTTTTTTTCTTCCTTTTTGAAAAGCTTTTTTTTGACAAGTTTTTTTTGTCTTGTGCTATTTTTTGCCGTTTTTTTTGACATTTTGAAGTGCAAAAAAAGATAGATAGATATATTTTTGCTGTGTGCATATTTTTGCTCTACTTTTTTTTTGCCGTTATTTTTTGTACTTACATACTTGATAATATTAACTTGAAGCAATTTAAAATTTTTAACATTAAAAAAAGATGGGGACAGAGGAAGTATAATTTTTCTGAGAAAATAGACGGAACAAAAAAAAGTATTATAAAAAAAACAATGAAATTATGTTAAATAAAAAAATAGTTTTAAAAAAGGGCAACTTTTTAATTTTTTTAAGAAAAATAGAAAAAAATTCATTTTTCGATATTTTAATTGTTATTCCAGCTGTCAATGTTATGATGTTGGCATTACCATCCATGACTCGAAGAATTCGTCGATATGAACGTCATAAAGCTGCTGTGGATAATGCGGGTGAGGAGGAAGAAGAAATATTAGAAGAGAATGAGGAAGGAGCAGAAAAAGGTGGAGAAGGAGAAGGAGGGTTCTCAGGTGATGAAGAAGAAGATGATGAGGACGATTATGAAGAGGATGAAAGTGATTTTGATGATGAAACAACTAAATGTGATGATGATGAAGAACTTGATGATAGTGAAATGGATTATTTGCATGGTTCTGGAATCACGGATGATTCAGGAATAGATGGAGAAAAACGTCGTCGAAAGCTTCGAGGTAGTAGCAGCGGTGGCGGAGGAGGTCGACGACGTAAAAAGCGAATAACTTCATCCGGCGCTGATTCACTCGTAGCCGCAGTGGTGGCAACAAAAAATGGAAAAAGCAAATCTTCTGCAACTCCTTCTGCTCTTTGTCTTTCAAGCTTTTTGCCTATTCTTGGAACAGCCACAGCTAATGTTGGTCGACCTCGACGACGATCATCAACAGCCATACGAAAACCTGAACTAAAAAAGCATCCTTTTGAACCTCTCTCACTTCCTTCCACTTCTCGATTACTTCTACCTATTTCTAATAATAATAATATTAATATACCAACAACTTCTCTAACTATCGATATGTCATCATCGTCAACAAATAACAATAATAATTATAATAATAATCCTTCTTCTTCTCCTTTGTTTTTAATAGAAAAAAATCTTTCTGAACAACATCTTTCAACTAAACATTTGCGTGATCAAATTTGGCAAAATCGAGCTAATTTCTTTCGATCTAAAAGTGGTCCACCAATGTTGGATTCTAAATCTCCTCTAATGTTGAGAAGATTTATGTTGGATCCAGAAAATGATCCACCCATTTTAATTCAACCTTTGGATGTTCAAAAATTAAATTTAAACTCATCGTCTGCTTCTGCTGCCAAAGAACCATCGATGACACCCAGAGACAAAAAAACAAGTACGTGTGGTAGTGGTTTTTTATTTAAATATATAAAACTATGTACATATATTCTTTGGTTTACTTTTTTTCTCGTTAAAGCATATAACATTTATTTCAAATATTAGATTAACAAAAAACATTTCCTTGGTCATTTTTAAGTTAAACATAGGTCCAAGTTTTTTGGTAATCCTTCAATAAATACAAAAACTCACAATTTTCGAGTACTGTATAATTTCTTTTTTGCTTTCAGTTAACTTTTATTTCAAATTTTCTTTTTTTTTCAAACTCTAAGTTACTATTCTATCCTCTGTCCTTTATTTATTTTTTTCTAATGATCGCTTTTCGATTTTTTTGTTTATGGTTCGTCTGCTTTTTATTCATACAACTTTTTTTCGTTTTTGATTTGCATTCTTGTGTTTTGTCCTTCAGTTTTTTAGCTTTAAATTTTTTACCATTTTCAGGTTTATTTTTTTGCAACCCTATTTTACAATCTTTTTGATTTTGCTTTTTGGGCATGAGAACCCTTCGCTTCACATTTTTTTATTTGGGTTTTTGCATTTTTTAATTTTAGTTTAGTTTTAGTGTGTGAAGTGTAATATTAGAGTGATTTAGTTTTTGTGCCTCCAAAGATCCTATTAACTTGCGTAATTTTAGACGACCATGATTTAGCTGGTAGCTTGACACCAAGATCGAGCACCGATTCGTTATCTGAAAATGTAAATGTTATTACAAATGATTTTGTTTCTGAAAATCCTACTTCAATGTCGAGGTTCGCTTTAAGCTTTTTTATTCGTGCAATGAAATGAGATTTAAAAGTTTGTAAAAAACATAATTTCCAAATTATAGGAGGTCATCTGACTTTGATTCGTCGTTTGCAAATAATACTTTATCTTCTTTTAATTCTTCTAACCTCAATGATAGATCTGAAAGATCTGCAATAAGTGAACAAAAAAGAAAGTAAGAATCTCCACAAAATTATTCCTCTTTAAAATTTCCTTTTTTTATAGAAAACATATCCAAAGCTCATTTTATTTTCATCGACGTTCTTCAACAATGCCAGATTTTGATCCAAAATTAGGACAAGCTCGTTCAGCTTCGGTTACACCTTCTCGAAGCCCATTTTTACCTGCCTTCCTTCGCCAATTATCGAAGAGATCACCCAAACTTTTTCGTGGAAATTCTCCTGGTAAACAAGATTCATTAAGGAAAAATGTTTTTTCAAAAGAAAGTCCTTTCACTAAAGTTTCAAGAACTCCGTTAGGAGATATTTCTAAACCTGTGCCTGAAGAAGCCATAATCATTGAAAATAGCGCAGCTGGAACACCAGAATCTATAAGAAAACAAGTAATTAAAAGAAATGGAGAAGCAACAACAGGTTTGTGGTGATTAAAAAAATGGAGTTTACTAATAACGAATTTTGTAGAGGAAGAAATGGATCAGTTAATTCCATCGACGACAGATACAGAAACAGCTTCAGCAGTGATGAGAATAGCAAATGCCGCATCAGAAAGTGGCAGTACACCTTCACCTCCATCAACTTCTCAAGGAGCTATAATTCGTCGAAGTCCTTTATCGGAACAAAAGTTTGCAACCGCTTCGGTGGCGAGACAATGTAAGCTCATAACTTTGGTTTCCAAAAAACTAATTAAACTTTTTTTTGCTATTTTCAGTATTTTTTGAACGCAATGCTTCCATTGACGAAAATCAAGAATTACTCGTTGATTGCACGACTGTAGCAACCACGGATGCCAGCGGCAAATTGGATTTGGTAATAGAAAATGAAAATGCCAAAGATGAAACTCCTAAACATCAACCAACAGCAATAACAGCGGCAGAAAATAGGCGAATAAAAAATTTACAAAATCGAGATGATTGTGGTTCGCCGTCAGTTTCATTTAATATTGCGGGAAAAACATTTTTTGGTGGCCGAGGAGATGCTTCTTCATTAGCTTCTTCGACTCCATTCGAACGAAATAGTCGTCGACGATCATCGTGTATGGAAACTTGGTCGGAATCCAATAAACAAAGTGAAAGCATTGGTTTACCTTCAAGTGTTTCAAGTAATATGATTTCTTCGGGTAAATCTAACTTTGAATTTTATTAAACATTTTATAAAATTAAAAAGTTTTAGATGCCAGTGTTCCTGGACTTAAAAATCGTATGTTTATGAAACAACGAACAAAACCATCCAAATCTCAACAATCCATTGATTCAAACCCCAGTATTGCGAGTTCCACGAAACATGAAGCAAAGAAAAAATTATTAGGTAATTCAAAAATTAACGGGTCTTCCACAGCTTTAGCTGTACGAATTGTAAAAAGAACTATGCATAGAAAGGAATCGAGTTTGAAAAGAAAAGTTACTAAAGCGCAAAGAAAAGAAAGAAGAGCCACAAAAACTTTGGGCATCGTCGTTGGTAAGTTTTTGAATTTAGCAAAAATTTAAATAATTCTATTATTTTTTAGGTATATTTTTAATATGTTGGGTACCATTTTTTACGATAAATATTTTAAATGCTGTATGCGTAAAAATTGATGAACCATCCTGTCAAGTTGGATTTGGACCATTTTTTTATGCAACATGGATTGGATATATGAATTCATTTATGAATCCAGTAATTTATACTATATTTAATACTGAATTTAGACGAGCTTTTAAAAGTATTATACTTGGCAGGAATGCAGCACGAAGGCACAGAGCACGAAATGTATAATTTTAAAATTAGTTAATTATTTTTGCTCAATTTTTTTTTCTTTGAAAAACTATGCTTTTATTTTTTTATTTGTAAAAATGCAAATTCACTTTAAAAATAATAAAGAAATTTTACAATAAAAAATTAAATTTGAAACAGTTGCATTTCTTTTTATCAGCAGTTGCAAGTCTGAGAAGAACTACGAGTTCGGCGGAAAAAAAAGTGACATGTAAATATTCCAAAATGAATCAAGGAGTTGTTGTTTGAAAACTATCAAAGTCCAACATACAAAATATGGAAAATATTCAAGTCCACTGACTTTTTTATATTTAAGCCCATCGATTATTTAATTGTTGAAAATATATATCTGTTTCAAGTTGAGGTGAAATAACATAACAATTTGCGATATTTGTTACTGTTTCTCGAAGATGACGTTTTGGCGCTATTTTATGGCACTTTTTCACAAATAACCTGAAAAACAAGCTTCCCAACAAAATTAAAGCAAAACAAAAAATAATTGCTTACCCAATGCAAACACTTCGCCATTTTTTGATTGAGTAAGTTGCAGTAAATGAAATGCATGGAGCATAAATGGTTGTTAAAAAATCTATTATCATTTTAGTTATTTGTTTTGTAATTATATCTTCAGAAAAAATCATATAACCCCCGGTCTAAAAAATAAGTTGTTTTTTTGTTTATTTCTAAAACTCTTTTTGTGTAAAAAATGTTGTTGTTGCTTACAATAAACAATATTAAATTTAAGACAGTATGAATTTTGGTCATAGTAAGAATCAAAGGAGATGTTTTAATATTTTCTGCGAGTTGATACCTTTCACTTAATGTGTAAGCATTTCCAACGCTTTTAGATAATCGATATTTTCTTTTATTTTTATTATCCATGTATTGAAAAACCTAAATTTTAAATTTAATTAAATACAGATAAAATCTAAACTTTTTGATTCTTACCAAGACAGTTGAAATGGAAAAAATAGTAGCAGGAATAAGAAAAGCTAAAATTGGTAAATGTCCTGCAAAAAAATGTTTGAGTGAAAATTAGAATAAATTTTTCTCCTAATTACCTCTTAAAACTAATCTAACTCCTCCACCAGAAATAACCCATTGAATAATTACACTAATAATAATAATTTTATAATCATTTTTATTTTCATAACCTTTAAGATTAATGATTGCCCAAATCCTTTCGATTATAATCCAATTAAATGCAACAAAATATGCTATGAATGATGTGTATTTTATCATTTCAGCAATTATCCCATTTTTTAACATAAATAATTCATTTTCATAACCTTAAAAGTTGCAAAGTAAAAATTAAACAAAAAATTGGACTTTTGAGTTTGAAGAATATTTCAAGCTGCAGGTGATTGTTTTGTAAAAATATTTGTGTGTATTGCAAAAGGCAGAGAACAAAAAGTGACTTTTAACAACTACAAAAAAAGAGAAAAAAAATTTCAAAGTGGTAATAAAGATTTTTTTGATTAATTATTAGTCCATAAATATTGCACATGTTTACAGAAAGAAAGCAACGAAAAAAACGCTTTGAGTAAGTAAAATTATTCTCTTTTCGATACTAGCTACAACAACATTTGCTGTAAGTAGCATTAGAAGATAAAAAAGTATGTATGTTCAAAATTAAAAATTTTGCTTTGAGGAAAATTCTTGCAGGAAATAAGTAACTTACAATCTTCTTTATCACCACATAAATAAACTTCAATAAAAAGCATTTGTCTTACAACCGTCATAACACCATAACTAATAAAAAGGTTTGAAATTAATATAACCAAATTTGTATGAAATTGGGGATATTTCCACATCAAATAAATTACAATCAAAACAAATGGAATAAATGCGAAAGTTGCGATGAATAAACATAATTCAAAAATAAAATAAAATTTATTAAATGCTTCATTATTTTGATTTAAAGTATACGTTGAATTAGTTAAAAATCCCATTACCATTTCTTTTTTTCGTTTGC
Source organism: Panagrolaimus kolymaensis (assembly GCA_028622995.1). NCBI lineage: Eukaryota > Metazoa > Nematoda > Chromadorea > Rhabditida > Panagrolaimidae > Panagrolaimus > Panagrolaimus kolymaensis. The sequence continues at coordinate 7,954,319 of JAJQJQ010000006.1, forward strand.
TGTTGAAATAATCAAAATTAAAATTATTAAAAATTCATGACACAATTTGACTGAAAAAAAGCATATAATTATTTTTTAAAAAGTGCTATTATAATTTCATCAAGGAGGCAATGATTTTGGAGTAAAATATCAAATTCACTACTTTACTCATCGAAAAAATTTCAAAGCTTGCAGCTTTGCTTTACAAGAGAGATATGAATTATTAAAAGTTAACAATAGGAGTAAAAAGTCGTTTATTGCAAGGAAACTTCTCGCGAAACTTTTTTTCCAACAAAAGCCAAGAAACTTTTAAAGAAAAAATATTGAGAAATTGATTTTCTTCGTTAATTTTTACTTTAAAAATGTCATAAAATAAAATTGGCTCCATAAACGTGGGTTTTTATGTAAAATCTATTAAGTAAAACTTAAAAAAATTTAATGCATGCTCAACAAAAAAAATTGAGGAGAAAAGAAGAAAAACCAAAATTGCCAAACAAACTAAAGCTTTATTATTTACACCTGTTCTTTTTTTCAATTTTATGAATTTTATTAAAAAAAAGCTATGTTTTTACTAAATATTTATTTACGCAAGAATCCCACTACTTTTTTTTGATTCTTACTATCTACTATTTATTTAACGTAAAAAATAAAAGAAGATTGGTTTACTCTCTAATTATAAACTTTAAAAGAGGTAATTTAATGCAAGTAGCGGAGAACAAACATGCTTTTTTCAATTAATTGCATCTTTTACTTGTATTTTGTGGAAATGTAGGCACCTACGAATTTAAAACAAAAAATATTAATTATTTAACATTTTTTATTTTCACGCAATTTAAAAAGAATAAAATGAATCATGGTTGAGTTTCATCCAGTTGAAGGAATCCAAAATTCCTTTTAGAACACATATAAATTAATATTTTAATTTTTTTTGAGATATTAGAAAAACCTGCAAAATAACATACTTGTTCGAATTTAAAACTTTTGAATAAAAAAAAAATTGCAGAGGAAAAATGCCTTATTTTTATGATATTTTATGCATTTTTGCATCCATTTTCAATAATATTTTTCCAAACGGATCCTATGGTGACGATTTGGAAATAATTTATAGTTGTTACGTTCACCTCGAAGTGATCGTGTACATACATAGAGGAAGAGGTCCATTAATAAATTATGGATGTTGGTTGAAGGTCATAATTGGTATGCGATTCAAAACCATGTTGGGAATAATCTTTAAAAATCATATAATAAATATTTGGATAAAAATATCCATATGCTTTATTGAACACCGTAATTCAAAACGTGATTCAGCAAATTTTTTAATGTTTTTCATTTATTTAAAACCCAAATATCTTGTTGATGAGCTCAATGATTAAAAAAAAAAGTGGAGTTCGAATATTTAGTAAAATACATAAACTACAAGAATTTAAAAACAGAAAAATTAATTTGGAATTTTTTTGATTTTTGCCAAAGCATTAAATTTAAAAAAGGTTTCTTTCTTTAAGTGAAAAACATTAAATTTAAATATTCCTAACTTCATTGAATAGGTAGTTGGGAAGAAAATGGATTAAAAAACATGAGAAAAAATATATAATAAATGATTTAGGGTAAACCACTATTATATTTTCTTTCAAAATTGCCTAAAAAAAGGAAAATTTCATTCAAAATTCAACAAAAAGTTCACTTTCATATAGTCCAAAAAAGTTGATATTATATTATCGGGTTTCGTAGCGCAGTGGAATTTTTGCAAGACGTTGCAGAATTTTCGCTGGGTTCGAATCCCGGTGCACAACCACAACAACAACCACAACAACAACCACAACAACAACCACAACAACAACCACAACACAACCACACCACAACAACAACACAAAATTTTTGATTTTTTTGACTTATTTTAAATTTCTGGTTTATCATAATAATTAATTGTACAAATTCTTTTTAATGTTTTTACATCTTGATGCACGTTTTCACTACTAGCAAAAACCAAAAACAGTCAGTTGAGTGTTGAAGAATTTTAGAAGTTTTAATTATGAAACAAATTTTTTTTTGCCCCTTCAGCAGATCTTATATTTTCTTGTTTTTATTTATTTTTCTTCAAATAAATTCATGCAAATACAAGACATTTGAGAAATGGCTGCAAAAAAAACAATTTCCCGACATACCAATGTATGGCTTCAAACATAGAGGAAGAAATTAGTGAATCTTGTTTTGAGTTACAGCCTGAATTGGAGATATGGATTTTTTGATCCAAATATTTTTTATTAAATTTATTAAAATTATTCCAAACAGGATGTTGGATTCCCCCCACTGGAAGTACCTCAACTGTGATCCAATTTTATATTTATGGACTCTATAAACACGAACACTTCGAGGTGAACTTAACTATTTTTATTGAAGGAAAATTTAAGCGGCTGTGGTGTTTTTTAGATTCAGCACATAAAAATGAGTTGGGTTTTAATTTTTATTGATTTTTTCTTAAACAAAAATGATTTTTAATGATTTTTTAAAGTTTTAAATGAACACATGTATCAAGCTTAGTGGCAAGAAATTAGTGAATTTCGTTTTGAATTACGGAGCTCACTAAAGCATATGAATTTTTTTATCCAAATATTTTTCTTATATTTTTTAAAAATTTATGCCAAGAGGATTTTGAATCGCATACCAATTAAGACCTTCAAACCAGAAATTATTTATTTATTTGAGGCATCAAGCAACCATAGAGACATAAAATTTAGTTTAAAACGATTTGAATTAGAAAAAAAATTGCAGAGGAAAAGTGCCTTATTTTTATGCATTTTTACATCCATTTTCAATAATATTTTTCCAAACGGATCCTATGGTGACGATTTGGAAGCCATCAAAAATTACACTTAAAGCAAAAAATGCTTTGATAAAGTAAAAATAATTCCAAACTCATAAGTATGAAAGCTTTAAAAAATTTTTGGCTATCAGAGAAGATAATTCACATAAAAATCTACAAAATCGGTAACATATTTGTTTAGTTAAAGATAAGGCTCAAATCGAGCTATGTGGCTTTGAAAATTAAAAAACACATGTTATTGAGTATGAATCTTCGTGGATTCATATCTCGTTATTCGAGGCAGCGAGTTAAAATCGGCATACATTATTAGGGTTAAAAAAATAAATAAAAATTAATTGGAAAATAAAAAAAATTGCCGCAATTCAAAAATTTTGATTTTCAGACATACCAAACACATGTATCAAACATAGAGGCAAGACATAAGTGAATCTCGTTTTGAATTAGGGCTTGAATTGGAGATATGGATTTTTTGTTTTAAATATTTTTTTTTAATTATATTAAAATTATTCCCAACGGGATTTTAAATCGCATGCACGGAAAGTACCTCAATCGATGAAACTTTTTTTTAATTAACTCAAGGTGCATCAAGCATTGAGATACCTAAATCAAAAGTTTTAATTATGAAACAAATAATTTTTTCCCCTTCAGCAGATCTTATTTTTTTGTTTTTTTTTGTTACTTTTCATCAAAAAAATTCAAGCAAATCCAAGACATTTAAGAAATGGCAGCAAAATAAATCAAAAACAGTCATTTTAATGTCTCAATCTTATTTAAAAAGTTTTGAATTAGAAAAAAAATTGCAGAGTAAAAGTGCTTTATTTTTATGATTTATTAGGTGTTTTTACATGCATTTTCAATAATATTTTTCCAAACGGATCCTATGGTGACGATTTGGAAATAATTTATAGTTGTTACGTTCACCTCGAAGTGATCGTGTACATACATAGAGGAAGAGGTCCATTAATAAATTATGGATGTTGGTTGAAGGTCATAATTGGTATGCGATTCAAAACCATGTTGGGAATAATCTTTAAAAATCATATAATAAATATTTGGATAAAAATATCCATATGCTTTATTGAACACCGTAATTCAAAACGTGATTCAGCAAATTTTTTAATGTTTTTCATTTATTTAAAACCCAAATATCTTGTTGATGAGCTCAATGATTAAAAAAAAAAGTGGAGTTCGAATATTTAGTAAAATACATAAACTACAAGAATTTAAAAACAGAAAAATTAATTTGGAATTTTTTTGATTTTTGCCAAAGCATTAAATTTAAAAAAGGTTTCTTTCTTTAAGTGAAAAACATTAAATTTAAATATTCCTAACTTCATTGAATAGGTAGTTGGGAAGAAAATGGATTAAAAAACATGAGAAAAAATATATAATAAATGATTTAGGGTAAACCACTATTATATTTTCTTTCAAAATTGCCTAAAAAAATGGAAAATTTCATTCAAAATTCAACAAAAAGTTCACTTTCATATAGTCCAAAAAAGTTGATATTATATTATCGGGTTTCGTAGCGCAGTGGAATTTTTGCAAGACGTTGCAGAATTTTCGCTGGGTTCGAATCCCGGTGCACAACCACAACAACAACCACAACCACAACAACAACACAACAACAACACAACAACAACACAAAATTTTTGATTTTTTTGACTTATTTTAAATTTCTGGTTTATCATAATAATTAATTGTACAAATTCTTTTTAATGTTTTTACATCTTGATGCACGTTTTCACTACTAGCAAAAACCAAAAACAGTCAGTTGAGTGTTGAAGAATTTTAGAAGTTTTAATTATGAAACAAATTTTTTTTTGCCCCTTCAGCAGATCTTATATTTTCTTGTTTTTATTTATTTTTCTTCAAATAAATTCATGCAAATACAAGACATTTGAGAAATGGCTGCAAAAAAAACAATTTCCCGACATACCAATGTATGGCTTCAAACATAGAGGAAGAAATTAGTGAATCTTGTTTTGAGTTACAGCCTGAATTGGAGATATGGATTTTTTGATCCAAATATTTTTTATTAAATTTATTAAAATTATTCCAAACAGGATGTTGGATTCCCCCCACTGGAAGTACCTCAACTGTGATCCAATTTTATATTTATGGACTCTATAAACACGAACACTTCGAGGTGAACTTAACTATTTTTATTGAAGGAAAATTTAAGCGGCTGTGGTGTTTTTTAGATTCAGCACATAAAAATGAGTTGGGTTTTAATTTTTATTGATTTTTTCTTAAACAAAAATGATTTTTAATGATTTTTTAAAGTTTTAAATGAACACATGTATCAAGCTTAGTGGCAAGAAATTAGTGAATTTCGTTTTGAATTACGGAGCTCACTAAAGCATATGAATTTTTTTATCCAAATATTTTTCTTATATTTTTTAAAAATTTATGCCAAGAGGATTTTGAATCGCATACCAATTAAGACCTTCAAACCAGAAATTATTTATTTATTTGAGGCATCAAGCAACCATAGAGACATAAAATTTAGTTTAAAACGATTTGAATTAGAAAAAAAATTGCAGAGGAAAAGTGCCTTATTTTTATGCATTTTTACATCCATTTTCAATAATATTTTTCCAAACGGATCCTATGGTGACGATTTGGAAGCCATCAAAAATTACACTTAAAGCAAAAAATGCTTTGATAAAGTAAAAATAATTCCAAACTCATAAGTATGAAAGCTTTAAAAAATTTTTGGCTATCAGAGAAGATAATTCACATAAAAATCTACAAAATCGGTAACATATTTGTTTAGTTAAAGATAAGGCTCAAATCGAGCTATGTGGCTTTGAAAATTAAAAAACACATGTTATTGAGTATGAATCTTCGTGGATTCATATCTCGTTATTCGAGGCAGCGAGTTAAAATCGGCATACATTATTAGGGTTAAAAAAATAAATAAAAATTAATTGGAAAATAAAAAAAATTGCCGCAATTCAAAAATTTTGATTTTCAGACATACCAAACACATGTATCAAACATAGAGGCAAGACATAAGTGAATCTCGTTTTGAATTAGGGCTTGAATTGGAGATATGGATTTTTTGTTTTAAATATTTTTTTTTAATTATATTAAAATTATTCCCAACGGGATTTTAAATCGCATGCACGGAAAGTACCTCAATCGATGAAACTTTTTTTTAATTAACTCAAGGTGCATCAAGCATTGAGATACCTAAATCAAAAGTTTTAATTATGAAACAAATAATTTTTTCCCCTTCAGCAGATCTTATTTTTTTGTTTTTTTTTGTTACTTTTCATCAAAAAAATTCAAGCAAATCCAAGACATTTAAGAAATGGCAGCAAAATAAATCAAAAACAGTCATTTTAATGTCTCAATCTTATTTAAAAAGTTTTGAATTAGAAAAAAAATTGCAGAGTAAAAGTGCTTTATTTTTATGATTTATTAGGTGTTTTTACATGCATTTTCAATAATATTTTTCCAAACGGATCCTATGGTGACGATTTGGAAATAATTTATAGTTGTTACGTTCACCTCGAAGTGATCGTGTACATACATAGAGGAAGAGGTCCATTAATAAATTATGGATGTTGGTTGAAGGTCATAATTGGTATGCGATTCAAAACCATGTTGGGAATAATCTTTAAAAATCATATAATAAATATTTGGATAAAAATATCCATATGCTTTATTGAACACCGTAATTCAAAACGTGATTCAGCAAATTTTTTAATGTTTTTCATTTATTTAAAACCCAAATATCTTGTTGATGAGCTCAATGATTAAAAAAAAAAGTGGAGTTCGAATATTTAGTAAAATACATAAACTACAAGAATTTAAAAACAGAAAAATTAATTTGGAATTTTTTTGATTTTTGCCAAAGCATTAAATTTAAAAAAGGTTTCTTTCTTTAAGTGAAAAACATTAAATTTAAATATTCCTAACTTCATTGAATAGGTAGTTGGGAAGAAAATGGATTAAAAAACATGAGAAAAAATATATAATAAATGATTTAGGGTAAACCACTATTATATTTTCTTTCAAAATTGCCTAAAAAAATGGAAAATTTCATTCAAAATTCAACAAAAAGTTCACTTTCATATAGTCCAAAAAAGTTGATATTATATTATCGGGTTTCGTAGCGCAGTGGAATTTTTGCAAGACGTTGCAGAATTTTCGCTGGGTTCGAATCCCGGTGCACAACCACAACAACAACCACAACAACAACCACAACAACAACCACAACAACAACCACAACAACAACCACAACACAACCACACCACAACAACAACACAAAATTTTTGATTTTTTTGACTTATTTTAAATTTCTGGTTTATCATAATAATTAATTGTACAAATTCTTTTTAATGTTTTTACATCTTGATGCACGTTTTCACTACTAGCAAAAACCAAAAACAGTCAGTTGAGTGTTGAAGAATTTTAGAAGTTTTAATTATGAAACAAATTTTTTTTTGCCCCTTCAGCAGATCTTATATTTTCTTGTTTTTATTTATTTTTCTTCAAATAAATTCATGCAAATACAAGACATTTGAGAAATGGCTGCAAAAAAAACAATTTCCCGACATACCAATGTATGGCTTCAAACATAGAGGAAGAAATTAGTGAATCTTGTTTTGAGTTACAGCCTGAATTGGAGATATGGATTTTTTGATCCAAATATTTTTTATTAAATTTATTAAAATTATTCCAAACAGGATGTTGGATTCCCCCCACTGGAAGTACCTCAACTGTGATCCAATTTTATATTTATGGACTCTATAAACACGAACACTTCGAGGTGAACTTAACTATTTTTATTGAAGGAAAATTTAAGCGGCTGTGGTGTTTTTTAGATTCAGCACATAAAAATGAGTTGGGTTTTAATTTTTATTGATTTTTTCTTAAACAAAAATGATTTTTAATGATTTTTTAAAGTTTTAAATGAACACATGTATCAAGCTTAGTGGCAAGAAATTAGTGAATTTCGTTTTGAATTACGGAGCTCACTAAAGCATATGAATTTTTTTATCCAAATATTTTTCTTATATTTTTTAAAAATTTATGCCAAGAGGATTTTGAATCGCATACCAATTAAGACCTTCAAACCAGAAATTATTTATTTATTTGAGGCATCAAGCAACCATAGAGACATAAAATTTAGTTTAAAACGATTTGAATTAGAAAAAAAATTGCAGAGGAAAAGTGCCTTATTTTTATGCATTTTTACATCCATTTTCAATAATATTTTTCCAAACGGATCCTATGGTGACGATTTGGAAGCCATCAAAAATTACACTTAAAGCAAAAAATGCTTTGATAAAGTAAAAATAATTCCAAACTCATAAGTATGAAAGCTTTAAAAAATTTTTGGCTATCAGAGAAGATAATTCACATAAAAATCTACAAAATCGGTAACATATTTGTTTAGTTAAAGATAAGGCTCAAATCGAGCTATGTGGCTTTGAAAATTAAAAAACACATGTTATTGAGTATGAATCTTCGTGGATTCATATCTCGTTATTCGAGGCAGCGAGTTAAAATCGGCATACATTATTAGGGTTAAAAAAATAAATAAAAATTAATTGGAAAATAAAAAAAATTGCCGCAATTCAAAAATTTTGATTTTCAGACATACCAAACACATGTATCAAACATAGAGGCAAGACATAAGTGAATCTCGTTTTGAATTAGGGCTTGAATTGGAGATATGGATTTTTTGTTTTAAATATTTTTTTTTAATTATATTAAAATTATTCCCAACGGGATTTTAAATCGCATGCACGGAAAGTACCTCAATCGATGAAACTTTTTTTTAATTAACTCAAGGTGCATCAAGCATTGAGATACCTAAATCAAAAGTTTTAATTATGAAACAAATAATTTTTTCCCCTTCAGCAGATCTTATTTTTTTGTTTTTTTTTGTTACTTTTCATCAAAAAAATTCAAGCAAATCCAAGACATTTAAGAAATGGCAGCAAAATAAATCAAAAACAGTCATTTTAATGTCTCAATCTTATTTAAAAAGTTTTGAATTAGAAAAAAAATTGCAGAGTAAAAGTGCTTTATTTTTATGATTTATTAGGTGTTTTTACATGCATTTTCAATAATATTTTTCCAAACGGATCCTATGGTGACGATTTGGAAATAATTTATAGTTGTTACGTTCACCTCGAAGTGATCGTGTACATACATAGAGGAAGAGGTCCATTAATAAATTATGGATGTTGGTTGAAGGTCATAATTGGTATGCGATTCAAAACCATGTTGGGAATAATCTTTAAAAATCATATAATAAATATTTGGATAAAAATATCCATATGCTTTATTGAACACCGTAATTCAAAACGTGATTCAGCAAATTTTTTAATGTTTTTCATTTATTTAAAACCCAAATATCTTGTTGATGAGCTCAATGATTAAAAAAAAAAGTGGAGTTCGAATATTTAGTAAAATACATAAACTACAAGAATTTAAAAACAGAAAAATTAATTTGGAATTTTTTTGATTTTTGCCAAAGCATTAAATTTAAAAAAGGTTTCTTTCTTTAAGTGAAAAACATTAAATTTAAATATTCCTAACTTCATTGAATAGGTAGTTGGGAAGAAAATGGATTAAAAAACATGAGAAAAAATATATAATAAATGATTTAGGGTAAACCACTATTATATTTTCTTTCAAAATTGCCTAAAAAAATGGAAAATTTCATTCAAAATTCAACAAAAAGTTCACTTTCATATAGTCCAAAAAAGTTGATATTATATTATCGGGTTTCGTAGCGCAGTGGAATTTTTGCAAGACGTTGCAGAATTTTCGCTGGGTTCGAATCCCGGTGCACAACCACAACAACAACCACAACCACAACAACAACACAACAACAACACAACAACAACACAAAATTTTTGATTTTTTTGACTTATTTTAAATTTCTGGTTTATCATAATAATTAATTGTACAAATTCTTTTTAATGTTTTTACATCTTGATGCACGTTTTCACTACTAGCAAAAACCAAAAACAGTCAGTTGAGTGTTGAAGAATTTTAGAAGTTTTAATTATGAAACAAATTTTTTTTTGCCCCTTCAGCAGATCTTATATTTTCTTGTTTTTATTTATTTTTCTTCAAATAAATTCATGCAAATACAAGACATTTGAGAAATGGCTGCAAAAAAAACAATTTCCCGACATACCAATGTATGGCTTCAAACATAGAGGAAGAAATTAGTGAATCTTGTTTTGAGTTACAGCCTGAATTGGAGATATGGATTTTTTGATCCAAATATTTTTTATTAAATTTATTAAAATTATTCCAAACAGGATGTTGGATTCCCCCCACTGGAAGTACCTCAACTGTGATCCAATTTTATATTTATGGACTCTATAAACACGAACACTTCGAGGTGAACTTAACTATTTTTATTGAAGGAAAATTTAAGCGGCTGTGGTGTTTTTTAGATTCAGCACATAAAAATGAGTTGGGTTTTAATTTTTATTGATTTTTTCTTAAACAAAAATGATTTTTAATGATTTTTTAAAGTTTTAAATGAACACATGTATCAAGCTTAGTGGCAAGAAATTAGTGAATTTCGTTTTGAATTACGGAGCTCACTAAAGCATATGAATTTTTTTATCCAAATATTTTTCTTATATTTTTTAAAAATTTATGCCAAGAGGATTTTGAATCGCATACCAATTAAGACCTTCAAACCAGAAATTATTTATTTATTTGAGGCATCAAGCAACCATAGAGACATAAAATTTAGTTTAAAACGATTTGAATTAGAAAAAAAATTGCAGAGGAAAAGTGCCTTATTTTTATGCATTTTTACATCCATTTTCAATAATATTTTTCCAAACGGATCCTATGGTGACGATTTGGAAGCCATCAAAAATTACACTTAAAGCAAAAAATGCTTTGATAAAGTAAAAATAATTCCAAACTCATAAGTATGAAAGCTTTAAAAAATTTTTGGCTATCAGAGAAGATAATTCACATAAAAATCTACAAAATCGGTAACATATTTGTTTAGTTAAAGATAAGGCTCAAATCGAGCTATGTGGCTTTGAAAATTAAAAAACACATGTTATTGAGTATGAATCTTCGTGGATTCATATCTCGTTATTCGAGGCAGCGAGTTAAAATCGGCATACATTATTAGGGTTAAAAAAATAAATAAAAATTAATTGGAAAATAAAAAAAATTGCCGCAATTCAAAAATTTTGATTTTCAGACATACCAAACACATGTATCAAACATAGAGGCAAGACATAAGTGAATCTCGTTTTGAATTAGGGCTTGAATTGGAGATATGGATTTTTTGTTTTAAATATTTTTTTTTAATTATATTAAAATTATTCCCAACGGGATTTTAAATCGCATGCACGGAAAGTACCTCAATCGATGAAACTTTTTTTTAATTAACTCAAGGTGCATCAAGCATTGAGATACCTAAATCAAAAGTTTTAATTATGAAACAAATAATTTTTTCCCCTTCAGCAGATCTTATTTTTTTGTTTTTTTTTGTTACTTTTCATCAAAAAAATTCAAGCAAATCCAAGACATTTAAGAAATGGCAGCAAAATAAATCAAAAACAGTCATTTTAATGTCTCAATCTTATTTAAAAAGTTTTGAATTAGAAAAAAAATTGCAGAGTAAAAGTGCTTTATTTTTATGATTTATTAGGTGTTTTTACATGCATTTTCAATAATATTTTTCCAAACGGATCCTATGGTGACGATTTGGAAATAATTTATAGTTGTTACGTTCACCTCGAAGTGATCGTGTACATACATAGAGGAAGAGGTCCATTAATAAATTATGGATGTTGGTTGAAGGTCATAATTGGTATGCGATTCAAAACCATGTTGGGAATAATCTTTAAAAATCATATAATAAATATTTGGATAAAAATATCCATATGCTTTATTGAACACCGTAATTCAAAACGTGATTCAGCAAATTTTTTAATGTTTTTCATTTATTTAAAACCCAAATATCTTGTTGATGAGCTCAATGATTAAAAAAAAAAGTGGAGTTCGAATATTTAGTAAAATACATAAACTACAAGAATTTAAAAACAGAAAAATTAATTTGGAATTTTTTTGATTTTTGCCAAAGCATTAAATTTAAAAAAGGTTTCTTTCTTTAAGTGAAAAACATTAAATTTAAATATTCCTAACTTCATTGAATAGGTAGTTGGGAAGAAAATGGATTAAAAAACATGAGAAAAAATATATAATAAATGATTTAGGGTAAACCACTATTATATTTTCTTTCAAAATTGCCTAAAAAAATGGAAAATTTCATTCAAAATTCAACAAAAAGTTCACTTTCATATAGTCCAAAAAAGTTGATATTATATTATCGGGTTTCGTAGCGCAGTGGAATTTTTGCAAGACGTTGCAGAATTTTCGCTGGGTTCGAATCCCGGTGCACAACCACAACAACAACCACAACAACAACCACAACAACAACCACAACAACAACCACAACACAACCACACCACAACAACAACACAAAATTTTTGATTTTTTTGACTTATTTTAAATTTCTGGTTTATCATAATAATTAATTGTACAAATTCTTTTTAATGTTTTTACATCTTGATGCACGTTTTCACTACTAGCAAAAACCAAAAACAGTCAGTTGAGTGTTGAAGAATTTTAGAAGTTTTAATTATGAAACAAATTTTTTTTTGCCCCTTCAGCAGATCTTATATTTTCTTGTTTTTATTTATTTTTCTTCAAATAAATTCATGCAAATACAAGACATTTGAGAAATGGCTGCAAAAAAAACAATTTCCCGACATACCAATGTATGGCTTCAAACATAGAGGAAGAAATTAGTGAATCTTGTTTTGAGTTACAGCCTGAATTGGAGATATGGATTTTTTGATCCAAATATTTTTTATTAAATTTATTAAAATTATTCCAAACAGGATGTTGGATTCCCCCCACTGGAAGTACCTCAATTGTGATCCAATTTTATATTTATGGACTCTATAAACACGAACACTTCGAGGTGAACTTAACTATTTTTATTGAAGGAAAATTTAAGCGGCTGTGGTGTTTTTTAGATTCAGCACATAAAAATGAGTTGGGTTTTAATTTTTATTGATTTTTTCTTAAACAAAAATGATTTTTAATGATTTTTTAAAGTTTTAAATGAACACATGTATCAAGCTTAGTGGCAAGAAATTAGTGAATTTCGTTTTGAATTACGGAGCTCACTAAAGCATATGAATTTTTTTATCCAAATATTTTTCTTATATTTTTTAAAAATTTATGCCAAGAGGATTTTGAATCGCATACCAATTAAGACCTTCAAACCAGAAATTATTTATTTATTTGAGGCATCAAGCAACCATAGAGACATAAAATTTAGTTTAAAACGATTTGAATTAGAAAAAAAATTGCAGAGGAAAAGTGCCTTATTTTTATGCATTTTTACATCCATTTTCAATAATATTTTTCCAAACGGATCCTATGGTGACGATTTGGAAGCCATCAAAAATTACACTTAAAGCAAAAAATGCTTTGATAAAGTAAAAATAATTCCAAACTCATAAGTATGAAAGCTTTAAAAAATTTTTGGCTATCAGAGAAGATAATTCACATAAAAATCTACAAAATCGGTAACATATTTGTTTAGTTAAAGATAAGGCTCAAATCGAGCTATGTGGCTTTGAAAATTAAAAAACACATGTTATTGAGTATGAATCTTCGTGGATTCATATCTCGTTATTCGAGGCAGCGAGTTAAAATCGGCATACATTATTAGGGTTAAAAAAATAAATAAAAATTAATTGGAAAATAAAAAAAATTGCCGCAATTCAAAAATTTTGATTTTCAGACATACCAAACACATGTATCAAACATAGAGGCAAGACATAAGTGAATCTCGTTTTGAATTAGGGCTTGAATTGGAGATATGGATTTTTTGTTTTAAATATTTTTTTTTAATTATATTAAAATTATTCCCAACGGGATTTTAAATCGCATGCACGGAAAGTACCTCAATCGATGAAACTTTTTTTTAATTAACTCAAGGTGCATCAAGCATTGAGATACCTAAATCAAAAGTTTTAATTATGAAACAAATAATTTTTTCCCCTTCAGCAGATCTTATTTTTTTGTTTTTTTTTGTTACTTTTCATCAAAAAAATTCAAGCAAATCCAAGACATTTAAGAAATGGCAGCAAAATAAATCAAAAACAGTCATTTTAATGTCTCAATCTTATTTAAAAAGTTTTGAATTAGAAAAAAAATTGCAGAGTAAAAGTGCTTTATTTTTATGATTTAATAGGTGTTTTTACATGCATTTTCAATAATATTTTTCCAAACGGATCCTATGGTGACGATTTGGAAATAATTTATAGTTGTTACGTTCACCTCGAAGTGATCGTGTACATACATAGAGGAAGAGGTCCATTAATAAATTATGGATGTTGGTTGAAGGTCATAATTGGTATGCGATTCAAAACCATGTTGGGAATAATCTTTAAAAATCATATAATAAATATTTGGATAAAAATATCCATATGCTTTATTGAACACCGTAATTCAAAACGTGATTCAGCAAATTTTTTAATGTTTTTCATTTATTTAAAACCCAAATATCTTGTTGATGAGCTCAATGATTAAAAAAAAAAGTGGAGTTCGAATATTTAGTAAAATACATAAACTACAAGAATTTAAAAACAGAAAAATTAATTTGGAATTTTTTTGATTTTTGCCAAAGCATTAAATTTAAAAAAGGTTTCTTTCTTTAAGTGAAAAACATTAAATTTAAATATTCCTAACTTCATTGAATAGGTAGTTGGGAAGAAAATGGATTAAAAAACATGAGAAAAAATATATAATAAATGATTTAGGGTAAACCACTATTATATTTTCTTTCAAAATTGCCTAAAAAAATGGAAAATTTCATTCAAAATTCAACAAAAAGTTCACTTTCATATAGTCCAAAAAAGTTGATATTATATTATCGGGTTTCGTAGCGCAGTGGAATTTTTGCAAGACGTTGCAGAATTTTCGCTGGGTTCGAATCCCGGTGCACAACCACAACAACAACCACAACAACAACCACAACAACAACAACAACCACAACACAACCACACCACAACAACAACACAAAATTTTTGATTTTTTTGACTTATTTTAAATTTCTGGTTTATCATAATAATTAATTGTACAAATTCTTTTTAATGTTTTTACATCTTGATGCACGTTTTCACTACTAGCAAAAACCAAAAACAGTCAGTTGAGTGTTGAAGAATTTTAGAAGTTTTAATTATGAAACAAATTTTTTTTTGCCCCTTCATCAGATCTTATATTTTCTTGTTTTTATTTATTTTTCTTCAAATAAATTCATGCAAATACAAGACATTTGAGAAATGGCTGCAAAAAAAACAATTTCCCGACATACCAATGTATGGCTTCAAACATAGAGGAAGAAATTAGTGAATCTTGTTTTGAGTTACAGCCTGAATTGGAGATATGGATTTTTTGATCCAAATATTTTTTATTAAATTTATTAAAATTATTCCAAACAGGATGTTGGATTCCCCCCACTGGAAGTACCTCAATTGTGATCCAATTTTATATTTATGGACTCTATAAACACGAACACTTCGAGGTGAACTTAACTATTTTTATTGAAGGAAAATTTAAGCGGCTGTGGTGTTTTTTAGATTCAGCACATAAAAATGAGTTGGGTTTTAATTTTTATTGATTTTTTCTTAAACAAAAATGATTTTTAATGATTTTTTAAAGTTTTAAATGAACACATGTATCAAGCTTAGTGGCAAGAAATTAGTGAATTTCGTTTTGAATTACGGAGCTCACTAAAGCATATGAATTTTTTTATCCAAATATTTTTCTTATATTTTTTAAAAATTTATGCCAAGAGGATTTTGAATCGCATACCAATTAAGACCTTCAAACCAGAAATTATTTATTTATTTGAGGCATCAAGCAACCATAGAGACATAAAATTTAGTTTAAAACGATTTGAATTAGAAAAAAAATTGCAGAGGAAAAGTGCCTTATTTTTATGCATTTTTACATCCATTTTCAATAATATTTTTCCAAACGGATCCTATGGTGACGATTTGGAAGCCATCAAAAATTACACTTAAAGCAAAAAATGCTTTGATAAAGTAAAAATAATTCCAAACTCATAAGTATGAAAGCTTTAAAAAATTTTTGGCTATCAGAGAAGATAATTCACATAAAAATCTACAAAATCGGTAACATATTTGTTTAGTTAAAGATAAGGCTCAAATCGAGCTATGTGGCTTTGAAAATTAAAAAACACATGTTATTGAGTATGAATCTTCGTGGATTCATATCTCGTTATTCGAGGCAGCGAGTTAAAATCGGCATACATTATTAGGGTTAAAAAAATAAATAAAAATTAATTGGAAAATAAAAAAAATTGCCGCAATTCAAAAATTTTGATTTTCAGACATACCAAACACATGTATCAAACATAGAGGCAAGACATAAGTGAATCTCGTTTTGAATTAGGGCTTGAATTGGAGATATGGATTTTTTGTTTTAAATATTTTTTTTAATTATATTAAAATTATTCCCAACGGGATTTTAAATCGCATGCACGGAAAGTACCTCAATCGATGAAACTTTTTTTTAATTAACTCAAGGTGCATCAAGCATTGAGATACCTAAATCAAAAGTTTTAATTATGAAACAAATAATTTTTTCCCCTTCAGCAGATCTTATTTTTTTGTTTTTTTTTGTTACTTTTCATCAAAAAAATTCAAGCAAATCCAAGACATTTAAGAAATGGCAGCAAAATAAATCAAAAACAGTCATTTTAATGTCTCAATCTTATTTAAAAAGTTTTGAATTAGAAAAAAAATTGCAGAGTAAAAGTGCTTTATTTTTATGATTTATTAGGTGTTTTTACATGCATTTTCAATAATATTTTTCCAAACGGATCCTATGGTGACGATTTGGAAATAATTTATAGTTGTTACGTTCACCTCGAAGTGATCGTGTACATACATAGAGGAAGAGGTCCATTAATAAATTATGGATGTTGGTTGAAGGTCATAATTGGTATGCGATTCAAAACCATGTTGGGAATAATCTTTAAAAATCATATAATAAATATTTGGATAAAAATATCCATATGCTTTATTGAACACCGTAATTCAAAACGTGATTCAGCAAATTTTTTAATGTTTTTCATTTATTTAAAACCCAAATATCTTGTTGATGAGCTCAATGATTAAAAAAAAAAGTGGAGTTCGAATATTTAGTAAAATACATAAACTACAAGAATTTAAAAACAGAAAAATTAATTTGGAATTTTTTTGATTTTTGCCAAAGCATTAAATTTAAAAAAGGTTTCTTTCTTTAAGTGAAAAACATTAAACTTTAAGAAGTTTTAACGATGAAACAAATATTTTTTTCCCATTCTACAAATCTTATTTTTTTCTATTTTTTGTTACTTTTCAACTAAAAAATTCCATCTAATCAAAGATATTTCAAGAATGGGCATCAAAGCTTGATGCAAGTGTTCATAAAATAAACGAAATCTTCTAAATCGGTCTGTTATGATCGGATTTTAAAAAAATCATTAAAAATGGCCGGTTGGATTTTGTAGTTTTTTATGTGATTTATCAATTCCAATAAACAAATTTTTTTTAAGGTTTACTTATTTTTGAGTTTGGAATTTTTTTCCTTTATTAATGCATTTTTTGATTTGACAGATTGATAATTTTTTTATTAAATTGGATACATTTTTAAACATGGGTTTATTTGAAAAAATAACTTAAAAATTTTTCATTACAGTGGCATAATTCGTAAATGTTTTTGTTGTTGTTGACTTTTATGCCGTTTTCTATAGACACGAAGCTGATAAATGATAAAAGTTGACAACTACAGTGGCGTGCGAAAGTTTTCGGACACTTTGAATTTTTAGTTTTGAAAAAAAAAGTGAAAACAAAAATAGTCCAAGAAAATCTTTGACACAACTCCAATTTTATCAAATAATAAGTTACTTTCACCTAAGATATCATTGATTTTGTAAAGTCTCGAGGCACGGTTTTGATATGCGGATATATTTATTGAAATTGAGCCTCAAACCTTGGGTAATTAAACCGAAAACGATTGGGCACGAATACAAGAGAAATTCACGTTTAAATGGTTATAAAATATACAATAAAAGCATGATTTACAAAAGAAATACAAAGAAAAGCAAAGGCGACCAAAAGGAAAGAGATAAAAAAGATAGAAATGATTTATGTCGTCTGTGGATGTTTGGGTGGCGATGCTTTTCGTGGACGCATATGCAATCACTTGGTGCTGTGATTGTACACTCCGGGGCCAAAAGGAGGTGATCAAAATAAAATAAATTTAATTATAATAACCAAAATAAAGGCAAGAGCAATGACTATAACGATTTTTGAATATGTTTCAGCAACAAAGGAACATATGGTTGACATAATTTCATTAAGTTGAGATGGCGTTGTCGTAACATTTGACATATGAGAATTCCAAGGATTTTGTTCGACAGTTTTCCATAAAATGGCATTAAGATCAAAGTCAGATTGGTGTCCAGCACATCTCAAACTGCAAGTATCAGCAAGTTTGGTTTTAACAGTTTTAACAAGAATTACTTGGGATTTTCCATCTTTATCACATTGTAAAGGAAAGCTAAATTCTGGGCAAGTAGCTTGTGCAATGGCACTTGAAAAGTCCGTTGTACATGTGATGTTAATTAGGACGCCTTCGAGGCAGTTCGAGCAACCACTGACAGCAGCTACTTTAGCAAAGCATCGGTTTTGATCGACGATAGTTGAGAGTTGTAAGTTTTCAATAACCAGTTTCATATGCACCTGACTATCTTGTTCAACTGCAACTCCATGAGCAAATTTACGAAGCCATCCATTAGTGATTCGATATGGAAGGGAACGGTGTTGAAGGGTTTGAAGTAAACTTTGATTATCTTGGCATCGACAGTTTACGGTATCATCAGCAGGCATGCAGTGACATGAATTTTGAGCAAGATTGCAGTTTTCAAGATTTACAGCATCTTGTTTTGAAGGGCATTTTAACAAATTTACTGCTGCAATACCAATTGTGTCAAGGAGAGCAACTTTGTTATTGGCTTCGATGAAGTTCAATTTGTCAACTTTGATTGATTGATGGATGTTTAGTAAGGTGAAGGAAATTTTATTTGCCATAGAAGTTTCACCTTCTTTCAAGAAAATTAGTTTGGATTCTTCATGGTTTTGGGTAGTAAGTGTTACATTCACCATTAAAGTTGGAGTCAAATTTGAACAGGAATAAGTATGGATTATATCTTGTGTAATTGGCTGGGCAAAATAACGGAAGAATAAGCATCCTGATGAACAAATCATACAGCCACAGCCCCAACAACCGCAGGCATCAGTACAACTGCTTGTACCAGGAAAGTTGTTGGCCATACCCAATCCAATAATTTTATCCTTTGGAGTAACTTTAGAGCAGGTGTAATCGGAACACGGGCCAGCTCCTCTACATCTCTTCGATGAGCTTGAATCTCCACGGAATATGCGGGTAAAATGTTCTTCTTCAGGAACACATAAAGCTTGAACGGAGGCTTGAATTTTAATGGAGCCATAAGGGCGTTCATCTTTATCCTTCAATAATAAGGTAACATCGGATCCAGTGGAAAGCCAAATTTCAGTAGCTTCTTCAAATTTGCAATCAATCCATCCATGAGCGGTGGTAATGCAAGATCTTGAATAAGCAGTAATAGTGGAAACAGCGGAGTTGGCTTCGGTGGAAGTAATCAGAATAGCCAAAATAAGAATACACAATTTTACAGATCGAAATTGTACTAAAAGGCCATTTCCAGTATCGTAGGAAGCATCAGAAAGTTTTCGTTTTCTTTGATACCGTTTCCAAAACGGTGCCTTCGGCCAAGAAGAAAAGGATCGTGTTCTGCAGCAACAACACCAACAAATAATAAAAGTGATAATCGTCCATAAAATAGCGAGGAATATGGCTGCAATAGCTACAGTTTTCCATGGACGACAATGAGGGTTGAGTAGTTCTGCTACACAGAATGAGCAACGGATTTTTTCACAGAAATCGATGGGATGGCAATAAGTTGGAATAATTTCATCAGTTCCATCAGAATATAATACATGTAAAACTAAGGGAATATTAGATGCAGCAATATTCAATGGTAAAGTGATATTGCTTTTAAATCCAAAAACTTTTTCTGCATGGAATGAAATTACAGTAGTAATTTCAATAATGTCAATGGATTTGCTTGCATGAATATCGATGATGCCATTTTTACAACTGGCTTTTATTCATTGCTTTGTAAGACAAAAAGATTTTTTTAAACTTTAGTCTATCACTGCTCAAATGCCTAGAGAAAAATAAAAAACATAAATGATGCAGCAAAAAAAAAATCGCCGCATTAAAAGCGTCGCCGCGTCTGATGAAAAAAAAAACTAAGAGAAAAAAATCAAAACAAAAAATCGATATATCCATCTTTTCTTTCTTTTTTTTCAAGGTCTTTCAATTGATGATTAACAAAAAAAGTGTTTTCATATGTCCTATTTATTTAATAATAAAAATTCTTTTGAGTAAAAACAATTTTTTTAAATTACAATGAAAAATTAAAATTTTTTTTTAGCTTTTTTGTTTTTTTTCCCATTCTGTATAATTTTTCCATTCTTTGTAAAGAATGGAAAGGCAATTCGAAGCTTCCAAATCTCTGGTGGTTGCACCTTTGAAAAATTTGGGAACATAATTTTCATCGTTATTATGATTGTAAGAAAGTTGATATTTGATGAAATTGTGGTCACTTACGAAGTAATTGCAACTGTATTAAATTTCATTTTTAGGAGTTTTTTCTTGTTAATTTTGTGCAAATTTGAAATAAAAAATGTTAACGAACTTTCGCTCTTACTAATTATAAATTATATTTTTTTATCGAAACTAAAAAAAAGTAAATTAAATATTCAAAAAAATCATCCAGCGTGTTGCTTGAAAAACTAAAGCAAAAACAGCTGTGAAACAAAAGCTCTGAAAAAAAAGAAAGAGACACGTTGAAAACAGATGAAATCTCTGTGTTTTTTTTCTTCGTCTTCGACGGATTTTAACATTTATACGAACAAGAAGAAATTCTTTGTTTATGTTTTTTTCATTTTCGAGCTCTATTTTTTTTTCTGCTTCTACCTTTAAAGAAAAGTAACTAAAAAAAACAGTTTTATTGTTGGAAAAAAAGCGATTGTTTTATTTTTCCACGGCAAAACAAGACAAAAAAAAAAGAGACACAAATTTAAGGAATAAAAAAAATAAAAATAGAGAAAACAATTTTTCACAGCGTAATCATGGCGGAGTAGAGGTGGACGCAAAAAGTTACGTTAAGAAAATTTTTTTGTTTTTTAATCAAATTGAAATGTGTTTGTACAAAACGATAGCTAATATTCTAATTTGAAAAACGGCTGGAACAGAATTTTTTTAAACCCATTCCATATTTTTTAATTAGTCGTTAACTATTAAAAAATCATTAAAAAATCCAAAAATTACACGTTGCGTTTGGTCATTTGTACTCCGCCTTTGATTGAAAATGATTGCGCTGTGGTTTGGTGATTTTATTTTTTTATTTTTATTTAATTAAATTCAAAAGTTGTTTGCCGTAAGAGAGCTGAGATTACATTTTCTTTTCTAAAGTATGGTAAAGAATCGAATGGTTATTAAACTATTTCCAAGAATTAATTTCGTAATTCAAAGTTGTTGCTTCAGCTTTTTTTTACGTCTTCAATTCTTGATGGCATATTTTTTTAAATTTGTACTGTAATTTTATGCATTTCTTAGAAAAAAAACTTCATCGAAGGATTGGTGTATTGGAGTTTCAAAGAAGAAAAAAAAAATTTTTATGTTTTTAGCGAGAATTTTCTTTTTTTTTCTTGCTTTAAAATGTTTTGCAAATATATTTTGTTTATCGATCGTTGAAAAAAAGAAAGAAGATCGATTTATTGTGCTTTATGAATTTTTTCTTTTCCTTTTCGCAAACTAAAGTCGATGATAAACTTTGCTTCATTGCCATCTGAGCGTGCCACATTCATAATAAATATGTGGAACATATTGCAATTTGCAAATAAAAACTCAAAAACATTGATGGCAATTGTTAAAATATATTCTCCTGCTTTTTCCCTTCGTTTATATTTTTTATTGATTTTTCGCTCAGTTTATTATATTTTCACGAAAAAGTTTTAGACATCTTTCTTTTCTATTCTTATTTAAATTATGAAAATAAAAGAATTATTCCATCTTCAATTTTGAACGTGCGGCCTCTCTCGGATACATTTTACCTTTTGCAACCGAGAATTTCGGCGCGAAAAGCATTTATTATTTTTTTTCCTCGCGCATTTTTTTGTTGCTGCCATAATCAAAATATAGCAACCGTCTTTCCAATTCAAAAAAAAAATCTTTTTTCCCTCTTTTTTCTTTTAAAAATAATAAGGCATATAACCTTTTTTTAAAAGCAAATTAAAATAAAAAATAACAAAAGATCATTTAAAAAATTCAAAAAATAGATTTGCATTTTTATGGCAAAAAAGAAGAAAAATGAAATGCAGCAACTATGAGATGCTTTTATTGAAGAAGAAGAAATTTTTTTTTAGCTGCAACGGATTTGCTTTGATTTTGATCTTTTATTTTGGAACTGCGAAAGCCGATTGCTTCACTTCGAATGCGTATCAGACAAACACATTCCTTTTTTTGCTGCCAAAAAAATGTTACGTTCCAAGTTAAAAATATTAAAAAGCATGGTTGAATTAAAAAAAATTAGAATTTGATATCAAAAAATAGGGATGTTTTATTTGTGGTTGAATTAAAGATTCCATAAACAACAAAAAAAATTAATTTATTGTATGATTTTATTTGAAGAATGATGATGAAGTATGTTCAACTCAAAAAAAGATATGAAAAAGAAAGATAGTGGTGAAGATGCAGCATTTAAAAAAAAAGAAACTTGAAAATTACATTTCAGAAAAAAAAATATGTTTTAAAGAAGTGAAAGAAATAATGAGAACTACATACAAAATGTGATATGGCGAGGGAGAGATGCGTTAAAGAAAAAAACTTTAAAAAACATATATAAAAAAAACATTCTAACCTTTACTAATGTTATTGATATGCCGATCAATTTTTATAGTTGTTTTTGATTGATTCTATCACTTCTAACTATCAAATTTTCTTAAAGGTTTGCTCATTTTTGTTTGAAAATTTTTTTAAATGCATTTTTTGGTTGAAGTGAAAAAACATTAATTTTTTAATGTTATTTCTAATTACGATGACTCCTATTATTTCGTATGGATTGGCCTCATTCTCCTTTTGGTAGCAAACATCCTTAATATTATCCGTTGGTCATACCTCTTAACTGCATTCAATCGTCGCCGTTTTTTAAAGAACTTGGTGAAAGCCTCCGCCGGAATACTTTTTCCACGCAAAATTCGGGACAAAAAAATCGAAGATAAATTACGACAACTTAAATATATTAAGAAAAATTGTAATCCTAAAAAAAATCAAACTGCTCAACGTCATTATCAAGAAGCCCTCGACAAAGTAAAGCTCACTGAATCTCAAGAAAATGTAGGTTACCATCCACTTTTTTTTAATCAGCTAAACATAGACAAATTTTTCAGGTTGAACGTGAATTGAAGCGACAAGAATTCATTAACACCGTCACTGAATCAAATATCAATAATTTTGTTGATTACAATGGCCCTGATGGATTTTTAACTATTGAACTTTTGTATGGAAATGCAGGAAACATGGTCGCTGGTATTGTCGCATCCCGTCTCTTTTTGAAGTTCCTCACCCAAGAAGAAGAAAACGAAACAGAAACCCAAGCTTAAAATACCATTGTTTAATCGACAAAAAATGCAATTAGCCGAATTCCATATATTACAATTAATTGTCAAAAAAACAATTTTTTTTTAACTTTTCCCATTTTTTTATGATTTTTTTAAACCCGTTTTATGTATTTTAAAATAATAAATATGATTCATTGCATTTATTTTTCGATAAGCAAAGCTAAAACAGAAACAACTATGAAAAAATCAAGAGAGCCGCCATCACACAATAGTGCTCTAATATTTTTCATTTTTTTTTTGAATTTTTTGGTTATTCTTTTTTTAATTTTACAATTTCTTTGCGAGTATTTTTGACAAAAATAGTCGACCTTGCAAATGAAATCAAAAAATACACTTAAGAAATATGTAAAATGTTTGAATTATTTTAAAACCAAAAAATTTTTACAACGTTCTTGGTGAATATTCATTTATTCATTCGAAATATCAGAGAAAACCCACGTGAAGTGGGAAGGCATTTATTACATGTTCCCAAATTTATCAAATATTACCTTGAAATAAAAAATAAATACACCTGAAATTGTTTTCTCTATTTTTATTCCTTAAATTTGTGCATCTTTTTTTTAATCTTGTTTTGTCGTGGAAAAATAAAAACAATCGCTTTTTTTCCAACAATAAAACTGTTTTTATTCGTTCAGTTAAACTTTTCTTTAAAGATAGAAGCAGAAAAAAAAATAGAGCTCGAAAATGAAAAAAAAACATAAACAAAAAATTTCTTCTTGTTCGTATAAATGTTAAAATCCGTCGAAGACGAAGAAAAAAAAACACAAAGATTTCATCTGTTTTCAACGTGTCTTTTTCTTTTTTTCAGAGCTTTCGTTTCACAGCTTTTTTTGCTTTAGTTTTTCAATCAATACGCTGGATGATTTTTTTGAATATTTAATTTACTTTTTTTTAGTTTCGATAAAAAAATATATAATTTATAATTACCGTAAAGGTTATGAAATTCGATATTATCAATGGGCAATTTTGAATTCTCCTCATTAACAGCTGAATAACTAATTTTGCACTTTTTATGTTACAATAATTTTAACTATTCAACTAATTTTTTTTATGATTCCAAAGTATATATGGAGCGCACTTTAAAACGTGAAGCGGTTTCCATTAAATTCCTAAAAATTGAGACTCTTAATTCCACAAATTAAGAAAAAAAATTGAATAAAAAAACAACAACAAACCACTGCTGTGTTCTTTAAAACAAAACAAAAAACATTCTAATTTTGAAAAAAAAGAAAGGAAAAGAATAAAAATAACAAAAAAGCGAATGTTGATGTATCCTCCTTGGCGCAGTGGGCATTGCATGGGATTTGTATGCAATGGGTTCAGGTTTGAATTCCCACGTGCGCTCATTCCCATCGATTCAGGCATTAGTGGAAGGGAGGTCACTAAATTTTTTTAATTAATAAAAATTATTAGACACCTCTTTCTTTCATTTTATCTTTATTTAAATTATGAAAATAAAAAGTTTATTTACTTTCCATCTTTAATTTTGAACATTCTGTTTCGGTCGCAAACATTTTGATTTTTGCGACCGAGAAGTTGTTTACAAAAGGCTTTGCATTTCAATAAAGAAGAAAAAATAATGTTGCAACTATGAGGGAAATGCTTTTTCGAAAAAGAAAAAAAACTTTAGCTTCAACGAATTTGCTTTGATTTTAATCTTCTTTTTTTGAAAATGCGATAGCCGTGGATTGCTTCACTTTCATATGAGTGTCAGACAAACACCTTCCTTTTTTTTATTCCAAAAAATATGTTATCTTTCGCTTCAAATGCTTCTTCTTTTTTACACATTTATTTTCTCGCGGAAATAAAAAAAGTTAAACCAGGAAGAAAGAAACTTGAAAGAGAAAAGACGAAAACCGTTATGACTTTTTTTCTATTAACATTCACCAAATTCAATATCGATATTAAAAATTTTATTGATTTTTTATTCACTTTTATAAAACTTTCGCTCCTTTTTGCTTTTCTCAATTCAAAATGCAAATTATTACAGTTTAAAAAATTTTTTTAAATCATTCCAACACGTTCTTACTACCAATTATAAAAAAATTATTTCATCATTACGTATCAACAACAAAATGTGTTTTTACATTTCAAAAATGAAGAAGAAAAACAAAGATAATCACTACTCCTACATAAATTAATTAAAATACTTCATTTATTTAATTCAGATGATGGGTCAATTATTTATTTTTTATTTATACTAAAAAGAATAAACATTTTTTTCTTCGCAAATAATAAAAGAAATTATTAAAAGAAATAGGACATGTACATCATCAAACAAGCAAGAAATAAGTTATTTTATTATTCATCAATTGAAAGACCTTGAAATTTATCCAAAGTTTCCAATGGATGTGGGCGGCGTTCTGATGCTCTACGAATCACACTTGAATTCATTTTAGTTTCAGGTCGAACTAAAGGTTGTTTTTCTGGTGGAGCAAGAACCCAATGAACTCGTGGTGGGGCACTGCTTGTTGGTTGGCGATACTGAAAAAATATATGATTAAATTAGAATTTAAAGATCAAAGAATTAGTTACCTTAGTGCTGGCAATATAAGCATATTTAACGCAATGAATAACAGCATCAAGTAAATTTTTAACATTTTGAATTAATGAAGTAATTGAATCAAGCCCTGTGACTTCAAGTTTATCACCAACATGTTGAATATCAGCTTTAACCCTGCTTGTAATTCTCAATTGATGGGATAACGTTGAAATTTTATCCGTATATGAAAATAAATCGTCTTTGGTTTGACTGGCTTTACAATCAACTCCTATTTGTCGAGCTAAAGCATTAAGTTTATTTCCAGCATCCGCAATTTCTTGAGCTGTATCAATGACATCCTTGGTTCGTTTAAGAGGGCCTCGACCTTTAGTAAATTGAGTCATATCATCACACATTAAACACATTCGTTTTGCAATTGAAATTAAATCATTTCCTGTTTCATCCCATTTTCCAACTTCTTGAATAAAATATCTTTGAGTGGTTTTAAAATTATCTATTTGTTTTTGAATAATTTGTTTAGATTCTTCAGGTAATTTTCTTAAAATAAGCTGTTGATTATCTGATTCATTATCAGATATTTGTGACATATTATCTATGGCTGTGGTTCCTCCATCTTCAACATATTCATTATCTGAATCCACATCTTCAGGATTTCGATTTCGAAGAACTGCAGTTCGAATATCTCTAACTGAAGTATCAATGAGTTCACAAGCTGCAATCATTTCATCCGTTTCTCGATCGATTTCATCTTTATTCATTTCTGTTGCATGTTGAGCCACGTGATTAACAACTTTTGTGGCTTTATGAACAAATACATCCAATACTTCATCCCTCAATCTTCGAGTTGCCATTCGAACATTATCCGTATATGGGCATGATGGATATGAATCCATTTCGGCATCAACAAAATCACAAACTCTAAGAGATCTGCCACGAATGGCTCCAGCAGCTCGATCAATGGAATCTGGATTTCGATATTGTATTGCTTCAATCGCTTGTCTCGTATCTTCTTGAATATGAGCTTCTGAAACCGCAAGGAAATCCACAACGCTTATCATTCGATCAGCAGCCATTGTGAGAAGATTAACTCGATCTTCCCAAGTTGATTTAAAAGTAGCCATATTTTCTTGTAAAACTCTTGAATCAGGTTTTTCACATAGTAATTTTGCTGCATGAACAACTTGAGGGATTAGTTTTTCACAGCAAAGTGCTGCATATCGAACTACTCGATTTGCATCTTGATCTGTTGACATTTCACATATTCTTCGAGCAACCTAAAATTACATTTTTATATTATTCTTTTTAAGCCAATTTGGACTTACATTAATCATTCGTGTTGCATGATCTTCAAAGAATTTAGCTTGTTCTTCCGTGGCTTGTTTATCCCCTCTAGCTGCAGATTCAATTAACATTCGAATGGGAGTTTTAGTATCTAAGAATGCATCACTAACGAGATCAGCAATAGCTCGACGAAGATGGCGTCGAAGGTCACGAGTTTTATAAACAACATTATCAATGCAATAACCCAAATCGGCGCTGGGTTCAGAAAATGCTACATTTCTTTTATATTCATCAAGAAGTTGTTGAAGGGCGCTTCGAAGATTATTAGTTCCATCCACGATTTGACCTTTTCGTGGATTTCGAGTATCTTCCCAATCAGCAATTTTTGCTGCACCCGAAACAATTTTTTCAAGAAGTTCTTCAAGTTGTGGACGATGTTGAGCTTCTTGATACTGTCGATGAGGATGAATATAAATTTTGGTCTAAAAAATGAATTAAATGAAAATCTGGAAATTTTAATTTGATAAAAACTAACCTCAAATAATTGTAAATTATTTACGAGATCATTCAAATATCCTTTTTTACTTATTCCAACATCCGATGGAACTTCTTCACCATTGAGAGCGCATTTAACTCCATGTAAAGCATTTCTCATTTCATCTACTGCATAATCACGATTATATTCAGCTTCATGAAGTTCTGGATGATGAATATATGCCTAAAAATATGGAATCCTTAATTTTCATGGACACTTAAATTTTAATTTCAAACCTTGCTTGAAGCAATCATAATGGGAGTAGTAATTTTTAATAAAGCCATAGCCACTTGTAAATCATCCTTTTCTGAATCACTTTTCATATCTTTTAATCGTTTTTTAGTTAATTCAGTGAGTTCTTGCATTTCTAAATGCAGAGATTTTACAATTTCAGTTAATTCTTCTTCTGTTTGAGCTTTAGAAATGGCATCAATAAGTTGATTAACTCGATCAGTTTTATCCATAATTTTTTGAATTTCTAGCATATCAGCATCAATTAAAAATCTTGCAACATTCATTAATAAAATTCTTCCAGCTTGTGAAGTTCGAATGCGATTTTCACGATTTTTAGTATTTTTAACAAAATCCTCTGCGGTTTTAACATAATCTCGACTGCTAAATTCCACTGAACGAAGTGATGAACGAATTTGGGCTATAGATTTTTCTGTAATAAATGGAGCAATTTGTTCAATTGCATGATTTCCAATTGTAAGGACTCGATTAATTTGTTCGATGCATCGATTAAATAAAGCTGGAGCATTTTTAGTTCGTACATGATTGCGCCAATAATCACCATCTAATGCAGTTACCTGTAAAACAAAACATTAAAGGATTGGATTCAATGGCTTTTTTGGATGCTCTTCAAACTTACGGATTCAACCATAGGCAAAATAAGCTTTTCAATGGATTTAGTTTTAATATCATCTTTACCAATAAAAAAGAAATTTTCTTGTTGATGATTTTGCATATTGGTTAAATATAATTAACTAACTACCTTTTGAAGATGAACAAATTTATAAAAAGTTTTTAATATATATTTGCGAGGGCACTATGCCAAATAAGTAATTTCCATCCAATCCAAATAATTTTCTTCTTGATCAATTAATTTTTGCTGCCTCTTTTCTTTTTAGTTCCTGCAAACAAATAAAAAAATTAGGTCCAATTAATGATGATAATAAAAAGGTAAGAAGCAATCAAGCAAGCCACAAAATTTTATTTATTCAAACAATAATTGCTTGAAAATCACGACACGGAAAATGAAGAGAGAAAAAATGATAATCTAATCACTCAAAAAATTTAAGAGAAAAAAGGCAAAGTAAAAATGTATGAATTCTTTCATTTTTGCTTATCTTTAAAAAAAATCCCAAAACTACTTTTTTGCCGCCGCAATGTAAAAAAAAACATTATTTTATTTTATTTTTTTTTTAATATTGTTTAAAATACGAAAATATGGAGGCTCTAAAGTAAGTGAGGGCAATGTGATGAATTCAATGAAGCGAAAACAGAAAGAAATTTTTTAAAAAGGTTTGAAACAGCTTTGCCTATATTTTTTTTTCTCAAGATGAACTCTTTCACACACAATTTTTTTTCTTTAAGCTTGAGTAATGGTAAATAGGAAAAAAAGGAAGGCAGGCATTTTATTCCAAATTAGGAAACAAACAAAAAATGGACACTCATTTTTTCTTCGTGAAAAAGTGAAAGAAAAAAAGTGTATTTTAAAGCTGCATTGAAAATAATGGAACTCATCGAAGAAAGAAAGAGGGCACTTGGAAAGCTTAATGATTGAATGGAATAAGAAAGAAAGAAAAAAGGATTAGAAAATTGTTTATCCGAAGAAGAAGAAAAAAACTGAATAAGTTCTTGGTAATTTTTGGAGCAGGGTCAAAAAAATATGTGCACGTAAAAAAATTAATGAAACCAAACTTTGCTTTGAAAATCCTTAAATTTTAAAAGCATTAAATTTTTGTTTTATGGAACTAACAAAACTCAAATAAGCTTTAAGCTTATTTTTAAATAAAATTTCGTAAAAAATAGGAAACAATGCTTTTTAGGGTTAAAGTAAACACTAAAAAAACAGAGCAAATTTCACTTTTCGCCTTAACGATGAACCAACCACACCCCAAAAAATTCCTAAAAAAATCTTTTAAGAAAATTTAAAAACCTCCAAAAAATAAACAAAAAAAACCTTCCATAAAAAATGCAATTCATCGTCTTTTTTTTTGTTAAAAACAAGAAAGAAAAAAAATCTAAGGGCTTGTTGAGTCAGAGTTTAGATTGGAAGAAAAAAAACATAAGAAACAACCAACAAACGTCCAACAAAAGCAAGGAAGAAAGTTTCAGAAAAAAAAAGGAAGAAGAAAGAATGCATCAAATCATAGCACCTCACATGTAGAAAGTGTGTATTTGAGACAACAGAGAGCATTAAAAATAAAATAAAATATATTTAAGAGATAGAAATGAAATCGATTCTTCTTCACCCCCTCTTTGGTTGTCATCCAACTAAAAAAAATTGAGAAAGGTGGTGAATGACTCAACAACAACAACACACAACAACTATCGGCTGATATATGTATTTTATTTATCAAACATGAAAGAAAGGAAAAAACTTTCGAAAATCAAAATCAAAAAAAGGAAGACAAGAAAAAATAGTTTTTTTTAACAAACTTTGAGTATTATTTTTTTTGGTTTGTAAGTTAAAAAAAAGTGAGTGAATGGACACAAGAAGAAGAGAAGAAGAAAAAAACAGTGAAGTAGTAAAAGAATGATGATGATGAATAAAATCGATTGGTCAAGAGAAAGGAATAAAAAAAAGGCGAGGAATGACAGGGTGAAAAGAAAGAAAGAAAAGCAAGCAAGCGAGGTCGCGCATTTGCGTATATATTTTTTTTATGTCCATCGTCATCAGATTTTTTTCGATGTGATGTTTTTTTCTTTCTTGGCCTTGGACAGTTACAGTCCCGTCCACCAAAAAAGGCAACGGACGAACAAAAAAAAACTAAATCAAATTTTTTTATTTTTTTTGGCGCCTTGCCGAGAACCGACCTTCCTTTTTCTTGCTTCGTTGATTTGACTTTGACTTTTTTTTTGATTTGAATGATTTCTTCTTTTCTTTTTTTCTTCATTTCATGTTGTGTTTGTTCACACCGATAACTAATCTCGGACATAAGAGAAGGCGAAAAAAAGAAAAAGAAAAAGAAGAATGCTCAAGGTAAAAAAAAAGAAGAAAGAAGTGATTTCCTTTGACCGAGTTTTACTTACGCACCCGCCGCCGCTTTGGGTGGTATGGTGTCAAAAGAATTGGCGTCGACAACAATATCAGAGAATATGATGATGTTTATCGGGGCATCACCAATATGTATTATTATTATTTGCCGGCGGTAGAAAAATTAAAAAGAATGAATATAAAAAAGATGGGTGTCTCTTCTTCTTCTTCTTAGTCCCGCTATGTATAAACTTGCTATTGTTGTTTGTTAGTGTTGACTTTTAACGGATTCCACTTGATTTCAATCTTCTTCTCTTCTCTCTTTTCTCGTTTTTAAGTTTGAGTAGATTAACATATTTTTCTAAAGAAAACAAAAAATAAAAGGATCTTAACTTTTACTCAAAAAAATATATTTCAAGTGCTATATAATTTTTAAAAATGGAAAGAAAGTTCAAAAAAAATTTGTGAAAGAAAATACGAAAGAAAAGTATAATAATACGTAAAGCAAAACTAAACTTGGTATGTATGTTGTTTGAACGCAAAATTAAATTTTTAAAGAATTGCAAAAAAAAACAAACATTGTATTTTTCAAGATTCTGAAATTTTCTGTCTCATGCATTTTTAATATTTGTCTTTTTCATTTAAAAACTTTGCGTAATTTTGCTTTTTTTATTGAGCTCAATAATCTCATCTTTTTATTTCTCATTGCACCCTTTCTTTTCTCATTGCTTGTCTAACACAAGAATAGGATGTTCTTGCCTAACTCTTTATATCTTTTTTGCATCGACTCTGTGGCGCAACTGGTAGCGCGTCGGACTCCAGTTCCGAAGGTTGCGTGTTCAAGTCACGTCGGGGTCAAAACTTTTTTCATCTTTTTCTTCAAAATTTATTTCATAATTAACTCATTTCTTTCTAAAAATAGTAGCTTTTTTTTTTAACTAAGTTTTGCAAAAATAAAAATAAATCTTTTAAAGCTTAAAGTTCTCAGCTCAAATAATTAATAATGATTTTATTTTGCACTTTTGCTTTTTAGGAAAATAAAAATTACGTTTTTTCTTTCTTCTGCCATATATTGTTTTTATTATTTCATTGCTGCACTTTTTTTCATTGATAAATTATATCCTGAAAATATAGTTTTTATATTTTTTTATGACAATTTTTATATCAAAAGTGCACTTTTTAATTCTTTCATTTGTTTTGATTGAGTCTATTGTTTGTGAGTAATTATTTTTTATTATTATGCTTTCTTTCTTTTTTTTTAATTTTGTATCTTCATTTCTTATGTTTAACTTTTTTGGCAAAGGATCTAAACCCTTTCGATCATACAAAAAAATTATTTGAGTAAAGGGGTTTAGAAAATAAATATAGAGCTTTTGTTTGTAGGCAAAACCATGAACGCAACAACAAAAAAAGATAAGACTTATATGTTTTTTTACTTATTTATGTCTCACAAAAAAAAATGAATAAATAAGAGGTTTAAAATTTTATACCATGTACAACATTCTTTTAAAAATACAAATAACAAAGAAAAAATGTTGCTGTATTGTTTTCTAAAATTTTGGGGTGTTCGAATTTTCTTAAACGAAAATCAGAAGAAAAACAAAGGTTAGAAATAAACTTAAAAAAAAAATTGGATTAAGAGTAGAAAAAATTATTTGAATTTTGCTTGGAGAGAACAAATAATTTCTTTGCAAAAAATAGTCCATCAGTAAAAAAACTGAATTAGAGTTCTAAACGCTAAACTACAAGGACTAAGAAGCAGCAACAACAAAAATTATTATTCTTGTTACTGCATGGCACATTTTGAAGCAAACTAACTGACTATTACAAATAAAACTTCTTGAAAAAATGCACCATTGTAAAAAGA
Organism: Panagrolaimus kolymaensis; assembly: GCA_028622995.1. NCBI lineage: Eukaryota > Metazoa > Nematoda > Chromadorea > Rhabditida > Panagrolaimidae > Panagrolaimus > Panagrolaimus kolymaensis. The sequence continues at coordinate 7,987,401 of JAJQJQ010000006.1, forward strand.
TGTTTTCGAAATTTTGATTATTATTAATAAAATTAGGTTTTAAATAATGTTTTAAGATTATCGGCGCACAATTTTAAAAACACAAAATTTAAAAAAAAGGAGGAGATTAAAATTTGTTGCAAATTCGGATTTAACTTTTATATGTATTTTTGAAAGATATTTTAAATTCCATTAAAATCTTTCTTTAGCTCTGCCAGAAAAAAGAAGATAATTAACCCCAAGAAGAAAAAAACAACTGTTCAAAGATTTATTTTATAATCTAACTTTTTTGAGGATATACATTTTTTCTGTATTTTGAACACACGTTTTGTTTCTTTATTTTTGACATTTTGAAATTTATTGTTTTTTATAAGAGTTCGAATTCCAAAGAGTTTTAAAAAAACATTTGGTTGATTAAATTCATTTATAATATGAAAAAACACGTTGTATTTGGGGTTTTTTTTTCAGTTGTTGTTACCTGTTCTTTTGTTCTTTGTGAATAATATCCATTCCAAGTTGTGTATTTTTAAAAATCGACTAACTATTGCATATTTAAAACTTTTTAAAGTTAAACCTTTGTTTCAAGTTTTTCATTGTAAAAATTCTTTAAATTGCTGCTGCCGGCGTACGTGATAAATTTGAATTTTTGGGCAACACAAACAACTATTGTAAATCAAATGACTTTGAGTTCATTGTTGGTTATTTTACTTTTGCAAAAAGGTGCCATTTCCACAACAACAAAAAAACTGCAACTTATTTGCTTCCTTATTTTTTTATTTACATTTTTGCCAATTAACAACCAAGACATTGATATTTTTTAATCTCATTAAATTTACGAAAATAATTTTTAAAAATATGACAATCAAGTTACGTAAATATGCTCACTCTTAAATAAGGTGAAGAAGCCCAAATGCCCAAAGAATAAAAGTTATCTTCAAAAAAAATTCTCAGGGGAAATTAAGCGTTGTAAAAAAAATATTAAAGAAATTTACAAAAGTGCACCTTTAATTTTTTTTTCTTTGCTTTCGTCGATCAAGAGTGTTGTCTAAAGACATCTGAAAAAAATTATCGAGGGAATTTTTACTTTACTTCTTATAGCCATAATTTTTTTGTTTATACTTTCTTTATTTCTTATTTTATTTCTTCTTTTTTATTTGTTTGAGGTGTTTAATCTTTTTTCCTATATTTTGTTTTTGCTCTTTCCAAGAAGAAAAGTAAGTGTCAGTCAAAAAAATAGGTTTATATTTAAAACTACATACATACACATTCTTTTTTTTCTTTTTTTGCATAATAATAATATGTAGGCATCTAAACTTTTTATTATGCTTGTATCCACCATGTATGACTGAGTGCCAGAGCAAAAACATTGATGTTATGAAATGGTTGTAAAAACAATGAATCATCTTAGGTATCCTCATTGATAAAGTTATTTTTCATCTTTGCAGTCAATGATTGATTAAAATTTGATACAATATTTCCGAGAACAAAACCGAAAAACCACAGAAATTTCGGTTTACAAAAAAAGTCAAATTTTGTCTAAAAAATGACAAAAGTTTAGTTTTTTTTCAGACTGAGAAATTACTCAAGTTTAATATCCCTATTTTTGATATTATTATAAAAGTAATAACTAACAAGAAATTAATGGAAATCCAAAGAAATAAGGTGCTTTTTTCGCTCATCATTATCTCATCGTCATCGAAGGTTTTCTTTTTGTATTCATAAAAGATAATATTAATGTATGAGTAATTTTACTTAAAAAAGATAAACAAATTTACAAAAAAAAAAGTATTTACTTATTCATTTACTCATCCCCGAAAAAAATAAAAGTCACAGTAAAAAACGATTAACCTCATTTTAGTACCATAAATCTTTCAAGAAAAAAATGAAGTTCCTCCGGAAATGATTATCAAATTTTTTTGATACACTTTTGATCCTTTTGAAGACGACATCTCAGGGCTGTCAAATCGCTTCGCTCAAAGACGTCGCTGATCGCTGAGCGACGCCTTTTTCATTTTCGCTTCGCTTCGCTTCGCGCTAAAAATAAAAAAATGAAAATCGCTTCAGCGACTTCAGCGATCTCGTCGCTGTTTCAAACAGCGACGAATTTTTTGCGTGTCTTTTTGGCTAAGCGATCGCTTCAGCGAAGCGATGAACAGCGATCGCTGAAGAAACAGCGATGAAAATTCAGCGACTTCAGCGAATCGCTCACCGTCGCTGAAGCAATTTCGAGCGACGCTAGCGAAAAACAGCGATTTGACAGCCCTGCGACATCTATCAAAAAATGATCTTTATGCACTTTTAGAGATTCTAAAATACCCGAAATTTGTATGGTTGAAAACAAAATTGTTTAGATAAAATGTAAAACATTTATAAAAGAATCGTGTAAAATATATATAATAATAAATTCAAAATGACGCGACGCATTTGTGTTGTTTGTCGCCAAATATAAAACAGGGTTGCTATTTTTTGAAGTCTCATAAAACGATTATAACAAAGTCCAAATTTTTAGCGGATAAATTTACTTTTTTTTGTATCCATCGTGTTTGCTATGATGAGTTGATTTGCATATTTTTCTGCGTTTAATAAATCCTTTGTTTTTTTTTAAAAGTTTTATAAATAAAAAAACAAAATTGCAGGTTTTTTCCTTCTTTTTTTTCACGGTAAAAGACAAAAATACATAATGTTCAAGATCTGTAGCCAAATAGAAAAAAAGTGCAAGGCGGTATAAAGTTTATTCCGATAAAATAAAACATGCAAATTATATTTTTTTATTTTTAAACTTTTAAGAAAAAATTATTATTTTCAACGAACAAAAAAATGTTGAAAGTGTTGCATCAAGTTTTGACATTCATTCACTCAAATTATTTAAGATACTTATTAAAATTTGTCATTTTTTTACACAAGTGTACTTTATTATTCATAATAATCAAAAAAATCTTTATTCCATAACCCGTAATAATATATACCTTTTAAGACACACACGCAAAAATATATATTTACATATACACATATAGAGAGAGAAAAAGAGAAAGAGGGCAAAGATACAATTATTTTTAAAGAAAAAAAAATTATTCACGAGAACGTACTTTTACAAACAAAATAAAAAATAAAAAAGAAATGGGCCAAAATGAAAAAAGAAGAAGGATGAAAGACATACGGTAAACAAAAAAAAATAGTCGGACCTATGGCTTAGGCTTTGCTTTTGAAAAGCTTAAATTTGGCGAATAAAAAAATTGTTTGCTTGTTTTTTTTAAGTCAAAAAAGTAGACGATAATTTTCTAATTTAAAAAAACCTTAATAAAAAATATACAATAAATACGATGAAGCAGCAGCGGCTACAATGGATGCTTCTGCCTCCTCGATAATAATACTTTTTCATATAAATCATTTGGAGGTTTCATACCTCGATTTTCCACAACATCCCATGATCTCATTTGATCAAAACTATATTCCGTTATGGGCGGTTTATGTCCATAACATTGTTTTAAGCAATTACCATTATGACAGCAAATATTATTACTTATATATTCTCTATTACAATAATCTGTTGATAAACAACATAATTCAGCTGTAAGTTCTAAAGATTCTTCTTTTATTTGTTCAACCATCACTAAAAAAAGCAAACGATAAATAATTTGGTCTTGAAGTAAAGAAAAAATTATAAAACTTACATATATCTGAATTAAAAGTGGTATTATAAAAACATGGAGTTTGAAATTTAATTGGTGTACATATTTCTTTAAAACTTTTTATCGTTATTTCTTTACATACATTCAAAGAATTTGCTGATCTTGAAAAAGAAGAATGATGAATCGTCGAAGGTTTAGATGAAACAAAAATAATAAATAATTGTAAAATCAATGTACCAAAAAAATATAATAAATTTTGCATTGTATTTGTTTTTAATTTTTTTTAAACCAGTAAATATAAATAAATAAAAGGACACGACAATAAAGAAATATTATTTATATATATGCTTTGAAATATTGGAAGCCGATTATCCCTTTATATACTCTCTTGCTCGCTTTGTTGCCTTGTTGCTTTGGAAGAATCAAGCTAGCCACAGAATTAGAATTACCAACCCTTTTTTAAAGGAGAGAGGTAAAGTAAAAAAAAACCCTTTATATTTTTTTAGGGCGGAGCTCCCACACATAAAAAGCTTTCTTTTAGGATTTCACATAGAACACACCACCAACTTCTTAGAGTTTTCCTTTTTGTATTCCCATTATTATTATTATGAGCAAAAAAGAAAAGGGATGGATGGCATAAAAGTGCAAGTATGGTGACTCTAGAGACGTGTAATCAAAGGAAAAAGTACAAGTACACACGATTGAAATGGAAGAGGGAGAAATAGCGTAGCAAAAAAATAAAATAAAAAGTTAACACGCGGAAGAGAAATGTCAAAAAATGTTTAAAATTCCCTGTAGAATCCTACGAAGTAAAAGAAAGGTGCGATGGGAGCACAGGTGGGTCGGTTTATGTTAATCAAAAGTGTAAAAATCAAAGTTGTTTCAAAGTAATAAATTAATTTGCAAAAAGCGAAAAGGTTGGAGGAGTTTGGTTTTTTGAAGGTTAATTGGAAACATTTTTTCGAAAAAAAAAGTTGTCTTCAAAAAAACCAAGTAAAAGGTCTTTTGGAATTTTGCAGGATTAGCCTACTTTAATTTTCTTTGTTATGATAAAAGCTTTTGGGTGTGCCTGAAAAAAATTTTTTAATACTATTTTATCCGATAATTCCAAAAGGTTAAAATGTTTTTGATTTGAAGCTGGTGATTAAACTATAATGTTTTAAATGTATTGTAAAAAAAATGTAAAAGCAAGGGCGTTAACCACATTAAAAATGTTTATTTAAAATTCTGATTTGGACCAAAAAATAATCTAACTATTGTTTATTAAGAAATGTTAATAAATATTTTAATTTTAAAATAAATATACGTAAATCCAAGTAAATAAGATATTTTTAGTTTAAAAAATATTGGCATCACAAACCAGCATGCTTTGTTTTTGTTTTGGTGTTTTTTTTAAAGAAAATTATGCTATCTCAGGACTCCAATTTTTTTCTTGCAAAATTTTTTTTTAAAAATATTTGACGATTCAATTTCGTCATAAATTTTTTTTTAAATAAAATGAAAGAAACTATTGTTTAAAGGAACAAGACTATTTGATGCCTTTTCGAAAATTTCGATACTGGGGCTGGGAGGAAGAGTTGGGGCGGCGCGTGTTTGAACTACCGTGTCACTTTCTGTCTTACACGGTAGTTCAAACACGCGCCGCCCCAACTCTTCCTCCCAGCCCCAGTATCGAAATTTTCGAAAAGGCATCAAATAGTCTTGTTCCTTTAATTTAAAAAAAAGTTTTGGAAGTTTAATAACAATGAAAATAATAAATGTATAAAAATGTATGTGTGTGGTGAGAAGAAAGGATTACCCATTCTCAATGAGCGAACTTTTATTATGCATTTTATGCAACACTACTACCAAAGCGCCACACCAAAATTCTGATGTGTCAAACCATCAGAATTTTTAATTCACATTTTTTTTTTCTTTGCTTCGAACTTTTTTGGTTTTGAGATAATGCAACAAAAAAAAAAGAGAAAATAATAATGGCATAATAAAAAAAATGTTTATTAGTGCAAGAAAAAAAAAACATACCGTATTCGAAAAAAAACTAAGTAAAAAATAAGGCTATTTTTTTAAATTCAAAAGTTATGATTACTGATTTTTAAATTTTATAAAAAAAAGCTTTTTTTTTTAATTTAAAAATTTCTAAACGGTTTTTAGAATTTTTAAATATGACGTAAATTTTGAACAAAATTTGCATAGGCTGCTTTTACGTCAAATTTAGTTCTATGTAATTGGTAGGAAAGAATCTTTGCCAATTTTTATGCCTTTTGAAATAAAAAAAGAAAATAAAAAACAAAGTGGCGGCTGAGATTTTCTTTCTTAGGTAGTTTCCCATTGAAACTAATTTATATTTATATTTTTATTTTTCAAAAATGACTCTAAAATGAGCTAAAAAAATTTAAGTTTAAGTTTCTGAATCAAAGATAAATTTTTTTTCATTATTAAAATTATGTGAATAATTTAAAAAAACAATTTATTCCAAAACACAAATTTATAAAACTCGTGGCTTTTGAAAGGAAATTATAATCAAATTTATTTAATAAAAATGACAAAATTCTTTGTTTTAAATTTATATATCCATAAATTTTAGCTGTTTTTTTTGGTTTATGCTTTTATCAAAGTTTGTCTACAGTATCTTATTTTATTGCTAGTATTTTCTCTTCTTTAAATTATTACAAAAAAATATGTAAGTGTACATATGTCTCCAAAAAATTAGTCTTTTTTACCACAAGCCCTTTATCGTGGGTTTTTTATTTATAATCTTTAAACAATAATTTTTATTATTTATTTAATTTTATTATTCGAATACTGTTTTTTGTTGTTAAAAAGAATGTTTTCCAATTATCTTAAATTTCTTTCATTTTTTTTGATTGTGACCAAATATTTTTTTTATTCTTTATGTAGAGTGCAGGGGAAATCCCTAAAGTTAAGAAAAAATATGGTCTCTTGACAATTTTTTTACTAACCATTTTTTTTATTGTCGCCTACTCATGGGTTGCTCTTGTAACTACGAAATTTATTGGAAACAAAACATTTTACGTCGACAAAATTCTAGCAATGTAGGGTTTAAGTACATACAAAAAAAATAAGGGATGAACACCATGGTTTAAAAAAAACTTTTCTTTAATTTTTAAAATATAAAAATAGGAAATAGGAAGTTTTAAAATTAAAAATATATTTTTATGTTCTAGGAATGATAGAAATTTTTATTAAATTCAAATCGTTTCTTTCCGTCAAACTTTTTCCTTGATTCCGCAATTTTTTTTATTGAACTTTAAAAAATTAATGTTTGTTTTATTATTTCCAAAGCCGTGTCTATCTTTCAACTTTCTTCATTTTTTAGTGTTTAACAAAAGTGCATTTAACATTTTGCAAGGTTTTTTATTCGTTATTAACAATAAACATCACAAGCCATAATAATCTTAATAATAATAAATATTTAAGAAAAAAAGTGCTTTATAGCACTTTTGAGTAATATTTTTTTAATATATATAAAAGTAAGAAACAAAATTGAGGCCATTGCGTGTGATCTAGTTCAATATTTGCACTTTTGGACATTATCTTTCAACAAGCAGCAACAGTAAAGGGAGCGTCATACAACACGCAACTTTTTTTCTTTTAAGATTTTTTTATAAAACACAATTTAAAAAAACTGTCTTTCATAGTGGAAAAAAAGTTTTTAATTTCATAAAGAAAAAAAGATTGTCATATGGACTTTATTGTTATTGTTGAAACAATTAATAAAAAAAAATTAAAAAGTTATATGAATTTTTCTTTAAAAGTTCAAAAAAGAATTGCTAGACGAAATTGCAATATGGGAAATAATAATACATATAACAACCAAAAGATATGAAGCCAAATGAAATCAGTAATATTTCTTTTGTTTCTATTTTTGGAGCAACTTTCTTTTATATATAAACTTCTTATTTCCTTATATTATTTTACTTTAAATAATTTTTTAAGTTTTCTTTCAAACTGTAATAATGGAAGAAAATTTTGAAAAAACAATTATGAAAGCTTGCTTTTTTTGAGACAATGAAGTGTCGTCGTATAGTTGATTGTTATAAAAAAAAGTGTACCTTGGAACGAACATCAAACCAAATCATGAAAATATGAAACTAAATTCATTAAAATTCAATTGATTTTTATTCTTCATAAAAGTTCTCAACTTCGAACTTTAATTTCAATGAATTTTATTTTTCTTATGTATTCGTCATCAGTTTTCTCCTTCTTTGTTTCATTTGCACTTTTAAAAATTTTTAATTTTCACAAGAGTAACTTTTTCTTTCTTCTTATAGCCTATACAAACAAATATAAATGTTTACAATAATAATAATATTCTTGTTTTTGAATGATATCAAATATGACTCAATTTTTATTACCAAAAAAAAGAAGTCATCTTATACCTTTAAAAAAAGTAATGCACTTTTTGTGGCAGAAGGAGTATCAAAAAAATAAAAAATCGTTCTTTAATTTTATTTTATTTTATTTTCACAACAATTTTAAGAAAACAAAGAAGAAATTCTAAAAATAAATAGAGAGATGTTGGCTTTGTTAAATATAAATATTACTCATAAATCTTGGTCAACATCAAAAAATACATACAAGGTGTAAATATATTTCTTTAATAAGTGTGTCTGGGAATTACCGTGGTACCAAAAAAAAGAAGTAGTTTTAGTAATTTTTTTTAAGGTAATTAAGTTTAAAAAAGGGAAAGAAGACGATCGTGGACTATTAAAAAAAATTGAAATCTGTTAAATTTGTAGCAAACACAAACACACACAAATGTTCGAGTTTTCGTTTCTCAGAAAAAAATCACTGTTTTACACATTTTTTTTAAATACAAGATTTGTATCTAATTCTTCGATTTGACTTATTTCATAAATCCAATAAAAAATAAAACAAAAGCATTTTATTGTTTTAACCTTCCGTGTCTCAAAAAATTTCCTTACTTCTTTGCACAGTTGAATTCTTGGGCTTAGTATAATAATAAAATAAATATATTCAAGTCAGGTGATAAGAATTATTTTGATGCAAAAAAACTTTTTTTTATATTGTCTTCGTCGTTGTTGCTTCATTGAAATGAAATTTGCACTTTCTTATTTCTTTTCCTTCTTCTCATTGTTACTTTTTTCTTTCCCGCCGTCGTCCGTCGCCCGACAAGTTGAAGAAAAATAAAAAAAAGTGCGCGACCTTTAAAGGAAAAGTATATTCTTTTTTTTTTCTTGGGGAAGTACGGTTGCCCTTTTTTTCTTAACATCGACGGCAAAAAAATTCAATTTGTCATTAAAAGTGCGACGGTGTTGTTTGGAGACATATAAAGATTGTTTTGTAAGTTAGTCAGTAATCTCCAAACAAACAAAAAAAAACCATTCCTATTTTGTCGTTTTCAAGCAATTAAGGAGAGGTTAGAAAAGTGCAAATGACACTCATTCTTTCATTTACTCGTCGTTGTGGTTTTAAAAAAAGTGCATTCTACAAAATTTTATTTTTTGTTTTCTAAGTTTTTTTTATTAATCAACGATTAAAATTATTGTTATTATTATTATGCTACAAATATTTTTTTGCAGCAGACACTGCTGCCACTGATCTTAGATTTTGCTTTTGGTTTCTTGAGATTTTGTGTAAAGAAATAATACATACAACAAAGATTTTTTTGAAGCGGAACTATTTGACATTAATAAAACACACAGAGAAGCCTGAAAAAAAAGAGGAATAAATTTCTTGTAAAATCGAAATATGTCTTCGTCTCATGGGTATATTAGTAAAAAAAATTCTCGTAAATTCATGAGTCGAATTATTTCTTTCTTTGTTTAAGTTTAAAAAGTTATGCTTTAACTACAGCTGGCATCTATCTACCTTTCATAGTATAGGCATTAATAGGGTTACACAATTACCGTAAATCTCAAAACAATTTTAAAAAGGGAAACAAAACAAAAAAATAAAGTTTTTCTTTTCATTGTGACATTTCCTTTTAAAAAAATTGCAGTTAATTTTTATAATTTTTATAATTAAAAAAAAGCCTCTAAGAAAGGACTTTTTTAAATCATCTATTTTTATAAATAATATAAATAAAAAATTTTATTTAACGTTGCACTTTAACTTTATTATAATATATTTTATTCTTTTTTTTTGCTTTTTAAAAGTAGTTATAATAAAATAATAATAAAAGTATGAAAGCTTCTGTCTTCTTTTTTTTACGGAAGGCAAAATCATGCAATGTCATCGAATTCAAAATGACTTGAGCCAACAAAACCAATAAAATAAAATAATAATAACCTTAAATTTCCTTTTCAAATTTGAGTTTACATATATTTTTTATATTTTGCATTTAAAATTTTGATTGCATTGCCTCCTTTTTTTGGACCTCTCTAAAAAATAATAAACTCTGGCATTAAAGATTATTCAATTTTTTTTAATAAATGGAAACAAAAAGCAGACATAAAAGAAGCAGTCTTTTTTTTAATACAGATCAAAAAAGGGTATAATAATGACAATTCTTTAAAGCTGAAAAGAAAAAACTCAATAAAAGAAAACTAAAAAAAATTTGTCCTTAAAGAAATTTTTTCCGTGATATAAAATTTTTTTTCATATTAAAATAACCCACTTTTGATTGTTTATTTAAAAAAGGTCATAAAAAATATTGAAATAAGAAAAAAGCACACGAAGTATAAAATGACATACTGTAAATAAAAATGAATAGTTTTTATTAAATAAATTTTTCATTGCAAAAAAAAGTAATAATTTTACATTTTTAGGAAAAACGAGAATACAGTATTTTGAAAATACTTAAAGGGAGTGTCTCAGGCGATGGCAGGATTCCTTACGACGGGTGTTCCTAGCCCGAAAGTTTTTTCACTGTCTCAAAGCCTTCCAAAGTGCTACAAAAAGTTTGAAGCTTTTTGTAGCTATTTGTAAAAAAATTTCCTTCCACGAAAAGCATTTCGAAATGTTTCGTAAGCAAAAACAAAGGGAGCCGTCGTAAGGAATTCCTGCCATCGCCTGAGACACTCCCTTTAAAAATATATGGAATGTTTGAGTAAAATTTAAATAAAAAACGGGTTTAAAGTCATTTTTAATGACATAAATAATTTTTTGATTTTAGGTCTCACGACAAAATTGGGTGATTTCAAGGCGAATTTGTTTGAGATTCATGTTTAAAATTAAAATTCTGAGAATATTCAAATTGTTGCTTTAAAGCACAAAATGCAAATGCAAGCCTCCAATCCACCATAGGTTGTTGTGGTTGTTGTTGCAGCATTATAGGAAAGGTGGGGTACTGTAAATGTGGAAATAATTGCGTTTGAGGAAAATAAGGTCTTTGAAAGATTGAAGCTAAAAAATATTTTTATTACTCTTATTTCCGGTGTCTATCGAGACAAAATAAAAAAAATGATGACTTACGTAATAAATGATTTTGAATTTCATTGTTATTTTTCTTTAAAAAATTAATTTTAGAGTCTGGTGTCGCCGAAGCAGCATTGTTATTTTCATTTGTAGAAGAAAAAGTTAAGGCTTTTGTCGTCGTCGTCGCCGTAATTTTTGTCGTTGGTTTTGGACTATTACTATTACTTCCTCGTTGATTATTTTCTTGATGATGAATTATTTGAGAATTTGAAGTTCCATTAAATAAATTAATAGTTTTTTGTTTCTTTTGTCTTCGACGAAGTTTGATTTGATCTGCCATGAGTCTTTGACGTTCAGCAACAACTTTACATTTGGCGCAACCACAAGCTCGAAAGGGGCAATATCGTTTATGACCTTTAAGTCGATTTTGAACATTATGTTGGGCACATCGCTGACAATGTGGTAGACGCTCTAAAATAAAAAAAAATTATTAATAAAACAGACACCTTTGAAAAAAAGGGTTAAAGAATAATATAAATAACGTCACTTCACGTCAAAACAAAAAAAAACTAAGCTTTAACAACAAAAAGTAATTTAATAACAAAAGAAAATTAATAAATCTCATTGTTTTAGCAACTCAATTTAGGGCTTTTTCAATGTCATTCTTTTAAAATTAGCGCAAGTTTTCTTTATTTCTTTCATAAATTTTCTATTATAATTTTTTGCACAAAAAGTAAAGCGAGCTACAGTAAATCGTGTCAATTCTATTTATTATTATTATTCGCTTAAAGCAATTATCAGTTCAAAGTAATCAAAATTTCAAGGAAATCTTTAATCAATAAAGTAGCTTTTAATTAAATGGTTATAAAATCCGGCTACTGTAATATTTTCGTTTCCATTGTTAAAAAAATGGAATATTAATAAATTCCAAACTAAACGTTTTTTGAGTGCTTTGAAAAATTTTAGTAATTTTTTTGTCACAAAACAAATTTCTCCCAAAAATTAGTCCACAGTTTTCATCGATATTTTTATTACCAATTAAACTAATTATTATTTTTACGAATAAGGTTATATTTTTGACTATTTAACTTACCTTTATTGATATCGTGTGTCTGAATTAATATCGGTGATAAAAGTGGCATAGTATCTTCCATTGCTTTAGCTTGAGCTAATTCAGCGTTTAATAATCTTCGTTTATCCACCAACTGAAAAAGTTAGTTACAACTACCAAAAAAAAATAATTACTTCAAAAAAGTATTCGAATTAAACCCAAAAGTCAAAGTATCAAAAGAAAAAAAGTAAAAATAAAAAAGGCAGCCCGTCGAAATAAGAAAAAGAAAAGAAAGATGTTTCATAAGAAAAAGGAAAGAGAGAATCCACAATAAAAAAAAATAACCATTTTTTAAATCTTAGGCATTTTTTGCATCGTCTCAAACAAAAAAAAAGCAATTCAATTGAGACCAATAGTCGTTTTTTTGCTTTTGGTGCTGCTCCAACTACTTTCGATGCGGCTGTTTTTTCAATGTAAAGCAAGCAGGCTCGAAACAATCAACGTTTATCTCTTTTTTTTTCTCTTCCTTGGGTCTCTGTCTTTTTTTTTGTTGAGGACCATAAAAAATAAGACAAAACGACGACAATGAAACGACCACCGGCGAATTTGCAAAAAAAAAAAAATGGGTTCAGGGATTTATTTTCTTTTATTTTTTTTTATTTTGGTAACTGTTGAATTAAAGAAACGAACGAACGAAAGAAAGAAGACAACATTAGAATGGGGTTATTTTATGGCCTTTTTCAAATAACAACAAGAAGAAGAAAAGAATAAAGGGAGGAAATTGGAAATTGCCGGAAACAATGGACATTTTTTTATTTTGGAAAATGTTTTTTCAATCATTTATTTTTTTAGTAATTTTTTAAGGCAAAAAAAATAAAAAACATTTTTTTTATGGAGGAACTCGACAAGATGGTAGTCTTCCGATGGGTAAATGTTTATATCCCAAGGAGACAAAACTTTTAATGCTAATAACTTTTACTGTATCTTTTTTTGATTCAGATTGCTTTCAGAATAAAAGTGTGTGCGCTTTTTTGTAATTTTTCATGTCTCTTTTTTGCAAAATTAGCTTTTTTGATTTTTTCTCGCTTGCATGTATAACTCAAATTTTCCAATAAAAATAATGTCAAAAATGCGATGCATGTAATTTAACTACGGTAGCGAAACCTTAAAATACAACAAAGGATAGCGTGTTTCGTGTCAGTTATTTTTTTTTTCAATAAAAAAAAGAAAAATGAAGCAAGAAGAAGAAAAACATGGCACATTATTACTTTTTTTTAATTTAAAACCAAAAAGAAAAAAATGTCTGAGTTTTTTTTAATCTCTCATTTTTCTGTTTTCAAACTGGTTCGGTTTTTAATTTTTTTTTATTTTACTTAGTAAAATACAAAATAAAAATTATGTCTGTGGTGTTTAAAACCAAACCCGCCTGGCACAATCCAACATTTTTTTGGAAAAAAACTAATTAAAGCAACAACAAAAAAACTAACCTGACAATTATTACATTTGCAATGAATAAAAGGACACTGATATTTGTGATTTTTTCTTGCTACCGTTAAATTATGATTTAAACACCTTTGACAAGTATAAATTTTTTGCTGTTGCTGATGCTGAAGATTTTTCAATTCGGGTAACAGTTGTTCAATATTCATTTTATATATGGAAAATGTATGCCACTAAAAAAGAGGGTGATTTTTAACAATTATAATTTCAAAAAAAAAATCACATTAAACATCTATGATTTACCGCGACTCTCTGTCAAAAAAACCTTTTTTATGATGATGAAACAAAATGACAAAATGGGATATCATAATTTTTAATTTTTTTTTCTTTCGATAAGTACTTTAAAAAAAGATAATTACTTTTCCAATTTGTTCGAAACAAAACAAAAAAAATGTCTGAAAGTAATTAGAAAACAGATCGTAAAAAAAAGTAATAAAAAGTGGGTGATTGAAAAAAAATGAAGAAAAAAAAGTGACTAAAAGAAAATTATTTTTTAACATAACGGCATTTTTTTATGTTACTGAAAGAGGAGGTGCAGCAGCAGCGCCTTTAAATCAAATCGAATGAGCGTGCAAAAAATGCCTTAAAGATATTAAAGGAAGCTTCAAGTGTTTTTGGGTTTATTTTTTTAAATCTCAAACATTCAAAGAAGAGTCTACCGACTTTTTACATGGTTGTCGTCGTCGTCGGATAAATACTTTGATTATCATTTGATTAAAAGCGGCCGACATGGCATGACAACAGTAGTAGCAATAAAAAAAGTTCAAAAATTGAAAACAAGGCAAAAAAAAGGCGCAAAGGTTTTCGTTTGAACTTCAAAGGAAGAAATTATTAAAAGGCTATGTTTTTAAAAATGGAAAGAAAAACAAGTGTTTTTGAATGTTTGAATGGTTTTGAATTTATCCCAAAAAAATTATGTTTTCTTTATCTTAAAAAATGTTTCCTGATTTTTGAAAAAAAGGTAGCAAATCATTAAAGTTAATCCCGGATTTTGTGAAAAAAATAATTATGAAACTTACCTTTGAAAAAATTATTTCATTGACATCCATCCATTTTTTTTAACAAAATTTAATATTTTTTACTTTTGAAAATACATAACAAAAAACCGATGGTCATTTATTTATTTCTTTAGCCCATCCTTTTTTGTATGTATATTTATTTCCATTTGCTATTTTCTTTTCCCATCATTTAAAATTTTAGGTTTTGCATCTTTTTTTGCTCATTGCTCAAGCTGTTTTTTGCTCGAAAAAATAAAATAAAAATCATTTGTATTGTCACACTCGCAAGTTGTTGCTCGTGCCGGCCAGTGGCGGCAAGTTGTCACACAGGCATCAGGCATTTTTTAAGTGTCGTCGTCGTCCTTCTTTGTTGTCAACATCGGCGGCGGAGGTTCGTTCAGTCAAAAAAAGAATAAAAAAGGCCACACACATTTTTTTGAGTTTACGCGTGTGAGCGAAACATAAAATAACGAAGAAATGGCCAATGTTAATGACCCTTGTCAAAATCAAATTTCTTAAATGCTATGTTCGTTGTTGAGAAAACAATAAAAAATGTGAAATAAAAAACACCTTTCTTCAATTTTTTTTTATTTTTAGAAAAGTAATAATAAAGAAAAGAATAATTTTATTACGTTGTCAAAAAAATATGGCTAAAAATCCAAAAAAATCTTTGAATGATATGTTTAAAAAAACTGTTTTATTATTTTTAAAGCGATCAAAATAAAGAAATGATAGATTTGACTAAAGAAAGGTGGAATATTAAAATTTTTGCTTAGAAATTTTGTAAAAAATTTTTACAACTGTGCAGAATTTTTTTCATGATAGTTGTCTCTAATTTTTTAATTAGAATTTGAAAACTTGGAAGATGCTTGCTTTAATTCTAAAAAATTTCAGATTTTTATTTCAAAAGTTTTTATTTTAAAACTTTACAGATTTTTCTTAATTTTTTTTTGCTAGAATTTTCCAATTTTTTTCTACCAAGCTTGTAATTTTTTTTTGATAAGCTTACAAAAAAGCTATTTTTGATTTTTTCTTTCATCTGTCATGCTTCTAGAAATTTTTGTTGAATGAAATTGTCTTTTTCTTTGTCTTCTTTTGTTTTTTTACTACTATCTGTTATGAGATGTTATTACTCAAATAAACATAGCTATTTCATTCTATTTCTCAAACATTTCCTAGAAGAGTAAATAAGTTGTAATATATTCATTCATTTTTTATAGTCTTTTGTTTTGTGCCTCTCTATGAGATTTTTTTAACAACAAAGACCTTTCTTTGTAACTACCAAAAATACATTGATTGACTGATTGAGTAACTGACTTATGGTGTGTGTATTATGTTCATAACATAAAGCTTATTCTTTTCTCTTTTCTTTTTTCTGTTAATTGCTCGCTTTAAAAAAATTTTTTTTACAACAATTTTAATGATTTTGCATATACAAAGAATGTAGTAGTCAAAGATCACCAACTCTTAATTTAGTTGATAAGACAAATGGAAAAAATGGAAAGAGTGTAATTTCTACGGCAGCAGCGTTAATTTCTCTTCTCACGTGGCAAACAATCGTAGAGTAAAGTGATAAAAGTTCAATAACAACAGAAAATGAAAAAATAAATAAAAAATGTAGCAAATTAATTTTTTCTTTTTTCTTTTTGACGGAAATTGTGTCCGCTTTGAAGCATGACAGATACATAGATAACGCTTTGGATTTGTTCATTTGTACAACAAAACAAAACAAAAATTGAATCAAACATGACTCAATTCCGTGACAACTTTTTTAAATTAAAAAGTTTGTAGCTTAGTTTTGTCAAAAATTAATTAATCTTAATATCAGCAAAAAGCATGGAATAAAAAATATTCTTAAGAAAACAATAATTCCAAAATAATCTTTATTTTTCTTAAATATTCCTGACATTACTATGTTTGATCTAAAGCTTAAAGCAAAAGTTGAATAAACAGCTAATGGTAAAGTTGTCAAACCCTAATTGTTTGAAAATAGTTTAAAATTTTTTTTATAAGAGTTATTATTCACAAAATTTTGATAAAATTTAATAAATCTTAAGTTACAGGAAAATTTTATAGTTTGGATTTTATAAAAAAAAATATCTAAAAGTTTTCTGATATCTCCCATATTTTTTTC
Organism: Panagrolaimus kolymaensis; assembly: GCA_028622995.1. Classification (NCBI taxonomy): domain Eukaryota; kingdom Metazoa; phylum Nematoda; class Chromadorea; order Rhabditida; family Panagrolaimidae; genus Panagrolaimus; species Panagrolaimus kolymaensis. Next base: position 8,004,033 of record JAJQJQ010000006.1, read on the forward strand.
TATGTAAAGTGAAAAATGTTTCTCCACAATTTTGTTAGGAGTATGTTAATCGCTAAAAAGACAGCAAAATGAAAGGATTCTTCAGTAAAAATGGTCATTTTTAAAACAAAAACTTCTTAAAATTTTGAGCAACAATCTCCATACGAAAAAAGAATAACAAAATTGTAGACTTTCACAATAAAATGCTTTTTGGCAATTGCAAGTTGGTATTACGTTTATGGGAAATTTTAACTCGAATATCGAACATACCGACACTTTTTTGTGAAAACGTAGTCTTTCATTTTTTAAGTCTTGAGAGATTAGATAGCCATGTTTTCCGTTATAACTATTAATTGCAAGAATATCTAACAATTTCTAACAAAAAAACCATTTATTTACAAATTAATAGTAAAAAAACTTATTTTGGACTACAAAAACCCAAAAAAATAAAAATTTAACAAATTTTTGCTAAAAGCTTATTTTTAACCATCGTTATCATTTTTTATTTCTAAAAAATTCCTTCAAAGAGCTTATGCAACTTACTCCATTTAAAGCGCCTTAACTTTCAAACTTAGCATCAAAAACACCCTTTTATTGAAGGTACATAGTTAGTTTTGTGTGTGGTGCAGCAAAAAATAAAAAGAGGAAAAGCAAACGAGAAAAATGTTGATAAAAACCTTCAAATAAGCGTCAAACTCAGAGGTTTTCTTTTTTCTTCCATTTTCAAACAAAAAATTTCAGGTTGATGCAATAATACCAAAAGTAAAAAACAAATGCATAAAATCAGCTGACAAAAAAGAAAAGTCATGACTTTGGAAAAAATCATGCTTGAAATTTTTTTTGTTGCTTTCATCGCGTGCTACTTCCATCTTTGTCTTGACTTTTTTTACATCACAAAAAAAATTATGCGCGTGAGTTTTTTATTCTGAAACACCAATTCCTTTCTTCTTCTTTCATTTTTCCTTTTTTTCCGTTTCTTCTGATTATTGAATCGAAAGATAAGCGAAGCTTCATTTTTTCTTCACTACTAGAGTCATAAAAAAAAATTGAGGCAAAAAACAATTAAGATCAATTTTGGACTAAAAAAGGCGGAGTTAAAAAAAGTGGAGTATTTTCACGTTTATGGCCCTCAAAATTTACCTTTATAAGGAACTTAGAAAGACTCAGAAATACATTGAAGTTTTCACTTCGAGCTGCTCATTTAATTTTATATTCATTTAGTTGCTGAGTTTAGAAGAAATTCAAAATGGAACATCACGATACCCATGATACCCATGCTAAGGAACATCACGATGACAAACATACTAAAGAACATCATGATGACAAGCACCATGACAAGGAACATCATGATGACAAGCATCACGATAAGAAACATGATGAACACAAGGGGTAAGTTAATATATTCCGATCCCATAATTTTCCAGCTATTAATCTCAATTTCCTTTTAGTCACGATGCCCACCATGATGAACACGGTCACGGACATCAACAGTAAGCTTGACTTATCTTATTATAACAGACAGCAGCATCTAACTTCTTCTTTTTAGACCCAAAGGAACCGAACACCATTAAACATATCATACAACAATCATCAGCTCGCTTGATAAAACTTCGATAAAAAAGTTATGATTTTATAAATAGTTTATATATAAATTTCATTTTTTTGTATGACTTTTCTTTATAAATAAATTCGGCATTCATATAAATCTCTTTCTTTTGCATAAATTAAACATTGGGAAAAAAATGCCGACTCTTGTTAAGCTTTAAGCAATCCAGTTAAAAGAATTTTAAGTGGACAATGTTATAATCTTTTTTGATACATTAACCGACGAAGTTAAAAGCTAAATCATACAACAACACAGTAAAGAGACAATATTTATTAAAGAAAAAGATTAAGACATATAAATGAAGAAAGTTTTATTTAGTTAGTTCACTACTATCTTTCTTTGATTTAATTGAAGCAACTTTCATAAACATACTTCTTTGATGCACATATTGATCACCAATTTCACCACGAAGAGATCGTTCAGGTTCAGGCTTTTCAAGTAAATTTAATAATGAATCCAATGCTAAAAAAGATGAGCGTAAGTTAAATGGAAGAAAAACATTTGAAAGATTTTGACATCAAACAACGATAAAAGTAAAGGCTTTGTTAAAATAAAAGACAAACCTGTAGCAACAGTAGTACCAGCTTTCCAATTATCCATTTGAAGAATAGAAAGACAAAACCGACCAGTTGCATCAACATTTGGATGATAAATACGTGTAAGAAATTGCATTCGTGGTGGCTTGAATGGATATTCATGATGAAGATCGATTTTAAGTTTAAATATACCATGTTTATAAGGATCATATCGCTGAAAATAAATAAGAGGTAAAAGTAAAAAGAAAAAGTAAAGAAACTTACAGGTTTAATAAGTACAATCCACTTTTTTAAATCACTTGAATCAACTTGAAAATCAGCAAGATAATATGGTGGTTCAGTTTTGAAATGTTCTATTTCTCGCATGATTCGTTTCATTGAAACAGCCTTTAATTGAGTTGGAGATTGAGATGGTTGATTATTAAGTTTTGATGTTGAAGCTTCAGACATGGCAGGAGTTGCAGCAGCGACAGGCATTTTTTGTGGAGAAAACACACAATTGTTGCAATCGATGAGAAAATTCAAAGTAAAAAATTGAGCTGTTTGGTTTTAGAAAAAAAAAGTTATTCAAATTTACTAAAATCCTTTCGAAAAACTTTCAAAAAAATTAATATTAGAAAGCAAATGAATTAAAATTAAAATAAAAATTAAGTTTATTTAATAACAGAACAAAAACATGAAAAAAATATGAACATTATAAATAAAAACCTTTGATGAAGAAAAGGGAAAAATCATCAATGATAGGATTTTGAATTTGAGCCAGATGGAATAAACCAAAAAAGCGAGTGACAACTTGTTGAAAATGAAGAATAGTGCCTTGTTGAATTAAAGCATCAAAGTCGAAGGATAAAGAGCTTCTGGATTTGTTCAAAACAAAGCTGCAAAAGAAATAACCCGTTAGAAAACGATACAACAAAAAGAAAATGCTTACCAAAATTTGTCCATCCTTGATAAATATTTGATAAAATTAACGAAACCTTCCAAAGAACAATTCGATTCAATACCACCAGTGAAATCAAAACTCTTCAATTCAGGATTCATTGATCTCTTCAAAGTTAAAAGATCCATAGATTTTGCAGTTAACTTGAGATGTTTGCTTGAATTGAGTTTAAATGGTAAACGTTGAAGCAAAAGATCATCAATTTTCTGTTCCTTAGTAGCTTTGATTGTGATTGAATTTATAACTTGAAATTTACCATTGAATGATGAAAGATCGTCAGCATTGATTCCTTTGCAATATTCATCTTCTTTACAGTAGCAAGCAGCAGTAAATTTGTAATTTAATTCACCTGAATCATTAATTGTGATTTCAACATCTTCAATTGTGTGACAGCGTTTAACAAGATTAGAGGTGTCAGCATTGATTCGTGCGAACGTCTTCAAGGTTTCTGGATCACAAATTTCAGCAAAACGTTTTTGAAGAACCCATGGAAGACCTGCGAAATCAAAGGTTTCTTCTTGAGAAAGCTTAGGATTCTTTGTTGTTGGCTCATAAGTACCATCCATATTAGATACAGCAACGAGATCCAAGGATTCATCATGAAGAAGTTTTCGCTTCAAATCTTTTCTTGTTGCGTCCATTGATTTGGTATCATTCATATTTGAATCAGCCATATTAGATAAAAATTGGTTGATTGAAATCTAAAAAGTTAGAAATAATTAATGAAGTTGAATTCAAACAGCTTTCAGATTCTCGCAACAACAAAAAAACTAAAACATGAAATGTTTGATGAATAAACAAAAACATTTTTCAAAGGTATGCGAGTATGTTATGAAAATCGTGACAGGAGAGGCTTTTAACAAAGTCCATAAAGTAAAATTTTTGAAAATTAGATCAATAATAAAAAAAGATGGATGTAAGAAATTTTAGATAAATGGCAACATGTTATTTCAAAGTATCAATATTGGATTCACTTTTAATTTACACATGTCATTTGTTTAGTATTAGGCTAGACACATGATTTTGATCAATTGTCAAATATGCATTTTTTAAACAAATTTATTCCATATTTTGGTTATCAATAATGGTTGTTACATGCAATCAAGCCTGTTAGCTGATGGAAATTTTATTCGTTTGACTATATTTAGTCTTAATATCTGTGCACTTGATCCTCTTTGCGTGTGGTATGAATATGACGTTAGTTTATATTAATAAGTTTATTACAAAGGCTAATACAACAACGCCTAATATAATAGCAAATAATAACATCCATGTACTTACTAACAGGCTTACTGGAAAGGTGGAGCAAGCAAGGGAATAGCATTTCATAAGGAGCTAATAAATGAAAGCCCATAGACATTAGAGGTGTGAAACGCTCTTCCTTTTATCTTAGCTTGCTTGGTAATCATAATTTTCCTTATCATCATATTTTTGGGACTATGCTGTTGCTCTTCGTAAAATAATGTATTTTCCTCTTGTGTTAATGGACGAAAGCATATTTCGTTGGTTAGTTTAAGCTTGCAGCCACTGACTGGTCGCAAGGCAAAGATAATACATTCATTATTGGTCCTTTTTAGAGCTCGCAACGATGGTTCAGAAAAATAAAGCAACTTTGATTTGGCAGGAATAGCAGCACAGTCAACTGGAATGGCAGTAAAAACAATAAAGCTTAAAACTCACCAAATAATAATATGTAAGTTATATGTTTACAAAAAATCAAACTGCTTATTCTCTTTAACTTGAGGGCCACCTTCAAAATACATCAAGCTTGATTGAAAAAAAATAACATGATGTTTATTTCAAAGATAAAAAAATTACAACAAAAACATAAGAAAATTATAATTTAAAGTCTTTGATGAAATAAACGAAGGAATCGCCATTAGGTAAATGTGTTATGCGATGTTTGAAATTTTGAGATTGAAGAATGGAATCATGTTGAATTAAAGCAACAAAATCGAATGATAATGAACTTTGGTTGCTATATAAATAAAATCTAAAAATAAGTGATTGTTAAACAAATATTATACATAAAACAAGAACTTACAGAAATTTGTCAAGCTTTGCTGATAAGCTTTTAATAAAATCGACGAATTTATCCAAGGAACAGTTTGATTCAATACCACCATGAAATGCCAAACTTTTCATTTGAGGAGTTATTAGTTTCTTCAAAGTTTCAAGGTCCATAGACTTTATAATGAGCTTGAGATGTTTGCATGAATTGAGATTTACAGGTAAATGTTGAAGCAAAGTATAATCAAGTTTTTGTTCCTCAGTAGCTTTGATTGTGATTGAATTCATAACTTTGATTTTACCATTGAAGGATGAAAGATCGTCAGCAGTTATTCCTTTGCAATATTCGTTTTCTTTACAATAACAAGCAACTTTGTATTTGCACGAGATTTCATTTGAATCATCTATCAGGATTTCAGCATCTTTAATTATATGACAGCCCCTTGCGAGATTTCTTGTTTTAGCATTGATTTGAGCAAAGACAGCCAATGTTTCTGGATCACAAATTTCAGCGAAACGTTTTTGACATACCAATGGAAATGGAAGTGTTTGGAAATCAAAGGTATCTTCTGTTGAGTGCTTTCCTTTCATATTCTTCTTACAAAATTTGATAAGCTTCTTTACAACCACTTGAGAATTACTCCGAAACTTCTTTGCAATAATTTTTGAATCTTTCATATTTGACGAAGATTCGTTGAAGAAGAACCTAAAAAAGAAGTATGTATGTAAAAAGAATGTTAAGAATAAACAGCGGAAGAAAATTATCATATCATCACGCTACGTCGACAGTTATTAGTAAATTTGTAAAAGGCTTCCAAAAAATATTTATCACAAAATTAATGCAACGAGAACAAGAATAAAAAATGTGTAAGTAATTTTTATGTGTTGGGACATTTTGGCATTGAAAAACGCCGCAATTTCCCGCGCATTTTTTGGTTTAATCATGATTGTTTGCCACAGTAATTAGCCTATGTTTTATTTCTCAATCGAAATTGATATATTTGATTTTCCTTCCTAATAATTAGTGTTGTCCTTTCTGTTCGTGTCATTTTATTTTCATTCGCGTGTTAAATGAAAATGTTTGATTTTTTTTATTTTAGGTACTGTTTCCAATTGCTCTAACAATAATGTTTCAATTGTTTGAAGCTGGCGCTAGAAAAACGGTATGTTTTTTGTTTTAAATAATGAAGCCTAATTTTGAATGTATTTTTAGAAGGAAATGTCGTCGAATGAACCGAATCAAAATGAAGGTTTTACTGATGCAAATGCTGTTTCCACTATTTCTGTTGAAGAAAAGCACGATCTTGAAAGTCAACCAGAAGATGCTTGCTTAGACGAAACCGAGAAAACCTTGATCGAAACGAAAACCGACGATCTTAAGGTTGAAATCGAGAAGGAATGTGAAACTATCAAAGAACTTCTAATCGAATATTCTGATAAGATGCACCAGCTCGCTCAAGCTCAGAACCACATTCAAACTCTTTCTGATGGAAAATATGATCTTGATGATCAATTACTAGATGCTCGTTTGCAAGTTGCTTCAAAAAATGAACAAATTATTGCATTCAAATCCTTGAAGAATCAAAATGAAATTAAAATCGATGGTTTGCACAAGAATGTTGTAAAGCTTCAAATGGAATGTCGTGTCATTAAACAACAACTCGCTAGCGCTGTTTCTCGTGTTCATTTACTTTCTAATGATAATCATGCTCTTAAGTATCTAGTGGATGCCTTAACTACATCTAACGCTGGATTGATTGTTGAAAAATTTAAACTATATCAACAATTGAAAGCTGCACAAGCCGAAATTTCTGTTAAAGATCGACAACTCAATCAAGCTTCTATGGATGCTTCCAAAGATCAACACCGTATTCAAACACTTTCCGAAGAAAACGCTGTTCTTAAAAACCAACGACAACTTGATGCTGTGGAAAATGGCATGGTTAAAAATGAAAATGCGAACTTCTCTTTTCAAATCAAAAATTTTAACCAAACATTGGAAACGCTTCTAATGGAAATTTCTGTTAAAGATCGACAACTCAATCAAGCTTCTATGGATGCTTCCGAAGATCAACGCCGTATTCAATCTCTTTCTGAAGAAAAGGATGATCTTGATAGTGAATTACTAGATGCCCATTTGGAAATTGCTTCTAAAAATGAGGAAATTATTACATTCAAATCCATGAAGAATCACGATGATGTTATAATCTCAGTCTTGGAAAGGGATGTGGAAAACCTTCAAATGAAATCTTGTGAGAAGAATCAACAAGTCAATCAAGCTCTTATGACAATTCAAACACTCCTTCATAAATCCATGTTTTGATTCTTTTCTTTTTGTAAATATTGTACATACTTTACTCTTTTTTGTTTTGTTTTTTATTACTTGTTTGTACATCTTTCCTTTTTTTGCTTTTCAATAGCCTTTTTTAAATAAATTTATTACTCTTGAAATATGTTTCATAATTATTATCGCATCCCTTTTGTGTAAGTCACCTGGAAAATGAAAATGAAGTTCAATAAAACACTTTCTGAAACTTATTTTTATGCAACCTTAAATAAATTATCGATAGTAATGATGACTATTAACGATATAGCGATTTGCTGTTGTTTATTTTTTTAGTAGTTGGCTTACCAAAGATTTTAGTTTTAATTTTTCATCCAATTTACAAACTTTGCAAACCAAGAACCATTTTTCTGTAAAAAAAAATGAATTGATTATTTTTTATGCAAATTTTCTAAAATTTCGAATGCTATTTTTTCTACTTAAGCCTAACATGACATCGTTTATTGCAATCATTCGTGCAATTTGACATTTGCAATGACGTCGTCATCTTTCAGCGTTGTCTTGACTCTTCTCTTGCTTGTTTCATCTTCATGGGCTTTTATTCGACCGAATCGACATGATTTTGCTTCAAATGATACCGTTCTCTCATCCATCAAAACCAATGAAAACTTCAATGATCACTATGATTATCTTTCTTCTGACGATCAACCACTGTCTACAATAGGAACACAAAATGGTAAAGATGTGGATATAACAGATATTGGTGATATTGATGTTATTATCGATGGTGAATTAACTTTTGAATTTTGTACTCCTGGATGCAATGGGATGTAAGTGTTTACAATTTTTTCCATGCTTATTTATTCATTATTAGGGTAAGTGTATCTTTCGATGGAACACCAACTACTGGTTCTTCAAATCAATGTTCATTTATTGCTGGCTTTGATGGTTTATACATATGGTTTATGGATAAAAGACGAGGTAATTTATTCCTTCCTAATCTTCTTTTTTTAATCTTTTATCATTTAGCTCAACCCAATAACCTTATTCAAGAATGTGGTCGTGCAAAAATTGGAAGTACTGTAACAAAGTTTGAGGTAAATGATGTAACGAAACTTAATATTCAAAGTGATGGATGTGCACGGGGTAATGATAAAAATGTTAAACTCCATGTCGAAATTGCTTCAAAATCATGCATTCTTACAGTGGTATGATATTTTTAACAAATTTTGTCATTTTGTTATTCTTTATAGAAAAATGCAAAGATCAAGCCACCATCAGCTGGTTCTACTACAACCACTGACGCATCATCAACATCATTAACATCATCAACCACATCAACAGATGAAGCTGGATTCCCTATTTATGGTTGGATACTCATTGGTGTTGGTTCTTTCATTATCTTGATCACTCTTTGTTTGATCGCGTAAGTTTGTGTGTAATTTTTGACTACTATAAAAATATGTTTTTTAGTGCCTGGTTCGTTATGAAAGGAAAGTCAAAGAAGCATGGTCCTCCTGAAGGTCAATACAAAGCTGCTGCTATGGAAAACAAAAAGGTCGTAATAGAAATGCCTGAATCACCTATAAAGAACATTCAAAAGAAAGCAGAAGTTGAAGGCAATGAAGTAGAACACGAAGAATTTATGACACCGACAGTGGATTCGAAAGTTGAACAAATTAATGATGCTGCTTCAAAGCCAAAGGAAAAAGAAGAAAAAGCAAATGCTCTAAAGCCTGAACCATCTGCTGACAAGATTCCTGTCGTCGTTAAAGCTCCAAAGAAGATCGCTCCAAGAAATCCTCATATTGCATATCCTATGGCATATCGATCAGAATACAACAAAGCAAAGTCTCTTAAATCTGGAACTCATTCTGTTTCTGAACGAATGGACGTCAACAAAATTGCTCTTGTTGAATCTCATGTTGATTCACTTTCACGTCATGATTGTCTCGAGAAATTGTCATTTAAAGAAGTTGGACAAATGAGAAAGTGAGTTTCTTAACTCATTGTTTAAAATTTAATAATCTTTGTTTCCAGGACTTACGCTCAAGTGAGAGGCAGAGCTGTTCGTGATAATGAAATCAACATCTTCCTCTGTTCAATCTCTGAAATGTTCGCAGAATTGAATCGAATGAGGTTTGATTTTATATTGTTTTTATATTTCTCATTTATTTTTTAGTGCTGAAGCTGAAAGGGAACTTGTTGGATATGGAGTTCAATTCGATGACAAGAAGCGAATTACACAGATGACAGAAAAAGCTCGGGAATATCTCAAACTTCGTTCAACTCCTGAATACATCGTTTACTTTGCTTTTGGTGCTGAATACTCTGAATACATCACATCTGAATTGGGCATGATCCACAAGTTTTCTCTTCCTTTGCTTATGGTCATTGCGATGATGAGTCAATTTCCTGATTTTAATCGTCGCAAAGCATGCACTTGGATACGGTAAATCATTCATAAATATGTTTTCACTCTTTTTATTATTATTTTTTAGTCGTCAAGCTCCTACTATCCAGCATGACTATACTCTTCGTGAAAGATCATCTAAAGCTTTTCCAATCAACATCCTCGAAAATGCTTATTTTAAGAATCCTGAAGCTTTCACCAACATTGATGGTCTTGATACCGATTCAAAGTCTCGAGAAAAGCAACCATCTAATCAATCTCAACCAAGCAACCAATCAACGGTCATCGATCAAAAGAAGAAGCCAGCTGAAGACGTAACTCAAGAAAGCAAAACAATGAAGAAGAACAAGAAGAAGATCATCATCGTCAAATCTCAACCAACTCAAAGTGGTTCAAGAAAGAAAAGCAAAAAGAAGCACAAAGGAAAGAAGAATGAAAAATGATCATGTTTTGATTCAATTTTAATTTGTAAAAGATAATAATAAACAATAATTATAACAAATTCATTTGCTTCGGTTTTGATAGTTTCTTAATTTGTTTTCCAATTAACGTTAGTAAATGAGAATCGGATAAAATTTTCAAATCTTGGAATAAAATCTGTCGAAACCAAAGAACTTGTGGTTCAGCAGCAAAAAGAGTGACACATCATCGAAATTGGACAGGTGCAATATCAATGGCATTAATGAAATATGTTTAAGAAATAACTTAACCTTAAATTTGTAACTGAATATGGTTAATGGCTTTAGCGAGTTTACTTGTTCATATTCATTATTATCCAATCAATATGGCCCTAAATTAAATCAAACTAATTAATTTTACTTTTATTTACATAGATACAAATATACACAAATAAGAACATAATTATTTATCAAAGCAAACGCTTAAAACATTTGGAGGCATTTGAATTGTAATAAAATCTTTGATAAATGCTTGAGATTTGAGGATATGACATTGTTGAAGTAAAGCATTAACATTGAATGATAAAGTAGTACTGCTGCCATAAAAGCTGAAAGTTAAAACGTTATGAAAGTTTTAGAGCACAGGAAGAAGAAAACTTACAAGAATGAATCAAGCTGTGAAGATAAACTTTTGATGAAATCAATGAATTCTTCCAATGAATCATTTGTGTTAAAACCGCCACGAAATTCTAAATGTTCCCATTCAGGTGCGATTAATTTCTTTAAATCTCCAAGATCCATAGATTTAACAAAAAATTTGAATCGTTTGCATGAATAAAGATTGATTCATAAATAATGAAGGAAAAGAGCATCAAATTTTTGTTCCATAGCAGCTTTGATTGTGATGGAATTCATAACATCGAATTTATCATGGAATGTTGAAAATTCGTCAGCATTGATTCCTTTGCAATACTCATCTTCTTTACAATAACAAGCAACTTTGTATTTGCAAGAGATTTCATTTGTAACATTCATCGTGATTTCTGCATCTTCAATTGTGTGACATCTTTTGACGAGATTTCTTGTTTCACCATTGATTTGAGCGAACGTTTTCAAGGTTTCTGGATCACAAATTTCAGTAAAACGTTTTTGACAAACCCATGGAAGTGAATTAAAAGCAAATGTTGCTTCTTCTTTTTCAGATGAATTCATATTCTTGAAGGATTTGATAGCATCCATATTTGAATCACCCATATTAGATAATGATTTCTTGTTTGATACCTAAAACAGAAAAAACAAGTAAAAAATACGAATCACGAAATTAAAATTTTCAACAATAAATTTCGATCAATGAAAATTCGAGAAGTATGATGGCTGCAATTTGCATATACATTTATTTAGAGTAGAGAGCAACAATAGTGTTTATTTTCAAGTATTAGCAAAAAATATTATGATACAATGAATTTCCTTCTATTCCATATAAACTTCAAAAGGTTGATGCATCTTTTTTATAAAGTTTATTAACTTTAAATGTTTCTGTTGCTTTTTTAAAGAGTTGATTTGCCAAAGTTCATTTATTAAAAATAATAACCAACAAAAATATTTACACAAAAAGTAAAAAAATAATAAAAACAAAGAACAAAGAAATAATTATTAAAGCTTGAGATTATTTTTTTTATGTATTATTAAAACTTGTAACCCGATCTCGTACAAGTTTGACAACAGAATTTACCGTATCTTACATTTGAGCAAAGACTGGTTTTACGAATGAGTTCACATGTGGCTGGTGTACCTTTATCAAGGCAAAATTCTGGTGATGGTGGATCTAAAAAATTGAATTCATAATTTGGCTAGTTTTAAAGATTGGGATTTGTACCTTTAACTTGAACATCCTCAAGTTGAGATAAAATTCCCATAGTTCCTGCTGCGCATGAATATTTTCCTGCATCATCTTTTTGAATTCCTTTAATTGTAAATGTGTCTTTCATATTGCTAAAGACATATCTGGCATTTACAAAAGTTTCATCAATTTGTGTTTTATCTTTAAACCATGCAAAATCGGTGGAATTTGTTTCTGTTACACATCGAAATTCAACATTTGCCCCAGCAATGTATGGACCAGGATTGAGAGGTCGAACTTTGGGTGGTAAAGTTTGAGTGTTTGTAACCGTAACAACTCTTCGATGTGGTCGACTAAAAAATTGTGGCTTTATTTTAGACTTTAAAACTTTTTGTTTTTACCATGAATTTACGCAAGTTTCTTCACTATCAAATCTATTTTCATTTCCGCCACAACCGGTGTAAGCAAAAGTGCGGCATTGTTCATCGCTAGGATCAAAGAACCATTTAACTTCATTACCTTCACAATGTCCAAAAGCCACTGGTTGTTTACACATTGAAGTGTGATGAAGTTTCATTTGTTGAGATTTTGGTTTACATTTAGTTGCGCATTCTTCTTGACTATTAAATCTATTTCCATTTCCTCGACATCCGCCAAATGTGAAGATTCTGCATTCTTTATCTTTTTTATCAAAATACCATTGTGTCAATGCATCATTACATGGACCAACATCACGTTCAAGATTGCAAATATCTTTTTCATTTGCTTGAACTTTAATTTCTTGATGGCATAAATGTTGACATTCAGCTTTAGATGAAAAGCGATTTCCATTTCCGCCACATCCGCTCCAGAAAAACATTTGACATTCATTTGTTTCAGGATTAAAATACCAACGAGTAACTCGTTGATGGCATTGCCCTGATTCTTTGGGTTGTCGGCAAACATCCACAGCTCGATAAGTGCCGCAAGCACGTTCACAAGATTCGTCAGATGTGAAATAATTTGCATTATGTTTGCAACCAGTGTATGAAAAAGTCACGCATGATCGAGCTTCACTATCAAATCTCCAACTTAAATGTGAACCATAACAAGTTCCTCTATCTTCAGGTAAAGTACAAAGTTCGGGAAGAGCTGATATAACTTGAGGGAAATAAAACGCTTCGGATGAATTTGGTTTTAATTCGGATGGAATATTTTCATTTGCTTCAGCTTCATCAATGGCATCATAAACTTGAGCTTCTTCTCGCTCTTCCATATCCACATAACTTTCATCTCCATTACCACCGCTAGTTTGAAATTCTTGATATACTTCTGGATGAACAGGCAATGTTAAAGCCTGTAGCAACTATAGAGTTAACAAATATTGAAAAGAAAATTATGTTAGTAAGTGTTAAAAAACAAATAATAAGTCCACAACAAAAACAAAAAACTCACTTGAAGTCGAGACGCTGAACCACAAAATGATTCACATTCTTCAAGAGAAGCAAACTTATTTTCATTTCCACCACAACCGCCATAGACGAATGTTTCACATTTTTTAAATTCTTGATTATAATGATACATATGAATTAAAGCTCGACATGGACCTGTTTCTTTTGGATATTCACAACGACTTTTAATTACACTCACTTCAGAAGGTGATGATGGATATGTTAATCTCGCAAATTGGGGTACTGAAAAAATAAAAGTGGACGGGACATCAAACAAAAATTAATGAAAAACAAAGACCAAACACAAAAACTCAAGAAACAGAAAGACTTGCTGATTTAGAATTTTCTTTAGCCAAAGTTACACACACTGAAAGACAGAAAAAAAAAAGAAAGCATAAAACACTCAAAAAAAAACTGAAACGAAAAGATAGACAGAAAAAAACGAAAACAAAAAGCTCAAAGAAAACAACACATATATTTCTTGGATTTGTTTTTGGTGATACTATAGAAAATTTTTAATTTAAATCTTTATTCTGAGCTTAGAGTATTAAAAAAATAAATGTAAAACAATTAAGCAAGATTCGTGTTCTGATAAAAGAAAAGACGACTCAAAAATAAAGATTGGAATTTAAGAAATAGGGTAACAAAAAAAATTATAAAATGAAACAACTATCAACTTTTTTTCTTCAGAAATCATTCAAAAATATATTAAGAAAAATCGGGTAAATTCATTGCAAATAATATTTTTTAATAAAATGGCTTTGCACGAAAAAATGGGCAGTTTTTTTAGTTAAAAAAAGAGGTTATCTTAAAGCATGGCATTTTTATTATGGAGTAAGATTAGGAAATATTTAAAGCAATTTTCTTTAAATTTATAAAATTGGAATAAAATTAAAATGAATTAATAATGAATTTTATGCTAATCTCAAAAAAGTTTGGCAGAACTTTAAAAAACTATTATAAAAAAAAGAAGAGATAATGAATGAATAAAATTAGAGAAATTTAATTAAGAAAAAAAGACTTAATAAAACTGACGATTTCCTCCACAACGAGCTTCACATTCTTCAATGGTTCGGAAATTATTATTATTTCCAAGGCAGCCTCCATAAGTGAAAGATTCGCAAATTTTGGTTGCGGTATTAAAGAAGAATCGTTCATTTTTGCCTGCACATGGACCAGGAACTCGAGGAAGATGGCAAGTATCTAAAATTTCCAGGATGTTTGTTTGAGAAAAAAAAAATGATGGAAAAAGTTACCGATGTGATCACCACATTTTTGTCGACATTCTTGTTCATTTTCAAATCGATTTGGATTTCCGTCGCATCCACCATAATGGAATCGATTGCATGTGCCATCGCCCTTATTGTAATACCATTTGGTTACAAAACGATTACATGGTCCAGTATCTTTTGGATGTTCACATGGTGCAGTATCACCAGTGCCTCCACTAGCTTAAAACGATTAATTTTAGTAATTTTGTAGTTTTTTTTAAAGGTAAGAATTTACTTTGTGCTGCAGCTGCTGCTACTGGAACAGGATGTTGTGGAATTTGGCCAACTCGACCAGCTCCAGCTAAACCAATTCTAATTGGAACATTGGGACTGCGAGAGCAAAGATTTTCGCATTGCTCTTTAGTATGGAAACGATTGGCATTTCCTCCACATCCAGAATATTCAAATTGTTGACATGAACCTGTGGCAACTTCATAATAATATGCTTGGAAATGACCTGAGCAACGACCAACATCCATTCGAAGTTGGCAAACATCACGAGATTTAGCTAAAAATTCAATGATAGAAATTTCTGAATATTTTAATGTTAGAGAACTTAGGGATAGTTTTTTGTTTGTTTGAAATAATGGATTTTTTTGAACTGAGGAATAGATTGTTATTGTTAGTAAAAGAAACAAAGTTAAAAAAATATAAAAAAGTTAGAAAGTAAAAAAAGCAAGTGTTAATTAAAAAGTTTTTTAATCACGTATACTTACGACCAGAATGACGCACACCTGCACCATGTACAAGCCCAGTACGTGATGCAGAACCTCTTTGACGAACTACAAAATTTTATTGTTTGTTGCAGGAAGGGATTAAAAAAAAAAAAGCATTTTGTTATTTACCTTGAGCAACAACTGCAGGTTGAAGCCTTCCACATTTGAGTTCACATTCATCCCGAGATCTATATCTATTAGCATTTCCACCACAACCAGAATATATAAAGCTATGACATTTGCGTGAAAAAGTGTCAAAATACCAAGCATCTTGGAAATCACTACATTTACCAGAATCAACCGTTAATTGACAATTAGGATCTTCACGATATCGTGAAGCAGCTAAAGCGATAGTTAAACTTGTTTTAAAGCAAAGAAGAAGTTAGAAAAATTAGTGAATCAATTTCGAGCGTGATTATATATGAGAGTTAGTTAGCAATTCGTGCAGATTAGGAATAATTTTTTACTATTATATTAAAAAAAGTTTTAAACATACATGGTTGACTACCAGGTTGAGGTTGAGATGGGGCACGAACCATACTATCAAGATGAACAGCAGCTCCTTGAGAATCTTGTGGAATTCGTTGAGGTTGTTGTGGCTGTTGGGGTTGAGGATGTTGTGGTTGTTCTTGGGGTTGCTGAGGTTGTTGCTGTTGACCATGTTGAGGAATTTCTTCTCGGCGTGGTACATCAACTGGGCGGCTTTCAATGTTGAAAGCGGGTGCACTGGTTGGTTGATAAACATATCGTAATTGTCCTGGAGCGGGAGCTGGAGTTGTAGGTGGTTGAACATCAATAGGTCCAACACCGCTGCAGAAGGTTTGACAAGCCTCCCATGTATCAAAGTTATTAGCATTTCCCATGCATCCACGCCACCAAAAGGCAGCACATTGTTTGGTGGAATAATCATTATTAGATGCCCGTTTGGAAATTGCTTCTAAAAATGAGGAAATTATTACATTCAAATCCATGAAGAATCACGATGATGTTATAATCTCAGTCTTGGAAAGGGATGTGGAAAACCTTCAAATGAAATCTTGTGAGAAGAATCAACAAGTCAATCAAGCTCTTATGACAATTCAAACACTCCTTCATAAATCCATGTTTTGATTCTTTTCTTTTTGTAAATATTGTACATACTTTACTCTTTTTTGTTTTGTTTTTTATTACTTGTTTGTACATCTTTCCTTTTTTTGCTTTTCAATAGCCTTTTTTAAATAAATTTATTACTCTTGAAATATGTTTCATAATTATTATCGCATCCCTTTTGTGTAAGTCACCTGGAAAATGGAAATGAAGTTCCATAAAAACTTTCTTAAACTTAATTTTATGCAACCTTAAATAAATTATCGATACTAATGATGACTATTAACGATATAGCGATTTGCTTTTGTTTATTTTTTAGTAGTTTGCTTACCAAAGATTTTAGTTTTGATTTTTCATCCAATTTACAAACTTTGCAAAGCAATCACCATTTTTTTGCAACAAAAAAAAATGAATTGAATATTTTTGATGCAAATTTTCCAAAATTTCGAATGCTATTTTTTCTACTTAAGCCTAACATGACATCGTTTATTGCAATCATTCGTGCAATTTGACATTTGCAATGACGTCGTCATCTTTCAGCGTTGTCTTGACTCTTCTCTTGCTTGTTTCATCTTCATGGGCTTTTATTCGACCGAATCGACATGATTTTGCTTCAAATGATACCGTTCTTTCATCCATCAAAACCAATGAAAACTTCAATGACCAACTTGATTATCTTTCTTCTGACGATCAACCATCGTCTTCAATTGGAACACAAAATGGTAAAGATGTGGATATAACAGATATTGGTGATATTGATGTTATTATCGATGGGGAATTAACTTTTGGATTTTGTACTGATCGATGCACAACTACAGGAGAGTAAGTTAATTTCGACTTTGTCTGGCAATTTAACTAAAGGCATACTTTAGGGTTAGCGTTTGCTTTGATGGTGTGAAAAATCCTACGAGTGTAACCAAATGTTCGAATCAATGTTCGTTTATTGTTAAAGTAGATAGTGACACTTTATGGTTTATGGCATCATCGACAGAAAAAAAATTTGCTCAAGGATGTGGTGAAGCTAAAATTCATTATGACATGAAATATATCACGGCTCAAGATTCTCTTCGTGCTTCTGGTTGCGATCGTGGTAATGATATAAATGTTAAACTCTTTGTCAAAAGTGCTTCACCATCATGTGTTCTTACAGTGGTATGATATTTTTAACAAATTTTGTCATTTTGTTATTCTTCTTTATAGAAAAATGCAAAGATCAAGCCACCATCAACTGGTTCAACTACAACCACTGACGCATCATCAACATCATTAACATCATCAACCACATCAACAGATGAAGCTGGATTCCCTATTTATGGTTGGATACTCATTGGTGTTGGTTCTTTCATTATCTTGATCACTCTTTGTTTGATCGCGTAAGTTTGTGTGTAATTTTTGACTACTATAAAAATATGTTTTTTAGTGCCTGGTTCGTTATGAAAGGAAAGTCAAAGAAGCATGGTCCTCCTGAAGGTCAATACAAAGCTGCTGCTATGGAAAACAAAAAGGTCGTAATAGAAATGCCTGAATCACCTATAAAGAACATTCAAAAGAAAGCAGAAGTTGAAGGCAATGAAGTAGAACACGAAGAATTTATGACACCGACAGTGGATTCGAAAGTTGAACAAATTAATGATGCTGCTTCAAAGCCAAAGGAAAAAGAAGAAAAAGCAAATGCTCTAAAGCCTGAACCATCTGCTGACAAGATTCCTGTCGTCGTTAAAGCTCCAAAGAAGATCGCTCCAAGAAATCCTCATATTGCATATCCTATGGCATATCGATCAGAATACAACAAAGCAAAGTCTCTTAAATCTGGAACTCATTCTGTTTCTGAACGAATGGACGTCAACAAAATTGCTCTTGTTGAATCTCATGTTGATTCACTTTCACGTCATGATTGTCTCGAGAAATTGTCATTTAAAGAAGTTGGACAAATGAGAAAGTGAGTTTCTTAACTCATTGTTTAAAATTTAATAATCTTTGTTTCCAGGACTTACGCTCAAGTGAGAGGCAGAGCTGTTCGTGATAATGAAATCAACATCTTCCTCTGTTCAATCTCTGAAATGTTCGCAGAATTGAATCGAATGAGGTTTGATTTTATATTGTTTTTATATTTCTCATTTATTTTTTAGTGCTGAAGCTGAAAGGGAACTTGTTGGATATGGAGTTCAATTCGATGACAAGAAGCGAATTACACAGATGACAGAAAAAGCTCGGGAATATCTCAAACTTCGTTCAACTCCTGAATACATCGTTTACTTTGCTTTTGGTGCTGAATACTCTGAATACATCACATCTGAATTGGGCATGATCCACAAGTTTTCTCTTCCTTTGCTTATGGTCATTGCGATGATGAGTCAATTTCCTGATTTTAATCGTCGCAAAGCATGCACTTGGATACGGTAAATCATTCATAAATATGTTTTCACTCTTTTTATTATTATTTTTTAGTCGTCAAGCTCCTACTATCCAGCATGACTATACTCTTCGTGAAAGATCATCTAAAGCTTTTCCAATCAACATCCTCGAAAATGCTTATTTTAAGAATCCTGAAGCTTTCACCAACATTGATGGTCTTGATACCGATTCAAAGTCTCGAGAAAAGCAACCATCTAATCAATCTCAACCAAGCAACCAATCAACGGTCATCGATCAAAAGAAGAAGCCAGCTGAAGACGTAACTCAAGAAAGCAAAACAATGAAGAAGAACAAGAAGAAGATCATCATCGTCAAATCTCAACCAACTCAAAGTGGTTCAAGAAAGAAAAGCAAAAAGAAGCACAAAGGAAAGAAGAATGAAAAATGATCATGTTTTGATTCAATTTTAATTTGTAAAAGATAATAATAAACAATAATTATAACAAATTCATTTGCTTCGGTTTTGATAGTTTCTTAATTTGTTTTCCAATTAACGTTAGTAAATGAGAATCGGATAAAATTTTCAAATCTTGGAATAAAATCTGTCGAAACCAAAGAACTTGTGGTTCAGCAGCAAAAAGAGTGACACATCATCGAAATTGGACAGGTGCAATATCAATGGCATTAATGAAATATGTTTAAGAAATAACTTAACCTTAAATTTGTAACTGAATATGGTTAATGGCTTTAGCGAGTTTACTTGTTCATATTCATTATTATCCAATCAATATGGCCCTAAATTAAATCAAACTAATTAATTTTACTTTTATTTACATAGATACAAATATACACAAATAAGAACATAATTATTTATCAAAGCAAACGCTTAAAACATTTGGAGGCATTTGAATTGTAATAAAATCTTTGATAAATGCTTGAGATTTGAGGATATGACATTGTTGAAGTAAAGCATTAACATTGAATGATAAAGTAGTACTGCTGCCATAAAAGCTGAAAGTCGAAACGTTATGAAAGTTTTAGAGCAGAGGAAGAAGAAAAAAACTTACAAGAATGAATCAAGCTGTGAAGATAAACTTTTGATGAAATCAATGAATTCTTCCAATGAATCATTTGTGTTAAAACCACCACGGAATTCTAAATGTCCCCATTCAGGTGCGATTAATTTCTTTAAATCTCCAAGATCCATAGATTTAACAAAAAATTTGAGTCGTTTGCATGAATAAAGATTGATTGGTAAATAATGAAGGAAAAGAGCATCAAATTTTTGTTCCATAGCAGCTTTGATTGTGATTGAATTCAAAACATTAAATTTATCATAGAATGTTGTAAAATCGTCAGCATTGATTCCTTTGCAATATTCATTTTCATTACAGTAGCAAGCAACTTTGTATTTGCAAGAGATTTCATTTGTAACATTCATCGTGATTTCTGCATATTCAATTGTGTGACATCTTTTGACGAGATTTCTTGTTTCAGGATTGATTTGAGCGAAAGTCTTCAAGGTTTCTGGATCACAAATTTCAGTAAAACGTTTTTGACAAACCCATGGAAGTGAATTAAAAGCAAATGTTGCTTCTTCTTTTTCAGATGAATTCATATTCTTGAAGGATTTGATAGCATCCATATTTGAATCACCCATATTAGATAATGATTTCTTGTTTGATACCTAAAACAGAAAAAACAAGTAAAAAATACGAATCACGAAATTAAAATTTTCAACAATAAATTTCGATCAATGAAAATTCGAGAAGTATGATGGCTGCAATTTGCATATACATTTATTTAGAGTAGAGAGCAACAATAGTGTTTATTTTCAAGTATTAGCAAAAAATATTATGATACAATGAATTTCCTTCTATTCCATATAAACTTCAAAAGGTTGATGCATCTTTTTTATAAAGTTTATTAACTTTAAATGTTTCTGT
This sequence comes from Panagrolaimus kolymaensis, assembly GCA_028622995.1. Taxonomy (NCBI): domain Eukaryota; kingdom Metazoa; phylum Nematoda; class Chromadorea; order Rhabditida; family Panagrolaimidae; genus Panagrolaimus; species Panagrolaimus kolymaensis. Next base: position 8,024,843 of record JAJQJQ010000006.1, read on the forward strand.
TGCTTTTTTAAAGAGTTGATTTGCCAAAGTTCATTTATTAAAAATAATAACCAACAAAAATATTTACACAAAAAGTAAAAAAATAATAAAAACAAAGAACAAAGAAATAATTATTAAAGCTTGAGATTATTTTTTTTATGTATTATTAAAACTTGTAACCCGATCTCGTACAAGTTTGACAACAGAATTTACCGTATCTTACATTTGAGCAAAGACTGGTTTTACGAATGAGTTCACATGTGGCTGGTGTACCTTTATCAAGGCAAAATTCTGGTGATGGTGGATCTAAAAAATTGAATTCATAATTTGGCTAGTTTTAAAGATTGGGATTTGTACCTTTAACTTGAACATCCTCAAGTTGAGATAAAATTCCCATAGTTCCTGCTGCGCATGAATATTTTCCTGCATCATCTTTTTGAATTCCTTTAATTGTAAATGTGTCTTTCATATTGCTAAAGACATATCTGGCATTTACAAAAGTTTCATCAATTTGTGTTTTATCTTTAAACCATGCAAAATCGGTGGAATTTGTTTCTGTTACACATCGAAATTCAACATTTGCCCCAGCAATGTATGGACCAGGATTGAGAGGTCGAACTTTGGGTGGTAAAGTTTGAGTGTTTGTAACCGTAACAACTCTTCGATGTGGTCGACTAAAAAATTGTGGCTTTATTTTAGACTTTAAAACTTTTTGTTTTTACCATGAATTTACGCAAGTTTCTTCACTATCAAATCTATTTTCATTTCCGCCACAACCGGTGTAAGCAAAAGTGCGGCATTGTTCATCGCTAGGATCAAAGAACCATTTAACTTCATTACCTTCACAATGTCCAAAAGCCACTGGTTGTTTACACATTGAAGTGTGATGAAGTTTCATTTGTTGAGATTTTGGTTTACATTTAGTTGCGCATTCTTCTTGACTATTAAATCTATTTCCATTTCCTCGACATCCGCCAAATGTGAAGATTCTGCATTCTTTATCTTTTTTATCAAAATACCATTGTGTCAATGCATCATTACATGGACCAACATCACGTTCAAGATTGCAAATATCTTTTTCATTTGCTTGAACTTTAATTTCTTGATGGCATAAATGTTGACATTCAGCTTTAGATGAAAAGCGATTTCCATTTCCGCCACATCCGCTCCAGAAAAACATTTGACATTCATTTGTTTCAGGATTAAAATACCAACGAGTAACTCGTTGATGGCATTGCCCTGATTCTTTGGGTTGTCGGCAAACATCCACAGCTCGATAAGTGCCGCAAGCACGTTCACAAGATTCGTCAGATGTGAAATAATTTGCATTATGTTTGCAACCAGTGTATGAAAAAGTCACGCATGATCGAGCTTCACTATCAAATCTCCAACTTAAATGTGAACCATAACAAGTTCCTCTATCTTCAGGTAAAGTACAAAGTTCGGGAAGAGCTGATATAACTTGAGGGAAATAAAACGCTTCGGATGAATTTGGTTTTAATTCGGATGGAATATTTTCATTTGCTTCAGCTTCATCAATGGCATCATAAACTTGAGCTTCTTCTCGCTCTTCCATATCCACATAACTTTCATCTCCATTACCACCGCTAGTTTGAAATTCTTGATATACTTCTGGATGAACAGGCAATGTTAAAGCCTGTAGCAACTATAGAGTTAACAAATATTGAAAAGAAAATTATGTTAGTAAGTGTTAAAAAACAAATAATAAGTCCACAACAAAAACAAAAAACTCACTTGAAGTCGAGACGCTGAACCACAAAATGATTCACATTCTTCAAGAGAAGCAAACTTATTTTCATTTCCACCACAACCGCCATAGACGAATGTTTCACATTTTTTAAATTCTTGATTATAATGATACATATGAATTAAAGCTCGACATGGACCTGTTTCTTTTGGATATTCACAACGACTTTTAATTACACTCACTTCAGAAGGTGATGATGGATATGTTAATCTCGCAAATTGGGGTTCTGAAAAAATAAAAGTGGACGGGACATCAAACAAAAATTAATGAAAAACAAAGACCAAACACAAAAACAAGAAACTCGAGAAACAGAAAGACTTGCTGATTTTTTAGAAAAAATTCAACCAAAGTAACACACTGAAAGACACATCAAAAAAAGGAAAGCATAAAAACACTTTAAAAACTCAAACGAAAAAAAGATAGGCAGAAAAAACGAAAACAAAAAGCTCAAAGAAAACAACACATATTTCTTGAATTTGTTTTTGATAATACTATAGAAAATATTTTTAATTTAAATCTTTATTCTGAGCTTAGAGCATTAAAAAATAAATGTAAAAAAACAATTAGGCATGAATTCTTTTTTGATAAAAGAAAAAACGACTCAAAAATAAAGATTGGAATTTAAGAAATATGGTAACAAAAAAAATTATAAAAAGAAACAACTATCAACTTTTTTTTCTTCAGAAATCATTCAAAAATATATTAATAAAAATCGGGTAAATTCATTGCAAATATTTTTTTTAATAAAATGGCTTTGCACGAAAAAATTGGGCAGTTTTTTTTTAGTTAAACGAGAGAGGTTATCTTAAAGCATGGCATTTTTATTATGGAGTAAGATTAGGAAATATTTAAAGCAATTTTCTTTAAATTTATAAAATTGGAATAAAATTAAAATGAATTAATAATGAATTTTATGCTAATCTCAAAAAAGTTTGGCAGAACTTTAAAAAACTATTATAAAAAAAAGAAGAGATAATGAATGAATAAAATTAGAGAAATTTAATTAAGAAAAAAAGACTTAATAAAACTGACGATTTCCTCCACAACGAGCTTCACATTCTTCAATGGTTCGGAAATTATTATTATTTCCAAGGCAGCCTCCATAAGTGAAAGATTCGCAAATTTTGGTTGCGGTATTAAAGAAGAATCGTTCATTTTTGCCTGCACATGGACCAGGAACTCGAGGAAGATGGCAAGTATCTAAAATTTCCAGGATGTTTGTTTGAGAAAAAAAAAATGATGGAAAAAGTTACCGATGTGATCACCACATTTTTGTCGACATTCTTGTTCATTTTCAAATCGATTTGGATTTCCATCGCATCCACCATAATGGAATCGATTGCATGTGCCATCGCTCTTGTTGTAATACCATTTGGTTACAAAACGATTACATGGTCCAGTATCTTTTGGATGTTCACATGGTGCAGTATCACCAGTGCCTCCGCTAGCTAAAAATGATTAATTTTACTAATTTTCTAGCTTTTTTTAAAGGTAAGAATTTACTTTGTGCTGCAGCTGCAGCTACTGGAACAGGATGTTGTGGAACTTGTCCAACTCGACCAGCTCCAGCTAAACCAATTCTAATTGGAACATTGGGACTGCGAGAGCAAAGATTTTCGCATTGTTCTTTAGTATGGAAACGATTGGCATTTCCTCCACATCCAGAATATTCAAATTGTTGACATGAACCTGTGGCAACTTCATAATAATATGCTTGGAAATGACCTGAGCAACGGCCAACATCCATTCGAAGTTGGCAAACATCACGAGATTTAGCTAAAAATTCAATGATAGAAATTTCTGAATATTTTAATGTTAGAGAACTTAGGGATAGTTTTTTGTTTGTTGGAAATAATGGATTTTTTTGAACTGAGGAATAGATTATTATTGTTAGTAAAAGAAACAAAGTTAAAAAAATATAAAAAAGTTAGAAAGTAAAAAAAGCAAGTGTTAATTAAAAAGTTTTTTAATCACTTATACTTACGACCAGAATGACGCACACCTGCACCATGTACAAGCCCAGTACGTGATGCAGAACCTCTTTGACGAACTACAAAATTTTATTGTTTGTTGCAGGAAGGGATTAGAAAAAAAAAAGCATTTTGTTATTTACCTTGAGCAACAACTGCAGGTTGAAGCCTTCCACATTTAAGTTCACATTCATCCCGAGATCTATATCTATTAGCATTTCCACCACAACCCGAATATATAAAGCTATGACATTTACGTGAAAAGGTATCAAAATACCAAGCATCTTGGAAATCACTACATTTACCCGAATCAACCGTTAATTGACAATTAGGATCTTCACGATATCGTGAAGCAGCTAAAGCGATAGTTAAACTTGTTTTAAAGCAAAGAAGAAGTTAGAAAAATTAGTGAATCAATTTCGAGCGTGATTATATATATGAGAGTTAGTTAGCAATTCGTGCAGATTAGGGATAATTTTTACTATTATATTAAAAAAAGTTTTAAACATACATGGTTGACTTCCAGGTTGAGGTTGAGATGGAGCACGAACCATACTATCAAGATGAACTGCAGCTCCTTGTGAATCTTGTGGAATTCGTTGAGGTTGTTGTGGCTGTTGGGGTTGAGGATGTTGTGGTTGTTCTTGAGATTGCTGGGGTTGTTGTTGTTGACCATGTTGAGAAATTTCTTCTCGTCGTGGTACATCAACAGGTCGGCTTTCAATATTGAAAGCTGGAGCACTCGTTGGTTGATAAACATATGGTAATTGTCCTGGAGCTGGAGCTGGACTTGTAGGTGGTTGAACATCAATAGGTCCGACACCGCTGCAGAAGGTTTGACAAGCCTCCCATGTATCAAAGTTATTAGCATTTCCCATGCATCCACGCCACCAGAAAGCAGCACATTGTTTGGTGGAATAATCATACCAATAACGAGCAACAAGTTGATTACATCGTTGTGGGCCTTCAACTTTGGGTAAATAACAGCGTCCAGTATTTGGTGGTTCAACGCAAATGGTTTCACACATTTCTTTTGTAGCAAATTTATTTTCATTTCCTCCACATCCACCATACCAAAATTGCGAGCAACGACCTTCACTGGCATCATAGAACCAAACAAGTTTATAACCAGCATGGCAAACATTTCCTTGATCTTGAGGTTGACTGCATGCAGCAATTTTGGATGGAGCAACTGTACCACCAAGAAGGAAGGGAGCGAGAGTTGTTGATGGACATCCTTGATAATCGGCTCCAAGGGCTTTGGATTCTCCATCGGGGCAGCATCCATATTTAGCATATCGACAATCATCACATCCATCTTCATTTGGTCCTAAAGCCGTGGTTTCACCATCAGGGCAACATCCATATCGGGTGTATTGACATGGGCAACCTTCCTTATTGCTTCCTCGAGAAGCAGTCTTTCCATCGGGGCAGCAACCATATTGTGATTGAGCGCAAGTGTTAGGGCATCCATAAAAGCTTGCACCTTGGGCAGCGGTTTTGCCATCAGGGCAGCAACCAAATTGAGCAAATTCGCAACCACATCCTTCATTGGAAAGTCCTTTAGCAACGGTAACGCCATCGGGGCAGCAACCATATTTGGTGACGAGACAATTAGCTCCACATCCAGTATTATTTTTTCCAAGAGCAGCGGTTTCGCCATCGGGGCAGCAACCATATTGAGATAATTCACATGGGAATGAAGAACGTTCACATCCAGCATAATGTGGGCCAAATGCAATGGTTTTTCTATCTTTGCAACAACCGAAAAGTGAAGCAGCGCAACTTGGTTCACCACAAGCTTCAAGATTTGGACCGCGAGCTAAGGTGACATTATCAAGACAGCAACCATATTGAGTTTCATTGCAGGCACCCAAAATAAATTCAGGGCATCCTTCTTTATTAGCGCCTTCAGCAGGAGTATACCAATCAGGGCAACAACCAAATTCAGTTTTAGAACAATGAATTGTGGCATTATCATCTGTGTCATTAGACAAGAAAAGATCGAGGGCATCAGCGGTGGCATTGCCTGCGGCATCGGCACATGAAATTTTAACTTTTTCGCCTGTTTGTTCATTAGTAACTTCACATTCTTCTGGAGCTTCAGTTCCAGCCTTTTCGTCTTCACCTGAACCTTCAACGGGTTCAACATATTCAGGACATCCTTCATTATTGGGACCTGTGGCTTCCGTCATATTATCTGCGCAACAACCAAATTCAGCAAGAGAACAATTGGTGCAACCTTCAAACCAATCACCTTGGGCAAAAGTGGTATTATCGGGGCAGCAACCAAAGTCACTATCGAAGCAAGCTAAAAAAAAGATTTGGGTATATTAAAACAAAAAATAATTTAATTTTAATGCTTACTTGGACAAGGATCAGCATTGCATTCTTGTTCTTCATCAGGTTTTTCAGATTCATCACACCATTCTGGAACGGGTTGACGATCATAATTCAAGCAAACAACAAAGCGAGATTGTGTGCCGCCTCCACATTTTTCTGAACAATTCGTCCATGGACTTGAAAAATATGTTCCAGTGCATTTTTCTTCATTGGTGCAATTTGTGCGAATTTCAGGTTTTTCTTCTTGACAAAGTCCTTCATCAACAACTTTAATTTGTCCAAGTTCTGCGATGGCACAATTAACTCTACGAGTTTTATGTCCATGTCCACATTCAGTGGAGCATTTGGACCATTCTGATGCATGCCATTCATAATTGCAAGGTTGAACAGTGGCACAGCTTCGAGTATCAACAGGGACTTGAGTGACATTTTCATTCAAACATTTTTCAAGTTGATATTGTCGGCCAGTTTTATCTTTGCATGTAACATTTCGAGTTTCTTCAGTATCATTACATTTTTCGCAAAGTTTCCATTCGGATGGGAAGAAAGTTAAACCATCGCAAGGGCCAAGATTGCAATCACGTTCAGCCGAAATTTTTTCAGTTTCATTACAATGATCTGCAGGAAGAAGTTTGCCTTCTTCGCCATCTTTTTCACTTCGACATGTAACAGAGCGATATTGTTTAGCATCGCCACATTTATCTGAACAAGCTGACCAAGGACCTGCTTGCCATTCGGGGCAATGGAATCGATTGCAAGATTGTTTAACTTCAGGGCGAGAATCCGTGCAATTATCATCATCAACAGTCATGCGACGACCATCCTTATAAACTTTATGGCAATAAACTACGCGATATTGGAAGCCTTGATCTCCACAAGATTGTGAACAATCTTCCCATTCGCCTTCATACCATTCAGCTTCACAATCTACTGTTTCGCAAGGTTTTTCCATTTCGGGTTTTGTGGAATTATTATCATCACAAAGATCATCAGCCACACGATTTTGATTGGATGTATCAACACAAAATGGAGTACGAGTTTGTACTCCTTTTCCACAGGTGACTGAGCATGATGACCATTCTCCAGGTTTATAAAGATATGGAACATCTTGTTCAATAGGAACAGAAAATTCATATTTGATTGCACTATCTTTACTTCCACCACCTCGTTGGAAAAGCAATGCAACGGTGACTTCTTCTTCCAATGGCCCTTTAGCGGTTAAACGTTCAGTGGAATCAGTTTTTTGTTTTTCATATTTAAATCGAGTTCCCGCTACTTCTACATCTTTATCCATTACTTCAATTTGATAATTACCATTTAAGAAAAAGTAATCGCTTGAATTTTTAAGAGCTAAAGAATTGAGAGTTGGACGCATTTCTTCAATTTTGACTGAAGTTGCTCCAGCGGGAAGTTGGATGATGTTATGATATCCGGGGGAAAGATTGCGTTCATCGAAGATACCGTCAACGGTTTTGCAAGTTGAACCATCTCCACCACAAACTCCGCATTTATCACTCTTTTTTGCTGATCCAAGTTTTCCATCACATCCAAGAGGAAGGCAAACACCTTCAACACAGATATCATCGGATGAATGATCACATTTAGTTCCATCCACAACTTTGTCAGCCCATTTATAATAAAAGTTTGCTGTATCGGGTTTGCATGTAAGTTCACATTTATTTTTTCCTGTATATGGAAGCCACTAAAAATGAATTTGTCTAAAATATAAAAAGATAGGTGAAAGGAATAATTACTTTGTGATAATTTCCATCTAAAGGTTCATCATTGTGTTGTGAACATTGTTCAGATCGAAAATCTTTTGATCCAGATTCACATGGTTCAATGTTGCACGAAACATATCGAACTGATGGACCGGAACATTGACCGCTAAAATGTTTATAGTTAGTACTAATGTCAAGCGAAAAAAATGAATTTAAATTTTTTTTAGATATCAGTGGGAAGCCTAATTTCTTAAATTTACGACAAAAAACTTACTTGCATTGACGCTTTTCAATCAAAACTCCACCACCGCAACTTCTGGAACATTCTCGATCTTTGGTCCATTGACCCCAAACACCTGTTTCTTGTTGGCCTCCTTTATCCACGGAAACTGAAGTATCACCACCAACATAAACTTGATATGCTTGTCGTTTTATTCGTTCTGGTGAAGCTTCTTTAGGCGATGATGGATGCAAATATATTTCACCATTATTATCCTAAAATTTTGCAATTTCGTAATTGTAGTTTCAAATTATGAGAGCTAAGGCTTACTTCTGATTGTGTAAATAATTGATTTAAATTCCAAGCAAAAGCAGGAGCCAATATCGCTATCAGCAGTAAAAATCTGCTGTTGTAACCCATTGTTACAAATTTATTGCCGTTTTGCTTACCCTTCTAAAAATAGAGAGAAAGATATAAAAAATATTTATGAAGTGTGGCATTTTTTTTCTCGCAAAATCAGATAAATACAAACACGCAAAAGTGTAAGCTTCGCTGATAAATTATTACAGTAAACAAAAAATCCTTTTTGGAAAAGCAGCATCATCTAAACATGAAAGTTAGTCCTTGATAATTAAAAGCCTAAAATTTATGAAAGATTTTGCAAAGATTAGTCTAATTATTAATTTTTGGCACTTTCTTTTAAAAATAATAAACAAAAACATTTTCTTGCAAAAATAAAAAGAAACTTTTTGTGAAAAATAGAAAAAAAATTGAGGAGATCCCTTCTTTCGAAGGAAAAGAATAAGAAAAAAAAGAGGGGGTTGATTATTGTGCTTTAAACCAAAAAGTGAAAAAGAAGAAAACGAAAGAAAATATAAACTATCGGTTGCATTTGCGCAATGTTGAAGGCTTTTAGATCAGATTTCAAACAGATGCAACAAGAGCAGCCTTAAATTTTGTGCCTAAAAACAAAAACAGAAAGTTTTAATAAACTTTGTTATAAACCAAAAAATTTTTAAGTGTGTTTTCTTCTATTTTAGGAAAATGGCGAGAGAAGGAGCCTTTGATTTAAATTTATTTAGGAATTGCATAAGTCCAAAAAAACCCCAAATAAAGCAATCCGAGAAGCGAGAAAATAAAATAAGTAAACAATCAATCAAGCACCATCAGATTTTTATTTTGACCTTTGAACTAGAGAGAAGAAGAAAAATCACTTTTTAGGCTTAAAATTTTTTTGGATTTTTAACACTCAAAAACATGAGTGTTAATAGTCCCTAATAAGCGCGAAAAGTCAAACACTAAAATCTAAAACAAAAGAAGGTGAAATTTTGAAATGTTCAAAGCTCATCAAAAATCTTGATTTGTGCTTTGAAACGAGGGTAGAGAAAAAAAAATGCCCAAGCGGGTTCGTTCCTCTAAACACCTTCCTTTCTTTACTCAAGCAAAAACAAAAGAGTAGTAAGTAAAAGAAAAGGCTTTGCCTTTCACTATTTTTCGACACTTGCTGCTTGTGTTTCTGCTGCTGCTGTTGCTTCCTTAAGATTGCTGCCATTGATGATGTGTTGTTGATCAATCGTTTCTTCTTCCTTGTTCCGCCCATTTCTTTTTGTTTTAAAGAGTTTCTTTTTGACCGATGTTTTTTTTGTTGTTGGTAGAGCGTTAAAAAGCATGAAAATGTAATTATGCAAAAAATATATGTGCAACCGGTGCTGCCATGGAATGTATGGAGAAGATGGTGGTGCGCATGCAACAAATAATTACCGCGCATTCCTCATCATTGAAGGCTCAAATCATCCTGAGAGAATAAAGCAGCGGTATTGCGCAAAGAAAGGAAAAGAACAACCATAATCTTGATTTTTGATGATGAGGACGACGACGGCTGGGAAAGAAAAAAAATTTTGATTGAGTTTTTTTGTGATTTTTTATGGCAAAAAAGAAAAAAGAAATATGCAAAAATGCATCTGTTTCTATTCGCCTTCGAGAAGGATCTTCCATTCCATTCTGCTGTCGGTGATGATGAATTCCGGTAGAAATAAATAAATATGGAAAGCATAAATCATTTTTAGGAAAACGAAAATGGATGGTTTTTAAAAATTAATTGTTGCAAAGAGATAATGGAAAATAAATCTTCGTCATCGTCCAAAAAAGTGGTGGAAAAGCTTTGTTTAGAAAACATTTTTCTTTTTAAAAAAAAAAGTCTGGGGTTTTATTTTGCAATCGGCGGATATTTTAAGGGAAACATCAAATCAAGTCCAAAGTTTAGTTTTTGTTTTTTACAGAAAAAAAGTATTATCAACAAAGGAAAATTGGGAAGAAATAAATAATAAGTTTAGGCAATTTTAATCAAATATCTAACTTTATTGGCCACGATTTCATTTATTTTTTGCAAAAGTGTCAAAACTCAGACTTTGGCATGTCCAATTTCTTCATCCCCAGACATTATTTCCCTGAAGACATCATTAAAGTTGATCAAACACAATCACCTCTCATTAAATTGGTTTTAGAAAACAATAAATAATCAAAAGCTTTTTTTTCATTGAGGGTAAAAAGAAAAGAAAGAATGCAAGTTTTTTTGGTTTTCAATGTGCTTGGCACTTTTTTGATACACTTTCAATTAGATCGAAAAAAGAAAGAAAAAACATTTGTTTTTCTTTGGATGAAGAATGAATGATTTGATTTTGACTTGAGAGGCAGAAAAATAGATAAAAAAAAGTTTGCAAATAATTGGCACAAATATATTTTTTATTGATTTAGTTTTTAAGGCTGTGTAGTTAATTGATGTTGAAAGCAAACAAAAAATATTTGGCAGACGAGGGAAAAAGAATGACAGAAAAAAACTGAGATTAATGTTAATTACCGTTGAGTTATTTTTTTCTTCTTCTCAGTATTCAAAGTTGCAATTGTTTTTTATTTTTAGTAAAAGTTGATCGAAGATTAAAATTGTATAGATTGCAGAAAAAAACTAATAAAACAAAATCGAGGATCCCAAAAATTAAGTGAAAAAGAAAATGACCAAAAACTAGGAAGAGAAAATGCCATGAATAGCTAGTTCATTGAGAAAAATGCGAGCAATCAAATTTAAATGTCATCGTGCGTTATTTGTTTGAATCACAACAACAACAAAAAAACATTTCGACGCATCATTTTTCTTTCTTTTTCTTCATTTGGTCATTTTGCAAATTTACGAAAAATATGAAATTTATCTATTGAATGATTTTTATTTCCGAAACATCGAATTCCACACCTTCGAAAAGAAAGAGGTTATTAAAAAAATAGGAGAAGAAACAAGGTTCTTGGACACTACCACAACCACTATTCTGAAGGAGTGCTACCAAATGTTGGAAGAAGAAAAAAATGAATGTCGACAAAACACATACATATATTTATTTTTTAGGCCACATTCAAATCAAAAACAATACACATTTTTACTCTTTGTGCTTTCTTTATTTTTTACGACACACACGAAATAAAACGAAAATCACTTTGAATAATAAAAAAAAGAGGGGTCAACGAAAGGCAACAAATTTTTTTTAGGGATATTAAGATTTACGGGTTTAAAGCTTCAAGAAAATAAAAGAAAAAAGAAACAAATGTTTTGTTTCTTTCTTTCTTCGACGATGCTTTTGTTGCTGATGCTTCTTTGATCATCGTCGTCTGATATTTTTTTCATTTGGCCCTTTTGGCTTTTCTTGCTTTTATATAGCAACGAAGCGTACAGCACAAAAATGAATATGGCACTGTTTAATTGTTTAATGCTGCCACAGACGATGCCTTTGGACGATGGACGACGATTTATGAGGATTAAAAGTCCAAAGCCAAAGTGAAAAAATTGATGAGTCATCCTTTTTGTTCGGCTCAAAACAAAACAAAAAGAGAAAAAGTTTTGTATTGAAAAACCAAAGCTTTGATTGAAGAAAAAAAAGAAAGAAATAAACAATTAATCTCATTGAAGTGCTTTCTTTCATTCTGCTTGCTATCTATCTTCAATGGACGGTTTTTAACTGCCCCTGCCTGCTTGCCTGCAGAAAGAAATTGTTTTAATGTTAATTAAAAAAGTTTTTGGCAAAATAAAACAAAAGAAGAGTAAAGATCGTCGGGATGGAATTGGAAAAAATCCCATTAAAAATCGACGAAGGCTTAATCAAAAAATGGATAAAGAAATTTGAGTTAAGATTAATTTATTTAAAGATTAAAACGACAATGAGTCATACTTCAAGAACTCTAAGCTGTAAACATTATTTGCAGCAAGCTGTTATAAACTTTTAGTTTTCTTTTAAAATCATTCATAACAACAATAACTGTGCAAAATAAAAAGATAAACAAAAGTTTATTTTTTTAAAGAACAAAAACATATGAACATTAGAATTCAATCAATTTTTTTAAAATGCATAATACATTATCATGAAGCATAATGAATTCGAGCGATGAATAAAACCTTCAGATTTAAGAATAGAGACTTGCTGATTCAAAGCCTCAAAAGTAAAGGGGCAAAGAAGTCATGTGACTGTATAAAACAAATATATAAAGGTACATCTTTAGAAAAATTATTTAAAAAATGATTCTTACTCAAATTTGTCAACTTTTGACAATAAACTTTTAATAAAATTAACAAAGCTTTCATGAAATCCCAAACTTTTGATGTTGATGGGAAAGGAGATTTTTCAAATGATCAAGATCCATAGATTTAACAATGAACTTAAGATGAGTGCATGAATTCAGGTTAATTGGTAAGCATTGAATAAACTCATTATCAAATTTATGATTATCTAAAGCTTTGATGTGATTGAACGCTTTTGACAAACCCATGGAAAATTTGCAAAATCAAAGCTTTCTTCTTGAAAACGTTTTCTTCATTGTTTCTTTTGCCTTTTTAAAATCCTTCAAAGTTGAATATTCTATTTTTTGATTGAACAATAATTTAAACCTCGAATGGGTTTGATTTGTTTGATTGATCAACCGCGAGTTTATTGCTTCTTTTATTATTGCTACAACCAAAAAATGAAAAGAATAAGAAAATTGGTTAACGATTGAAACAATTGTGAAATGTCATAAAAAAAGTTTTGAATTGAATGCTTCAAAAAGAGAGCCGACGACGACAATCTTTTTTGAAGTTGTTGTAATTTTTAAATTTCGTTTGACAAATTTATGTAAATGTCATTTTTTGATATCCCAAAAGTTTTGTTGAGGTTTTTTAGTTGGTTTAAAATTTATTGTCCTAATTTTACTCTAAAATTATTTCAAAAAGGATATCAAGGTTCAAAAAAGTAATTATGAGTTGAGAAATTTTCATTTATTTAAATTTGTGCTTGGTTCTTCTCAACCGTATTTCACAAGAAAGCTAGTATCTTGACTTACGTTATTTTTAATAAAAAACTTAATTTTAATATTTTTCGTAGAACAGCAAATCACAAAGAATATTTTACAAATTCTTCAAGCTATTCAAAAGTAATGGGGCTCATTCCAGGAAACATAATTTGTTTTTGTTCGAAAAATATGTAATAAAAAAATCAAGAAATTTAAAAATTCTTTATGACAAATTAGTTTGGGCATGATTGATAATGTATTATTCTTTTTTTTGTTGCTTCAAGTTGTTGGATGATTGATTAAGTTTATTTTTGGCAAATTTTTTTCCGTGTTTTAAAATTCATTTAAAATTTTTATATTTTCTTTAAAAAATAGCAAAAAAGATCCTTGAACATTTATTATTGTCTTCCAAAAACAATTTTTTCTTACATTTTTTTCTTGCATTTTATTTTTATATGGAAGCCAAAAAGCATGCCGTATCCTTTTTGAGGAGATTTTTTGATGAATTTGATTGATGTGATTTTTAAAAAGTAGCAAAAAGGATTTTTGAATTGGATGTTTTTGACTTTTTGATTATTACGCCTTTCTCATTTTGGCCGCTACCGCTACCATCGAAAGCCGCTCTCGTAAAGTTTCAAAATTTTAAATATTTTTTCGAAGCAGTTTGAAAGCAAATTTGAAAGTCAAAGTTTGATGGTTTCGCTTCAAAAAGGTGTCAATTAAATTTGTCATTTTATTAAAATAATAATTTGATTTTTGAAAGGTTTGATTAATAACTAATGTAACCAAAAAAACTTTTTCTTTTGGGGTTTCAATGTTTTTTATTGGCATATGTTTTTTTCCATATCTTTCCATTTTTAGCTATTTTTTATTACCAAATTTATGTGATTCAAAAGAAAAGATTGCGCCAAAATTAGCTGCCTTTTTTATGACTTTTTTTAAAATACAATCTAAAAAACGATTGTACAAAGCAAAATATAAAAAAATCAACTGAGAATGTATGTTTATATTATTACTCTCTATTTTTTCCCTTCCATTTTTAGAAGAGCGAGTAAAAAACAAACATACAATTTTTTACTGATAAGCTTCCTCAAATTTCGCTAACTCTGATACACATTTTTTTTTAATGACCATCAAAGATTTTTTTAACCTAAAAATATATCATTCTTTCTTTTTTTACTGATTTGCTTTTTTGTTATGTTTTTTCTCGCACTTTTTTATTTTGATTTTCCTGTATTTTTTCCCAGTAAAAAAAGAAGATTAACTGCATCAAAAAAAAACATTACGCTTTGTCAGTAGTACACAATTTGGTGGGGAAATGGAATCACAGATATTATTTATTCATTTTGGAAAGCATCCAACAACTACACCTTCTTCTTCTCTTCGCCTGCTTTTTTTCCTTTCGAACAAAATAACTGTCAAAAAATATTATATATTCTGTGACGTGTTCATTTTTCGATGATACAAAAAATCTGTCAAAAATCACCATCGTCTCGCGCAATTATTCAATCAAAAAAATTGGATACTTTTTTATTAGCCTTTTTCTTTTATAATTTTTTTGTTACAAAACGTTTTTGCTTTTGAGAAGCAGATAGATTATGATGATCCCAATTTTTTAATAAAGCAATAAAAAGTTTCATCCAAATAATCCTCTTCTTTAAATTTTTGGTTATTAACCTTTTTCTAAATCCTTTTATCCTTTCCGGTTGCTGCTGATTCGAGGAGAACATGACCATTATTATAGGCTTAAATCCATCCGCGCTCATAAGGCCTTTGTTTTTTTTCCATTTCATTGTTTCAATTATTTCATTGTCCCTTTTTTTATTTGCGTGCGTTGGTGTTGTCCAAAAAAAAAAGAGAATCAATTTGTTTGGAAGAAAAATAAAAAACAGATATGTAGGTAGACGACGACTCTATTTATTTATTTTTGATTTCATTTTCAATCAATGAATTTGTTTTTTTATTATTT
Source organism: Panagrolaimus kolymaensis (assembly GCA_028622995.1). Lineage (NCBI taxonomy): Eukaryota > Metazoa > Nematoda > Chromadorea > Rhabditida > Panagrolaimidae > Panagrolaimus > Panagrolaimus kolymaensis. The sequence goes on from JAJQJQ010000006.1 coordinate 8,040,117, forward strand.
GATTCCGAATGTGTTTATTTGATGATGGCTTTTTTTCTCTTTAGAAATTTTAAAGGATTTTTTGTTGATTTTTTTGAAATTACTTTCTTTCTTCGCGGTTTTCACAGATAAATTAAAGATGAGAATATCGTAATGAGTGGCATAACTCAGTTTTTTTTAAATTCATTTCTAATTGTTTAAGCTTTATAAAAAGTAACATTGTTTACTGTATTATTTTCTTGCCATATTTATTTTAAATATATTCTTCGTTCTAAATCCGTAAAATCGAACCACATATTTTTTGTTTATATTTTTTTTATTAGCTTCTTGTAGCTTGTTGTTAACCACATAAAAAATATATTCTAAACACGACATCCTCCATCGTTTATGACAAAGTCTCACTAGCTTTTTTTACTTTATTCAAAAAGTGTCCAAAAAAAACTTTTTTTCTTTTAAAGATGGCCCAAATATGTTTTAAAACGGGAGGGAGTCGAGCCATTGATGACTATAATGGCGAGGATGGCCGGTGGCTCAAAGATGAGAAAGCTGCTTTAAAAAAATGAGGCTATTTTACTTTTTTTTTTATGAAAATGGATAAGTGCAATAAAAGGAGGAAGATGAATAACGTTCGCATAAAATGGTTGCCGAGGTAGCAGGCGAACGCCATTGGCAAATGTTCAGTGAGTCAATGGCGGCGGCCTCTTTTTATCCCTTTTCTTCTATTGTCGTGGCCATTGCAGCGTTCGTCGGTGGTCATTTTTTTCTTCTTCTTGGGGATATCGATGTGAAACAAAAAAGCCATATGGTTGACCAAGAACAATGTCGTCACTCATGATTATTATTGCATTATTTCTTTTTCATTTATTTTTTGTGTTTTACAAGAGCGATTAACATTATATTTAAATATAATTGTGCTGGTTTTGTAAAATATTTTTTCTATCCAAGAAATTTTCTATAAACTTTGAGATGGATTTGTTTATTTTGGTTAAGCTTTAACAATGATGATGGTGGTCGGTAACAAAATTAAAGCGGACTTGTTTTTAATTGATTTTGTGTTTTAAATTATTTCCACCTAATTAACTTTTTTTTATCCAGCGACAAAAGAATCCATCCTTCTTTTCAAAAAAAAAATGTAATTGATTGTTTTATCATTTTTATTTCATTCCAAAGCGTTCAAATTTATTTCCGTGACTGACCAGACTTTATTTATTTTGTTAAAATTCCATCTGCTGCTTTTTTCCATGATTCTTCTTTTTCTTTTTTTTTAAAATTAACTTTGATTTTAATTTTTTCTTCCCCAAAGTTTCTTGCCACCTGCTTTTTTATTTTTTTCCATCCTTAAAAAATCTTTAAAAAAAAAAGTTATCCATCTTCCAAATTTCCTTTTCCTAAATTATTTTTTGATTCATTACAAAAAATTTTTTTTCTTTGTCCGAGGTCTAAGTTCCCAGTTGGCTTCGAATGGCACAAAATCACACTCTAAATCATTGCATTTTTTTAAAGAAAAAAATTGAAAAGCAATTTGTTTTCCAAAAAAATCTTTTTTTCTACAAAAAAATTGGAAGCCTTTTTTACCGCTTTCAACAAAATATTTTGACAAAATGAACGCGGAGAGAAGAAAAAAAACGGAACGTTGACGTCGCAATTTTTTCATTTCAGCCAAATTAAAACTGTCACTCACCACGGTCAAAAAATATTTCAAACTTTTTTCTTTTTTCAAGGATTTTCATCACTCAAAAAAATAACTTTAAAATATTTCCTTAAAGTTTTTTTTTAAACTTTTTGCAACTCTTTTAAAAAGAAAAAAATTAGGTTCCAACTTTTTTTTCAAGGTTAAATATTTTGAGAATCAAGAGAAGAAGAAAAAAAAAATGAGAAAGAAGGAGACGGAAAATAATGAGCTCTTCCATTTTTTTTTACGATCGGCGAAATGAGATAAGGAAAAGAAATAGATAGAGTAAAGGAGAGGAGCAGACGAAAAAGGGCTCTTGGAAAATGAGATGAGATGAAATGATGATGGAAGCAAAACAGCATAAAAGCCCGCGCATTTCCGATCTCCTATTTTTTTTGAAAACGAAAAAACACCAAGTTTATTTTTGTCGGCGTTGATATTTTTTAATTTTTTTTTTCAAAATGGATGAAAGTTTAAACACTGAAAATAAAGAGAAAAGAAAAGAACGGATCTTCAGTACGGATGAATGTTTTTTAAAACATTTTTTCTTTCTTTCAAGAAGTTCTTGAGTGATATATCCTGATCTTAATTTGAAGAATTACATACAAAACTTTTTTAGAGGAGAGAAAAGTCTAACTAACTTTTAATTTTCTTCTTGACGCATTTAGATGAGTTAAATGGTCTTAAATGAAAAAGTGCAAAAGCATTCTAATAATTACAACTTTCTCCACGAAATATTTTTACTACCATTGTAGATCGAGAAGTTTTCATAATTAACTTTTTGTTTTTGCTTTTCCTATTTTTAATTTTTCTCTGTTATTTTAATATTTTTGCCAATATCAATCCCACGCTTGTAAATATTTTTTTTTAATCAACTTCTTTTTTACTTTTTTTTTTGTATTTTTTCTGTATTTCGATATTTCCAAAACAAAATCCATTCAGTTCCAGCTATATTGCTTACATTCTTCTTTCTTCTTCTCATTCTTCTCCCACCTTCATATTTTTTTCGCTTGTGTAATCTTAAATCAACATCAAAAAAGCTAATGTGAATAATCGTAAAAAAACATTTATGGACTGTATCAAACTTTATGATCTGTTTCTGAAAAACATCTCCTTCTCTCTCAATTTATTTTTTCTGTTTTTCTTCAGGCTCCCAATTTCTTGTCGATATATTAATTCATTTTGATTTATTTTGCTTTGGTTTGGTTTAAATTTAAAGCAAAAGGGTTTCATTCCTTTCTATTGACTAATTAGATTATACCAATTATATATATTTATTTACTCTGGACATTACTTGACCGATCATGAAATAAAGGACATCGGTGGTCCATCAACACGCGCACGCGTGGCAACGCCGCTAAATTTTTTTCATCGCATTAAAAAACCGAACGTTTGCGTTTGTCACAATTAATTTGCCTCATTTATTTTTTGATTTTTCTTACCTTCCAAATTTTTTTGCAAGGAATCGGCGAAAAAAGAAGAACACTTTTTATGTTTGGGGAATAATGGTCGGTCGAGGTGATGATTATCTGATATTGTTTTTTAACGCTTCTGTTTTTATTGCCTTTTTCTTTCTATTTTTCATTGTTTTATTTTTTTATCAAAAATTTTAATTTTTTGTTTTGCTTTTTTGTGTGCATAATTAAGACAACTTAAAAAACTTTAGAACTTTTAAAATTTTCATTGTGACATTCACCCTAAAAAATAATCCATTGGCTATTATCGGCTACATTAGCTTGCTTGTTTTTACTTTCGGCAAAAAAAACCAAAAAAGCTGTTTGATTTCGAAATTTTTCTTAACTCTTGTTGATTCATAAAACCCTACAGAATGCCTGACTCAAAAGCGCAAGCACGTTCTTTTTTCTTTACCAGCAAAGAAAAAAAAACAGGCATTTACTTTCTTGGTTGCTTCATTGTCTCCTGCTGACCTTTCTTTTTAAATGTTTAACAAGCCTATCGCCTTTTCTTTAAAACTTTGATTCTTTCCTGTTTTTTCGCATCTTTTATCACTTCACTTTCATTACTGGACATTCAAATAACTTTCTCTTTTTTTACTTCTCAGAATCTTAAAAAAATAATGAAACTGATGCGCGCGCAGATGCTTTCCATATTTATATTTTTTTCCGAAAAAACCCATAAATTCTCGCGCATTTTTTTGAGGAAAAAAGAATATTTCTTTCTTTTTTGGTTCATCTGGAAACCAGCTTTTTCCTCTCTATTTTTTATTATTAGGAAAACAAAAACGGTTTATGAGTTTTATTATTCTTTTTTCTTCTTTTTCTGGCAGTCATTCAACCGATTGCATTTTTCCTCTTTGTATTGTTATTTTTTTAAGGGTGTGGCCCTCTACTGTTAATGACCGTAACCCTTCCATTCATAACCGCATATTGAACCATCAAAATTTATTTAGTTGCATTCTCTCATCTGCCAAAAATAATCTATGACTCTCATAAATTTTCTTTATATTTTTTCTCATTCATTTTTTTTGCAAAAGATTCAAACTTTTCCAATCAACCAACCAACAACCTAAGCAAGAAAGTAAAAAAAATATTTTGGTTAGAAATCAATTTATCATTGCTCCACTTTTTTTCTTTCTTACACACTGATTATCACTTTCAAATATCATCAACTATCAACTACCAACAACTAATGGAAATATATTTTTTTCTTGTCGCAAGTTTTTTTTATTAGAAGCATGCGAGAAGAAAAAGAAGGAGATGAAGAAAAAAATAATGGTGGAATGTGTATAAATGTATGTAACTAACGATTGTTGTTTGAAAGCATTTCCTTTTTTATTTTATTCTATCTTCTTCTTGTCTTCCTAAAGAAAAGAAAAAGAGAGTATCTTTTTTTATTGCTTTTTCTTTAGGTTTCGTTTTTTTTAATGGTTGTTGTTTAGGTAAAAAAAAGTTTATATTTTACGAGGAAGATAGTTGGGAACCTAAACTGTGTCTTAAAAGTATAATTCTGGTTTGAATATTTCCATAAAAATAGTCTGTCTCGTAAAAAAAGTTTGAAAATTTGTTTTAGCAGCTTTCATGGTTTCACAATTTTAAGTGCTAGGGAACATCATTTTTTACTGTAGTTTTTTTTATAAGTTTATCTTGTTTTCATCAATACTCTCCGATCATCTGACACTTTATTTATTTATTTACTTTTTTTTAATAAAAAAAACTTTTCAAAGTAAATTTTTTTTACCATAAAAATAAACTTGAATTTTTATAATTTGATTTGACATTTATTTATTTTCTTATTTTTTTATTTCTGATTTTGTATTTATTTTTATATTGTATGATGAAAACCAACTATCCACCCATCCATCGTCTTCATTTTCAATCAAAAACAATCTTTTCACCAACAACAACGAAGTGCGAAGGAACGAACGATCTGATGATCATCACAAACATATATTGTCATTGATTCTTCCCTACTTCCTTTTTCTTTAAGAAAATTTGTTTAAACAAAGTTTTTTTTGTGTATGTGTTGCATATTTTCTTCTTCTTTAAATCCAACAAACTTGTTAAGCTTCAAGGTTTTCATTTTTTTCTTTTGTGTGTCATGGTTTGTTGAGTTTGCTCGATTTTTTAAAGTTATATTTTTAGGGACACATTTCCTATAAATTTCCTGTATTGCTTTTTTATGAATAAAAATAATGGAAAGGATCGGATGCTTTTGTAATTCAAAAGAAAAAAATTAAAAAAGAACTTAAAGTTAGAAAAGTTTTCATAAAGCTTTTACATTTAGTTATCTTTTTTTTCTGTGGCTCATTTTCTCAGATATTTTTTTAAACCTGAAAAAACAAGCCATATTTTTTTGGGATTTAAAAGAAATATCTCTTGTCACTTTTCAACCTACAATTATTTTGACTTGACGCTTTGTTTATGATTACTTTTCAACACCTTTCATCCACCCTCTCTCTCTCTCTATCTCAAAAGCATCTTTTTTTACTCATAGCCACTTTGCCTTATTTTCTTTGTTTATCAGTGTTTTGATCGATTTTCATCATCCACCTGTCAGAAGCAGCAGGCAAAGGAAAAAGAAGTTGTGTTCCTTTTTTCTTCATCTTTATGTTCTTTTCATTTCAGCCAAGAAAAAACTCTTTTTTTTTTTTTGCAATTGTTCAAATTTTATTTTTCAAAAACTTTGAAAGTTGGTTAAACTTCGTTGAACAAAAATGAGGAAAACAACAAAAACAATCCCGTTTCTTTTCGCCGTTCTTTTTTCTTCTTCATTAACCTTTTGTCGACATCGACGTTGTTCGGCCACATCGTTGGTTTTCTCGCCTTCCTCCCCTAAAAATTTGAAAAAGGGTCAAGAGGTTTTTCCCTTTTTTTCCTCTCTCCTCATTTTCTTTATTTCTTTCTTTTTCTCCCGAAAACACCCAAAACAACAACAACAACAACATTATTCACCAAAAAACTTAAACTTACTTACTTTCTTTCTCTTCGTCGCCGCCGCGCCTTTATGCTTGCTTATATTGTTGCCACTCATTTGGCGTGAAAAAATATCAAAGAAGAGTGTTTAAGCTAAAATACAAATTCTTGTATTTATGTTTGTTTTTATAGTCAAATTTTTTTGGCATTAATCTTTGCGCGTTTTGTTATCGTTTGGTTATATCATTTTGATATGTGAAAATTATTTTTATTTATAAATTATTTTACCGTAAATTTTGTTTCAGGCCTCTTCTCAAGTACCATCATCCGAGGACCTCTTGACTTCGATCCCATTACTTCAAAATTTCCATATATTTTTGCCGATTTTGTTTCAATCAAAATTGGCTTAATTCATCAATCATGAATTGCTTTTTCTAAAGTTTAAAAGCTTTTATAAAAAGTTGCATTTCATATTTTGATCCTCGCCGTTCACACTTCGCTGCCTTTAAAAACTATTTACAAATACAAAACTTTATTCCCTCAAATTTTTAATTTTCGTTAGGGAAGCCTCTTTTTAAAATCAATAATATTTTTTGATTTTAAACTTTTGTCTTGAAATTCACATACTTGTGAAGTAAATAAGACTATTGAAAAAAATGGATACACCACAAACTCGCCGTTCATCCCTTGAAACTGATTGTGGAGAAGGAGGATCAAATAAATTAAATGAATCATTTTTAAGCAGTGAATTCTCTCTTCCATTCAACTGCAGCAACAACAACACTGATAATAATCAAATGGAATTAAGTCAAATTAGTGATTGGAGTGGAATAAATTCAGCGACAGCAGCAAAATGGGATATCGTTTTACCATTGGATTTAAATTTTGATTCTGATATTAATTTCTCCGATGGAAATTTATCTGATGATAATGAAGTAAGTGTGTGTGTTTCATTAATCACATCGTTAACACGATTTTATTTTAAAGTTAAATCTTGAGAAACAAAAATAAATTAAGTTTTGAAGTAACGAAAAAATAATGGGATTAAAGTTTATTTATTTATTGAAAACTTGGAAAAAATATAATTGTAATCCCAAAAACCATAACTTTTAACTATTTTCATTTTTGAGGTTGAATATTTTTTTAAAGATTTATTAAAGGTTTGCGTTTACTAAAATTTTAAAATAAATATTTCGCACCGCTCACATAAGTTATTTTTATTCCATGCTAAAACTAGCAATTTTTTAATTTCTATCGCCTCAAGGAATTGATTCCATCATCATCACTGATCTATCTGATTTTCACTTTTATACTATTTTATCTTTCCCAACAACAGAAAAAAAAAGTTTCTCATGTAACAAAACTTTCAATTCTCTCAATCTCAATAAAAATAGAGAGAAGAGAGAGAGGATGGGTCATTGAAGCGAGGGTAAATTGATGATGGCACTTTTTTTTCCTTCTCCGTTATTTTCGTTTCATTTTTTCTTCCTAAAACAAGACCTTGTATATTATTGCGGGATATAAAAAAAATATGGAGAGAAATAGATTCCTGCTGTGTTTTCTTGCATGTTTTTTTCTTCTTGCTACTACCTCTTTTAAAAGGTTGTGTGGTGGAAGTATTATCTCTTCCAATCGAATAAATCGTTGTCGTCGTCTTTGACGCCTTTGAAAAGAAAAAAAGTTGTGGTAATGGCAGCAATAAAACAAAAAATGGGAAAAAGGACTTCGATGGTAAAAAAAGACCTCACTCTTTTTTAGGAGTAAAAAGTTTTTTATTAGTGTTTAAAAAGGTAATAATGGAAGTTCAAACAATATGGTTATTCTATTGTTGAAATTTATTTTTGGTTTTTTGTAAAAACAAAAGTATGTAACTATGAAATTCGAAAATATAATAGTTTTTTGTTACTATCATTTTTTGTGTCGATATCTCTTTCTACTGAAGATATTTAAGACCTATCTAAATTACCCTTTTAACAACATTCCATAGCATTCATTGTACAATATATTGTTGTTATATTGTTTTCACCTTATATTTTTTTGTTTAAAAAAAGCTAGCCACTTAAAATATCATTAAAGCGTAACTATTTTTCTCGTATTCCTTTTTCCATTTTTTTGCGCATCACTTTTCACAAATATATATTATGTACTTCAAAGTCGGCTTTTTTAAAAACGTGAACAAACATCGAAATGACCGATAATGAGAGGAGTCAATCGTCTTCTTCTTGGCTTCATTTCAATAACTCATTATTTAAAAAAGAAGGAAAAATTTTTTAAAACAAAAAAAGTAAAATAAATTTTTTTTTTCAGGAAGCCAATTCGGCTGCAGCTAAAGCTTCACTTCACGATATATTTGTTGAAGATTGTTGCACCCTTTACAACGATATTCAAAACGCCATCGACGAACTCGAGTTTGAAGAACAGGTTTGTTTTTTCTTTTTTGCTTTGATTCAACTTTAAAAAAAATTTATTCCAATAAAAATTTTAATATTTAATATTTTCCAAAAAAAATCTTTCGATTGCCAAAAATAATATTGCTGCTTGCCCGAAATCGTTAAAACATTTTTTTTTATCTTTTAATGGCGGCGCCGAAAAAATTAGACGATTGAAAAATATGGAAAAAAAACTTAAAAAATGTAAATACATAGAGATTTTTTCGTTCTTTATCGGGTTTTTTGTCTTCGTTTTTGTTACTAAACAATTGGAGCAAAAATTTTTTTTAAAAAAAGCGTTTTATTTTTATTTTTTATATTTTTTTCATTTATAAAGAAGCGGAAGGAATCAGGTCATATTTAGAGCATATCATATATATCAGAATTCTTGGTTTTTTCGCGTTTCAAAGTAACAATCAAAATTTACGGGCATCCAGCATTTTTTAAAATTAAGTCTTTACTAGGGAAGATTTTGGATTTTTCTAAGGAAATGATAGTAACCGAATTACTTTTTTAAATTACTATTTTTTTTATTCGAAACCATTTTTTTATTTCGAAACATACTTTCTTTTTTTGAAGTTATAACAATGCCAAATAGCACTTTGAAGCATTTTATTCTAAAAATTTTAAACAAAAACCATTTTTTCCTACGTATCTTTTATTTTTGTCTTTTCTAAATGTGAGAACGGCAAACAAAATATTTTATTTTTGTTGTTGTTAAACTTTTTTCAATCATTCTTTTCCGTCGCTGTCTTTCTTTTGTCCATTTTTATGTATTTTTTTCCATCATTTTTACAAACTAACTTACAAACAACAAATAAGCTGAATCAAAATGCCGCCGACCGACCCCAATTCAATGTGGTTTTCCCGCAAATTTTTTTCTTTTGAGTCTCTCTTCTTCCGATGCTCGTTAAAAAAAATTATTTCATTTTTCAAGTGTTGAAAAATAAATTCCCATTCGTATGCAAATTTATTTTTTGCGTCTCTTCCATTCTTTCTTTTATCGATGTATCGTTCGCGTCTTTTCCTGCTTGTTTAAATCACCAGAAAAAAAAATGTGAAAGACATTCTGCATCCAAAATACCATTTTTTTATTGAATTAAAAAAGGGTCCCAAAGATTTTTTAATTTTAGATTTAAAGAATTTGTGATTTTTCTTTCTTTATTTTTAATTTAAACCCTTATTATTATTTTCTTAGCTTTGGTTTCTTACATGCAAAATTATAAAAATATAAAAGATTGTAATTTAATCCTTTTGTTTAACCAAAAAAGGGGGATCGGAAGCTTCAAAAGGAAACTGTTAAAAAAAAGAAGGAATGGGTCAAGATTTTTCTTTGCTTTTGCTTACGTTTGAGATTGGACTTGCATGGATTGAATTCGGCAATTTTTTAAGGGCCATAAGCTTCTTGGGATTTTTTCTTTCTTATTTTAATTCTTTGAATTGTAAAATAATGGCTTTAAATGACCGCTACTTTTGAAGGAAACTTTTTTACTTTTGGCATGAAAATTTTGAAATTCTTTTGGTCAATGAGAATCAAGCGCTGGCTTTATAATGGTTATTAGCTGTTTTAAGATTCTTTGCAAGGAAGATTTTAATTTTAGTTTCCATCTATTTTTTTTAATATTAGATCCTCGAAACTTTTTCTCTCCTTTTTTATGGATATTATTACAACAAATAAAAAAATATCAAACATTGAAATCTGTGTGTGAATGTTTTATTCATTTTTTTACAACCTAAAAGTGCCATTTCATTTTTTTCTTGTTGTCGTTAATTACCCAATTTCTTTCAATCTTTTCTGCCATTTTAAGTTTTATAAATAAAAAGAAGCAGGCAGGCAGCTTTAAAACTTTTACAAATGGCTCGTTGGCAATGACAAAAAAAACTTTTGCTGCATTTCCATCACATTTTTAATGTCTTTTTTTCTTGTACATTTTTTCTTTTTATCCTGAAAGAGAGAAACTTAAAATGCTTTCGTAATTAATGGCCTTCCTCCACTTTTTTTCGAACCTAAGCTCGAGAGCATCGAAGTTGTTGTTGTTGTTTTGTTTGTTGGTGGCGGTTGTTTTTGCTGCTATCATTCTCGTGTGTTGTAACCAATGGTCAGTTTTAGTTAGTTAGTTATTCAACGTGGAAGCAATAAAAAAACTTACACTTTCAAGTCTCAATCAAAATGTCAGAAATCTTTGGCTGATTAATGGAATCTTTTTGGAATTGCATATTGCCTAAGGGCTTGAGATAGAAAAAAAAGAAAGATTTTACTTGGGTAAAAAAAATCGGCGAATGCTTGCCGCTTCTTTGACCATTCCATTCTTACTTGCCTTGAGAAATAAATGGCAGCCAAGGTTGAAGAAAAGCTTGCGAGAGAGAGAAAGGAGTTCGTCGGCGGAAGGCTTTCCAGAGGGGTTTAATTCTAATTATTATTTTTGTCATTATTCAACAAAAAGAAAAAGAAAAAATCTCATTGAAATGTTCCATCTTTTTATTTTTCTATTCCATGTCTTCCTCAAAATAGCGCAGCAAGCATTTGCGAACAACGATGATGATGAATTCCCAAGTGGTGGTGCCATTTTTTTTTTCATTTTTTGAGGACCTCTACCAACCATAAACTGCGCAGTTCCAAATAAAGTTGGTCACTTTGCTTTTTTTTCATTTTTCACATCTTTGCCTAATCAAGTGTTTTGACTCAAGAAAAAATAATAATAATATAAAAATGGCGCATTTCAAGCTTTGCCTCTGCCACCCGAGTCTTGACCCTTCTTGTCTCGCCTGTCAATGTCTTGCCCATCGATGGACGGCGAAGACCCTCGAAAATGATGCTTGCTGATGGTGGTGGTAATATCGTCGTTCCGCCGGCTTGTTATCTCTCATGACCTCATTAGCCGACTGGTTCGAGAGTCATGTTGCTTTTCTCTCTGTCTTTTTTTTAATACAAGCAAAGAAAATCCGCCATATAAATCTTTGTTTTTACAAGCTGACACTTTTTTTATTGTCCTCTTATTGTAAAAAATCAATGTTGAAAAAAATGGGTATTGTATTTCTTTATATTTTTATGCCATTTGTAACTCTCATTCTAAATATATTTTATCAACTCTAAACTTTTAAAGCTATTTTTTATTTAACTAAAGGCTTGGTTCAACTTCAAACAATTTTTTCCTTTTAAACTATCCTTGTTTTAAGCTTATTTTTTGTTTGTTCCATTCTTGAATTGACTTTTGTGATACAGCTTTTTTATATATATTTTTTGCAAATTTGTTTAAAAATCTAAAAAGTAATTCTATAAAATTTTGATTTCTTGGTTTGAAATTTTTTTATCAATAGCTTTTGTGTTTTGCTTCAAAGTAAAAATCTAAAAGTGTTATAAAATTTTATTCATTTTTTTATTTCAGCTAAATGTTTTACAATGTACTTTAAAAATTTGTAGTCACATGAGAGTAATTTTATTACTAGTATAGTTTTTTTGAGTTGGCTGACACCAACTTTTTTGACCACATTATTATTTTTTGTTATCTTCGAACTTTTAATGTTTTGTTATTATTACTTTTTCCTAAATAATTTATTTTTACTAAACAAAAAATACTTTATTTTTTTTAGTTCTATAAAATTATCACTCCGCTTAATTTATGTTATTTTTTCAGATTCCATGCATCGAAAAACTTGAAGATCGACAAAAATCTTTAAGAAAAAAAGCTCGGCTTTTAGCTGAAACTGCAATAGATTTGTGTGATATCGTTAATTTAAGAATGCAAACCATTGATCGAGCGATGGAACAATTGAAACTTCGAACGGATTTAGAATCAGCTCGTTCATCATCCCGTGAAAATCCTCATTCCCCTATTTATCAATTACGAATATGGCTTCGAACCATTGAAAGCACATTGGAACAATTTAGAAATGATATAATTTTATCCAATAATTCTTTTGACCTTCAAAAACTTTGCGCTGATCAAAAAGTAAGATTTTTTTGTGTAATATCACTTTTCATATTAGTTTTTCTGTCCATCACCGGGGCAAAAATGGGTTTAATCCCTTTTTTTCACTTTTCTTTTTATTTGTAATCCTTTTTTTTTATATCTGTCATAAGTTTTGTTGTTTCCGATATCGGTATATATTTTGGGGGAAAACATTCATGACCTTTTGCTTTTTTTTCTTTATGATGGAATACGACGATGGCGACATCGTTAATGGTAAAAGTTTAAAGAAAGAAATGCCATCACCGTCGTCTTCTTCGGTTGGAGGGCAAATTGGAAAAAAAAGGATTTACAACCACTGTCAGTCACGTTTCTTTTTTCTTTTTGGAATTTCTCTTATTTAATTTCTTTTTTTTGGTAAAATATCTTTATTCACTTTTTTGTTTATTCGATTTAATACTAATTTGGATCACTGTGGATTTTTGGGATTAAAAATAAGTTTAATTAAGGAAAATTGGAATTGGTTTAAAATGGATCGAAAAAAAGTATTCCTTTTTAATTTTCTCGTAAAAATATTATGATAATTAATTCCCTCTTTGGAAAGGCTTTATTTTATTTTTTTTTTTTGGATAAGAAAAATGTTTTAGTTTTTTTTAAAATAAATAATACTTGAAATTCCATATTTCAAAGCCTCGATATTTGTTAATAAAAAATTAATAATTCTATATTTTAAATTTAGCTTTTTAAAAATAGTCAGCCGACTTTGAATGATATTTTTTTTTACAAAAAGCACACTCACTACTTTTATGTCAAAAGGTTGATACAAAAACAAATATATTTATGATTTATTTTAATTATTAGTCCCTTTACACATTTTTTTTATTCATCTTTTATTTGCAAAAAAAATCGCTTTTTATTTATAAATTCATTTTCGCTCACAATTAACCTCGACATTGCACGCAATTGCCACTTGCCAATTGCCATTTGCTAGTCATCCAACGAACCAACCTGTTACGCATATTTATATTTATTTATTTATTTGTTGCCCTCCTCTTTGATTTTTTTGTTTAGTGGTTTGTTTCCCTGTCAACAAACAATTCATTAATCGTCGTCGCATTTTTTTTTATTCTTGCAATTTTCCATTCAAATTTATTTTTTCTTTCATAAAAGGTGGTGGTTGTTATTTCCTTCTTTTTTTTCATGCCATTCTTTACTCACCGATTGCGCTTTTTTTATTGAAAGCAAAAAAAAAAAGCGATTGTGACCATTTATTTTTTTGACTCACTTTCATCCATTAATTATATTTTTTAGGAATTGCAAGCTAAAATCGAAAAAGACGGTCAAGCTTTGCTTAACTCAGCAAAAAAATATCTCCAAACGAGGCCTTTAACGGATGGGAAAAAAATCGAACGAGCTCAACGAAATCTTGATCAATTGGAACATCGACTTTTATCAGCTCGATTGTTAAATCTTGAAAATTGGGAGCTTGCCTCTTTGAAACAACAACAGGTAAGCTTTAAAACTTTTTTTTAAATGTGTGTTGAGTGAAAAAAAAAGTAAAATGCGCCATTTGCTCGCAGACTATAAAAAACTGATTTTTTTATCTGGCATATTACTTCTAAAAAAATAAGGAATAGCTTTCTGCTGGAGGCATGTCATTTTTTCCCGATATTTTTATTTTTGATTTCGATAATAACTGTTTCTAAAATTAGTTTTATTTGCAAAGTTTTAAAAAGTGTCAAAAAGCATCAACTCATTTCCATAATAACACCTATTATCGTTGCTCACGCGTTCACAGAATGGACAAAATTACAAAAACTGTTTTTTGCATTCTAATTATCGATTATCGTTTTATTTTGAGTACGTAATTTCCCTCTGGCAATACTCATAGTTTGAAAAGGTTGTTGCGTTTCACGAAATCATGTTTTTTCCCTCCTTTTCCTTCATGTTTCTCATAACTGAGTTTTTTTTAATCGCTTCTCATTAGCATAACAACGAAAACACTTTGTTATTACATGATTTTTTTGTTGTTGTAAAAACAACTTTTTTTAAGTGAAAAAAAAACTTTTATGATTCTAATTATTATTTTACATTATCCATAATAAAAACAGGGAAAGAAAAAATATGAAAGAGTTTTTGCGGTTTTTTCCTTTCTTTTTCATCTCATTTTCTTTAAAAAAAATAACGCCGCGCAAATTTGTTGATTTCATTTTCTTAAATTTTTCAATTTCTTCAATTTTTTCACTTTTATCGTCTAAAAATCTTTTTCATCGACAACAGATTTGGAATATCCATCATAAAAAATTATTAAACAAAAAAAAAGTTTAATTTCTGGCCTAAATTTTTTATTGGATGGATTTTATTGCAAAAAAAATTTCTTTGTTCGCTCATTAAAAGTTTAAAAAAGCTTTTTGAAAAATAATAAGAAAATATTATTTTTCCTTTCACCTTTTTTTGAAACATATATTCCCATCATAACTATCATCTTTTCTTCTTCTATTTTTCCACTTGGTTTTCGTTGTTTCTTAGCGATGAAAGAAGAAGAGCACTCTATTCCCAAAAAAAAATATCCCAAAAGGGCACACAGCTGGCAGCAGCAGTCGGCAATGGGCCATAGCAGCAAGCCAGGCTAAAAGTTAACAAGAAAAAAAATGACCAATAACGACTAAAAACTTTTTTTTTCGGCTGCCGCTGGTCATCATCCATCTCCGCTTCATCATTTTTTAAAAGGTGTAGAAAATTTGAAAAAAAAAGAATAGGATGGATGAAAATGAAGAAGATAGACACTTGGTTACTTTGTTGCAAATTTTTTTCGTCCTTTTTATGCGTTGTTTGCATAACGGACTTTTCTCACTTTTTTTTTGTTCACAAATAATGTTATTATTTATACTAAACCGGACTTAGTGGGAAGAAGAACACACTTATCAAGATTTTTTTAATATACTTGGGGAAAAAATTTCTTCTTACTTTTATTTTATTTAAATCCGTAGTTAATCACTTGAAAGTTTTTTGGAAGATAGTTGATAAAAAAAAGTATTTAGCTTTACAGAAATGCGATATCCAAAAGATTTGTTTAATCATTTTTGATTGAATAAAAACCTAATTAATAAGCGCTAAATTCCTTTCAAAAATTTGTTAAAAAATAAAAAACGTTAATGAATGTGGCAAATTTTTACTTAGAAAAGCAGAGCCCATACTTGAAACATATTTTTGTTGTTGCATTTTCTTATTTCTTGCTATTAGCTTCCATTAAGCATTAGCATTCATCGCTAAACATATTTCCAAAATATATAAATAAAATAGTTTATATCCTTGAAACAGTTTTCTATGTCTCCTTTTCCTTTTTTGCTTCATGTACCGCTCGTTTTTGTTTATGCAAATTTTTCAATCCTTTCTTTTTTTTTTGCGCTAAAAAGCACCGCATTTTTTTCTTCTTTCAAAATCTTTCAAGAACCTTTTTATGTCCAAAAAATGCATAAATGAGAGGTAATAATAATACAATAATAAGTATTGGTAGCTTTTAAGCTTTTAGAGAAGCGCGATGGATACTTGACCCTTTTTATGTATGTTAAAAGAAAAAGCTTTTTTTAAAGCCATCAAAGTTGTTATTTTAATGTTTTAACAGAACCTTCATATGTATCTCCACCGCGTTTTTTTTCTCTTCTTGTTGGTTAAAAGTGTTTGTGACGTCTCGCAAAAATGCTTTAAGCTTAAGCTCTTTAAATGGAACAAATCTCTTTCTATCTTCTTCCCATCTTCTGGTTGTTTGGTCACTTTTTTACAACAACAACGTCGTGGTCGTGGGTTTTTTTTAACAACCGCCATAATCGCAACGGAGAAACATAAAAAAGCGTGATTCCGTCTTCTTCATATTTCTCTCTCTCCTGTTTGTTTGTCTAATAATAAAAAATTCCTTTTTTTTCCTTATTCCTTCAGGCTGTGATTTTTATATGCGCAAACACATGTCTTTTTTCAAAACTAAAAATTTACTTTTAAAATTTTTTTTATCGTTTGAGAGCAGATGCGTTTTGGTGTGTTGGATAAGAAAAAGAAAAAAGCAACCCGCAATGCCATTTATTTTATTTATATTTTTTTGTTTTAGACTATTGTCATATTAGTGGAGGGAAAGGACCTTGTTGATTTGTTGCTTAAAACCACTTGGGAAATTGTCAAAGACATATAAAAGTTTTTTTTGTTTTGGATTTGGTTTGTTGTCGCAAAAAAAAGTATAGTAAGCTTGTTAGCTTTTTTTCTTTTTCTTCTGTGTCAATGAGTTTAAGAAAGGGCAATGATGATGATGTTTTTGTAAATAACGAGAAAAAAAGATTACGGTATTAGCTATTTTTTTTCCTTTAAGTGTTAATTTGAAGCAGGTGTTTTGGAGTAGGAACTAGTTGTGTTAGTCTTTAATAGCATTTTTTCTTCTTCTGTTTCTGTTATAAATAGTAAGAAGCTCTTATGTTTTGTTTTTTCACTCTTGGTTAAACTTGTAACGCATGCGTACGGAAGTTAGCAATAAGCAAGCAAGCAATCACCATCATCATCCATCGCAACCAACGGAAATGTTGAGGGCTACATACAATTTTTTTTGAGTTAAATTTTCGGGAAAAGAATCAGCTGAGTTTGAGTCTGAGTATTAGAAGCGAGAAAAAAAAATGTTGATTACAATCGATTTTGGTGAAAGCTGGAATGGAACATATTTAAAATTTGATTGTTATAATTATAAAAATATTTCTTTGGGAAAGATTATCAAATCTAAGGTGAGAAGATTATAAACTAGGGGTTTAAAATAAAACGAACACCAATAGTTGGATTATTGGTGAATTAGCGTACCTTCAAAAAATTTTTACCCTATTTCTCAAACATTTTTTCTTTCGCAAAGATCACTTTTGGCAACTTTTACAATACTTATGTTAGTAATAATTGTTGCTTTTATTCTCTCAAAAAAAAATTGTATTGACAGCTCTGATTACCTTTTTCTCTCCTTTCTCCTTCCTACCAACCACCACCATCACTTTTATCCTCCACTTTTTTTCTTCTTCTCTTCAATGTACCTTTTATTTAACCGAAATTTGATACTCAAACAAAAAATGTATAAGGAAAAAAGGAATACAAGAACCTTTTTGCGGTTATTTTTCAATAAATACCTTTTTCTTCCGTCGTCGTCGTTGTTGTCGTATTGCTTTGCTTCCTTGTCACCAACAACCATCATCATCATTTTCATCGACGACCGCCACTTTACTTTTTTTTATTATTCTTTTCTTCCAAAAGAAAATATCGCCCTTCACGCTTTTATGCATTTTATTTTTCTGTTGATTTTGATTCATGAGTTTTTTTTTTGCTTGAGGAAAGTCAGTCTTGCAAGATTTGAGGCGCCGCATCCATCTTTTTTATTTTTGAGAACTAAATTTTTATTACATATTTTTTGAAGAAGTAAAAATTGTTTTGTGTTTTCTCTTTTCAAGGTTGCAAATAAAAAAGGAAAAAATGAGGAATTTGTGGTCAAAATTTTAAAATTTATTTTAAATGTTTAATTTAATTAAAAATTAAAATTCTTGTTGAATGGAGCCATGGAACAAATTTTATTTGACTTCGTAGAAAAAAAATAATCTTTTGTTTTTTGGTTGATTTTTTTAAATTAATTTAATTTGCTTTAGTTTTTGAGAAATCATTTTGTTAACAAATTAAACAATTGTTTTAAACTTTAAAAAAGTGATTTGCAAATTTAACAAAAAAGCGAGGTTTGGCCGATGAAAAAAAATTTAGCATCGTTTATTCGAAAGTCCTTTGACGCGTTTTTATCAAAGATCATAAATTTAAAAACATTCTTTCGATCGAATGAATGATTGCTGCTAATTCTTTTAAATGTTTTTTTTACCAAAAAAGAAAATATTACCTTTTAAAAAAAGACTACAAAAAAACCATACAAAAATTTCAAGGTTGCATTGTTCAATAATTTTTTTTTCTGTAATTTCTTACATCTGTTTTATTTATTTTTTTTGCCATTCAGCATGTTTCCTATTCACGTTAAAATTTCAAGAAAAAATGGAACATTTTTTTTGTTTTGCCTTTCCTCTTCAACGCTAAATTTCAAGCAAAAAAAAAAACGATTCATCATTTTTCACTTTTTTTATTATTACTCATAACTCTTTTCTTGATTGCTTCCATCCAAAAAATAGAAGGAAAAAAAGCTTCAAACCCAGACATTTTTTCTTCTTCTTCGGTATCGTTTTTTATTTTCATAGAAATTCCAGTAAGAGTTTACCATTCATGCTTTTTTCACAATATTTTTTCTCGATCATTTTGTAATCGAATCTTTGAAAGAAAAAAAAGCAGCAACGGCTCATTGTAAACAATTTCAATTTATCGTTGTTGTATGTTTTTAAACCCATCTTCATCTCTCTCAACAACATCCTTGTAAACTAAAATAGAAATAGATCGTTTCGTTTACTATTCTATTATTTTTACTACCTAACTAACTAATATTCACGATTACTGGCTGGCAATAATTGAGTGAAAGAGAAAAAGAGAATTGTCTTCTCATCTCCGTTCTTGGGTTTCTTCCTCTTAAAAATCTTTTTTTTCTCGATGACACCACTCCTTTTTTTGTCTTCGTCGTTGTTCAACCATCAGCGGCGACTCAATCTCAGCCCATAACCAGAAAAAAAGTGAACGGCGACTATGTATGTATTTATTTCCAGGTGAAGCAGCCAGCAATCATCCATCGGTTGCTTTACTGATGCTAGCTGCTTGCTTGTTGACTGACTGAGAGAGTTCGTTCATCTGTTGAGTTTAGTTCTTTCCTTCCTTTTATGTTTCTGTTACTACTGCTGCTGCTACTCCTCTTTATTTTTTGCTTATTGTTAGTTTTTAGGAAGCTAATCAAGGGAAAAAACGCGCTAAAATCAGTCATTTGTCGAAAACGAATAAAAAAGTGTTTTTGTTTTTTTTATGATTGAAGCAAAAAAAATTGATTTTCTTTTGAATATTTTTTTTTGAAGTGCTAAAGTTTATTTTAAAAACGAAAATCAAGAAAATAAAGGAAAATTTTGTCAATCATTTTCATTCATTCATTTATTTATCCCTCATCTTCTTTATTTTTTTGAGTGACGGAAACTCATTATTATTTGTCTCTTTTTTTACATTTCAAATAATTTTCGAAAATATAATATTTTTTTAAAGTCGTGAAAAATCTGGTCATCAAACAAAAAAAGAAGGATGTTTTTGTTTGACTGACGATGAGAGGATGCAATTAGATCCAACTCATTTTACGAGGTAGAGTTAGTTATATTGCTGTTGCCAACCGATGAGTGAAAAACAGATTTTTTCCACGAGTTCAAACTACCATGTTTTGTCTCTCTTCTATTTTTTTTACTATATATTCGCATGACCGAATGCGGTATATATTTTTTTCTCCTCCATGGATGGTGTTCCTAAAATGATGATGGCCTTTTTGAGGTTGACCGCCGCCGCCTTTTGAGAGCCATTATTTATTTTATGTTTGTTGTTGCTTGCGTTGATTCAGTTGCGCATTTAATACACGACTTTTTTTTGAAAAATAAAATCGCGGCTTGCCTTTATTTAAATAATAAGTATAATAATAATAATAAACAATATACTTTCTTTATTTGATTTAAAATAAAATATAAAGCTTTATGACGGCGCTTTTATTTTTTATAATGTTTACTATAAAATTTTTGTTTGACAAAAATGTCGTCATAAAAAAATGAAAGTATACAGTAATTTTGATTAACTAACACAAATATTTTTTAGGACTGTGAAACTCCCCCTGAAAATCTTTCGGACGACGAGGAACCATTGATTAAAAGACGTCGAACCACATCCTCTTCTTCCACAGCCAATACATTGCCAGCTCTTCTTTGTTTGCCACAATATTCCACCGCGTCGACAGATGTTTTACTAATTCCTTCATCAACTGAATCGGAATGTGCAACTGAAGACGATAATCCGGATATAATACCATTTATGCCAAGTGATTACGAATCATATACAAAAAGTAGTATGCCGGAACAACAACAACACCATTCACCTGTTTCATCTCCTCCTCCATCGCCTGATACGGAACAGCCATCATCTATTAATGTTGTTTGCTCCACCTCAAGAAGCTCTCGACAACTTCACGATGTTGGATATTCATCGGGAGAAAATTCAATTCACGAAAGTTTAAATTTAATTGGTGAAGAATTATTATTGGGTGATGTTGTAAATGAAAATAATAGCGTTGAACGAAGGATGAGATTAAAATTGACTCCAACTAAAGGATTTTATAAAACTGTTCCATTAGATGATGCGGGTGTTACAGATACTGAAGTGATCCCACAATTACCTTTTGAAATGCATGGTGATCGCGAAGTTCCAAATGATGATAATAATATTCTCAGTGAATCCATGATTGTTCAATCTGATATGAATTCAAGCAATATGGTAATTCCAGATGATTATCAAGAAGTTATGTCAATGATGGAAGACGATGACTTTGAAGCAAGAATAAATCAACTTAAAAAAGGCACTCAATGGAAGGAATTAAAACCAAAAAGGATTTCCACTCCAAAGCGAAGTGTCGTCAGCAAAACTCCATCCGAAGTATCTAAATATCATCGAGACACAGATTTTTCATGCGAAGCAAGTAGCGAAGAATCTGATTCAGGCAAAGATAAATCAAGGCAATCTCTTTTTGATGGAAATAATCCATCTGCCGCTGCTGCTTTGCCACCCATTCCACCTCAACAGCGTAAAAGACGATTTAAAAGAGCCGTGAGAACAACAACTCAAAATTCCTCAAATAATGGTTCAGGAATAATGAAAAATTCTTTAACTAATATTGGAATGGTAAAAAAAATTATTTTGTTTAAGGAAAATATTTAAAGTTAAATATCTTTGTTATAGGATGAATCAGTTTATATTTTTCCTGAAAATGATAATCCAATGTCCCAATCTTTGAGTGCTTCATTTTTTGGTTCCAAAACTCCAACAACAATTTCAAAGCGAAAACATGATAAACGTCGAATTCATCGATCAGCTTCAGATTATGTTAATTTTTCGTGGAATGTTGAAAGTAAGGTTTTGATTTTTGCCGTCAAAAAAATAAAACAAAAAAATCTAATAGCCTTTTATTTTGGGGAAAAATAAACTTTAGTGTAAAAAAATGAAAATATTAAAAAATTGTTATTTTTTGTAGACATTTCAAATTCATTTCATTCATTTGCAAACTTTGAACCATTGATGACTTCAACATTAAAAAAGCAACAAAGTCCATCATCATTGAATCACCATCACCATCGTAGACCCTCAGTGGAATCATTTGCATCCACAACTTCATCTGGAACTGTTCAAGAAACGGGTGATGCTCATTATGAATGGGATGATTATAAAGTAAGTGCAAATTTAGTGTCTCAATCAAATAACTCCCATGTCTATCTTTCTTTTTTGCCTTTTACAAAACCCGAAAAAACAAAATTGACTGACATTTGCCTTGACTGACTGACTTTTATGGCTTCTGCGCGTCGTCGTAGTTAGTTGATGCTGTATTTTTTTACACTCCTTTTTTTTTTGCAGGCAGCCGGGAGAAGAATCGAAAAAACTGGAGTTTTTTTTGTTTTGTTAGTGGAGGGCTTCAGGCACACGCGTATATATTTTCTTTCTTTTTCATATTTTTTTTGCCTGCCTTGAAGGAAGCCCGAAACAATTTTTTTGCGTATGCATGTTGTTGTTCTTTTTGTTGACGCATTTTTTCATTTTTAAAACATTTTCTTCTGCTGTTTGAAAAGAAAAAGAAAAAAGTATACTCGTTTTTTCTTCTTCATGTTGCCCTGCTCGCGTGCTTGCAAAAAAGAAAAAGTGAATTGTAAAAAAAATACAATACACTTTTTTTCGTCTTTTCGGATTTATCTATTTTTTTTTTGTTGTCGGAAGAATATCATTTTTATTTTTTGTGTGCTTGATTTATATCTTCGAAAAAAAGAGAAGAAGAGAGAAGAAGATGTAACCCATAGTAACGGTTTCTAAGAAGCTTTAAAAATAGAAAAAAAAAGATGCGCAATCTTTTTTGATTAAAAATAATATAATAAAAGCCAGCTGTCATCTTTTTTTTTGCCGAAAAATGACGGCTTTCTCATAATCGATAGAGAATGAGATACTCTTGCCGTTTTTAAATCTTGAGTTAGAATGGGAGGATGAGATAGTTGGAGAGGAACGGCAGGTGTAACTAATAACTAAAATGTTTACTCAGATGTTTACTATTTATTTTTTTATGTTATGTTAGGCGAGGCGGAGTTTTCATCCTCTTTTTTTTCGGTTGGAGAATTAAAGTAATACTTTTGTGAGAAAAAAAAAAGAAATGGCACATGCAAAATTGAAATTTTCTCGGGCCCACTATATTTTCTTATTTCATATTTTTTTCATTTTCTCATTTTACATCCTTTCTAAATTTCCAGGATCCTCCATCCCTATCTGAAATTATGCCACATATTGTTCAACTTGAAGATCCATCAGCTTCAACTTCATCCATCCTTGATAATACTATTATTGATGATGATTTTCAATCTCAAATCCCTTTAACAGATCCATCTGAAATAGATGCAACCATTTATGAATGTCAACAAAATTATTATAAAGTTCGTAGAATTATGAATGAATATGATCCATTTTCGAATGATAAAAAGGATGTTAAAAAAGCTTTAAGAATGAATGCAAAAGAAAATGTTAAAAAATTAACTGCCATTGTTAAAGGTTTTCCACGAAATATTAGTATGGTAAGTTTTTTAAATTATTTTCTTGAGTCTTAAAATATATAAATATCATGAATTTTTTAGGATCAAATAAATGATGTTGATTTACTTCAAAAAGAATTTAAATCAGCTTTAGATGAATTAGGCCCAAGTGAAGAGGATGATGGTGAAGTAGATCCCGATGTACAAATGGAAATTGATGAAGCGAATGTAAATGAAATAAAAATTCAATTAGCTGAAATGAAAACCGCCCTTAAAATGTTGCTTATTCAAGATTCAGAAAAGATGACCATATCGGATTTAGAAGGATTTATAATGGAACGAAAACAAATCTGGGATAATCTTATGAAACGTAAATCTAGTTTGCAACATCTCGCTGAACAACCCGGAAATCGATATAATAATGGAGAACTTGTTGCATTGCTAAAAATTGTGGAACAATCCCTTCAAACTATTGGTGATTCCACTCTTCATCTTGAAGCCTCAATGGCAAAATATCATTCAATGGGAAATTTAAAAGATTCATTAAAAGAATTAAAAGATAAATTAGCTAACACAGAAGCTATGGGAGTTGACGCAGCTGATGAAATTCGATTGGAATTGGATTTATGTCAAGAGCGAATGGATGCATTGGAAACGGTTTGCAATGGTTTAACAACCCAATTGGAAGATTTGGCTGTGTTGAGTGGAGATAGAAAACCTGGAAAGCAAGCGAAATTTTGGAAGGAATTGAAGGATTATAAAAATAGTTTGAAGCAATTAAGAGAAAAGTAAGTATTTTTTTATCAAAGAATTTTTGAAGCGTTAGAAACCTTTTTTGGCTATAAAACAGTAAAATTATATATCTGCAAAAAAACTTATAGAAAGAATTTTATTTTTTTTTTATTTTTCAGATTCTCCAAAGCTTCCATTAAACCCATTAAAACTCCTTCACCTAAACCTCGAAAGCGTAAAACTAAAGAAATTTCAACCAATACCGCTTCAATTTCCACCACTTCATCATCTACGACAACCACCACCACTTCCATTCCAGCAGCATCTCCACGGCGGAGATCCCTTCCTCGAAGACTTCTTCAAAGAGTTAAAAATTCTCGAGTTCTTCAAGGCCTTCTTGGAACTAGCGCCCTTCTCCTTCTTGGTCTCATTCTCATCACTTGTTTCCTTGATGATTCACCACAAAATAATTGGCGTCATATGTTTGGCCCCCAACTTGATTATGTTAATGGTGCACCACCATCATAAAATTAAATTAAAAAAAAACTTATTTACTCCATATAAAAAAACGTTACAGAAATACAATATTATTATTATTATTCTCTTCTTTTTCTCATTTATTTGTTGTTAGTTCTCTCCTCTCTTTTTTTTTATCATTAAACTTAAACTTTTATTTCCAAAAAAATTATTACCAAAAAATGGTCTCATTTTTCCTTTTTCTTACTTTTTATATTTTTCTCACATTTAATCGTTCGTTCATTTTTTTTTTGCAACAACTATAAAAAAATATAAAGTAATAATCCTCCTTTTTCTTACCCGATGCTCAAAAAATAAAATAAAAATAATTGTATGTATGTTTTTGTCTTATGAAAAGAAAAAAAATAGAAAAAAAAATATCTGTTGTTTTTGTTATTATTTTTTTTACACTAATACTCTTTGATGTGTGTCATTTATTTTTTTGTTTTGTTCATTTCTGATTTTTTAGAAATCAAAAAAAATTTAATAAAGGTTACAAAATTTCAAAATCAAAAAACAAAATGCATCATTTTAAAATGTCCAATTCTTGAAAGTTAAAAAAAGTTTTGCTACATCAAATATGTACAGATATGTCTGCGTCGCTTCCTACAGTATCCCTCAAACAACTTTGAAATTTACTAACGATAATTAAAAGTTGCTTGAAAGCATCATTTCAAGGCATAAACAATTCCATTTAGCTAAAGATGCCGTAAGAGTTGTATTTATCAAAAACTTTTTTTAAAGAACTTGAAACAAAAATAAATCTTTGAGTTGCTAACTTTTTTCACTTTATCACTTGCGACACTTGCTGTAGGTTCACTACCATTCGAAATTACCTTCATAACAATATATTCACGACCAACATCTGCTTCAATATGTAAATTTACCCTTCCAACTTTCCAATAAAAAGTTTCAAAGGGACGGTTAGTTCATTGCTTGCTCACCAAAGCTTTAAAAAAATGTAAAAAAGTCAATCGAAAGGCAGGAATAAAAGCGATAATGGTTATAAAATCTTTAATTAACTCTATCACTAATTACATTGTCATACAAAAATTATTTCCAAATTTAGTAACTAATAATAACAAGTTACATACATTAAAAATAATGGCAAAAAAAAGCATGAAAAAACATGGAAAAAACTTTTACATTGCTGCCCAAATTCCAAATTTTTTGGCCTTTCACCACGACTAAAAATGGTTCCTTTGAGTTTTTTACAGTATCCCCCACATTTCATAGTTCAACCTATTTTCGTTGAATTCGAAGCAAAAAAAATTTCATTTTTTAGTTTGCTTCATTGTTGAGATATTTCTTCATGTTTTTGTGCTTCTTTTAGTTGATGAAATTATTCAATTTTTTGATTTATGTGACCTTCCAAAATAATTCTATTCCCCTATTTTTTTTTTGATTTTTCAACTGATCTTTTTATGATATTAGTATCATTAAAAAGCATACATTACTCTTATCATTGTTTCGAGTTTATATTCGCGTTTTTTGTTTACATCCGATGTTTAACTGTTATTCTTTTTAGGTATGTCGCGCTCTCAAACTTCTGAAAACTCTTCGGATATCCAACGCATGTTGGCAAGGCTTGGCGTATGTTTTTTTTACTATATTTATATTTCCTTTACTCATTCCTTTCTTTTTTTAGCTTGATCCTCTTCCTCCTACTATGGCTGCCAAGAAAGAACCTGGTACTATCTCCTGTTCTCAGCAGAAGGTCATCACCAACATCCATGGTGTCAAGGTTCCAATATCTCTTCAAGTGTTCCGCTATGATGTAACTATCCAAGCTACCAAAGAAGTCAATGGTAATATTAAGATCATTGATCTCACCAAGAAGGCAAAATCTGAGTAAGTAACTTTTTTATTATTTACACACAATTGTCCTTTACCAAAGTCCTTGTGTCTCATTTGTTTATTTTTCTTTTCTCTTCAAATTTCTTTAACTTTACTTCTTCCTTTTTTCAGTGCCATTGTTACCAATCGCAAAGATCTATGCCGTTCAATCTTCCGAAGCGCCATTCAACAATATCCTGACCGCTTGGGAGAATTGGTTGAAACATGCTATGATCTCCAATCAACACTCTTTGCTACCAAGCTAATCACTGACCAACCTGATGGTATTACTCTCGATGTTGATAATGATCCTATCGTTGCTCAGATGCTTCCAAATGCTTCAGCTCAAATCAAGATCAAGCCTGTTCGTGATACACGTGTTCTTGATGCTTCCGAACTCTCTCATATGACAAATGCTTTGGATGAAGTGGATCATTCGGTTTGTTTTTGTCTGTTTTTTTTACTTTTAAAGTATATTTACTTTGGTTTTCAGCTTCAACAATATTTGGAATTGGAAACATCTCAAACACCGTTGATGAACGAACAACATCATGTTACTTATCCTGGTGGCAAAAGCTTCTTGTTGGCTCCTGAAAACTTTGGCTTTACTGCTAATGATGCTCCTGCTTTGGGCGCGGGAAAATTCCTTGGTATTGGATGTCAAAAGTCCATTCGTTTCATTGAAGGTCCCAAAGGTCCTGGAAATAAACGTGTTGGCGTTGTTGTTGATACTAAGAAGACACCTTTCCATATGGCTCAACCTATGATTGCAAGTGCATCTGCTGTTATCCAAGTTCGTAATGAGATTCTTGCTCCTAATGAAATTGATCATTTGAAGACAGCTTTCACCGGTATGTTTTATTTTTTGGTTTCTTTTTCTTTATTGCGTTTTATTTTTAGGTCTTTCTGCTCTTACAACACATGAAACGCCTGGACGCACTATTACTATTCATAGTATTAGTACTGAAACTGCTGCATCAAAGAAGATCGAAATTAATGGTGTAAATTGTACCGTTGCGGAGTACTTTTTCAATCGCTATCAGATCACTTTGCAATTTCCTCATTTGAACTTGATTATTGAAAGTGGACCTCAGAAAAGTGAATTTCCTATGGAAGTCCTCAATATCGCTGATAATCAAGTTTGTTTATTTCCATATTTACATTTTTACATTTTATGTTTATAGCGTGTCCGAACTGAACATCAAACTCCTGAATTGGTTCAAAAGATGATCCGTGCATGCGCTGTTCCTCCATCAACTCTTCTTCCTCAAAATGATCGTAATGCTCGAGCTATTGGTCTTTTTGGGGAAAATTTGAGCCCTCATTTGACACGCATGGAAATTTCTGTACAAGATCGTCCGGTCTCGGTTCGTTTCTTTCTTTGCAATTTTGTTATAATAATAATTTATTCTATTTATAGGTTAACAGCCGTATACTTCCTGTTCCATTCATTGATTATCGTGACGGTGTTGTAGCTTCTCCTGATCCAAGTCGAGCTATTTGGAGTCAACGTGGTAATTACTTGGTTCCTTGTGATTTGGGAAAATGGGCTATTTATGTTCTTGGTACTGTGCCAACACGTCAACGATCACGCTTTGGACCACAAGAACTTCAGTAAGCTGTTTTTTTAAAATCATTATATGTTACTTACTAAATAAAAATTTCAGGCAATTTCTTAGTTCGTTCCAACTTCAATGCAATCGTGTCGGTATTCAATATGTTCCACCTGCATATCAAGGTACTGTTCCCATTGATGCTGTAAAAGTTGAAGAAGAATTCAAGCTTTGCAAAGATGATGGTTTCAACTTTATGTTCTTCATTCATGCTGACCAAGACCTCTCCATGCATAAAATTGTTAAACTTTTTGAACGTCGATATGAAATCATCACTCAACTCGTCAAAATGCAAAACGCTGGCGACATCGTTTCAAAGGGGAAGCAACAAACCATGGAAAACATCGTCCACAAAACCAAGTTTGTTTTTTAAATGTAAACATATTCCTTAATACATAGCTTTTTTAGCGTCAAACTTGGTGGCATCAACTATGATCTTCGTCTTCCTGAAGCTGGTATTGCTCAAACTCTTGGTAATGATTCCTTGTGCATTGGTATCTCTCTCAACCATCCTGGTGCTATCAATCCAACACTTCGCTCAACTATTGGAAGTGCTCCTACCATCGTTGGATGTAAGTTTATTTTTTCAACATTTATCAACTATTATTATCCTTTAATTTTTAGATGCTGCCAATGACAAGGATCATGCTTTCGAGTTTGCTGGTGGATTCCGCTTGCAAAAACCCAGCAAAGAAGAACGTGTCAGTGTTCTTGGTGAAATTGTCAAAGAATGTTTCGTTCGTTTCAAAGCTCATCGTGGTAATTTCCCTAAGAAGCTCTTCATCTTCCGCAATGGCTGCTCCGAAGGTCAATTCAAGATGGTTATCACCACCGAACTTCCATTTGCTCTTGCTGCAATTCGTGATTTGGGTTCTGATGCTAAGATTACTCTCATTGTTCCAAATCGCATGCATAATCTTCGCTTCATGTTGGCTGATGCTCAAGCTTCTCAACGCGCTCCTGATCAAAACGTCCGACCTGGTACTGTCATCGACACAGTTGTCGTTCATCCAAGCTATCATGAATTCTACTTGAATCCTCATGTCGCTCTTCAAGGTACTGCTAAGACTCCTCGATTCACTATCTTGTTTGATGATAACAACTTATCCAGTGATGTCATTGAATTATTGTGCTATACCCTTTGCTTTGGGCATCAAATCGTTCGTCTTCCCACTTCGTTGCCTTCTCCTGTTTACATTGCTACTCGCTATGCTGAACGTGGACGTTCTCTCCTCAACGCTTCTGCTGCTATCATTCAACATACTGGTGATGTTGATCCTTTCACCCAATTGAATACGGATCTTCCATACTTCCACTCTGATGTCTTGCGTGAAAATCGAATCAACGCCTAATTAGTTTATTGTTGTTAAAATGTGTTTTATTTTTAAATTATATTATGTGAATTTTTTGTTGAGTTTGGTTTATTAAAATAAATAGTTAAAAGTATTTCTTGTGTGATATAATTTTTCATTGTGTTCTAAATTTAGCGAGATTGTTTCTCTTGAGAATCTTGGTTTATTGAAAAGTTTACTTGAATGATGGAGTTTTACAGAATCCTCCGAAACTTTTCATAGGTATTAGACAAACAAATATTTTTATTCCTCATAAAAACTATCATCAAGCGCGCCTATGTGGCATTGTCAAAATCTATGAAGCAAGCAGCGATAAGAGACGAAAGATGTCATTCAGTATTGGCTCCCTTTACTTGAACAGCTATGAATTTGATTCTAATAATTTTCTTCTTCTATAAAAATGCTAAAGCCTTTTGTATTTACCTGTATTTAGCCTAACAAAACTCCTAAATTTGATATTTTCTGTTTTTATGGTTTTGGAAAGAGTGAATTCCAACTTATCTGTTTACAAATTCTTCTACAGTATATTCAACTAGAATGTTTAGCTCCAAAGCGTATTTCACTCTGCTGTAGCTCTGAATATTAATAACTTTTCTTTCATTTACGTTTCATTCAAACAGCAAACTTGCTTAGGATATTATCAGAAGATAACCAAATTTTCTTTATTTCACAAATGAAATCTTTGAATAGAGTTCGAAGTCTTTTCACATGGTTGTGATTTCGGCGAAGGATGTTTAAACGAAATTGCTTTAGAGGGCATGATTGTTGTGGCGTGGTTGGCTGTTCGAAAACTTTTAATCGCCACCATATTTCATTGTTTGTAAATAGCTTTCTTTCCATTAGAAATCAATCAAGAAAAATTTTTTCAAAGACAAGTTATAAACCTGATGAAAGAAGGTCATCTTTACATAAGAACATGAAGAAAGTGATAGTTTTGTTTTTAAAACATTTATTTAACTCTATTAAATACAAAAAATTAAAAGCAAAAGACATGTTACAATTTAAGATTTTGCATTATGAACATGGGCATTGTTGACATGGTTTTGATGCAGGAGGTTTAGAATCATCAACAAAGATATCAATAGGTTTTGGTTTTTCGTCAAGGAGTAATTGACCACCATAAGCAATTCCATGCTGAAATAAAAATGAATGGTTAGATAAAGAGAGAATAAAAGAGGCTTACGAAGTCAAGTCTAGCACACCCATCTGTTGGAAAGTGAAGAGTGATTGCGTAGGTTGTGATATCTTTTCCAAACACATATTTTGGTGTAAGAGCTAGAGGTGCAATTTTCTTGCTTGCCAATTCATCAGTGTATGTGTTGGACAAGTCGAATTCAGCAACATTTGAAGGAATGTAGTCTTTCCAAACATTTGCAAGATGAAGTCCACCACCAAGATAATCCGTGAGAGCAGCTTTGACTGTTTGAGCCTAAAAAGGTAATTATAATAATTAAATAGTGAAATATGGCGAAAACTTTCTTACCTTAATGTTAAACTTTAAATGAACAGAGAGTTTACCTCTTTCACTTATAAGCTTTTGTTTTTTTCCCGAATCATCAGTGTATGAGAAAACAGGACCTTCACCAGCCTTTTCATTTTGACAAACATGTGCCATTGCTTTGCCATCGCATAAATCATTTCTTCCAACTTTAGCACTTGTTACATAGCAGATGCATGACTTTGGTTTTGAGCTAAAAATTACCAAGTAAAGAAGAGATTGAAAAAATAGAAGCTTACTCTCTGTTTTGCTTGCAATCTCGATTATCAATACGGAAAAAGATGTCTTTGTCATCAGCCATATGAGTGAGGAAATAATTACCAGATGCTCCAATAGCAGTTCCATTATGACGATTATCTTGACGAGTATAACCTTTAAAAACTTCTGGATCATATTGATAATCATATGTGGGAGTTCGAGCACGACTCATACCATGTTCAGTTCTTTGAGTAAATTGAGCATCATCCAATAACATAGCATAACAACACCAAGGTGAAAACGCAATTGAAAGAAGAAGAAGTACAGCAGCTTTCAAGAAGACCATTTTTGATGAATGAATAAAACAATCAAATAAGCTCGAAAACCAATGAGCTTGATTTCTTTTATATCATTTATGAAGGATCATTGAGTTGCATCATTCATTCTGCGATCAAAATTTGCATGATTTTTTGAGAAAATTTTAGCAAAAAGGAAATGAAAACAATGAAACTAACTAAATTTTTGCTTGCCTAATTTTTTTTTTGCATTTTCCCAGCTCTTTTTGTTCTTGTTAAGACTCACACTATATTCAACAACATAAAAAAGCTAATGTAAGTATGCACAAAGTTTATTATTTTTTTACAATATTTTTCCATGATGATGATTTTGGTTGATAAATATCAAAGAAAAAAGTCGTTTACCACCATTTTTCTTATCATTTTTAGCAGCAACACTGATGATGATGATAAGGTTTATAAACTTTATATTAAAAAAAATTTTTAAAAAGTTTAAAACAAATAAGTTTTATATTTATTTTTTACTTTTGAAAAACGTAAAATTTATGATTCAGTTCCGTTAATAAAAAAAAAGCAGGCGTATTTCTTATGTATACATACTTTTTGATTAACAGTTTTTTGATAACCGAAAAAATAAATAAATGAGTGAGTAAACTTTCTTCCTTTTTTCGGTCGTCTTTTTGCGATAATTTAAAGCAAATAAGAAAATTAAAAGATGCCTTTAAAAGCCTTTGATGGTAAACTTGAAAAGTATCATTTTCTTCGAACAAGCTCAAGGAATGTTGCTGTTATTTATCTTATTTCTCAATTCTTTGCTTTTCACTTTTGCTGTCGAGCCTCATGTTTCTGAAGCAAGTGAATGCATGTCGCTGACACATGCTAAAGTACCTGGCTTATCTCCAACTCGTTTCCTTCCAGGTTTAGTTGGAATTGGATGGGATGATCTTACCAATGTTGGAACCCTTCCAATTCTTGCAAATAATTATAAAACTTGTCAAACGGTGCCCGATGGAACTTTTATAATTCCTGATAATGTTGTAGCTATTCCAGTTCAAAAAACAAGTTTGGACAGGCTTGCAAATTATTTCAAAACTTTTCACGATTATAAACAACAAGCAACTTGGAATGTGAATGCTCAAGTTAGTGGCCATTATGCTGGATTTGGAGCTTCTGGATCTTTCAGTAAAAAGCATCAAACAACAAAGCATACATTTTTTCAAGAAAAAAGTTCATTGCTTCACACAAAACTCATTCATCATGCTTACACGTTTATTAGCGATGCAAGTGGAGGCTTTGATGTTGGATTTATTGGGAGACTAAAAGAAATTTCTCATTCTCTCAATCAAAAACTTTTCAATAAAGCTAAATATCAAGCTGAAATGATTATTAGAGATTATGGTACTCATGTAATTTTTAAAACCCTCGCTGGAGCTTTAGTTGAACAAGAAACTTATATCGATTCAACCACAGATTTTTCAAGTTCAACTTCATTGGATTCAATTCGAGCTCAAGCTTCTGCAAGCTTTTTAAAAATGGCTAAAGCTTCTGTGAGTGCTGGAAAAATTGTGACTACCACAGAAGAAAATAGTTTAAGTAAAATTACTCATCATTCCGTTATTGAATCCACCGGTGGACCGGATGTTAATCGATTGGTTGATGGAAATGGTAGTAATGTAAGTCATCCCGCAAAGTTAACTTTGAAATTCCAAAAACTATCTGTTTTCAGTCAAGTGTTTTTCACATAGATAATTTAGTTGGATTTGAACGCGAAGGAGTTTTCATTCATTCTTTGATACATTTGGGAAATTTCCCAGATTTTCCGATTGATACTATTACGAATCTTCAAGAATTAATTCAAAATGTTACTGAAGAATATTATGATCGAAATACCATTCGAGGTTGCATGGAACCAGATGCAAATAATTTCAATTTTAAAGTTAGTTTAATTCTAGAAAAAATATTTGCGGATTCAACAAAAGTCGCAAGCCTTTTACGATCTTTGAAAAAGGCTGTTTTATTTATAGAATCGCATATTTATAGGCTAATATTGATGATGGAAGTTGTATTCCTTCAAAACATAATTACACCTTTAATGGAATTTTCCAAAAATGCACTCCACTTACCGAAGCTGAAGGGTCATGTGAAATTTCAATGACTCCAATATCCAGTTGCAATGGTTTCGATCAAATAAATCCCATGACTCAAGCCCTTTCATGTTCAGCTGGATATGAATCTATTCCCATTGTATCAGTGATTCAACAACTTCCAGATCGAATTGAAACTCGAAGTAAACGGAATTGCCATGGACATTTATTTTGGAAAAAATGTAAAAACGTGGATTATCAAGTAATTTATAAAGATCGAATTCGATTAGATAGTTTTTGGTGTCAAGAAATTTCTGGTGATAAACCTGAAGCTAATACGGGTGCTATGTTTGGTGGATTATATCAAGATGGAAAAGTAAATATTTTTACTGAAAATCCTGGTTGCCCTGGATTTTATCGACCTTATAAACTTGTAAATGATTTAAAAGTTTGTATAAGTTATGATTATGAAGCCGATGCAAAATATTCCATTCCATTCACTGGATTTTTCTCATGTCAAAGTTCAGTGAAGAAATGTGAAAATGGTTATTCACAACATTTAGCAACGATCGCAGATAATTGCGCAATTTATTATTGCGTTCGTCCAAATGTTTTTACTCGATTTGAACCTCCTCTTCTTCATCGTCCACCTTTCGTTGATCCTAAACTAGCACATTCAAATACAACGGAAAGTACAATTCGAGGATTTTTTGATGGTCAACATATCGTGGAAATGTCTATTTTTGATATAACTCATGAATATGCTTCATCTTCTAAAAATGCTGCTAAACGAGTAGTAACAAACCCCAGCGATAGTACAATTTTGATTGAACATGAAATTGTTAAAGAAGCAGTCGATAGCTTTATTGAAGGCACTCATAAACAAGTTGAGCAATTATTTACAAAGGTAAAAAACTTAATTAAAATTTTTAATAAAAGTTTATGCTTTTTTTATAGTATCCGGGAAAAACATGGATCCAAATTGTTAATGAAATGGAAAATGGAAATGGTACTAAAGTTTGATTAATTTTAAAAAGTTTGAGATTTTGTTAATATTTTTTAAACTTTTTATCTCCGTTATTTAATATGTTTGTCGAATCAGCTTTGAAAACTTTAATAAACACACTTTTAAAACCAAGTCAGTAACTTTATAAATTATAAATTTATTTTAATGCCAATGCAAAAAAAGAGAAAACATAAATATTACACGCCAATAGCTAAGAGAGAAGAGACCGATTATTTTTATTTTTGATTTTGTTGTTGTTCAATTTGTCCTTGTTCAGCTTCTTGGGGTTTCATACCAATTTTAATGGATTTCTTTTCTGAATCTTTAATAGCCATCCGTTTGCCATGAATTTCAAGGGCATGTTTCTTTTGTTTTTAGATTGCTCATAATTATAACCCTATTTTAAAAACTCAATGTCCCACAGAAGTTTCAAAATTATTTTTACATTATAAAAAAATGATGAGCCTTGCAACGAAGGAGAAACCTTTGGTTAGTCTAAATCTTTTTTTATCCAAAAACTATTTTATGGCTATTTTAGATAATGGTTCTCGATTCATTGGATCAATTATCAAAAATTGATTCAGCTGAAGAATTGCTTTGGTTTCCACCCCAACTTCCATCATATGTTAAAGTGATAGTTTCATTTAGTTCAAATACAACAATCGAAGGAAATATGAATAAATTAGTTGAACAAAAAGTTCAATATGTTTTAGTTCCATCTCTTGGTGATGATCTTGGTATAGAAGTTATTCAACGATGGCTAAAATGCATTGGACGAACATTAACAAATCGACAATATGAAATAGTTAAAAAAGCTTTAAATCATTGCACTTTACCACTTTTTGTTAAACTTGTTTATGCTACAGTTGCTCGTTGGAAAAGTTATTCAAAGCCTCAAGATACAATATTATTTAAATCGGTTCAACAATCAGTTCATGCCCTTTTTGATCGAGTTGAATCTCATCATGGTAAATTATTAGTTTCTCATGCCCTTTCTTATATCACTGCTGCAAGAGCGGGGTTATCTGATTCGGAATTAGAAGATTTAATTTCATTGGATGATAAAGTTCTTGATGATATTTATCAATATCATTTACCTCCAGTTCGTCGAATTCCTCCATTACTTTGGAGTCGAATTCGAGCTGATCTTCCTGGATATTTGAGTGAACGAGCTGCGGATGGAGTTATCGTACTTAATTGGTATCATGAACAATTTCGAACTTCTGCAGAAGAAAGATACTTTAAAAATTTAAATCACTTACAAAATACTCATTCAGCGATTGCTGATTATTTTCTTGGAATTTGGGGCGGTGTTGCGTAAGCTTTTTAGAATCCTTTTTTATAGTCACAAATAACTTCAAAATTAAATTTTTAGAAAACCTTATCAATATACAGATCTCCAAAAGCAAAGATTTGGTGTAATAGAGAATGAAGGACTTGCTGATCGAAAAGTTCCCAAACAAACTAATATCTTTTGGGGTAAAGATAATCAGGTAAAAAAAGAAGGTAAAAAATGATATAAGAATAAAAAAAAGTTTTTAGATGAGATTCAATTGTCGAAAATTAAATGAACTTCCATTTCATTTGTTGCGAGCTCGGAGAATTGATGAGCTATTTAAAATTTGTTTATTTAATTTTGAATTTCTTCAAGCTAAAGTATGTTTTTTTGTATGGTGAAAACAGATGATATGGAATTTCTCAAAATATTTTTTTCCTCATAAAAACACACATTTTTATTTTTAGCTTTGTTCATTTCCATTGCAAGCAATAATCGCAGATTATGACGAAGCTTTGGGGCGAATCGACGATCCAGATTCGGTTCGTCAATTGAGACTTGTTATGGATGGTTTAAGATTATCTGCAAGTTTACTCAGGTTTTCCTTTATTTTAGTTAATCATAAAAATCGTAATTTGTTGATTTTAGTCGTTATCCATTTATGCTTGCCTTTGAACTTATTGGTCGTTTACTTCCTTTAGTTTCCGATAACCCGCATTTGAAAGAACTTCTCAAAGGTTGCGATTTGGAAGCCGCCCAATTTAATTGCTTTTTACCCGTTCATCATTGCTTTCATTCACCTGGTGGTCCATTACGTTTTTCGCTTGAAGTGAGTTGCCATGATTTATGCACTTTAACGAAGTTGGATTTTTAGGAGCATCCATTTGCGGTATTTGGAATGGAATTAAGTTCAGATAAAAAAACATTAGCTTCCACTTCGAATCAATTAATTGTTTGGGATATTCGAACAGGAGATCGTACACGAGCTATAAATCCAAATGTTGAAGGGATATTTCTTGGAATGGCTGTAAGTAGCGATGATAAATATGCGGTTGCTTATTCAAATAATAATCAAGTGAGTATTTTTGTTTGCAAGATAGCCATTATTAAAACTTATTTTGTCTAATTGAAAAATTAAAATTAAATAACTTTAGATTGTAGTAATGTCCATGATTTCTGGAGAGCATCGATCCATTGAACCCGATGGAATGGAAAATCAAATGGAAATTGGTAAAATTGTTTTTACACCCGATCAACAAATTTTAGTTTGGTCCAATTCTCAATTTTATCTTTATGATGTGGAAGGAAAACTTCTTCATCGGGAAAGAATTGGAGCAGATCAAGAGCAAAATGTAAGCCATTATTAGTCCATCCTTAAATACAAAAATGAAAAAATATTTTTTTAGAAATTAATTGAAGCCTTTTTCAAAACTAAAAAATCCATTCGAACTTTAACTTGGACGGGTGAAAGAGATGATTGGATGGTAAAACTCTCCGGGCGAGAAGATGGACAAACTTTTGAATCAATGATTTTTTGTGCTTCATTAGCTTTTTGGGATGAATCATACACAAGTGGAATATGTTGTATTCAACAAAATATTTTAAAAGAATCAAATTTTGGTTTGCATTTTTTATATTTGAGAGGCCTAAAACTTTCCAACAAAAACTTTAGATGCCCATGATATTGAAGGTTCATATGCCATAGTTGACTTTGAATATGATTCAAATCGAAAAGCTTTTAAAGTTATAAACACGATAGCCGAAAACATTGATGAAAAAGTTAATGCATTATTTATTTGGCATCGTAAACAACGAGTAAATGGAATTGAAATGTGTTGGATTATTGCTGTTACCGTTGATGTAAATAACCATGTTCTTATTTTAAGTGACTTTAATGATTCGAAAATTGCAGGGCTTTTTATTGTGTCAAAATTTTGGAGTATATTATAAAAAAATTAATTTATCTTTACCAGTGGAAGTTCGAAATATTCCTATTCGTCCAATGCATACTACTTCTACTTTAGCTATGTGTTGTAATGACACCATATTTGTTGCGGGAGTACGAAAAAATTTATATATTTTTAATGTTGGTTCCACACAGGTTTGAAAAATTCGTAAATAGATTCCCTGAAAAAGTTAAAAAGTTTTAGTTGGTTCGAGTGGTGGATGCCCATTTTGGAAGAATACTGAATTTGCGAAGCGTTTCCATGGGCGGACAAAATTTATTAATTTCATCAAGCATTGATCGATCGGTTAAGGTAAGCAAGTTTAATGTGGAGCCAACAAGAAGAAACCCAAGTTGAATTATCATCGGAGCCAATTATGCTGAAAATCTAGAACAGCGTAAATCTCTTCTGAGATTATAAACTCACAAAAATTTTTAATCCTAAAAATGTTTCATTCAGATATGGAATATGGAAAATATCTTTGAAAAATCTTTCGCAGTTGTAAACATGGATCAACCAATCGAAAAAATTTTATTAGCAAAAGACCGGCCAGCTCTTGCAGTTACGCAAACAAGAAAATATATTGGAGTTTGGGATATACGGTAGAGACTTACTTTTCCCCCCATTAATAATTTCTCCATTTTAGCTCCCATCGATTTATTACAACACTAGTAACAAACATTTATGGTTCAGTAATTACTGATTGTCTCATATCATCTAATGGTCGAACAGTAGTTTGTATTGAATCTGATACTTTGTTACTTTGGGATTTAAAAACTCAATCTGTTCGCCTTCGACAACCTGCCCTCGCAGTACATCAAATAACATGGTGTTGTAATGAAACCATGATAGGAGTAGTTATACGACATTTGGATACACCAGAACAAAAGCTAGCAAGATTTACTGTATATTGTGTGGAAGATTTTTCCATTCATTACACCCATGAATTTAGTTGTCGAATGTTTCGAGATGTTGCAGTTTTAAAGGATACAGAAAATGTTGTGGTTGTTGTCTTATTTAAAGGAAGAGATAGCTTAAATTTAATTAATATTCCCGAAAAAATCATCAAACATAAATGGAGGTTAGTTAGTTTTGAATACTAAAAATATGGCGCTACCTGTAATTTAAAATTTAAGGCCAAGATTAGTAAAAAATCAGAAAAAAGATGTGATTGTTCATCGTTTAATTCCAATGCCACATAATGCTAATCAACTCGTAGTTATGGATGGTGAAAATCGAGGATCAATTTGGGATGTTCGTCATGTAAAATTACTTCGAAGTTTACCAACTTTTGGTGGAATTATAACTGAAGATGGAAAATTGGGTTTACATGCGCCTAATAAAGGTGGCTTACATGTAAGCATTAATTTTTATTTATATACTTATAAAAACAATATCCACAAATATTTCAGATAATTGATATGAAGACAGGAGCCATTGTTCGAACTCTTATTGGATATGTAGCGGAAGGAGTTAATGATGTAAGAGCTGAATTCACTCCAACTGGCAAACATGTCTTGTATTATCACAACGGACATCAAACACTTCGAGCTTTTCGAGTTTCTGATGGAAAATTAATTGGCACTTTTCGACCTCATGCACAAATAACTACTTGGACATGTGATAATAAAGGAGAAAAAGTTGTTATTGGTAAAATTTAAAAAACGTTAGAAAAAATTTAAAGTCATTAATTTTAGGAGGTCAAGATGGTTCACTTTTAACGGCAATGTTATTTGATTCATCCACCAATTCTGAAGCTTTACATTCTCTTGGTTGTCTTCCAAGCCGTCGATATCTTGCAGAACATTTAAAAATACCAGCGGAAGAATTAGTTGAGGAAGAAAATCTTGATATTCGTAATTTAGCTCTAATCACAAAAGCCGCAGCAAAATTCAAACAATCCATAGGGAAAAAATCAAAAAATTCAGTTGTTTGTTCTATTATGTGAATGAATAAAAGAGTTATAATATTATTTATTTATAAATATTTCTAATCAATAAAAATATTACAATTGATTGATTACATAAAAAAGGAGCCAAATAAAAAAAAGTGATTGCATGCAACAGAAAAAATAACGTCAAACAAACGTTTTCAAAGTTAATCATGTCTTGCAACGCATAATCTTCTGTAATACAGTATGCCAAAATTTGCCTATTCAACTAAAACATCAGAAGAAAAAAAAGCTAAAAAATTTTCTTCATACTTGCGTTGCTTTTTGTTTTCAATTTTCAACGTTGTTCTCATCATGGCTGATGAAGATATGAATCTTTCTAATGGAACTCCATTAAATCTCTCCAATGCATCATCATCAACAAATTCAATAGAAGATAAACCGCCTCAAAATAATGAAGATGCTTCTGATTGGAAACTTGATGATAAAGTTATGGTCAGATGGGGTGATGGCATCAGCTACGAAGCAAAAATTATTAAAGTTTTCAATGATAAAAAGGGTCAACTTTTTTATTGTGTTTCATACCGGGTAATTTTTTTTATATAAAAAGTGCTTTAATAAGGAAATGTTTGTTTTAGAATTGGGGTAAATCATATGATGAAATTTATTCTCATGAAGAAGCTCTCGAAAAATTTGAAGATTATTCTCCTGAGTATGCCAAAGAATGCGACGTATGTTTTTTCTTTTTTTAAACTTAAAATCTGACTTATTTTTGTTATTTTTTTAGCAAGAATACAAAAGGCGCTTAAAGCAAGAAAGTGGTGGAAAGAAACGTAGAGCATCTAAGACTCCAATTTCTGGAGGTATGTTTTTATTATTATTCATTATTCGTATTATTCTTTATTTGTGACGTTTTAGTTACACCACCAACATCAAAACGTCTTGCCATGGCAACACCTCGTGGAGGCTCTCTTGCTTCGTCTGAGTCAATTCAGACACCTCAAAGATCTCCTGTTCGTAAACAAGCTCTTCGTGATGTCAAAACTCCTTCAAGTGATGACTCCATTGGTATGCTTAAACTTCCACCAAGAAATGCTGGACCAAATCGAAAAGCTCTTCCATTGCGTGCGTCAATTCTGACACCTCAAAGTACTCCTGCTCGTGAACTTCATGATGTCAAAACTCCTACAAATATTCACCGGTTTAGCCAGTTAAAGCTTCCAGATCATGTATCTTCAACTCGTGAATCTCCATCTCGTGAATCCACACCATCTTACAGTGAACACGAATTACCTGGAGTTAAGAAAATTTTTGTTCCTAATCGCTTGCGTGATTTAGCTCTGAAAAAATGTGTATTTCCTCCAAAGCTTCCAATTTCTGATCTTACAAAAGCGGTAAATTTTAAAGCTCTCTTTAAATATCTTAATGTCTTACTTTTTTTTAGTATATTGAAGAAACGAAAAGTGGCCGCCGACCAACATCATCCTTGGGAGAATATGCTGGAAGAATTGAATCCGTCATTGATTGTATGGTAAATGACTGCAAGACAACTGTTCAATTTTATTTACTCGAAGAAGAATTGTCTGATTACTTTGAACTTGTTAACAAGGTCCGTGCTGATCGCGATCCTTTGAATATGGATGATTATGTTAAAAATGGTCCACAATCAAAAGATTTTCCAGATTCTCAAGGAAGCTTCAGACAAACCTTCATTAAGAAAAAGATTCCTGAGAAGGATCAACCTGATGAAAGTGCTTTGGATTTGGTTTATCTCCTGCGCTATGTTATCACTTACCGCAATCTCGTTGATCCAAGCAGTCCATCATATCAAGGATTCGAGCCTATCTTCACTGATCTCTTGGATTTCGTCGATGCTACTTTGCCTGATGAAGTTTATGGTTAATTAAATATTCATGTTTTTTTTAAAACTTTATTGTTTTTGTGTCTTTGACAACTTGTTTGGTAAATATATTTTAAATTTTGCGAATTGATCATCATTCATGAGAACATCAACAATAAGGTGGCGACCATCTTCGGATGACGTTGGTGGATTTTGAGGCGAGATAAAATGATTTTTGTAAAGATACGGTATCGAAGGTGAATCATTTCGAAGATTAAGACGACGAAGGCGAGCACCACTTTTTTGTTGAACTTTCTAGAAAAAAA
This sequence comes from Panagrolaimus kolymaensis, assembly GCA_028622995.1. Taxonomy (NCBI): domain Eukaryota; kingdom Metazoa; phylum Nematoda; class Chromadorea; order Rhabditida; family Panagrolaimidae; genus Panagrolaimus; species Panagrolaimus kolymaensis. The sequence goes on from JAJQJQ010000006.1 coordinate 8,081,618, forward strand.
TGTGAGGTTATTAACAAAAAAGTTGAAATGATTCGGGTGTTAGCTAGCTAACCTTATCCAATTCTTCAATGAGTTTATTTACACCTTCACCAGTTTCACATGAGATTAATTGCATTTCATTATCTCCCAACTTTTCTTTAAGTTCTTCGGGATCATTTTCCATTCGATCAATTTTATTTCCCTGAAAAGTTATATGATTATAATTAATTTGATAACATATTTTTTATTTATTAATTACCACTGAAACCATTGAATCAATAAGTCCTTGACGAACACCAAGCTCTTGAAGAGTTTCAGAAACATTATCTCGTTGAGTTGCAACATTTGGATGTGAAAGATCTTGAATATGAATGAGTAAATCCTATAATAATTTTATTGATTAAAAAGTTAGATTTATGAATGTGGTGAATACTTACAGCATTAACAACATGCTTTAAAGTAGCTTGAAAAGATGCAAAAAGTTGAACAGGAAGATTTGAAATAAAACCAATAGTATCTGCAAAAACTACATGACAACCTGATGGAAGAAGAGCAGCATGAACGGTAGTATCCAATGTTGCAAAAAGACGATCTTCACCAAAGATATGTTTTGCTCCGGTTAGTCTAAAATTGAGTGTATTTATCAGCCAAAATAGAGATAAAGAGATAATGCCATTGTGATGAGAAACATACATACTTTTTAACCAATGTTGTCTTTCCAGCATTTGTGTATCCGATAACAGCTATAACCGTTGTTGCATGAGGCCCTTTTTCGATTCGACTTTCAAGTTCTTTTTGTTTTGATTCCATTATAACTTTCAATTTCTTTCTTATCGTATGTTCTCTCAATCGTAATATTTCATATTTATCTGCTTTACCATGTGACAAAGAATTAATTGCTTGATTAATATGAAGTGAATCGGCTGGAGTTTCTGAATCAGCATCAAGAAACTTTAAACGATGGCTAAAAGAAAGTGTGAATATTATTATTTTTTGTAAAGAAAACACTCTCACCGAATGTATGGAATTTCAGCTAAAGAAATTTGAAGATTTGCTTCTTTTGTTTTAGCATAAAGTTTAAAGATTAACAAAACAATATTGTATCGATCATAAACAGGTACACCAAAAACCGATGTTAATTCAGACTAAAAAGATCAAAATTTGTGAAGTCAAAAATGCAGCGTTAAAGTTACTTGTTGAAGAGGTGATAACACATCCACGTTAACCATAATTGCAGTAACACTATTCTTTAATTTATGTTCTATCAAAGCTTCAAGTCTTCCTCTTCCCCATATTAATCGTTTGTTTGTATTATAATCTGTTCCAACAATTGCTGATCTAAAAAAGTACTATAATAAAATTAGTTAATAAACAAAACAAAAAATTACATACGTAACAACATTAAATCCAGGTAAAGTTCGAACAAGAGTTACAGCTTCTTCCAATTGTAATTCAGTTGTAGTATTGGCTGGAGCTGATTTAGAACCCCAACGAATTTTAGGATGAATAACGAAAACATTTTGTCCATGAAATCCAGTTGATTTTGCCGTTGATGTTGCAGTTGATGAACCAATAAATGATGAACCCATAGGAAGTTTTAACGAAACACCAGCTTGTTTTACTATTTTTTCATATTCTTCTTCTCCACCATCTTTGTCTTCGATAAAGGAATTATTATTGTTTTCGTCGTTGAAATGAATTGAAGAGCGAGAAAAATTTCGTAATGAGATGATTTTGGATGGTGAAAAGAAAATTGATTTAGGCAATTTTTGTAATAACAAAAAACGATTCGATATCATCTGGAAAATAAATAATGGTTAGAAAATTAAAAAATGTTAGCAGCAAAACAATGAAAAAATAAATTAGGTACTTCAAAGTGGTTGGAAAAAACCCATAAAGAATAAATGATGAGAATAATAAAATAACAGAATGTTTCTTTTATTTCAATGAAATTACAAAATTACAACAAACAATAATAACAAAACTTGGCAAAAACTAAACAAAATAAAAACAAGAATATTTATTTAATGGATGGTGGTCATCTTCAGAGATGGATGACATTTGTTGCTTGCTTCTTCATTTCTTCCATTTATTGCGGCGACAATTATTTTATCCGAAAAAAATAAAAACATCTCAATCAAATCCTAACAAACCAAATCCAGATTTGAAATGATACGTGTTTTTTATTTTTCTGTTTTGCTTCGTTACACTTTCTTCAAATCAAAGAAATTCATTCAACTACTATTATTTGTTTTCCCAGAAACTAGAAGAAAAAAAGAAGTAAAACACCCTCGAAAAATAAAGGAAATCAGATGGGAGATGAGTGCAAATAATTGGATTAGGCCAAAGAGATTTTAACTTCTTCTTTCTTTTTTACTTTTATCAACGCTTTTTTGGATCAAATAAAAAAAAACACGTCATAAATAAAGCTGAAAGAAAGAAATCCGGTCATTTCTTTTTGGGCGAACAAGTTTGTTGTAACAATCATCCACCAAAAAAAATAAAGATATCTTCTTTCTTCGCTTTATTGTGGTTTTCTTTATATTTTTTTGTTTGGCTATTATTTTGCTTGCTTCTTCTTATTCATTTTTGGTTAGTTACAACCTTTTATGATATACATAGGATAGGAATAATTAATCGCAAATAAATAGTATTATATTTTTTTCTCGGGTATTGAAACACGCGTTTAAAATTTTTGCTTTAAAATTTTAAAGAAGAAACTAAAAAGTCAATAATTTTGTTTGAGATTTTTCAGAAATACAGTAATCTTATAAAAATGAAATTATATTTATTTTTATGCTTATTTTGTGTTTTTATTATTTCAATCAATGCTCAGGTAAGCGCCTTTCCAAAAAAGCCTTTTCTTCATAGCTAACGAAGTTTTTGGTTTTTCATTAAAAAAATTGGCTGAAATATTTTTTTTCTAGGTTAAAAGAATTCCATCCACAAAAGATATTGAAGATTATGATGATCCAGTATTGCGTGAAATATTTCGAAAGAAAATCCCACCAAATCCTGAATTAATGGCTAATAATGGTGGTGGATATTATCCACAACAAGCTTCAAATAACTATCAAGGCCAAGGACAACAAGGTTCACAAACATATTCTCAAGTTTCACAAGGTTATGTTCCATCTCAACAACAACAACCATATTTTTCCCAACAACAACAACCTCGACAACCTTTATCACCTTATCAAGGAGGAGGAAATTCATATACTCAACAATATGTTAATTCAGGCACGGGACAAGCTGTTACAGGTCTTGCAGCAACAGGGGCACAAAATTTTTATTCTGGCGCTCAAACCGTTAGTAATGCATTTGGATTTCCACAATATGAAGCACCATTAATTAGTTCAGCTGCATCATTTTTTGGACGTTAAAAGTTTTTGTTTAATATTTTGTAATAAATATAATTGTTTTTTGTTTTTGTTTTTAACAATAAAAATAATTTTCTCGGGAGCAAAATTGCTTATTTTTTGCAAACATTTCTCAAATAAAAAAAATCCCTCTTTTTTGCTTATTTCAAAATCACTGATGGAAATCTTTTAAAGATGATTGACCATCAAGATACAAACATCCTTATATGCACCTTTGCCAGTGCATTTTTGTTGGCATGTTTTTCCCCATCAATCTAATCTATTCTTTAGTGCATTTATAAAACCTGAGATTAGACTAAAAAAGAACGCAACAAAAAAAATCTTCATTAATCGTTGTATGCACCAAGAAGGTAAAACAAAAAGAGGATGTGGAAGGATAATTGAAAGAAGGAAGATAAGTAAGGCATGTGGATGTCACGGGAAATATAATTTGACCTAGGCCATTTAAAAATCAAAAAAAGGTAAGGAATGGAAGGCGGAGTTGGCTGAAGTTATTGTTGCATCATTATATGGCTGCATTATGATGTCGCATGGAATTTTTTTGTTAGTTGGTTTTTGAGACAATGGCGCAGGGCATTCTTCAACATTGGCAGCGCAGAAAAAAAAAAAATAGGGAAGACAAAATAACGTTGTTGCTTTGTTTTTAGTTACGGCGCCATTTTTTTTCTTGATTGGTTTATTCTCATCATTGTTGAATATAACCCTTTTCTTCCCATGGCATTTTAAACATAGATTTTGAATTTTATTAACTTTTTTATTTCTTTTTTTATTTGTTGTTCGTTTTTTTGTGTCTGATTGGGCTTTCCTTAGACTTTAATTTTGGGCAGACGCGCTTCGAAGTTAAAGAAAGTTGATACATAAAAGCTTTTGGAAAAGAAAGAGAAGCCCGGAAAAACTATGATTCCAAAAAAAATTAATAACGTCGCTTTAATCATAGTACTCAATGTTCTTAAAGTACCTAAAAATCATCAGCCACTTACTTTCCCAATGTAATCCTTCTTTTCTCAATCTTTGACCTTCGATAAGGATCACAAAGATATTTGTATTTCTATCATGATCAAAAATCTTAGAGATATTTTACCTTTCAAAGACATACCCAAAACTTTCGTCAATCTTTCTTTTTATCCCTCTTTTTTGTTGTTGCATTTTTTCGAAAGCGATCAATCATATTTTTAGTTTTTTTAAATAATAATTGCGTAATTTAAGAATTTTTCTTTTATCAAATTTCAATTTGACCTTGAAACTGGTTCATAAATTTAACTGAAGGCTAAAGTAAAATTATGTATTTCAAATAAAAAGCATCGAAAGTTTTTGCGATCATGTGAAGAAAAAAAAAAGTAAAATCACGCAAAAGCTTTTTTCTTGTGTAGCACAGATGCTCAAGTTAAAAATGGATTTAGTAAGTTAGTCAGTCATTTGAATTCAAGATGGACTAAAAAAACCAATGCGCAAACATAGTTTTAAACTTTGTTGAACTCTTCGATTTTAGTTCTTCGAAAAATTAGACTATACAACGCCGCTTGAGGTGCGTCTGCTTACTGTAAAAAAGCCGTAATTTTTAATGTTCGTTGTTACTCCTCAAATTTTGTGTTTTGTTCATTTTAACAACTATCATATCCACCTCTTCCTTTTTTTACTTCATTCTTGTCTCAATCACTAAACTCATGAAAACTCATACTTGCTTTTTTCTTTCATTCATTATCCTCTCTTTTAATCAAAGATTGCTCTCACAAAAAATTGGAAGAAAAAAGTAACATTATCTTAACCCAAAAGCCCAAAAAAATCATGTTGTCTCTCATATTTTCTGTTTCATAACTTTTTTTTAATTTGAAGAACCTCCCATATTTAAAACCTAATATATCTGTTGCGTGTTTTAGAAAACTATAAAAAGCCATTAGATTTAAAGAAACTATTAGTATCTTTTTTAGAAGTTTATTAAAACGACAAAATGAAATTCGCTATCAGTGTTATCGTTTTCTTTTGCTTAATTCAAGCAACCACAGAATTTGCTCTTCGAAATGATTTTGAAGATGATGATATTTTGGAGCTTGTTGAACATGAACGTAAAGTTCGCGAAGTTGCTGTTACTGATGTAACTTTAACTACTGAAGACATTATTGAAGCTAGCGGTGAAGAGGTATTGTAACATTTTGACCTTAATTTAGAGTTAATCCATTCCTAATTTTAGCCAATTCTCCCAAAAAAGAGCGTTGTAAAACGTGATAAACCAATTGAAACAGAAATTGAAGCATCTGGACAAGAAAATTCATCTGGATCTTCTGAAGAAACTGAATCATCACGCCACCCAAAACGATCTGTTGTTGAAGAACTTGAAGGTTCTGGTGAAGCCACATCTGCGGTAGCAGCAACAGCCACCACTGATAGTACTGATGATGCTGGACGCCAACGTAGAGTTGCAGGTGAAGAAATTATTGAAGCTTCGGGTGAAGAAGCTACTACCACCACCATCACCACCGCTTAAATTTCTTAACCATTCTCAAAATGAATTATCTCAGGGAAATGCATAATTTAAAAATACAATTCAGCCTGGTTTTGCCATGACAATGAATATCTTTCTCCCATCTCACTTTTTCTGGTAGTCTTATTATCGTTAATTCTTGTTCTTTTGGAAAAATAAAAAAATGTCTATAGCTTTTTGAACTTTATCAACAACAACAAAAAAATCAACAAAAATATGAAAAATAAACTCAACAAATTATTAGTCTTGTTCCATAGGTACCACGCCATTTTTGTCCCCTGGCTTACCGATATTGTGAAGCTTTTCAAACCATTTTTCTTTTACTTCATCATCCACGCTTCCAACCATATCCATTATTTTTCGATTACAGCTTTGAATGAGTTTTTCTTTCTTTGAAAACATTTTGGATTTTTCTTCCACAGTATCCAAAGTTTGAACATATGTGAAAAAGATTTGAGTTAAAAATCCAATTTCCCATCGAGTAAGAGCTTCAAATTGGATGGCTGTTGATACCCATGAATGAAAATTATGACGATTACATAAATCAATAGCTCCAGCAGGAATATTTACTATTCGTTGAAGAAGGAAGAAAATATGACGCATAGTAAATCGATCACAGAAGGGAGTTGTAAACATTGATAAACATAGAGATACTCCACTTCTGAAATAACAAACAAATGAAACGCAGAGAGAGAAACGCAAAACTCACAATTGATGTTCAAAAATGTTGTAATCATATGAAGTAAGCATTGAAGAAGTTGCCAATTCTAACACCCAAATTCGCTCATCTTTGAAAGTTTCAGTTGCTGTGGATAAAAACATTCGGAAAAATTCTGGTACAGTATTCATCTTAAAATCTTCTTTAATACTCAAGAACGAAATAATTTTCTTAAACACTGGATCTTCAGGATGTACGAATAACTTGAAAATTTTTGCAAAGAAGTGAGCACAAGCTGAAACACATTGTGATTACGATGAGACAAATTGTATAAAAGAAACATACCATTCCCAATTTGCATATTCATTTTTTTAACATTATCTTTTAAGTAAGTCAATGTATAAATAAATAATGATTTTTCTGTAAAATCTTCAGCGGATATATCTTGAAGCTTCAATAAAAAGTCCCATAGAATAGCATGTCCAAACATTCGAATATTTTCATGTGGATGAGAAAGAAGAAAAGCAGCAAAAGATAAAGCATTTCTTTCAACAAATAATTTCAATGTAAGATCAGCTCCAGCATCAACCATTCCAAGTAACAGCATACTGATGTATCGAGGATCGTAATGGACGGGATTGTTTTGTTCATGTTTATCAGGATTGAATGAGCATGAATGAATTCCGGTTTCCCATAACACATTTGGATCAAGACCTTTAAGAACATCATCAGGTTTAGGACAAATATGAACAGCTCTTCCAAGTTTGATAAGATTTGAATAATGTGATTCTGTATTTGGTCCACATACGAGAGGAAGTAATGGCCTAAAAAAAGAGGGATTTTAATGAACATAATTGATTCCAATAACAAAACTTACTTGAAATTAAACTTAACAGAACGTTCATAAAGTTTTAAAATATCAAAAATAATCAAATCAGTCAAAGTTTGAGTTCCATTGTAAGTAATCAAAAGTTTAGTAATAAATTCATGAGTCGTATGTTTCACAAGTTCTCGTAGAATAGTTTCCTATAACCATTACGTCGTTAAAGATAAATAGAATTAAAAAAAGAAACTTACATTATCCTTTTGATCCACCAACATATTCTTGAGTTCAATTAATTTTGATCTTTTAGGTTTTGCAACAATAGCATCCTTTAAATTAATATAAGATTGAATAACACTATTTTCATTTTCATAATCAACATGACGTCTCTTCTTTTTTGGTGGATTAATTAAACCCATAATCAAATGTTGTTGAAGTTGTTTTTTGGAAAGTTTGAAGAAAAACAAACTTCTTTGATTTGAAAATGGAGGATCTTCGAAAAGCAGCAACAAGCAACTTGAACCCCAAAGAAAAGATTCTTACAACGAAACAATGTCAGAGGTAGTTGAAACAAAAAAATGTAAGTTTTTGATTGAAACAATTTTTACTCGAATTTCCTTTTAACATCCATAAATTTTTACGATCATTTTTGTTGTTATCGTACTAGAGATAATTAGAAGATTAGGTGAAAATGATGTGTGATACTTTTGTTGGTGCTGCAACTGGTGCTTTTAAATGTAAGTTTTTTGATTGATGCCTTTTCTTCACTAAAAATTCATGTTTTTTTAGGCGTTAGTTTCAAAGATGAAAAAATTACAAATTGTAATATTATTGCTGAATTGATCCCAAAAGAAACAGAAATTACTGCTATGTGCTTTGGTGATCCAGAACAGGTTGGTTCATATTTTCTGCAACAAAAGAAACTTCTCATTTTCATTGATTACAACCATAAAATTTTTAGAGTGAAGTAATAGCAAGTCAAGCAAATGGTCAAATCAAACTTTACAATTCTATCACAAATCTTTATTCCGACCTATTTACTATTGATGAATGCAAAGGAACAATCAAAGGTTTAGCAATGCTTGCACCTGATAAAATCATCACAGCTGCTTCAAATGGTGAAATTCGTGTATGGTCTCCTGAAGGAAAACTTTTATCATCAGATGATTGGACTGCTGGAAATGACATACTTGCTTTTGATAAAAAACCATCATCATCTTCAATTATTGCAACAGCAGGAAAAGAAAATCTCGTAAAAATTTGGGATGTTGAAACTCGACAACAAACATGGTCCGCAAGAAATGTGAAACATGATCAGTTGGATGTGCAAGTTCCAATTTGGGATAATGCAACACGATTTTTAAATGAAAATGAAATCGTTACTGTCACTGGGACAAGTCACATTCGAGTTTATGATCCACGAACCCAAAGAAAGCCTGTGCATGAATTGAAATATATGGATACTCCGATTACTGCTTTATCACTATGTTATCGTGAAAATCATATTATTGCTTCCAATACTACTGGTGATATGGGCTTGTTTGATTTAAGAGGAGGAGGTAAGAATTTAATCTTTGTAAGCTGTTAAACTATATAAACCCTCTTTTTAGTTAAGCTTTGCTTCAAATTTCGTGGTTTTGCTGGTGCTGTTCGATCAATTTCTGCTCATCCTACTGAACCTTTCGTTGTTTCTGTTGGCATTGATCGACATATTCGTTTGCATAATATTGATACCAAGAAGCTTGTGAAAAAGGTATGTAATTTCTACCATAATCCTTTATTTTCTAATGTGCCTTTGTTTTTTTAGCTTTATGCCAAAGTTCGTCTAAATTGCTGCTTGATAAAGAATCAAAACGAATGTGCTTTGGTAAAACCTGAGAAATAATTCTTCATTAATCAATTTATGTTTAATATTGTTGTTGATTTTTTGTTGTTTTTGTTTTAATAAATGAGCTATTTTTTGTTGTAACAATAAAGTTTTTTATTTCACTTTCGTCTCATCTTTACCATAACCAATATTTTTTTTATATCTTCTCATTAGTATTCTGTCTGTCAGATGAGAAATGTTGTTGGAGGATTTATCCGTAGTATTTCCAGCATTATGTGAATTAAAGGGTGAAATTGTGGATGCTGAAGTTTAACCAAAAGTAAAGGGAGTAAGTAGTTGAGCTTAATAAATCAGCAAATGTCTTGCAAGAAATGCGATATTTTGACAAAAACAATTTCTTAAAGGTAATAATTTCACAGCTTTTTTATTAAAGCTAATCCTTATTTTTCAATGGATTATTGAAAAGTTTTTCATTCATTAATATTTTTTTCTTGGTTCTTGCTCTCAAATGTCTTTGAAAAGAAAACTACCTCTTTGTGAAACTATTAACTTCGCTGCACTCCCGTATCTCATTCAAAAGCGATTTGTTGATATTTGTGAAAGAAAAACGTTTAAGAAATTTGCTAAAATTAATTCGTTTACTCGAAGACTTTCAAAAGGTCGCCATATCATTGAAAGTGCCGTTATTCATTTTTATCCAAATGGTCATTATTCTTTCACCGTATTATGCTTTTGTAATAAAAATAATGTTTGCTGCAAAGATTTCAAACTCGTTGGCCCTGATGAAAAGATTTCAATTTTAAATAAACTTTTAATTCTAGCTGATTTCAAAAATGGAAACTTTTTTCAACCCTTTCCAATAAATTATTGTTCACTTCGATGGTTGACTTTGCATGTCAATGATATTATCAAATTTACTGATTTGAAGCAAATGGTTAAGTCAAACTTAAAATATTTCAATTTTAGCGGTCGCATTTGTTTCGATTGTACCATTGAAGATGTCAAAGCTTTATTTATAGTTTTATTCTTAATTCCTGAGTTTAGGTTAGTTTTTGGTTGATTAAATAAAAGTAATAATAAGTACTATTATTGCAGATTTAAGATATCTACTCGCTCCTCATTCGATGGTTTAAGTCGTGAAGATTTAATCTCATACGGTACATCCCTTTATGATAATGAGCTTATCGATGATTTTTGCGTTGGTTATATCTCTATTGGTTTTGAAAAAGAAGTAAATAGCTCGAAAATCTGCACTTTCCATTTATAAATTTTTGATAGTGTTGAATGAATTTCGTTGATATGTTTTTTTAAAAATAAATAGTTTATTAATCTTTTTTAACACCAACAATCATTAAATTCTCAGGCGATGTATCAACATCAATATATTCTAACAAATGACAATCAAACCCGCAAATTTCACGTAAATATAAAACTCTTCCAAATTCAATCAAAGCTTTGGCTTTTCTTCCAAGGATCAATTTCTTTTCATAGCTCCATAATTTGTAATCATTTCCATCGTCGATTGGAGGCACGAAGGCTGTTTCATTTGGTGGTCCACAAGTAGCCCAACTTGCGATCATCCGTAAAGCACTAAAGAGTTGAGATGAATCGATTTGGATTGATTTGAGATAGTCGATACCAATATATTGTGAAATTGTTATACGATGATGACAGCATGGAGCAAGACAAAATCCATTGATAGGAACATTCTTTGATATGGCATTAGTGATACAATTGATTCCAAAATCTGTTGCTGAACCACAAAAATGTTTACACACAACTGAAACAGATGATGAAGAGGTTAAAGATGAGATCTTTGAAGCATCGACATGTTCAACGGGACAACGTATTCTTAGAACATCCACATTAGTCTCTGCCTGAAAAGTTTGAGTTAAGCTCATGAATCGAAATGATGAAAGAAAAGAAACCTTTTTTAGCCTATTATCAGCTTTGTGTTTAACTCCAGAATAATCCAATAAAACATATTTCATTTCTGGAGCTTGTGATGCCATATAAAATGCAAGTTGACCTCTTCCTGAACCAAGTTCAAACACAGCTTTTGTTTCATCATTGTCGAGCAAATGGTTCTTTAACAAATGACCTAAAAATTTACACTTATAAAGCTGTTGTTGAAGAGTAAAACGAACCCATGATGGAACTAATCTGTTTCAAATGTTTAATCTTTCCTATTTTTTCATCTTCCAATGCAGTTTCCACAACTTCAGCTTTCTCATATTCGATTAAAATTTCATGTTTGATCATTTCATATTCGGCTTCAACAATTTTTGAAACTATCACAATTTCTTCAGATAAATTTTCAAATTTCTCTTCATTTTCATCATCGGCAATTGGCTTCTTATTGATGTTTTCAATAACCCATGGATCAGTCGGCATTCGATTTGAGCATTTCTTCAAATGTTCTTCCAGCTGTCGTTTATCAATTGTATGTCGAGGATTGTTTGGACATGGAATGCGATGCTGAAAAGAAAATCTGTAGCTATAAAAAGTAAAATAAAAGGACCAACCTCATTATTAGGATCAAAGCAAGCATGTTCGGCACAATAAGATAATCCCTTTTTAACTTGCATTTTACATGGACGATTTTTTCGTGGCACTATATAAGCACATCGTTGAATTGTTTCATTATTTTGAGATGAAATATTTATTATTTCAGCCATAATTATTATTCTAAAAAGATGTAAAGATGAAAGAATGGTGAAGTTGGAGAACTCTCTCAAGTTGTGGTCATTTGGCAGCATCACCTCGCATTACCAAAATTGCAACAATTTAAAAATCCAAAAAGTTGAAAGATTATGCTTTAGCTTGTGCATAAGCTTATCCTTGAAGCTGGACATGAATGGCATGATGATGTTGGGGTTGCTAAAGGGAAGCCATATGGCCAAGTTTGGAATTTTGTGCGATTTTAATAGAGAACATTATTTTGTTGTTGTTGGGTTACGGCTGAAGTTTGTTTAGGCTGCTGTTGTTGTACTTGTTGCTGATTTTGTTGTTAAACAGCCGCTATTCTTTGTGCTTAACTTGTTGTTGTTGATAAAGCTGTTGTTTTTTTATTTTTTAGTATTGCTTTATCATTGCCATAAATTGTGCTTGTGCTGGTTGTAGCTGTTGTTGATGATGGAGCATGCCTTGTATGCATATTTGGATTCAAGGAATTTGTGGAATTTCGCCGACTTGAATCCATTGCAGTGCCGCATTCATATCCACTCATTTAAAAGCATTCATACCCGTGGAAATTTTAGGTTGATGGTTAACCATAAATTGAATAGGAGTTGGAGGAGGTCGGCAATAACTTTCGCATTTATTCTCTCGGCTTCTTTGTGTCTTCTTCATGTTGTTTTCTTTCTTCCGCTTCACATTTCTTTCACTCAGCTCTTTTTTCTATTTTGCAATTGAATGAATATTATTTTCATTTCGATAAATTAAATTCCTTCTCGCACAAGAATTTCTTGATTCTCGGCGAACAACTGTTTCCAAAACTACGGAATCCAAAGAATGAATCTTATATTAAAGTTAACGGAAACGTTTTTTGGAATTCATTTTTTTTCTAATTTTACTAATTTGCACATAGCTGATCTGCATCTTTTTCTTTTTTTTTCATGAATTCTTTGAAGGTAACGAAGTTGTCACTAATTTAGGATTGCATCTTTGCCATCTTCAATTTCTAATTTAACAATAATCGATTGAATTTTTTTATCATCTCAAAGTTCCACAGCTTCTTCGACTACCATGGATTGAGGTTGAAGTCTAAACTTCTTGGTTAAAGTTCGAGTGGCTCTTGTTTACTCGATGTGGTTATTGGTAATAAATTCGATTGTTCTGCTAACGATTGGCTGTTCATTGTGAATTGATTACAATGGAGATGATAATGATTGCGCACAAGTAAAATAAAAGATGGTTGGCTCAATCGCCTTTATTATGATAAACAAATTTTTCTAATTTGAGGAAAACCTCAAGGAACAGTTGACCTAAGTTTGGCTATCAGGAAAAATGAATAACAAATAAAGAGGTGCACAACAGGGCTTTGCGATATATCGATTTTTCCGTGCAAATATCGATATCGATATCGATATATCGATTCGATATTTTGCCAATATCTTTATTTTTTTTCTTAAAATATGCCGGGTTGTTTTGGCATATATATAAAACACATAAAAATGTATTTTTTGAGATAAAAAAATTAGAAAAAAGCTTTTGTTTCTATTGCAAAATTTGAGAATATCGAAAAATATCGATTTTGATATCGCAAAGCCCTGGTGCACAATAATTAGAAGAAAAAAAAGTTTTCAGTTTAGACTCAATTTGAGGAAGAGTATTTTTCTATTCTTTGCTTGAGTTGGTCAAGCAAGCTTCTTAAAGTTAGTTTGTCTAGCGAAACAACTTATCATGTTTATAATTACTTAAATTTTGCCGAATAAAAATTTATTTATTTATATTATCGAAATAGTTTTTATTAAAATGTCTGCTGAAATATCACCATCGTTGGAAGATTATATTCCAAAGGAAGATACCCAACAAGTAAATTTTATTTAAAACATTTTTGGGTGGTGCATAACCTTGGTTAGACTTGAACGTGATTCTCTCATGGATTACATACATCGATATCAATTTTTTGTACCTAGGAGTGTATTTCTTGAGATTTTTTTGGTTAAATGGCGATACACAGGTTCTTTTTGTTTTTTATTTAATTAATGAAAATTTAGAGTGAATTTCTTAAAAAATATCCGGAATATGATGGAAGAGGACTTTTGATAGCTATTATTGATCATGGATTAGCGGATGTTTCTTTACCAGGAATGCAAAAAACTACCAATGGACTTCCAAAGATTGTTGATTTCTTCGATTTTACTGGATTTGGCAGAATTGATACATCAACTGTCGAAGAAGCTGATGCTGATAATATTCTCATTGGATTAAGGGGACAAAAACTAAGGGTATGTATGTGAGGAGCTTAATGAAAGTTTGGGGGAAAAGGTAAAATGGCAAAAAGCAAGGATAAGATGTTGATGCCATTTTGGAAAGGCCTTTTTTATTCACATACACATAACATTGACGATAATTACAGATTCCGGCAAGCTGGAAAAATCCACCGGGTAAATGGCATATTGGAAGCATATTGTATCATGAGTTGCTTTCACGTACTACAATTCCAGAACAAACAGTAATTTTTTAAAATTTTTATTAAATATTTTAATTTAATTTTAAGGAAAAAAGTTTACAAAATAAGAAACACCAAAATATAAAACAATATTCAAAAAAACTGTATCAAACCAGCACAAAATTGTTAATTGAGTTAACAACCCTTGATTGTATTGTTTGGTTTGATGGCAAAAAAAGGCGAGCTTGTGTTGATACAACCTTTTCCGGAAATCTTGAAAATGCAAAAGTTTTGACTAATTATCGAGATGAACATGAATACTCTTTTTTTGATAATAAAATTGCTTATTGTATAAAAATCCATGAAAAAGGAAATGTACTTGAAATATGCATTACCAGTGATGAACATGCAACAGGGGTTACCCATGGCGCAGCTGCTCATTTTCCTGAAGAGCCAAATAGGGATGGATGGCTTAGCTCCTGGTGCCCAGATTCTTTCAATAAATGTCTTTGAAGAAGAAGAATTAGAATTGAAAAAAACTGTAGTAAAAAAAGCTGTAATAATTAAATCACCATTTATCTTAAGTTTTAATACAATTTTTTTAGGTTTTAAAATGTATTGAAATGGGCGTAAATATTATTAATTTTTCCATATACTTAAATCCCGATATTTCTGAAATGTTAAAAGAAGTGATAGAAAAACATGGAATAATTATTACCACATCTGCTGGAAATGAAGGCCCTAATTATTCATCAACAGGACATCATTTTTATGATTTTTATGATCAAATGATTGTTATTGGCGCAGTGCTTACTGCTGAAATGAAAAACAAATTATTCCCTCTTGAAGAAAAAACCGACGATCCTCCAGTTTTGTTTTGTTATTCTTCAAAGGGACCACTGAATAACGGGAAAAAGGGTATTGATTTTACTGCATCTGGTATTGCTATCACTGCTCAACCTCAATGCTATTCAACTAAAAATTGCGTTTTTTATGGAACGAGCATTGCTTCACCTATTGCTGCAGGTGCGATTGCTTGTATTATTTCTGCTTTGAAAGCAAGTGGTCAAAATTATACTGTAGAAAAAATAAGAATTGCTTTAACCAACACTGCTTTTATCCCTGATGGAGGAGATAAATTGGGATTTGGAAATGGAATTATTCAAATTGATGATGCTTTTGAATATTACAAAACGCATTTGAAAAACGTTCCTTCAAATATTTTTGCTCCACGAATATCATTAACGGAATCAAATGAAAAAGGAATACTTTATATTAAAAATAAAAGTAAATTTAAAGATTATTATTGTATAAAATTGGACCAATTTTCACTCCATAATAATGATATTCCATGGATTTTAAAACTTACACCCGAATCCCACACATTTATTAAACATTCTGAAACAGTTACGAATAATATATTTTTTGTCAAAATTTATACAAGCTCTTTAAAAGAAGGAAGTTTTAATTATGCCGAAATTCATGGAATTGATTCTTCAAGCCCCTCCTTCGGTTCTCTATTTATCCTTCCAATTACTGTAGTTATTCCAAAAAATGTAACCAAAAAAGAAAAATATTGTATACAAGAAGAATTATTTTTGAAAGGTATGGCACCATACAACCTTTTTCTTCATCTCCCAATAAAATATCAACGATGTCTTATAAAACTTTTGGCTTTGGATGCGGTAAACGCTGAAATATATATTACATGTTGTGGCCCAGAAGGTTTATATGCTGAACATAAGAAGCTTCGTTTCACTGAAAAAATGTCAAAACCAGAATGTCAAATTTCTTTTATCCCCAGTTCAGGGCTATATCAATTTTCCATTTATCGTAACGGATTTTCCAAACAAACTGTAAAATTTAAACTTGAAATTAGTTTTGATCACACATGGGCACAAGGTGTGTTTGGGGGTGTTTTGATTAGATAAATTTCTATCAGTATCATTTATAAATCAATAAAAATTAAAATAAACAACAACAATATTTATGAAAGACAAAAAAATAAGAAAAGCTTTCTTCAATAATGAAGATACTGTAATTCAAATGTTAAAAACATAATAACATTTATTCTTGACAAAGCTGAAGATTAAAAGAAATGCAAAATTTATCCATTTCAATTCTAAAAAATCACTTCTATTTTACTCAATCTTCAATAAATCCCAAGTTAGTTTACTTCATTGGCGGCGGTGATACTTGTGAATTTAGGATTAATTTTTTCTGCTGCTGCTCCTCCATTGATTGCTACGACGGCTTTATTGATTTTTTCTTTAGGAATTTGTAATGGGCTATATTCAGCTTTAGCTGCAGCTTGTTTCTGTTGTTGCTGTTGCTTTTGATGTTGAAGAAGAGCTTTAACATCCTCTTCACTTACAGAATCAGCTAACATTTGATGAGCTCGTTCAATCCACTGATCAAGTTTACCTGAATTTTTTTCCAAATCAATATTAGTTTCATTATTATCATTATTTAAATTTTCTATTAATAATTGTCTAAATGGATTATAATCTTTTTTTGTATCCATTTTATTCATCCGTTGCTGCTTTTTTACAACAACATTATTACTATGACTATCATTTGACGACGCCATCAGACCACCAACAACAACTTCAGGGGAATTGGAAAGGGTATTATCATATTGTAAAATATTAGCATTATTAGTGTCAATGTTTGGATTATTATTATCTTTTTTATCCACCATTTTTGAATTATTATTAGGATCTTTCATAAATGAAGAGGTTAAAAGGCGTTGTGTTATAATATATGGATATGGTTCACCTGTTAATAAACTAAGGGGAGGTGGTGGAGGAAGAAGTAATGGTGATTGTTGTTGTTGCAAGGGTTGTGACGAAGAAGAAGCAGACGATGATGATGAAGTCAATGATGGCGATAGTAATGCTGTTTCAGCGGATTGTCGAAATGCCGCAAATGAACGCTGTATACCTCGACGTAAATCATTCCATGTGGATTCAAGTTGAGTGGACATATGTCTTACATCTTCATGAACACCGGTTCGATCAAGAGAGGCTTTAAATTTTCTTACTACATCTTTTATGGCGGAAATGAGTTCTGCATTGGGCTAAAAAATTGGAGGGATTAATATTTATTCAAATAATAATTTCTCAAAATTATAAAGGTAAGTGGCGTTAAAAAAAGAGTGGTTAAAATTCTTTTTCACACAGCAAAAATAAGGTTAAAGCTAAACAGAAAAAATTAGTGTGGACTATTCCGAAACAAAAATTAAATATTAATTTTTTAGTGTTATGAGAATGAGTTAGCGTCTCTTAATTTTTTCTCCCAAAGCAACCAAAAAAATAAGCTAACACAGCTTGCTTTTTTTCGCTCAGCAATTTTTACTCTTCTTTTTGGTGGCGGTGAAGAAGGTTGTGGTTCAGGAATTATTTCATCTTCATAGCTTGCTTCTTTTGGTTGTCGTCTCTCTGCAATGATTTCCATTCTTTTTTGTTTTCTTTCCAAAGCTTTTTCAAGTTTTGATATTTTTTCTTCTAAACTCCATGATTGTTGTTTATCTTTCACATTTTCTTCTGTTAATTGCCTCATTTCTTCAAATTCTATCGCCGAATTAGTTAATTGTGATTCAAGAAGTTGATAAATTCTTGATGCAACAACTTGAAGAGGTAATGTTGCTCGTGTTGTTGTTATTATTGAAGAGCTCTGGAAGCCAAAATCCATAATGATGTGAAGCTGATTTTTATTTTTTGGTTGTTAGAGTCATTGATGAGTTAGAAAGCAAGCTGTATATATATTTTTGTTGTTGGAAGCTTTGAAGAATGGGAGAAGCATGTTAGAGAGTAGTGAGTAAAAATATTAAATAAAATTAGAAAATTAATGATAACAAAAAATTATTATAAGCACAAGCAAGCGAGAATAAGCGATAAGCAATTCGTTGTTTTTGCAGCCAAAAATGCTAAAATTAAAGCAACTACGATTCATATTTTACTCACATCAGAATTTGAATTTTGTGGACGCGATGTACTACTATCTTTTCCCTGGAATTATTTTTTGTTTACAATAATTGATTTTTTAAGAATCAAGACTATACAAAAAAGGAATCAAATTTCTTTTAAGTTTCGGCTTCCCTTTTTTCACGCGGCTGCTGCTTTTTGTGAAATAACAAAAGAAAGAAACTTTCGTTATTTAAATTTTTTGCAAGTAAGATTTGAGCTGCTTTTTCTCACTTTTTTTGGTTTTCGTAAACAAACAAAATTATGTAAGTAAGAAAATAAAAAGAAGAAAAAAGTGATTTTCAAGTGATTGATTGAGTAAATAGGTAAGTAAGTGACAAGAACAAAAGAAAACTAAAAATTATAAAAAAATTAGGTAACAAAGTCATACAAAAAAACGGAGTAATTATTGTGCAATTTGTGAATTCAATAAAACATTCCATTATTTAAAGAAATTAATAATTCTGAGTTGATTAAATTTAATTAAACAAAAAGTTTTAGTTTTAACTCTTTAAAAATTTTTTGACTAACCCATATCAAAGAATAAGGAAAATTTATAGGCGGCGAGGAAGTTGATATTGATGGCGAAATTGAGGATGATGATAAGGTAGATGTGGAAAAAGAAAACCTTGATGGTACTGAGGTTGATGGACGAAGAGTAGCTTCAGTCCGCAAGGTTTGAGGTTCTTGGGTTGTGAAAGGAGTGATTTTAATTAATTTGAGAGGTTGTTGCGGAATTCTTTTAGTTACTTCTGGCCTTTTTACTCGGTGTTTTGTTGCTTCCGTCACTGATGTCGTCGCTGTTGTCGTTGTGAATGGTGGTAGCGAAGTACTGGTTGGTGGTTTTGTTGTTGATGAAATTTTTGGTGCTAAAGTTGTTGCTTTTGGAGTCACTATTTTCTTTGTTTTTTTTGGTGCTGTTGTTGTGGTTGATTTTGGAGCCATAGTTGTAGTTGTCGATGGCTTGGATGGTGTTGTTGTTGATGTCGTTATTTTCAGTGTAGTTGTTGAAACAATTGTCGGGGCAGCTGTCGTAATTTTCATGATTTTCTTATTACTTTGTTTATGCCTTGGTCGAAAAGTATATGGCTTAACACTCGCCAATCTTACACCTTCAACCGTAGCAAAGGTCTTTAAATTTTCAGGCATTGGAGTAACTTTTTTCTTCGTTTGTTTCACAATTTTTCTTTTTTCTTCCTTCGTCGTCAATGGCAGAGGTTTCAACGTTCTTGGACATGGCTTTCTCGCGCATTTCCATGTTTCAATAAAAGGTTTTCGAGGCTTTAAAGTTCTCATAACGCTAGCAGCATTCGGTGGAGTTGGAGAAGTTGAAGCAAATCGAGGTTGAAGGGTTTGTTGACCTTTTCCTGATCCCATCCCTGAGTTCCCTCGTTTTCTTCCCAAAAGCGGAAAGTATCGATCAATTACACTGATTTGATACGTCTGTGATTTTTTGTTTTTAAATGTAAAAGAGACACACAAGAATTTTTAAGAAGACGAAGTCTTTATCTCGAAGTTGCAAAAAAAAAAATGAATAACAAGAAAATCAAAAATAAAAACAATTTACAATCAAAAAACAATTTTAAATTTCTTTTTGCAACTTCGAGAGTTAGACAGAAACAAACAACAAAAACTTAACAAAAAACAAATAATACTGTCACCATGGGAGAAAGGGAATGAGCAAGAGAGAAAGACATAAACAATGCATAATTGACTAAACCTTATTTTTAGCTAAATCTAAATATTTTAATGACCCCCACCAAATCCAATCTTTCCATTCATATAACTTTTTTACAACTCCAACAAATGAAGAAATTTGATCGTCCATTAATTTATCCATTTGAACGGGTGTTAGTTTGGGTGAGCGAGTTACCACAGTTTTTCGTAGCATAGAGCTTAGAGATCGTAGATCGGCTGCTCTTTCACGAATTCCAACATATTCGGATTCATTAGGGTCGTAATCGGATGAAGTTATGGACATCATGGGATAATGAGTTGTGGTAGTTGGGATTATGACTGGGTTAGCATGGAATCGATGTATAATGTTATTAGATGGCGATGGAGTCATGGATGGTGGAGGAGGAATGGTTGATAAATGAGGAAATCGTCGAAGCAAAGCTTCACGACCAGATATAATTGGATTTTGGTGGTGGTGTTGTTGCGAAAAGGAAGACATGGAAGGTGACAAATATTTTCCTCCCGAAGAAGGCAAAGAAGGAGGTGGTGGTTGCGAAGGTGGTAAAATTCCAGATGATATTAAAGGCCCTCTAAATGGTAAATCCCCCGAAAAACCAGAAGGAGATGAAGGTGAAGAAACAATTTGATGATGGTTTACATTCTCAGATTGTACAGTATGAGAAGATATAAATGATTTAGGTAATGAAATAGGATGAAAACTCACATCTTGTGGTGATTGACCATAATATCCAGCTACAGCGGCAGATTTACGCCCACCACTTGGAACCATATTATTTGTTACAGCTGTTTCGGGATAATAATCAGGACTGCGTGAATAGGGTCGTGGATATCCAGCATATGGAATAGCTCCAGCTGCGGCTGATGCAGCCACAGCTCGATCATATGCAGATGGGGGATATGCGGCCACAGCGGGTTGAGGCATTTGATACCATGCACCATAATTTGAGGCTTCTAAAACTAACATTTTTAAAATTATTAAAATAAATATTTGTTAAAATCCAACCTTCTCTTGCAATAGGTCCTCGATGATTCTCCCATCCAGTAACTATAGAAATGATGGCAGCAAAACTACTAATGACCAATAGAAAAGCCATGGTCCTAAAAATTTGATTAAAACAATTATGAAAGAAAGTGAAATTTATTTTGATCATTGTACGTACATACATTTTTAAAAGTTAATTTAACGCTTTAAAAACCCGCTAGCGAAAAAAGAATTAGACAACTGATGATGAAACGGGGTTTAAACAAACAATGTTTTGCTCTTTGAGTCTTCTTTTTTTTGGTTTTCGATTAATTAAGAGGAATTAGCGGGGATGAAAAAAATGAGGAAAGGATTTTTTAAAGAATGTCTAAGAAAGGTGTTTTTTAACGTAAGCTTTTTGAAAAGAAGTGATCGATTTAAAATAAGTTGGATGTTGGAAGTAATATTCCTGATAAATAAATTTTTTTATTATTACTTATAACAAAAATAAAATAAAATTGAAACATCCAGCTTGCTAGCTTACAGTTTAATCGAAATGAATAAAAATCAAAATTAAACTCGATTAAAAAATACTCTACTTTTTTTTCTTATATATTTCGTGAAAAAAATTATACTTTCAACAAGGCTTGAAAGCAGCAGCCAGCCACTGCAGCAATCTCTTTTATGAAAACCATTTGACTCCAAGAAAAACGGTTTTTCACGTTCGTTTTTAAATGAGATTTTTTTATCCCATTCATTTTTTTTCTTACCATTTTTGTATTGCTTCTTTTTATTGTCAAAATATAAAAAAAAAAAATAGTATGACTCCGCCTAAAAAAAGAAAAGGCTAAAGGGCTTCTATGAGATCTTGAAGAAAGAAGAGTAGTAGTCTAAAAAAGAAAGAAGATGATTTTGTCAACAAAGGACGTGACAAGGTGCGAAAAGATAGAAAAAAAAGAAGGAGTCAAATCAACGAGGGTCCATCATCATATTCTCTCCTTGGATGTGAAAGAGAATAGTCACGATTGCGCAAAAGCAAAGCAAAAAAAAAGAATCATAAAAAAAATTTTTTTCTATCGTCGCCAATGCTTACGCTTGAACAATGAAAAATGCAAGAAGCAAAAAAACTTCTCGCTTGCTTTGAGATTTCGACGACGACGAAGATCCTAAAAAAAGAGTTCTTTTTTTTTGAACAATTTTTTTGACGTTTAATCTAATTTTTTTTGTTTTTGAACTCGCAAAAAATTAGCGATGATCAAACTAACTGTCTCTTTTTTGGATTCCTTTGTCTTTCTTTGGCTGTGTGAAGAAGAAGAAGCAATAGCAAGTCTTCGTTATTTTTATTTATTTTGCAAACAAACATAATTGTCGTCGTCCGTTAATTATTTTTTTCTTTTCTTTTGTTCTTGAACTATTTAACGTTGCTTGAAGTGACAGTTTTTTGAAATAAAAAAAAACCAAAATTAATTTGGATAAAAAAATGACAATGAAAAATTTTGATTTTTGGAGTTTTTTTATGTAATGAAATCTATTTTTAGAATTCTTTTACGTTTCTCGCTTCAAACTTACTGTAATCACATTTTTGTACGTACCAAGGAAAGATCAACGCCATTTCGCAACAACAAAAAAATTCTTTTTTAAGGAAAACATTTCCTTTTCATTTTTTATTCGATTAAAAAGATAATCCCGGAGTCTCCGAATTCGTTGCTTTTGGGTTTTTAAAATCTTCCGTTTTTTTCTATTCTTTGTATTAAAAAATTCTAATCACAATTTTTTTCCATAAATCATTTACGTGTAATTTAAAACATAGTTTAAAACATCAAAAATGGTTTCTTTATTTATACATAATTTAAAAAATTGAAAATAATCAAACTGCGAAGAAAAAAATGTTTATTTAAGGCAATAAGGTGCACATTTTTTCATGCCTTCACACCAACGGCAAGTTGTATCAATGGGTTGCCAAAGTTTGCATTCAAATTCAGAAAATGAACCTAAATATTTAAATTTATAAGTTAATTTATGGGCAATGAAAAAATTCATAACCACAAAATGAATGAATGCTTAAAAACAATTTCAAAATCAAGAAAAAAAGTTAATGAAACTTCAATATTAATAATTCGAAACAAATTTTTACCATAACCTTTCTTCACGCCAAAAATTTTTTTCTTTCTTAATGGAACTCAATTAACTTACCACAATATTCAAAGCTTGCAGGTCTTAAAGGAATTAATGGATGAGATGTTGTCATAGAAAATATAGCGAATAAGGCAACAAATAACAAAACAGCTGTTAAGCTTTTCATTGTTATTTCTTTATATCACTAAAATTTATTTTTATTTGAAGAAACAAGAAATTTAAAAATATAAAATATTAGAATTCAAATAAATTTTCTTTCTTAAATCCGTTTTTAAACCAAGAAAAAGAAATTGAAAGCAAACAAAAATTAGAGAAAGAATTTTGATAGCGACTAAAATTGATAAACGAAATCAAAATGAATGAATGAGAAAGGAAAATTATTCCTGACCCGTTCTTACTAAATTTGTCGTGGAGATGAAAACAATTGTTAATCAGAGTTCCCGAAGAAACTTAATCCAATTAATTAAATTTCGTCCGTAAAATTGCTAAAGGCGTTTTTCGGGATAAAAAAAAAGTTAAGTCTGCTGGAAACGTTTGACCTTAAATCGTTTGCAAAATAAAAAATTTTTAAAAGATTTATATAAAAAAATTAAATAAGCATACGAGCAAATCTGTGCCACCGCTGAGTCCATAGTTCAGAGGGCTCCATCGCGCAACTTGACCATCAAAAGTGAAAGTATCAGAACAAAAATGTAAGGCAAGAGTGACCCTTTCATTTCCATATTTTTCTATGAATAAAAAGTAAACACACACGTTTGATATCTTTTTCTTCTTGAAAATGTAAATAGGCTAAAAACAAATCAAGAAACTTATAGCTCTTTTTTATCACTCTTATCTCATTTCATGTTTGGCTGCTTTAAAATTTCAAGGTGTTTAAAAATTTTCATTAAAAAAACATTTTTTTTCCATTTTTGCTAACCAAAAAATTCAAGTTAGCAACAAAAACTTTTTAAAATGCTCTTTCTTGTCAGCAGCATTCATTTATCACTAAAATAAATGGCAACCAAATGTCATTTCCTCACTCATTTAAAAGATGTTCAAAGGCTTTTTCAAAGCTTTAATTTAAAGGAAAAAATGTTTGTGTTTTTAATTTTTCTTTCTCAAATATATTTTAGTTTTAGTCAATGTAAAATTGGATCATTTACATTTGAAAATAATGAAAATTGGATGCAAAATAAATATTTTAATGTTTCATGTCAAAATGGAAGAGTTCGAGTAACTATTTTTTTGCCATTCAAATAAAATTTATAGTTAGTTATTTTTAGGTTTTAAATTGTGTAACCGATCGTGGAACATTTCTCCCTGTTGGAACTCTGCCATTTATTGAAGAAGGAATTAAATATACTTGTGATCCAGTGGATGATCCATCAGATCCTGATTATCCCGAAGGACCTTTTGAAGGTTCAGGTGAAACAGAAATAGTTGGAGATTGTGAAAAAGGAAATCTTGAATATGAATTTGAAGGGTTTCTTGTTTCTTGCGTTACAAATAAAATTCTTGGTTGCGTGAATCCCAAAGGCCAGTTAATTCGAAGCGGATATTTTGTTGTTAAAAATAAATTACTTAAATTTTGTCGAGTTTATGCTAATGGAAAAAGAGCTCGAGTTGAAAATAAAGGTTTATCTTTGCTTCGATCGTAATCATTAGAATGAATTTTTAGGCTGCTTTAATGGTTCGTTGATTGATTCCCCCGCGGATGAAATTTATCATGTTCCAAAATATACCATTTGGAATGAAAGCCGCCTTCAACTTCGATGCGGCGATGATGGAATTCATATTTATAAATGCCCATTGAATGATGGAAAAACCATTCATACTGGAACAGCATGGTTTGATGAAAATAATGTTTTAAATGTGTGTCGTTAAATATTGTAATTACCTTATTTGTTGACTAATAAACTTTTGTATTTATTTCTGAAGTAACATGAGCCCAATTTGTCTTTATATTTTTATTAAATCCTCTTTGCGAGGATCTCCAAAAATTTTACTTTGAGACTCATATGAGACTCTGTATTAAAAAATTGCACAAAGGAAAAAAGACGATGACACCTTTTTGCAGTAAAAGACCAATGATCTTTTAATGCAATGGCATAGTCTGTTAGACGAAACGAGTGACACTCTCTCGTTCCATATTTATGTTAAAAAGAAAAAACGTAAGAACATGCGTTCTTTCAAATTTCAAAAATTGCAAGAAAGTTCAATGTAAAATAGAATTTTATTTTGTGAAATTTTAAAAGTTAAAACGCTTTTCGTAGTCTATAAAAATTCAGCCAAAATCTCTTCCAAAAATGAAAAAACACTTTGTTTTGTTTTTTCGTTCTCTACTTAATTCAAGTTAATTTTAACTTTGAAATTTACAAAAATACTAATCTAAAACATTTATGAACAAAGTATCAAATGCTTTAAAAAAATTATTTATTAAATTTAATGATAACAACAAAAATAAATTAAGCTTTTCTTATTCCATTACACAGATTTTTTAGCTTCTTTGCTTCGTCGAGATGAATCATATCCATCAAAGAACAGCGCCAAAAATACTACGATGATTCCGATCTTTTGATTTTGATTTAAAGGATTTGAAAACAGGATAACTGACAGCACGACACTGATAAGTTTTCGAGAAGTTGTAATTATTGAAAGCGTTAATGGACCAAAATCGGAAACAGTTTTGAAGATGAACACCTGAAATAATTTCTTGTTCAAAACAAAATTTAACGCTTTGAAATTTACCTGTCCACATGCACCAGCGATTGAGAGCAATCCAATACGTTGAAGAACAAATGGATACCTTTGAACGAAATGAATAAATTTTAATAAATCATGTGAAAGCAAAATCGAGCCACAAAGCATGACACCGGAGAAAAGGTTCATCCAAAACATCATTGAATACTTCTCTGTTTTATATCCACTTCTCATACGTTCTTGTACAGTACCAGTTACACCATCCATGAATAGCGATAATAACTAAAAGATGCATTTTGGGATTGTAAACATCAAAGAATAAAAAGCTTACCAATAAAGCTTCACCTGTGCCAAAATTGAGTACATCAAACTTGCCAGAATGTTTAGGTTTGTACATAAATATTGCCATACCGCCAACGATGAAAGTAATATACAAATATTTTCTCCAATGATATCGTTTTGATGCAAATAGAACTCCAAAAAGTAATACCGGAAGAGGCTTGCATGATTTGCAAAGCACCTAAAAAGTACCGTATTAAATTATGAGATCAACGTCAAAGAAACAAACTTGTGTTGGATATGGCACGAATTCTAGTGCTGTGTTACTTGAGACCATAGCAGTTGTATAAGAAGCAGCAGCTAAAGCATAATAATACCATGGAACTGCATCGATTGTTGCTTTTCCACGAGGTTTAAAAAGGAATGCCACAAAGCAATAGGCTAAACATTGAACGAATACCAGCTCTTGCATATAAGTAAATTTCTCTTTTTGAGGACCATATGAATCTCGTGTTCTGAAATTATTATGTTATTATAAATAAAAATTGTTAAAAAAAACTTACATTTCTTCTTGAAGAAGACTGAAGACTGTATATGAAAGCACGACACCTCCACCAGAGAAGAAAGCATTTAAAGCTTGTTTTCCAAAACTTTCATGTGTTGAAGTCATGGATGATTATTTGAGGTAATAATGATAGAATAAAAATAAATAGTTTATAAATAAATAAATATAAAATCGTGGAATTGTAAAAAAGAAATTACACGTCACTGAAAAACTACGAGCTAAATGCTTTTCCTTTTTTTTTTTTTTTTGATGAATGAAGAACTTTGAATTAGTGTAAATATTGGCCAAACGTGGCCTCTTTTTTTCACTTTCATTAAAAATATTTCAATCAAAAATACAAAAATACGTCTGTGGTTTTCATGTTTTGTTTTTGCAATCAAAATTTCTTCCCATTTTATTTTTTTCAAACAAATATAGTTTTTTTCTGTTTACTTTTTTGATAAAATCTGTTTCAACTTTATATGAGAGAACTAGAAACTTTCAATTATTCCGGAACTCTTTTTTTGTTGTTTTAGAGAATTGTTGATGACAGAACCTCGAACCACTTCAACAAAAGACTGTTGTTGGTCGCAGCAGCGTCGACGACATTTTTTTTCTTCGATCGGATATTGTTCTCCCTTTTTTTCTATATTGCATTAAAATGTTTTAGGGTGGTTGTGTGTCAATGTAAAAAGCAAAAAAAGAAAGAAAGAGCGCTTTTGCTTTCTTTTATGCCAATGTCCATTTTGTTAAAAATGTCTAAAAAAAGAGAATTGAGAGTTTTTTGACGGTCGCTTTTTTCTTTTTCGTTCTTCCAGCTGCTTTTAAAGCTGGCGACTGGCTGCTAGCAACAACAACGACGACACAATTTCCGACGATGAAGAAAAGGAAACCAAAAATGAAGCAGCTTTTTCCCGTCGTTTTTTTTACGCGTTATAGCGTGTTTGTCCATTTTTTTAATATATATCTTCAAGTCCAAAAAAAAGTCGAACTAGAAAAAAATTTTTTTTAGTTAGTTGGGAGCTCAGCAGGCGTCCCTTTCTTTTTTCTTCTTCACTCATCATCTCCGGTTTTATTTTATTTTTTTTATCCCAACACAACAAAAGATAACAAGAAGTAGTAACATAAATTTTGTTCATTTTTTAGTTATTTTTCCTGAAAAAATAAAATGTTTCTATGGTTTTTAGTTGGCTTCAATCTTTTTTTTTATTTTACGGGAAAAGACCAAAAAAATTTAAAAACAAAAAAAGAAACGCCGATTTTTTTATTTATTTCTCATGTGAGTCGTTTAAGCGGAAATGCTGCTCAATATATATTTTTTTCATCATGTTTGTATCTTTTTTGGTTCTCTCGTTTTTCAAAAATACATAACATGCATACATATAAAGTTGGGAGGATGACAGCAGTAGAAGTGAGGTCACGTTTCTTTTGGTCAGTCATTTGAAAAATAATAATTCACATTGCATTTCCTAAAAAAAACACGAGTAAAATTATGGAAGTTAAAGTTAGGAAGAAATTTTTTTAGTTTAGGCATTTTTGGCTTTTGAATATTTTTTATCTTTTATTAGAGCTAATTTTAACTAACACTAAATTTTAAAATTTTAATCCTGGAAAAATGTAATACTAAAGCTAACTTAATGAGCAACCCTATAACTTTTCTAACTACCGTAACTTTTCTCAACAAAATACTTTTTTGTTTCATTTTTTTTCTAACCTCTATCTTTGCAAAGATTTTTTCTTGTTGTTTGCCTTTTCCATTTCACCTAAACCTTTTATTTTATTTTTTTTCGGTCGGGGATAGCCTCGTTCTTTTGTGATTCATCATCAATTCATCATGGATTCAATTTTTTTCTCCGTCTTTCTTTTTATTATTTTTTTTTGTTACTCTGACGACTTCATGAATGTCAATTTTTTTTCTTTCATAAAAGTTTTTTTTATTGATTTATATCGTTTTTTTCTTCGTGGTTCCCGCTTCTTTTTTTAAACTGAATTAATCACATAATTTTTTTGATCATCTTTATTTACTTTTTTTAGCCATTCGATACTCCTTTCTCTGCTTTTTCATTAACTGATTTGGTGGTGAACGGAACGGACATTCACACAACTTTCAAAAAAAAAAAAGGAAAAGCGAGAGTGAGAAATATAAAAAAAAATAACGTACGTAATTTTTTTACAATCGTTTAATGATCGATTGAGAACCATCATCACCCATCAACATCATCAAAAAAAGCAAGCAACAGCCTCGTCACTTATTTTTTCCCCTTCCTTCTTTCTTCAAGGTGGTCAAAGCGGAAAAAAACTTTATTATTATTTAAAGAAAAAGTTATCTTTTTTTGTTGGTAGAAATTTAGAAGGCATCTTTTTGATGCATTCAATTTTTTACCAAATTTCCATCATTTTTGTGTAATGCATGCGGCTATCAGCCATTCTGAACCAACCAATGATTATGAAATTCGTCAAAGAGTTGGATGTGGATCTTTTGGTGAAGTTTGGAAAGCTGTTGATATCAGGTATACTTACTTTTTGATTAAATTTTTTTTAAAGAAATTTTATCTTTAAACATTTTTCTAGAGATGGAAGCTTAGCAGCGATTAAAATAGTTAAGCTTGAAGTGGGTGAAAATTTTGTACATATTCAACAAGAAATTTTAATGTTGAGAGAATGTCAACATCCAAATATTATTTCATATTATGCTAGTTACATTAAACGTGAAACGCTATGGATTGTTATGGAATATTGTGCGGGTGGATCCTTACAAGATATTTATCAATGTATGATTTCTTTTCTAACTAATTTATTAGGTATCATTATTAGGATATTTTTCAGTAAATGGACCTTTACTTGAACTTCAAATAGCTTTTGTTTGTAGAGAAACCCTTAAAGGTCTTGAATATTTACATAGAAGGGGAAAAGTTCATCGAGATATAAAAGGTGCAAATATTTTATTAACTAAAAATGGCGATGTAAAATTAGCTGATTTTGGTGTGGCTGCACAAATTACTGCTACCATTGGAAAACGGAAGTCATTCATTGGAACACCATATTGGTAAAACTTTATTTTTAGTAAAATGCTTTAGTTAATAACTTTTTTGTTTTAAGGATGGCTCCTGAAGTTGCATCAGTAGAAAGAATGGGAGGTTATGGATTTGAATGTGATACATGGGCGGTTGGAATTACCGCTATTGAATTAGCTGAACTTCAACCTCCTCATTTTGAACTTCATCCAATGCATGTCCTTCAATTAATGACAAAATCCAATTATAAACCTCCAAGACTAAAAGATAAACGTAAATGGTCCCCGACGATGCAAGATTTCGTTAAAAGTTGTTTAATAAAAAATCCAAAGAAACGACCATCGCCGGCTAAACTTTTAGATGTATGTTTTTCCTATTGACTAAAACTTTCATTAACTAAAAAATTTTCAGACTCATCCATTTGTAAAAGGAGCTTTGAGTTCAAGATTAACTAAAGATCTCGTAGAAAAATTAAATAATTTTGGAAGACCCACACCGAGGGATGAAGAAGCTACAACCCCAACACCCGATGATGATTCATTCAGTGAAAATACAGGTACATATGTTTCTTTAAACAATATTTATATATATCTTTTTTATCTTGCAGAAAATTTGCACGATTTATATTTTCGTAAACCATCCGTGGCTTCCTCAACATCAAGTGAATCATCCCCGGTGAATGAAAACCCGAAAGCATTTTTACCACATAAACCTCCACCATTCCCACATTCCAAATCAACTTCAAATGGATTTGATAATATTAATTCACAAGAATCATTAACCAATGCTTCAGCTGTTACAATTACATGCCCTGTAGCAACTTTAAGAACATCTGCAAGTGAACAAGGGCTATTATCGGAAGCTTCGGCCGTATCAGCTCCACAAATTCCATTAAATAATGAAAAATCTCGATTTAAAATTGAAAATGCATTTAGATTTCCTGTGAATTCATTTAAGCAAAAAGCTCATCGAACTGCTTCACTTGAAAGTCCATATTCAATTCGATCAGAAAAACTTATTGAATCGCCATCTTCTCCGCAAGTGAAACATCGACAAATAGAAAATGAACCACCACTTAGTGATCGACCTGTAACATGTTATGGACTTCCACCCACACCAAAAGTTGCACTTGGAGCTTGCTTTTTTTCAATTTTTCATAATGCTGAAATTACAATTAATTGTTCCACAACTTGGGTTCATCCAACCAATAATCATCAATATGCGATATTTGGAGCGGATGAAGGAATATATATGCTTGATTTATATGAGCTTCATGATACCCAACTTATGCCTATTTATCAATCTAAATGTAGTTGGATTTATGTTGTGGATAATGTTATGATGTCATTGCAAGGAAAAATTCCATATCTTTATCGCCATGATCTCCTCCAATTGGTTCAACAAGAATTAATAACACAAAAAATTACGAAAAAAATTAATAAAGTTCCCGAAGTGCTAAAGCCTAAAATGTTTTTAGCCACTATGAGATTACCCGAAACCAAAGATTGTATTCAATGTTGTGTAAAAAAATCGGTGTTTAATGATAATCTTTACCTTTGTTGCTCGTTGCCTGGAGCTATGCTGCTTTATCAATGGTATAAACCTCAATCAAAATTTGTACTTTTAAAAAGGCATGAAATGGATAGATTTTCACGAAATCCTATTATGACTCCATTTGAACTTGTATTTGGTAATGGTCAAACTAATTCTGATTATCCCCAATTATGTTATGGAGTTTATAAAAGACCTGGAGGTTCTAAAGATGGGTTTGATCTTCAAATGGTGAACTTTAATGATCATGGAAAATTAGAAGATTTTCTTGCAAATTCTCAAAATCTTGATTTACTTGATACTGAAACATTAAAACCATATACAACAAAGAGATTTAAATTTGATTTATTACTTAAAATTAAAACAGTGGCTTTTCATCAACTTGAACGCGATACCATTATGATTGCATATGATAATAAAGTGGAATTGATATCTATTGAAGGACAAAAAAAGAAAAGTGATTTAATGATAACTTCATTTGAATTTAATTTCACCATTGATTATGCCATAGATTTACCGGATTCTATATTAGTTTTTCATAAAAATGGTATTGAAGGAAGATCATTTTTTAATGGATCCAAAACTCAAGATCTAATTGATAAATCTAAAAATTATGAAGTTATTGGAACTCAACCGTAAGTTTATTTTTTCTTTGAACTTTTTTCCTTTAAAATTTTGCGTTAACCATTTATTTTTTCTTCAGAATTATCATTCTTAAATCAACCCCAATAAAAGGTTCATTACTTGGTAAACATTCAACAGAAGATTATTCTCGAGCAGCTACACTCGCATATGATACCCTCAAACCAACACTACTACCATCGGAGGAAGATGGAACTATGACTTTGACATCATCTTCGCCAGCCATAAGACCTCCAACTCCCCAATCAACGACAACGACAACTTTAACTAAACCTGGCGTAGATTTATGTATTCTAACTGGGCATATTTCAACAATGGGTGATGAAGAATGAATAAATAAATATAAATGATTTTATCAACTTTTTTTGAACTCCATCGTTTTTTCAAAAGCAATAATTTATTCAATTTTTGCAAAATTTAAGGGTTTTTCTTATAATTTTTTTGTCGTTGCTTTTTTTTTGCCACTTTTCTTTGAGCTTCTTTTTTTGTGAATTTGGTTGGTCGTAATTAATTTATTAGGTATTTTAATGTTCACTTTTTTCATTTTATAATTTTATCTAAAAAATTTTTTTGATCGCCGTCTTTCTGTTATTTGTTTTCCATCATCCGTCCATCAGATTTTAATTTTTTGTTTTTACATAAAATGTTTTATTCAAATTTTGTCTCAAAATTTTTTAAAAGTTTTATTTATTTTTGACATTTTAATTTCAAGTATAAAAGAAAACACACATTTTGATTGTTAAAAAAAATTTATTATTAAAAAATTGAATATTAATATTATTAATTACATAAAAAATAAGCGAAAAAATACAAAGTTTCATACAAATTCAATTAAATTATTATTTTCTTTTCTTTTTCTTCGATGATTTTTCAATTACCACTTCTTTGCTTTCGGTTTTGGCTGCTTCTTTTGATGGACCATTTGAATTTGACTTTGATCCTTTTTCTTCTGAATTGTTTGGAGTTGAATTTGTTTGAATTCGTTTGATATTGTTGAAACAATCAGGATTCATTTCATGAGCTGCTTCCATAGCATTGGCTGGATATCCAAATGCATTGCGTTCTTTGATGGTTGAATTACGCCTCCAAAATGGCAGTTCACGTCTAAAAAACAAAAACATATTTAGTTGGAATTATAAACAATAACTAAACTAACCGAAATATAGCAAGAGCATGACGCCGAATTTCATCAGGATGATTGAGTGAGAATCCAACAACAAGCAACAAAGCCATAGAATATTTTTGAAGATGTTCTTCGTCGACAGGAATTGAATGGCCAAATTCGAGTGCAAAACATGTGAATCGAATGTATTCAGGTGTGTCAGGTTGATGAAGATAATTTCGAGTTGTCTTTGACATTTTCATTGCTCTACCATCCTTGTCAAGTTTGAGATCATGTTCTTTTAATTTTTCAATTGCTTTTGCCCTAGAATAATGAAACCATAAATTTGTTGTTGCTAAAACCCAAAGAAAAACATACACAAGCTGATTGATGGTAATAAAGACATCACCGACGAGGTTACATAGGAGCGAAATTTCAACACTAAGAAGCTTCTTCTTTGGATCAGGTTTATAATCCCTAAAAATAAGTATAATGATGACAATAAACTCGAATAATCTTTAAAAAACAAACTTTGCCAATGATTCAACCATTTTCTTTCCAATCAAGCCGTTTCTTTCCATGGATTTATAATGAACTTCGTATGCTGTATTCTTGTTGAGGGACCTTTGAGATTCCACGCTATCCTTGAATCGACCACGCATTCTGCTTCCAGAGCTTCCAGATGCTGTTTTTAAACGATATGCCCATGGGTTTTGTTGTTGTTTGAATTTCTGTGGAACTTCAGGTTCAGCTATAGGTTCTTTCGATTCTGTAACAGGCGCAGGAAGAGGAGGAGGCAGTGGAGGTTCTTTTGTAGCTTCGGTGGGTTCCTTCTTTGGCATTGATTTTGGTGGCTTAATTTCATTTGGAACTTTCTTTAAATCTTCTTTTGGAACTTTAGCATAAGGAGCAACAAACTTCTTTGTTTCTTCCACTTTTAGAGGTTTCACTTCTTTCTTTTCATGTTGACTCTTTGCCGTTTGTTTGACTTCATCAGGAGCTTCTTCTTTTCCATGTTTAGAAATGATGACCACTTCTTCCAAAACTTGATTCAAAGCTCGCTTCTTCTTGGCTGCTTTTTTCTTGTAACATTTTACAGCACTAAAATGGTGGATATTACTGAAGGAATAAAAAAAATGGAAAAACTTACATAACAACGATGATAATGACGAGGATGATCACAACAACAACAACGACGATTACAATCCATATAGTTGATCCATTTGTAGTTGAAGCTTCAGTTGATGAGAAAATGGAATTTGATGACGAAGTTGGCGTTGTTGTCGTCGTTACCGGTGGAACATAGATCTTAGCATTGAGGATAGTTACTGGACATGATGATGGCGAAATCTCACGAATATCGATTGTTATTACGTTATCTTTATCAAAAGCAGGATCACAGCTGGAATCATCTTTACCACAAAATGATGCTTCGTCATATTTCATTCTAATATAAGGACAAGAATTTATTCCTTTCTTAGAGATGTTACGAGTTGTAAGTACGATGGTGTTTGCATCACCTTCGAGTTGAAATCCACAAAAATTTGATTGACATAAACTCGCTGCAACATCATCAGGTTTTGACGAATTGTAACAAAACTTAACCCTAAAATTTATAAATTTAGAAAAGAAGAATAAAAAGAAAATACTTACTTTCCCTCGCAGTTTTTCAAATCAACTTGAACATCCAAATGACCATTTGCAAGAACCAATTGAGCAATTCCAGGAGACAGAAGCTTCACACCATTTGCTATTTCTTCAAAGATTTGAGGAACAGATTGAGAATTCACGATAATGACGAAGAGAAAAACCAAGAACGATGAAAATGAAACACGCATTTTTGATTTCTTTCGATCACTATCGTTGATTGCAACAATTTAAAAAAGTTGGAAATGAATAAATTTGAACTTTTATATTTGTTCATAGTCAATTTTTGAAACAAATTTTGCAAGAATAAAAAAGTGTAAATTTGCATATAAAAAATGATAATCTTGGAATCGTCTTTAAAGTTTAAACTATGATCAAGATTAAATATAAAAGGTCCTCGTCTCTTAATGAGCATGCATGTAGTTAATAAACACAATAAACTTTCTTTCATTTTTGCTTTCATAATTAGTTTTAGTATCTTATCTCAAAATTTCCCTCCAAAAATTTGTAATTTTTGCACAAAAAAAACTTTTTTGTTCTTTTTTTGTTGAACTCTGTAAACAAGTATGAATCTTTTTAGTTTCGACGTGTTTTTTTGTTATTCCTGATCTTTGTTGCTTCAAGAGATAAGTAAAGTTGAGATGGATCTCTTATATAAAGCTTCTTGAAGATATTGGTAAAGCTGCTCTCTTTCTCTCTTAGAAACTTTAGCATTGTAAGTTATAGTTATGGCGGCAAAGCTAGGTAATTTTTACTATTCTAAATATCGTGATACAAACTTTTTATAAAATGGACGTTGACCTTGAACTTACTTTAATCCTTCTTTTTTCTCTTTGTTTTTCAACTTACGAATAAAAAAATTTTGTCATTTTTTAAAGCTTTTTCATAGAGAGTAACTAACGAACTAATGAGAAGGTTGTAATTTTTTAAATTTTAAAGTTCTCAAAAAAATTAAATAATAAAAGCTTTTTAAGTACAAATCATTCTAAGAAAATTACGTAATAAATAAAAATATAAGTCATTCGTTAGCTAAAAATTTTTGCAATTTTCTTTTTTATTAACAGAAAAAAATGTTTTGAGGTTGAGAAATATTCACACGTATTTGAAGTGAACCTAATTTCATTTCCTTTTACAAACATAAATGCGCTCCTAATTTTTTTTTATTATTTCTTCTTCATCAATTTATTTTTTATTTTTATTTTTTGTTTACAAAATGCAACAGTTCTTTTTTTCTTTCAACCAATAATAAAGCTGTCAAAAAACCACACACAAAAAACCAGTAATAAAATAAACCAACAACACAGGTAGGGAAGGGAAAGCAAGAAACAACAGTAGCAAATGATGTGGTCGACGAAGAAGATGATGATCGATGACTTTCCAACCTCACAACAACATCTCTTTCTCTCTCCCACTTACTTTCGCGCAAACACTAAAACCAATAAATATTATAAAAATGGGAAGAAAAAAAGAGAGAGTCCAATGTTTGTTTGCGTAAAATGTTTTTTCCGATAGAAAAAAAAATGTTTTGTTTGTGGTATCAATCAAAAAAAAAATAGAGAGGCAGAGTTAAAAAGAATTACTTTCACTTTTCTATCCTCCCATCTCTTTAAAATAAAAATTCAGATTAATGGGAAGAGTCAGGGGAATGGAGAAAAAAGGTATAAAAGTGAAAGCACGTTTTTTTGGAGTTGAATATGAAATACTGCGGCTGATGTGAATGTTTTTATTTTTTTGTTGTTTTGCTTTTTTTGTTGTTGTAGTTAGTTGGTTGTTGCACTATTTTTAAAATATTTATATGTTTTGTGTCCAAATTTTGCGTGGAAAAGCATCGATGGTTTCTAAAAATTTTTTTATTATTTAATTGATTTTGAAAAAATCCCTGATAATTTTGGTCGAAATTTTATTTTTTTGCTTTTCTCATTTTTTAAATCAAAACATTTATGGATTCAACAGAAATCAGAACTTACTTTATTTCTTCCAAAACTTTTTTTTTGAACATATTTTCGTATATTTTTATTGCTTTTTTTTTAGCCTTTTCCATAATATGAAAATGCTATTATTCGCTTTTTAAAAATTTCGGGACAACACTTTGAACATAAAAAGAGAGAGAAAAATAGTCATTTTCGATCTTTCTTTTTTCTTTTTTAAAGCAACTCAAAAAGGTTGAGTGTTGTTTTTGTTATTTGTTCGTACAAAAAAAACATAAAAGTTAGAAACCCTCTTTCTCGAGTTTTTTGCAACAAAAATCATCAATGATGCATGTGTTTACTTTTTCATACCATTTTGTTTTTATTATTACGTGTATGTGTTTTACTTTTTTTACAAAACCAAATATAAACCGAGCAAATCGAAATATTGTAGTTTTTGTAAAACTTTAAATTCAAAATTTTAGCGAAAGAAAAAAAAATGACGAACGCAGCTTTGATATTTTTAGTTGCTGCCTTTTGTGTATCTTATATTTCAGCAGCTGATGGTTAGTTAGTTTCGTGATTTAAATTTTTTGTAACGACTGATAAAAGAAATTAAAAAGCTAAGAAATATTAAATTTAAAAAAGTACTAGATACCGTAATTTTATTTTTTGATTCAAAACCCATTTTGATTCGATTTGAAAAATTAGAATTAGTGGAGTAACGATAATAATGACCTTCAGTTTATGCAACACAGTAATAATTAATTTTCCAATTTTATTTTAGTTACAAAAGCCCAAGCTATAATTTACAAAGATGGTGATAAAAGCCAAAAAGCCGGTACAGTTACTTTTGAAAAAATTGATGATACACACATTAAAGTATGGCTTTAAATTTATTTTTTCTTCCTTAAATAAGAAATTTAATATATGTAGGTAACTGCCGTAATTTCTGGTTTATCCCCAGGTCAACATGGTTTCCATGTTCATGAAAAAGGAGACCTTGGAGGTAAATGCACTGATGCGGGTGGCCATTTTAATCCTTACAATATGTCGCATGGAGCTCCAACTGATACTGTTCGACATGTGGGAGATCTCGGAAATATGAATGTTTCCAGCGATACAGATGCTCGTTTTGAAATGACTGATACTGTTATTACATTCTCCGGTAATACCAGTATCATTGGTAAAGGCTTTGTTATTCATGCAGGAGTAGATGATCTTGGAAAAGGCGGTCAATCGGATAGTCTTACCACTGGACATGCTGGAGCTCGGTGGGGATGTGGCATAATTGAAGGTATTTAGAAAATTCTAAACACAATAGCACCTTTCACTTTTCCTTCCTTCGTTTGTGTGTGTTTTATTTGTATACATAATTTTCCTTTAAATAACAATTCGTAATTAATGAAGTCCACCAACAACAACCTTTTTCCTTCTATCGCTTTTCATTCCTATGTATTTTTTTTCCATCTGTAGCAAAATTATGCGAAAAAAGGTAAATTATTATTTTAGAAAATGGTTCCAATGGACAATGGTTAAGCTTTGGAAGTTTAATCTTTGCAGTAATTTTTACTGTAATGAGTCGATAGAGCTGCTGCCGCTGAAAATTTGAGTACCTTATAAATTTTACACATCGCTTATAAATACATATTTTATATTTGTTTTTGTTGTTGAACATTTTGGACATTCCTATATAATAATCACAAAATAAATGCTTTTATTATTATTTTTTTAGCAATAAAGTTAGCTTTTTTTAAAGTTTCTAGAATCTGCTGGCATCAAAGGAATAAACAAAGTTTTATCAAATAAAGTTTTACATAGCCAAATACATAATTCCATTTTTTTCATAAAGTCATTATCTTTCTTCGAAGATATTACTCAAAGAGTGCGATCCTTTCTTTAATTTGCTCAGCCATTTTTTGCCACCACAACTCGAATTCTTTTCTTTGTTAATCAAAAAACTTGGGGCTTTGCTAAAATATTTGCGCACCTTTCCATTACAGAGTCTCGTTGTAAAGTTTTTGGAGATTCTTACAAAGAGGATTATTTTTTATTAACAAAATAAGCAATTCATATTTGCATTCTCAGTTTCAACTGCGATTACGAATAAGCAAATTGTTCGTTTCATATGTAACTTAAAGAATTCGTATGTTGCGTGTTATATCTCGAATAATGTAAACTCATTTAATAGGCTTGCAAACATGGGGGTAAAAACTTTATACAACAATAATAACAGATAAACACAAACAAAGATAATGTAATGACATCAAAGATTTTTAAAATTTCTTATCAAGTCTTGGTTTTTTAGCTGAAGAAGTTTCAAGTTTTTGTGCAGGAGGCTTGAAATTTGCACCTCGAAAAGGCTCCAATCGTTTGGTCTTCTTTTTAACAAAATCACGCCATGAACCGCGTCGAACATCTCGAGTTTCTTCATAATTTTTCTTAAATTCTTCTTCTAGTTTACGCTTTTCTTGTGCAGCTTGAATTTCTTCACCATATCTTCTCTTTTCTTCCATGGTTCTTTCTTCCAACATTCGACGTTTCTTTTCACGATCAGCAAAAACCTACAAAAAAGAACATTGATATCTTCACTCAAAACCCTTTCAAAACTTACTTTAGTTACAGTTGCCCATAATGCTTTCTTATATCCATCTGGATCATCTTCAGGAATTTTATCTGTTTGACCATCTTTTCGAAGTTTTCGCTTCTTCTCAGACATAACAATCGCCAAACGAGCTCTAGCTTCTTCATACATTTCACGACAGCGTGCCATTTCATCAGGATCTTCAAGTAATTCCATAGACTTTTTGACCTTAAAAAGTATGAACAGTTTTATAATAACATTCACAAAATTTAACAATAAAAGCAAACCTACAATTTCAAAAGCACGCTTAGCTTTTTCACTATCATCTAAATTTCGATCAGGATGGATAAGAAGTGAAAGCTTCTTGTATTTTTTCTTAATAATATCAATATCAGCTTCTGGTTCAACTTGAAGAACTTCGAATGGATTCAAATTGAGAAAAGTTGCACCAGGACGTAGAAGCCTTTCTATTTGTTGAGAAGAAGTAAGTGAAGCATCTTGAGCTTCAGTGGTTTTGAGATCACTATAAAATGCATCAAATTCTGACATCTGAAATAAAAAATCAGTTAGTTTTTAACTACTCAAATTTATGAAATCAAAAAACGGTTAATAAACGCGAAAGTAAAAGTGTTCAATAAACTCATCAAACATTTGCTTGTTTTTAACAAATGGCGTTAAAGAATCACAATGCCAAAAACCATGCGCATCAATCAAATTTTAAAAAATGATAAAACTTCAAACGTTCAAGACACGACGCTGCTACTAACCTATTAGGACATTGACGAAGATATCATTCAATGTAATTAGAAAATTGTTAGGTTTCTTTACAAGGCCATAACTCGGGTAACCCATCTTCACTAACAAAATAAACTATAACTACAACTATCACATACATAATAAAGTTAAGATTATTTCTCCAAAACGAGAGAACTCAATCTTTGTTGATATATTTCACAAAAAAATTCCAAAAAAGGTACACAATAATTTATTCAATGTTACATA
Organism: Panagrolaimus kolymaensis; assembly: GCA_028622995.1. Lineage (NCBI taxonomy): Eukaryota > Metazoa > Nematoda > Chromadorea > Rhabditida > Panagrolaimidae > Panagrolaimus > Panagrolaimus kolymaensis. Next base: position 8,121,595 of record JAJQJQ010000006.1, read on the forward strand.
AAAAAAAGTTAACAGACATTATAAAAAAAGAAACAAACTAATCTAAGATTTCTCCTTCTTCTATTTCATCTTCAGGATCACGTTTTGGAAAAGGAATAATGGACATAGGAGGTTTGATAGAATTCTTAACAGGAACAGCAGCTGTTGTTGATATTCGTTCCAACTTGTGATCATCTTCACGATAATGTGGCCGAGGACTGCGACGATGACCTTCACGATAATATGGCCGAGGACTGCGACGATTTCGAGATTCATCATTATTAAATCGATGTTCATATTGTCGTTGCGGTGGAAGAGATTCTCGAGTAACATTATGTCGTCGTTTAACTATTTCATCATCAGGAATACGAGTTAGAATAGGATTACTTGACACAAGAGGTTTGATAGAATTCTTAACAGGAACAGCAGCTGTTGTTGATATTCGTTCCAACTTGCGATCATCTTCACGATAATATTGCCGAGGACTGCGACGATGACGAGATTCATCATTATTAAATCGATGTTCATATTGTCGTTGCGATGGAAGAGATTCTCGAGTATCATTATGTCGTCGTTTACGCTCTATTTCAGCATCAGGAATACGAGTTAGAATAGGATTACTTGACACAAGAGGTTTGATAGAATTCTTAACAGGAACAGCAGCTGTTGTTGATATTCTTTCAAGCTTGTGATCATCTTCACGATAATATGGCCGAGGACTGCGACGGTGAAGAGATTCATCATTATTAAATCGATGTTCAGATTGTCGTTGTGGTGGAGGAGATTTTAGAGTATCATTATGTCGTCGTTTACGCACTTGAAATTCTACAGGTTTTCCTTCATTTGAGCTTGTGACTTCTTTCAAAGAGGCAATAAAGGATGTGACAACTTCTGAAACATTTCTTTATTTCATCGTTAAAACAAAGAAAATAACTTACTATTTAGTAAATCTTCAGTGAGTTTATCATCAACTTGTAAATACCATTCTTTACCATAATTCTTCTCCATCTAAAAATATGTACAAATAGAGCGATGTTGTGTATCAAAATAAACCTACATCAATACCCAAACGACCAGCAGCAACAAAAAAAGAAGCAGCTGCAAGAGTTTTTGGTCCGTATTGAAGGCAAAGAGTAGTAAACTGTAAACTGCAACAAAGGAAAATAATAAACCATAAAATTGAACAACTTACATTTCAGTACATAGCGTATAAGTAGCTTTTTGAAGATGCATTGGAAAGTTTGTTTCAATCACATACACATGAGGCAGAGTAATCTCCAGTTCGAATCCAAATGTTCTTAGAATGCATGTTTCGATAGTTGTGATCAAATCAGTAATCTCTTGAGTTTCGTCCTTTGCAAGCGAATCAGGATCTTCAGGGTTCATCATAGAATAAAGTTGAATACTAAAATGTGACACACTTCGAGGACATTCTGTATACTTTGCAGCAAGGAATAAACAACCACATGCAAGCTGAATTGGATCAAATATTGATAGAGAATGGAACATGTAAAATCGTTGTAAATAAATCATTGCAACACACATCGCTGTACAGGATCTAAAAACAAGGAAAGCTTATAAAATAAAATAAAAAAAAAAAATTCAAACTTACATTTTGTGTCTTCTCTTTTGATACGGTGCATTCAAACTTTTTATAATGTCTTTAATAACCCAAGCTCCATATCGGCGTAGATTCATTTCAAGTTCATAAGACATATTACCCTTTTTTCGACTCGGAGAATTCATGATTTCTTCATCAGTGAACATAAAAGTTGACAAAACAGGATATGGTTCAGGTGTTTTCTCCTTCTTTGGTGTTGGCTTTTGATTCATCTTTTGAATCTTTGGCCTTTCTTTTCTTAGCTAAGGGTGATGATGGAAGAAGAACGAATATTGTCTGAAAACATCATTGTTGTTAATCTTTAATATTAAAAAAAAAAAGAATATTACTAAAAAAAATAATAAAACTTTTAATTTTTGGAAACCACTTATCGGATTTTGAGAAATTTGGATGAAAGAACCTACAAACAAAAAGTGACAGTATTTTTTCGAACGACACAGAAACGTTCGCGTTGAAAGACGATTGAATTCAAAAGGAAAATCATACTAGGTCGTGTTTCTACGTCGTTCGAAAAATACTTTCACTTTTTTTAGAAGGTTCTTCAAACCAAATTCCTCAAAATTTAATGAGACCTTAAAAATTTGCATAAATGATGTTTGCAATTTTTTTACGTTCAAAAATTTTACTTGCATGTTTTTTGTTTTGTTTTGCTTATGATTTGGAAAGCAATTGAACGATCATTTCAAGTTTGATCAAAGAAATGCCACCAACAAAAAATTCATCATCATCTGCTGATTCATCAGATGAAACCCTTAAATGGGTACTCATTGGAGTTGCTGTTTTGTTATTGTAAGTGCTTTTATGGTTAGCGAGTTGCATAAATGTGTAATTTGTACATATTCTTTTTTCTTTATGAATGTTTATGCTTTGAATGTTTCTTTTCAATTTTTGTGAATCTCATTGTTTTTAAATTTTTATCATCTTTTTTTTTAGTATTGCAATTATGATAGTTATCTTCTTTATTGTGCGTACTCGACGAAAACGATCAGCAAAGAAAACACCACCGCAAGCACCATTAAGTGTAAAAGTTCAAAAAGAAAAGCGACCAAAGGAATTGAATTCAATTGAAGAAGAAATTCAACAAAATAGATCTCAAGTTATTTCAACTCTAAAATTAGATGATGATGATGGAGTAAATATATCAAAGAAGAAACGAACAACTAAGGACCCATCTTCATCAAAAAAGAAACAAAAAAACAATGTCAAAGAAGTTATGGATGCTAGTAATGTTGCTGCTGGTGAAGGTATTACAGATGGAGGAGTCAAAGGAAAAGAAGGTTCAAAAGGACAGCAACCTCCATCATCATTAAAAGAAGTTTCAGCAATAGGTGATTACGACGATGAAGTTAAAGAAGATGCAATGGTTGTGAAAGAATCGAAGGATAATAAAAAAGCTAGTGAAAATGAAGAAGCTACTAAAGCGGAAGAAAAAAAGAAGAAAGAAATGTTTGAAAAAGAAAAGATGTAAGTTTAGGAGATGCATTTCCTGGCTCATTATGTTCATGTTATTAATTTTTCTTTTTCAGGGAATTCACTCGAAAAGCTAAAGAAATCTTTGAAACGCCTGATTGGGATCGTAAACATATGCCACCAAATTGTGATTACAAGTTATTTATGGCTTCGTCATCAATGCTTCGATTTTGTATGATGGAATATTTACGGTAACTTTTTTCATTCATTTTCTATTGAAAGACTTTATGGTTTCCATTTTTAGTGCTCATGCGGATGAAATTTTAATATCTCATGGTTATCTTATCGTCGATGGACAAGCCGCTGAAGCTCCACGTTCTGCCTATAAATGGCTTCGATCTTCTGAACTCAACGATGATGATGCGTTTCTTCGATCTAGAGCATGGATGCTAGAAAATTGTGGCATATTCAAACATTCACCTGTAACACAATGGTTATATTTCAATAAAATGGAAATTCCACTTTTGTATATGGCTGCCATGAAAGAATCAATCAAAGATCCACAAATTCTTGATAAAATTTTATCTCTTACTTGGTAAGCCTTTTTCGACACTTCGTTTCGCGTAACCTATGGTAAAATATTTTTTAGGAAGAAAGCATCAAAATATTTTACTTTAACACCTAAGAATGAATGGGAATTGAATGATCATCCAATGAAAGTATTAGCAAAGATATTTGTCGAAGGAAAACCTTTGGATTTACCTGCAATACAACAACCTTCAAAAGTTAAGAAAATCGAAGCAAAATGAAAATGGTTCTTTGGAAAAAAGATGTTATATGAAATGATGGAAGATAAATAATAAATTGTTTCAATAATAATAATATTAATAATTGATGATTTTGATCTCGTTAAATAAAAATGTTAAAATTATTCTTTCGTCTTTTTTGTTTTGATAATGATGCACTTTAATGTCAGAGAACAATGGCAAATTAACTAATTTTTTTTTCCACTTCGGATACGTTTTCAATTGCAATGGGATTTCATGAAGCATAAAAGCAGCCCTTATTCAATATTATAAGCAGTGACATATTAAAGAAACATTAACATGGAAGGAGCTTCATCAAGGAATTAGGAAATGAACTCGAAGGAGAAGTGAAAAGATTTATTTTATTTGCATCAAATTTTTTTGTATTCATCAAGCAATACGCTATATGCTATCTTAAAAAACGACAAGAAAATAATGAGATAAATAATAAAAATATTGGAGTATAAAGAGTGTCAAATTTTATGTTTGGATTCGAAAATGCAACAAAAACAAGAAAGAAAAGAATTAGCAAATCCTATGATCAAAATTTTTAGTTCCCGCATTGTCTTGACGCGATTATCTTTTTTAGGGACATGGAAGTTAGTTAAAAATTTTGATTGAACAAATTTTGTTTCATCTTCGTTCGTGTAAAAAAAAGAGTATTCGTTTACAAACTTCTTTTCATTTCATCGGACGACAAACAAAAAGATAAATCTTCAGTTTTTTCAAAACAAACCTTTATCATCTTTTTGAGTAGGCTTGCTTTTGCAAATGACATAAAGCCTTTTGTAATTAACCAATTAAGTTTTCGGACAAGGCACAAACAACTTTGATTACAAACTTTTCTCCAAAATATCAATTTTAACTTTAATATTTTTCATTTTTAGACATAATGATGAGTGATCGATTAAATCACCGTAACAAGCATGGTCGTCAAAAAGATGCAAAAGAAATCTCGCGTCAACGAAAGGAGATTGCGTCAATAGATTCGGATATTATTGGACGTGTTGATTTGGAAGATGATGATGTAAGTCTATATTTACAAATAAGTCGAAGTAAGAATAAGCTCTTACTAAGCCATCATTTTCGTTTATTTAGTTGCTTTGATAACAAATAATCATTATTGTTTTTTAGACTGATCAACCTCCATCGCAAACACATCATCGGCATTCAGCTCCAGCTACAATTCGAAACAACCTCAATCTTCGCCATAATAATCAAGTTTTGGCTGGTGCGGCAGGAAAAAGAAATATACTATGCACTATTGTGATGGTACGAAACTCAGCATCATCCGGGTTGAAACATGTTTTACAATCAATTGAAAAATATTTGGATAGCTTTCGTCCTATTGCTCCGAAAATTGTTGAAGCTGATGTGGAATTTATAATCATGAATGATCAGGTTAGCTTTAAATGTATGGGAATGCTTTTAACGTTTATGAAAGTTATAGGAAGCTGAAGCCGTCAAATCTTTAAGTCGTCGTATTTCTGATAAAAGAATTCGGAATAATCGTTTTGTTATTAGTACTCGTCGAGCACCTGCTCCATGGAATATCCTTGATAAACAAATTCGTGATGTTATGATTTCTGTTGTTGCTAAACGTTTCAACCAAGCTGAAAATTCCCTTGATCTTAGTGATTTTAGTTCTGACAAAGGTAATGGTTTTTATTGACATTGAGTTTAGCTAACAGTCATATTCATTTTACAGATTTTACTTCTAAAAAAATAATATGCAGTTTGTCACGAAATGAAATTATGGTTGCTATTTGCGATATCATTGAAAAAGATTATAGTAATATTACTCAATTAAGTATGCGTGATAATCGTCTTCGCTCTCTCATCTTTTTATCATCTCTCATGTTTCGATGCAAAAATATCAAAGTTTTGGATTTATCAAGCAATGAAGTAAGCAACAGTCATGATTAAAAAGTTGCTAATTGTTGTTCCATTTTCAGTTAAAAAACATTGAAGATCTCGACAGAATATCACTTTGGAACATTGAAAAGCTTCTTTTAGAAAACAATCCATTCTGTTTGAATTACACTGATGCAGAAACTTATACAAGGTTCATTGTTTATTTTTCTTCATATTTAAATGTTGCAGTTTTTATTTTTGTTATCATTTTTAGACTCGTTCAAAAATATTTACCAACAGTCTGCTATCTTGTATGTTTCTTTTTTAATATCTTCTCTTCACCTTTATTATTATTTGTTTTTAGGATGGAATACATGTTGCTCCTTCTGCTGATGTCATAACTATTGATGATCGACGTTCATCATTGTTACCAAAACCAAGGGTAACTATTCTATTTTTCTATGTTTCATTTCATTTTTTCTTTCAGTTGATTTTCTGTGATTGTGAATCTGTTCGTCAGATTGTTGAAAAGTTCTTAGTTGAATTTATTAGCCTTTATGATGGTCCTGAACCAGAAACTACTCGTAAACAACTTTTGGCAGCTTATCATGAAAACGCAGAATTTACTTGGTCGATAAATACTTTGGGAAACCATTCCAGCTCTCGTGGTGATATGTAAGAGGCATTTGAGTGTTATTTGTTTTAATCATCTTTCCCATTTACAGAGAAACTTATTCCGCTTACATGCGCACTTCTCGTAACATTGTTTTTGAAGATAAATGGATCTCAACTCCTGACCGTGTTCGATTCAAGGGTGCGATGGATATCGCTGTTCAACTTGCAAAGTTACCGTCTACCAAACACTTTGTTGAAAGTTTTCTTCTTGATATTGACTTTTACATTGTGAGCTTGATTATTTCTAACTTTTGTTTTATCTTATTGTTAATTTTTAGGATAACTTATGTGGATTTACATTAAGAGGACTTTTTGTGGATGGTAATGAAGCTGACTCTCCTAGACCACATCATAAAATGTTTATGCGTAATTTCTTGGTTATGTCTACTGGTGAAAGGTATCCTTATTACTCAATGAAATTACAATAATATTCTCTTTTTTAGTACAATGGCCATTCTCTGTGACACATTACAAATTTTTCCTGTTACCATAACATCTGTTGATGATTATCGTGCTATGTTGACTTCCGCTGCTACTGAAGCCAATTTGTGAAATTTTATGTTCCATCTGATGATAATGAAATGTTTTTGATTGTTTGAATGTTTTTCTGTGAATGTTTATTATTATTTTTATGCTGTTGTTGAATAAAAAAATTATAAACTTAAAAAATTTGATTATTTTGTTTTATTCATATTGGTTTTTTTTGACAATGAAATGTTGCAAAAAAGCGTAGTCTTTAACCCATTTTATAAAAGCAAATATTGTTTATCTCTTTAGTCGTTTTAAACCAACGAGGGATAAAACAGTTTTATGTGATATTCCCTATGTTTTGGATACACTTTTTTTTGTTGCATCTAACAACTTTGGTGAATCAAATAAGACAAAATATTAAGGAAGGTTTTAACAGAACAGCTTTATGAAAAAATGTTTGCGTGAAAATAATTAAAGAAAAGTTGTATGGTATAAAAAATAATAAACACACGAAGGAAATAATTAGTTAGATGAGATAGCAAAAGGGAAGATTATAACAAAGATCAAATAAAGAAGCTGGGAATACAGTTGTTGTTAAATATGGTTGATGACGATCACCACCACCTCCATTACGAGGAGGACCACGCATTGCTCCTCCGCCAGCATGAGGTGGTCCACCACCTCCAGCTCCATCAGGTTTTGGGGCTTGACATGAATTGCATTGTTGACGAAAACCAAAATTGACATTTCCACACTCACAATTCCAATCAGTGGGACGTGGTTCACGACCGCCTCCACGACCTCCTAAAAAAGTTGAAATGTTTTATTTTTTTAAGATTAAAGTAAAGTCAAACGTACCACCAAAACCGCCTCGACCTCCACGATCTCCACCACGATCTCCGCCACGACCGCCGCCACGGCTATCACGATCACGTCCACCAAAGCCTCCACGGCCTCCATCTCGGCTTCCACCGCCGCCATATCCACCTTCGCGACCGCCATCTCTTCGGTCTCCGCCAAAGCCGCCGCCACGGCTGCCATCTCTGCTACCAAAGCTTCCACGGCCACCACCATCCCGTCGATCGCCGCCGCCAAAGCCACCTCGGCCTCCTCTATCAACAAAGCCTCCGCGGTCGCCGCCTCGATCTCCTATAAAATAAAAGAATTATTTATAAAATTAGTTAATAATAATGATGCATTACCATATCCGCCTCGTCTATCACCACCAAAGCCGCCGCCGCCACCTCTTCGATCGCCATAACCACCGCGATCACGGTCTCCGCCACCACTGCGATTATCTCGATCACCATAGCTGCTTCCACGGTTATCACGATCACCATAACTTCTTCGTTCTCCGCCACCACCGTAACTTCCAGAACGATCGCCACCTCGATAACCACCACGATCTCCACCGCCGCCTCGTCGATCACCACCGCCGAAACCTCCGCCACCACCACGGCCTCCTCGATCTCCTCCTCCTCGGCTTCCACCTGCAGGGAATTTGGCATAACTTATTTCCATAGTATTTTGGGTTCCAGGGAAGCATTGACCATTATAACTTTGCATGGCTGAGGCGGCAGCTTCTTCAGTTCGAAAAGTGATGGTGCATTCACCTTTGGGAATTCCACGATCTGCATATATTTTAATCATACTTCTTCCACTATCAAAAACATCTATTTGGCCTTGACCTCCAAAAACATCTTTGATGAAGGGTTCATTAACACTAAATTATTAACAATTTTTTAGTTGGGGAAAAGCAAATTTTAAAAATAAATTTACGTTTGGGGTAAACCAGCAATAAAAATCATGCGTTTATTTTCAACTTCTCCAGTGCCACCGCCACTGCTACCATTAGCATCACGAGATGATGAATGTCGGTCTTGTCCAGGTCCACGGGAATCGTAACGTTCTAAAAAATTAAAAATTTTTAGTAAAAGGAATCAAAAAACAGAATGCGAATTTTAATTTTCCCCTCTTGAATTACGACTCTTTTTTTTTTATCAACTATTAAAAAATTTGGTAACTAATTAATCCTCAGTGGCTTAAACAGATCACAGAAAAGTATGATATATATTTTGCTCACCGATGAGCAAAAAATCAAACTATCTCACTGCAAGGATGTGTGACATCATTGGAAATATATATATTAAAAAAACATCAATTTTAAATTCAAATCTTTGAAACACTCTAACTCTTTTAAAAACACCAAAATCAATCACTTTTGTTGTTATAAAAAAATATGAGACCACGAATTCTTGATTATATAAAAATAATTAATGACTTTAAAAATACCTCGATTAAATCCTCCATCACCGGGACCACCAGTACCCGGTCTGAAAAAATGAATACAGTAAGACTTGTTGAGATTATTAATTTTCGTTTGAATTCAAAATAACGACACAGGTAAAAATGCTGCCGCATATGTCAATCAGCAGGAGATACAAAGATAGATAACTCTTTTAAAAAAATTTTGCCGAAAAAAGAAAGTTTAAAAATATTTTAAATTTTTTGTATGTATCTCCTTTTGACAATTTGCAGCGCGATATAGTAGCAGATAGGTAACAACAAGCATTCTCTTCTTTTATGTATGTATGTATGTATGACGCTTTAAACCGTATATAATAAAAAATACGACAATACCGAGGATAACCGTTGGGAATTAGCTTTCAATAGCTTTAATAAACCTGAATTAAGAATAATAATTTTCTAGCGTTTTCACGCTAGAAAATAAAGTTTAAAAAGAAAGCACATATAATTAAAAACCTGTGTATTGTACATTTGACCGACTGACTATCTATTTATGTAAGCATGTGTATGCTTTGTGACGACGATGCTGCGCTCTCGGACAACAACATCGATTTCATATAGTAAAGAAGGAGAGAAAGCTGTTGTTTCAATTTCATTTAAATAAATAAATGAAAGAATGCATCCCTCAATTGAAAAACTTTTGGGAAAAATTAAAAAATATTTTACCTTGAATCTCTATCACGGGATCCATATCGATCACCACTGCCTCCACGACGATCTTCACTACTTGCATAACCAGCAGAAGAGCTACGCCAATCCGAACTTGGTGGTTGACCATAACCTCCGCCACTTGGAGCTCCATAAGGAGCTGAAACAGCATTCAATGGTTGGGGAGCGCCTCCAGGTGGAGGTGGAGCTCCACCACCTTGTACAGCAGCATATTGTTGCCATGCTTGATATTGAGCAGCAACGAGCTAAAGAATAATCATTTTAAAAGTCACTAAATACTAAAAATAATATAACATACTTGGGGATCAACAGGTCCTTGTCCAGGGGCTCCGCCAGTTGGCGGTGGTCCGCCATAAGGTGGATAAACTAAAGCAAAAAAGTCATTAAAATATTTGTAAAAATGGGGAAAATAAAACTAACCATTGGGTTGAGACATTTCTAATTATTTCAGCTTTCAAAAAAATATATTAATGAATAGGAAGAAAGAAAAATATCGATGAAAAAGGTAAGATGCTTGATTTCCAATAAAAAAGCAAGCAATGGAAAAGAGTAAAGGTTTGAAGGAGAAAAAAAAATTAAAGCTACAAAAAATCAATTCCATATTTTCTTATAGCGAAACCTCAACCTACGGTACTACTTCGGGTGTATGGGTGTATTTCACAACAACAAAAAGTATGAGATAGCCGTTCATATTTGTTCGCTAGCTTTTTTCCTTCTTTATTTTTCATCGGACAAACGAAAAAAAAGAGAGAACTTTCTTTTTTTCATTACAAATTTATATTTCATTTGTTTTTTGAGTAAGTAAAGTTTTCATTTATATTTTATAAATACAAACTAAAACTATGATAAATTTTGTTATTAAATAACTAAATGCACACGACAAAGATTGGATTGCAACCCAATTATAAAAACGTTGCAGCTCTAATTTCAAAATTTATTCCATCCATTTTATTAAATTTTGCTTCCAACTAAATACTTTTTCATTTTTTAGAAATAATGATGAGTTATCGATCAAATAATCGTAATAAATACGGCGTTCGAAGAGATGCAAAACAAATCTCAAAAGAGCGAAAGGAAATCGTGGCAATCGATTCAGATATTTGTGGCCGAGTTGATTTAGAAGATGATGATGTAAGTTAATATTTCTTCCCTCTTATATAATAAATCCCATGGAAATAGCTCGTATTAATAAAAAATATTAATAAAATATTGATGTTTAGGCAGATCAACCTCGACAACAATCTCATCCCCGTCATTCCGCTGCAGTTATAATTCGAAATAACCTTAATCTTCGCCATAATAATCAACTTTTGGCTGGAGCGGCTGGAAAAAGAAATATTTTATGTACCATTGCAACCGTGAGAAATTCAGCATCATCCGGCTTGAAACATGTTTTACAATCAATTGAAAAATATTTGGATGGTTTTCGTCCTATTGCCCCAAAGATAGTTGAAACCGATGTGGAATTTTATATTATGGACGACCAAGAAGCCGAAGCCATTAAATCCTTAAGCCGTCGTATTCCTGATAAAAGAAATCGAAATAATCGATTTATTATAAATACTCGTCGAGCTCCTGCTCCATGGAATATCCTTGATAAACAAATTCGTGATGTTATGATTTCCGTTGTTGCTAAACGTTTCAACCAAGCTGAAAATTCCCTTGATCTTAGTGATTTTAGTTCTGACAAAGGTAATGGCTTTTGTTGACATTTAGTTAGGTTAACATGTTATTGATTTTTCAGATTTTACTTCTAAAAAAATAATATGCAGTTTGTCACGAAATGAAATTATGGTTGCTATTTGCGATATCATTGAAAAAGATTATAGTAATATTACTCAATTAAGTATGCGTGATAATCGTCTTCGCTCTCTCATCTTTTTATCATCTCTCATGTTTCGATGCAAAAATATCAAAGTTTTGGATTTATCAAGCAATGAAGTAAGCAACAGTCATGATTAAAAAGTTGCTAATTGTTGTTCCATTTTTAGTTAAAAAACATTGAAGATCTCGACAGAATATCACTTTGGAACATTGAAAAGCTTCTTTTAGAAAACAATCCATTCTGTTTGAATTACACTGATGCAGAAACTTATACAAGGTGCAGTGATTGTTTTATAACTGATCATCATCTTTTTATCGAGCGTCCAAATTTGATTCATGTTACTTGAATAGCTTCGAACTATGTATTTCAAATGCATATAAAGCAAATTTCAAAGCTTTCAACAAACGGGCGTTCGTTGAGAGGTTTTTTGGTTGATTGTTTTATTTTTTTTTAAATTTGCTTTCAAAATTTGGTAAGTTTTCGGTAGAAAAATAATCTTTTTAGGGACGTCCATAAATATTTACCAACAGTCACTTATCTTGTAAGTTGTTTACATTTTACCCATTCTCTTTTGACTTAAAAATGGCGAGTCTAAAACTTTATTTTTGTCGGCTTTTTAGGATGGAATACATGTTGCCCCTTCTGCTGTGACCAATACTACTGATCATCGTTCAACACTTTTACCAAAACCACGAGTAATATTTTTTTAAAATAAATTTATGGCTTTCATTAATTTTAATTATTTTTTTAGTTGAGCTACTGCGACAGTGAACCCGTTCGCAAAATAGTTGAAAAATTCTTACATGAATTTATCATTCTTTATGATAACCCTGAACCTGAAACAGCTCGAAAACAATTAATTGCTGCTTATCATGAAACAGCCGAATTTAGTTATTCAATAAATACTTTGGAAAATCATTCAAGTTCTCGTGGTGATATGTAAGTGGCGCTTGTGTGTATTTGTTTAAATTAACTTTCCAATTTATAGAGAAACTTATTCCGCATATATGCGAAGCTCACGTAACATAGTTTTTGAGGATCGATGGATTTCAAATCCCGATCGAGTCCGTTATAAGGGCGCTATGGATATCGCTGTTCAACTTGCAAAGTTGCCATCAACCAAACATTTGGTTGAAAGTTTTCTCCTTGATATTGGCTTTTACATTGTAAGCTTGATTTTATTTTATTCCAATCCCTTTATTATGGCTTTATAGGATAATTTATGCGGATTTACATTGAGAGGACTTTTTATGGATGGGAATGAAGCTGACTCTCCTCGACCCCATTACAAAATGTTTATGCGTAATTTTTTGGTTATGTCTACTGGCGAAGGGTATGTTTTATAACTCGATGGTAAAATTGATTCTCAATAATGACTCTTTAGAACAATGGCAATCCTTTGCGATACCCTACAAATTTGCCCTATTACTATTACCGCTGCAGATGATTATCGAGCTATGTTAACTATGGCTGCCCTTGAAGCCAATAGTCTTCCAGGCCCATCAGGTCTTAACCAACCTTCTCATACAATTATTACTGGAAATGTTCCATCTATTGTTGTTACAGCTCCACCTCCAACTCCCCAACCTCTTGATGCAAATGCTAAACGACAAATAATTGAGCAATTTTCTGCTGAAACAAAGATGAATCTTGCTTATTCAGAGCGTTGCCTTGAAGATAATAATTTTGATTTTGCTGTAAGTTTTTTATATATCTAATTGTCGTATGGATGTTAATCTAACTTTATTTTTAGGCGGCTGGACGACGTTTTATGGAAATTCGTGATAATATTCCAGCTGAAGCTTTCCAATAAAAAAATATATATTATTTTTAACCTTTTTTTTTCTTCTTTATTTTATTTTGTGTCGTTCGATTGTTATTTTTGTGTCTTTTTTTGATTTGCCACTAGCACTTTTTCATGCAAACCATGGAAGAAAGCTCCTTCTTTTTCGTAGAATAATTGCTTCTTTTTTTCATTTTCTTATTTTTCACCAACAAAAATGTTTTCGCCTTTTTTACTCTTCAAGCATATAGGATTTTTTTCGAGTTTAAGATTTCAACCTTTTTTTAATGCCACTTTCACTTTATTATGTCGGCGTCCATTACCGACAAGTTTTGTTAGAATTATCTCAATTGATTTCATTTTTATCCGAGATAATTTTTACTAACAACAACAACAGTGGCGTTTAATAATATCAACAAAAATCTTTTTTCTCGAAAACAAATTTTCTGCATTGTTTTGTTAGAAGTATTTAAGGTTTGAATGTTTGAGTTGGTTGAATTTTAAGCAAAGTGAGAAAAAAAGCATAGTTAAAATTTATAAAAAAAAACTTTGATGTAAAAAAACAAACATCTTTTTTTTTCTATGCTTGCTTGAATGATTGCCCGTGACAAACATTGAATGTTTTTTCTTTCATAACTATTTTTTCTTCTTCTTTGTGAGTTTTTTTTTATGTTGCTTCTTCTGATAATTTGAATGTTTTTTTTTGATTGTTAAGAATGTTATTTTCTTATGTCTGTTCGAAGAATGTTTATTATTATTGTATGCTTTTTTGAATGAAAAAAAAAATCAATATAAAAGTTTTAAAGAAATTTGAGTACACAAAAATATGATTGATTTTGAGGTAAATGAAAATATGAGAAAAAAGAAAAGAAAAAAAGATTAATCTTTGATCGATGTTTAATGAAAGCATCAGCAACAGCAGATAAACGATGCCGACTAAAAGATAATCAAAATAATAATAATAATAGAAAGAAAAAAAAGAAGTAAATGACTGACACTTTTGGGAATGGGAAACACCATTCTTTCAAACTGATGGTGTGGCACTCAAGATTTTCTTTTCGTTGTTATTGTTTTTCACCAACTTTTTTTTTAAAAGGATCTTTGAATTTTTTTTCTAATTTTCAAGAGGTTATAAGTTTATGTTTTTGAAACCCGTGGAAATTTCTCAGGTTTTGATTGTTCTGATTTTTAAAAATTGTTTTGATTATTAGACTACAAACCCGTCATAATTTAACGAACTCAACCACAAAATACTTGAGTATCCTTCGTTGGATGGAAATTGAGTCATTAAATCAGTCATTTTTTGATTTTCTTTGATCAATCTATAATGAGAGATTTTTCCTTATTTTAATTTCTACAAGAATTTGTTTTTATATGTTCAAAAAATTTTGAAACTCTCGTGACAGTATTTTTTTTGTATCGTGTTGATGCCTAAAAAAACAAAGTTAATCAGTTTCTCTCACTTGTGATGATATCTTTTATTGGAAAAGAATTTGATGCTTTTGAAGAACACGAGAAAATCATATGTTTGATCTTTAAATTTTTTTCCGCATGCTTATGTGTCTCTTTTAACCTCCGCGATTTCATTCATCATGTTTTTCTTAAAATTTAATTTTTGATTCAAAGACTAAACAACAAAATTCTTCAACTTTTTTTTTGTTAATTTTATTTCTTTGTTTTTTTTAATTCCATCTCTTTCATAATTTTTGAGCCAATAATAATAATTATTAAAAATTAATTTTACGCTGTATAAGAAATCTTACAAAATTCAATATTTTTTGCAATTTTTTTTGAGAATTTTATTTATTTTTATATTTTCATAATTATTACGTTTTGCTTCTTGCTGCTTGGATTACTAATTATTAGTTTAATTCATTTTTTTTTTGCTTAACTTTTTTTTCTGTATGTCTTCAGCCAAGTTATTTTTGCAAATAAAAAGACTCCAGCTTTTTTTCTTTTTCTTATGTGTTTTGGATATCCATGAGGTCGATGGTTTTATTGAAAGCCTAGCATGCTTGAATTACAAAATAAACGATTCAAGAAAAAGAGAAAAACATGCAAAATCACAAATTTAACTCTTGAAACTTTTTATTATTGTTGGTACTTTCGTATAAAATTACAATTGAGCTTTGATGTCGGAAGAATTATAATTCTTTATTTAACAAAGAAAGTAGTCTGCTTTTAAACTTTTTTGAATCGACGATGATGACGTTTTCAAGTGAATAATAAGCTTTTGGTTAAGTTTAAGATTTTGAGAGAGTGCGTACTTCCACATTGAAATTGCCCTAGATTCAAACTCTTAGAAGAAAAGCTTTACAATCAAGTTGAGTTAAAGGTTCTCTAATAACAGAATAAATTCCCTGATTTGTACTTGCATGGAAGTAAATTAAAGTATGATTCGATTTTGAACATATCTCGTCTGCTTTTTATTTTTTTAAGATACAACAATCACTATTTTGAAAAAAAAATCCAGGGATCGAACAACTCTAACTTCTTTCCGCAATTCTTTACCCACAGTAATCTATCAATTTTTGATAAGGTTCTCTTCCATTAATGATTACTACTACTATCCCCTCCATTTTTTAATGTATGTTATTCTTTGCCCTCCATTTATATGCATGAACATAAAAGATCATGTAGTTGAATTTTGATATTTGGACTCAAAAACGCAGCAATCACATTTTTAAATAAAAATAATTTCCTTTTATTCACGAATGCATTTATTGATAGCTTTTTTTATTATGTATCTTTAATTTCTATAATATTATTTCCTTAAATTTTTTATTTCTGCAAAATTTATTGTGTTTAAAGATTTTTTATTTTTAGCTTCTTCTTTTTTTTTACTTTTTCACTAAACTACCGTATCATTCTTTCATTTGCACGTGTCTTGTTTATTTTTTCTTCTGCTTTCTAGCAAAACTTTATTTTTTTCTTTCTCTTTCAATGAATCCTACTTTTTTTGTTGTCTTTTATTTTTTATTTGGTAGTTTTGGCGATGTTTACTCTTCAGTGGAGCTATTACGTTTTTTTCATCATTCTTTTTAATCTTAACGACAAAGATTTTTTTTTTAAATTTTATTTGAAACAACAAAATTATTACTTCATAAATCTTTCTTTATATTTCTCTCGAAAAAACAATTCCTAAAAATAAAAATTAAATATTCTAAAAACGGATTTAAAATAAAATATGAAAGCCGTAGTAAATTTTTAATTTTTGTTGTTTCTCCTTTTTTGTTTAAGAAGAATCCTTGAAGGTTAATCTGAAGAAGCAACGCAAGCAAGCAAGCACATTCTCGCTGCTCGCTGTTCATTCACACTCACTAATCGAGTTTAAAACTGTAGTTTACGAAATATATTTATTTTAAAAAAATAATTTTTTTGCAAACAAAAATTGTTTACACTATAAAAATTTATTATTTATTTAATATTTTGTTCGTCGCATAAATTTGTGATTTACGAATTTTTTTCAATACTGTAGTGGAATGGAGAATGTAATATTTTTAGAGGCATGAGTTAGTTGGGCATTTTGACTTTTCTCTTGAGCGCTAAATTTTATTTTCTTTGTTATAATCTTTGAAGTAAATATGTAGTTTGTTTCGAAATATTCAACTGATTAATCGATGACAAAAAAAATAATATGCACGTGAGAATGAGTAAAAAAAAGGAGGAAGAGGAGGATGGCAAAATTATCAATACACTCACTGATTGTTTCCGGGTAAAATAAAGCAAAAATAAAGTGAAAGTACAAAAACAAAACAAATGATAAAAATTTTTTTTTGAGAAAGTGTTTTTTATGATAGCTTTCTTCAATATTTTTCTTCTTCTTCACTTTTGATAACGTTGTTATGTCTCTTTTTCTATGCATAGAAAAATGTGATCAAACAAGAAAGGCTTTTTTTTACCTTTGATGAAGAAACATTAAACATCAAATTGCCCTTAATTATCTTAAAACAAAAAAGGTATTAAAGTGAAGTGTGAAAACACATAAAATTTTGATGTTTAATTTAAACTTTAAAAAAATGTGTACAAAGACGCTTGAGATGTTTTTTGTATGAAATTTCCGGTTTATTTTGCACTGAATTTCTCTATCGAGATGATGGCAGCTTTTTTTTTTATGATTTCATTCATCATTTGATATTTCTGCTGCTTGGCATCTCCAAAATAAAAATTCAAATTTTTCGTAAATCTTTAATATCCGGGCAGAAAAAAAAGAAGAGATTGAAGCTTCAAATAAAAAAGAGAGCAAAATTTTGTGAAAACACATTTTTAGTTGTTTCTGCAAATAATTTTATTTTGCAAAGTGAAAATGAAAAACTAATATTTATCTAAAATTTTTTGTAAAAAAGCTGGCGACTTTTTTAAAGCTGATTTGTTGGTTCATTCTTAAAACTAAGAACAAGTTTGTTTTCTATGAACAAAAATCTGTCTATTTTAAGAGGAAATAAAGAAGAGTCGCGAATGAAAATTGTAAAGTTTCTTTTTGTAAAAATCAAAAATTTTTATGAATCAAAAAAACTATACAAAAAATTAAAATACATACTCTCAAACCCATTTATTTATTGTTGCTAACTTTTAGCATACTCTACCGTAATTTTTAAGCAGCTTGATGCAATCTTTTTTTAAGTTTTCCAAAAAAAATCTAAAAATTATAAGCATTTTTCAAGTTTGATAAAATAAAAACAAGCAGCTATCAGAGAATTAAAGCCATGAATGAAAAAATTAAAACAAAACATATTTATGGTTGTTGATAATCCATCATATTTCTGAGGAAACACTTTTGTTTTTTAAAATATTTTTTATCCCACTAAATAAATTGAATGCGTCACTTTTTAAAATTTTATGTATATGTGTTTGTATTGGATCTTTTTGAACTCTGTAGTAGCTGCCAACATTTTTTTTTCTTTCGATGTGTTTGTTCTAAAAAATAACTTCCACAGTATTAATGTTTCTTTGTTACAAGGATTACATTTGAAACCTGTTAAAACGAATTAATTATAAATTTAAATTGACTTTCACCCACCGCCGCCGAGAGAACTCTTCTCTTTAAAGTTGTGGGGCTTTTTTAAAAGTTTAAACTAAATTAAAAATAATAAAAATTGAAACCATAAAATAATTTAATTTTTTTCGTAATTATTTTTTTTAAAGTTTTTAAAATTAAATTCTTAAAATTTAATTTTTCTTAAACATATTTGTTTATTTATTATTGAAACATCTTTGAACTTTTGTGGCACAGAAGTGAGAAAGCAAAAGCGACGTTTTGTGTTTAATCTTCTTTTTTCTAATTTTTTGACATCAAAAATGCACAAACTTTCTATTTTTATTTTTTATTTTTCGATAATAATGAGGCGAAGAAGCCTTGGTTGGAATTTTTACTAATTTAAAAAAATTTAAATAAGCAAGCGAAAAAAATGAAGTGAAAGTGTGTTGTCTAAAACAGTTAACTACAATAATCTAAATTTAACATTTTTTTAAAATAAATTTTTATCTTCTTTTTTTCTCAAAATTAATCCAATATATGCTTCGAAGATTAAATTTATATATGTATTTACATTCACACTTATATCCTCGATGGCTTGCTTCTTCTTTGACGACGACGTCGACCACAACATTGGTAAAGGCTTCGAAGACAACAACAAATATGACACCGACAATGATGCGCTTAGCGAGATACGGTACCTTAAAATTAAGTAAGCAAAAAATAGAAACCAAAAAAATGTAAACAAATTTGCAATATATATTTTTAAATGTCAAATTTTTAGTTTTTATTTATGAGAATTTTGCAAATTTTTTTATGTCATTCAAAATGTGAGAAAAATTATTTTAAGGTTTCATTGTTTAGAAAATAAAAAAATTTTTGAAACAAAAAAGTTTTCGAAACAAAATTTTTTTCGAGGAAGTATACTAGACCCATAAACTTTTTGGTTGAAGCTTTCTAACTTTTTCTTTTGTGTGGATGGAAAAACGCCTTGGTGGTCGCAGCATTTTTTAATAAGAAATAATAAGTAAGTAAGTAAGTGAATGAGTGCAAATTATATGGGAAAAACAAAAAAGTAAATATGAATGATGACGAATTTTATTTGAAGTTTGCTGCATGAGTTTTGGAACCTTTTATTTTTTTATTAAATGCCTTTGTTTTAAAAATATGCCATCAAGAAAATGAATTTAGTTTCTTTGTCTAGTTTTTGTTAAAAAAATATTTTGTACTCTCAGAACATTCTGTTATGGTAGTTCTGAATCTTGTTTTTGCATTTTCTTTTGGTTGTTGGCAAAATAATAAAAAGTCTAAGTGTTCAGTTTACGAAAGAGACGCTTCCCAAATTTTTAGTACTTTCTCTAAAGCATGATCTATACACTCCCATATTTATTTTCCCTTTCTTCGATTCTATCTTTGTTTGATAATTTAAAAGTGCAAACAAGAAATTGATTTCCTCAAACAAACAAAAAATCTATCAATAATTCTCTTTCTTTTGTGTAAATTTTAATATTAACAAAATAATCAAATTTTATCACATTTCTCTTTTGACAAAAAAGGTCTAAAAGGTGCAGCAGCAACTCTTTTTTGTTCTCTTTTTGTGCTCTTTTTAAAATATCATTAAAAATTTAAGAAATTATATTTCTTGGTATCATATTTTTTTTTGGCCAACACACATTTATTTTATTAATGTTTTATATTGTTCTTAAAAATTTATATGAAAACCATTGAAAGATTCACCAATTCAAAATATTATTTGATTCTCGGTTGCTTCAGATTAACGCTTTCAACTCTATCGTCTGTTTTTTAATATATCTTCGTCGTCCTTATTCTCTAAAATTTGATGTTGCAAGCAAAAAACAGTTTGGGTTTGTATCCAATTTTTTGTTTTGTTTTATGTAATAAGCAACAAAAATTAAACTACGAAAGTTTGCGGATGGACTTTTTGGTAGTTGTAGGTTTATTTTTATATGGGGGCTTTATTTTTAAATTAGGGAAAATGTATGTTTACTTATCCATTAAGTATATAATCATCATAAAAAATAATGGCTACTACTAATGTTTTTTTAATTTTGTATGAGTAAAAAAAATAATAGCGTAAAAGAACATTTGAAAGTTCAAATCCATTATGAATTAATTATACAGTAATTTGGACTTTTTTTTGTTGGACCATAATTTTTAAAAAGGTAGGCACAACATAAAGAAAGGTAGCATTTGTCGGTTGCAATTGCAAAAATTTTGATATTTAAAAAAAACTATAATTTATTTTTTGATTTTCTTTGTTCTGTAAAACTTTTTTTGTAAAAAAAATTTAAACAAAAATGGTCTTTGTTGCAGGCCTCTTCCTTCGGCCCGTCCAGCCCGGCCCGGCCCGGCCGACTTTTGAACGGGCCAGGCCGGGCCGAGGCCGACCATTTTCTAAAAAAAGAAAAAAAATCAAAGGGAATACCAAGGCAAAAAAAAATTGACGGGCCGGGCCTAAACCAAAAGGGCCGCAGGCCGGGCCGGGCCGAAATCAAGACGGGCCGGGCCGGGCCAGGCCGGCAAAACCCGGCCCGTGGAAGAGGCCTGCTTTGTTGCTAAAAATTAAAAAAATTGCTATTTTCTTTTCGAAAGCTTTGATTATCATTAAAAAATAAATATAAATAATTATTGTCCCCTTTTAATTTGTTAAATCTCAAAAACACAAATTTATTTGAAGGTGTAAAAAAGTATACCTTTTTTTAAAATCAATTATTAAAACCATACACCGCCATCAAATACATACATATTCATAAAATATATATATGTAATTAAATTTAATACTAATTTTATTTTTAAAAAAACATTTATTAATTTTTCCTTTGAACCCCCATAAATTTTTTGCCATGGCTGAAGACGGAAGTATAAACTAAAACAAAGTTTCAAAATAATTTAATTTATAAAAAGAACTTTCATCAAATTATTATTTTTTTATTTCTCCCTTCCCTTAATTTTTCTTGTTTATTTACAAAAAAAAAATTTCTTCTTTTCGAAACCCAGCAGCAAAAAAAAAAGAAATAAATAGCTATACAAAAAAATTTGAACCGTTAAAAATTAAACTCAGCTTTATTGGAAGATAACAAATTTTTTTTGTTGCGAATCTTCTAACTAATAAGCTTTTCTTTCATTGTTGGTGGTTGAATCACCAAAAGATAGAATTTGTAGACAAAAAAAAACAAGACAAAATAAAAAAGAAAAAAATGCGACACGATTCAACAAACAAAAAAATATTTTTTGGAGGATTTTTTTTTTGGTTTTTGAAATCGGTAAAGTTTTTGAACCTCTGAGCAATCCTCTCTCTTTCTTTATGGTAAACATGCGCCAGGTAAAAAAATAATACACAGCTTTTTTCTTCATTTATTTTGTATGATCAAAAATCTTTAGAAATTAGAATTCAAAAAAATAAAAATAAATTTAAGGCATGAGAATACTTTTTAATGAAATACGTGATTGATAAAATACAGTTCCGATCAGGGCTTTGCGATATATCGAATATCGATATCGAATATCGAAATATCGGTGCTTTTTTTAGATATCGAATATCGAATATCGATATCGGAAAAATAAATTTTAATATCGAATATCGAATATCGATATCGAGTTTTTGTCGATATATCGGACAAAATCGATATTTTCATTTGATTATTTTCCGAAAAAACTTAAGCATTTTTTGTTCATTTTTTAGCTCTGAATATTTATTTTCACTTAGTTTTTTACAGCAAACTAAAGCAAAGAAGCAACTATTTGAGTTTAAAGTGAAGAATTGCCTCCAAAGCAAATGGGTAAAAGTTGGTTTCGAATATTGGTTCAAAATGAATAAAATTTTCGCAATAAAAAAGAATGCAAATGTTTTACTAAAAGATTCTTTTTCTTTTTTTAAGAACTTTGCCATAAAGAATTTCCAAAAGAGCGATTACAATCAAAATTACTAGGAATAAAAAAAATTGATTGATAATAAGATTACCTTCAATTTTGCTAGCTTCTAAGCCATTTATTTCTTTGAATTTTTGGTTTTGTCTTTTTGCGTAAAAAGACTTAAAAAATTTCAAGAGAATTAAAACTTTCTATTAAAAAAAATCTATTATAACCCCTTACTTAACCGTTAAAAACAAAACCAAAAAAAAAATTTTAAACCCAGACTTGATAATAATTAAAAAGTATCGAATATCGATATCGAATATCGAAATATCGGGCATTTTTTAGATATCGAAATATCGAATATCGATATCGAAGAAAAAAAATTAGATATCGAATATCGAATATCGATATCGGGAAAAAATTTTATAATATCGAATATCGAATATCGATATCGGGACTTACAAATATCGATATCGCAAAGCCCTGGTTCCGATGTAAAGCCAAAAGATACTGTAGTAACAAATGTTGCTTTTTCGAATAAGTTTATTTGGGGAATTTTTTTTTTATTTTTAGTATCGCACTTTTAAGAAATCACCGTATATTTATTTATTTTGTTTTGCGTGATTCATCAACAACTTTCATCCTTTAAAAAAAATTTAAGTCCATTAAAATAATTTTTAAGCAAACAAACAAAAACAATTCTCAGTTTATTATCGTTGATGACGCTTGCTTGTTTCCACAAATCCCCTACACTTTTTTTTCGTAACTTGAAAATTTTAATTTTTTTTATTCTCGCCACCAAATTAGTTTTTCCCCCTAATTTTAGCTTCTTTTTTTTAAATACAGTCTTTTTTCCTTTTCGATAACAAAAAAGAAAAGAAAGAGACGGGGTTAAAAATAAATGGAAAGTGAAATTATTAGTTTCTTTGTTTACATTTTTATATTTTAAATTTTTTTTGATACACTTGAATTACGAATAATCTGTGTGTATGAAAATGAAAATCTATTTTTTCTTTTCTCTATTTTATTTTTTTTTGAAGCCTTATAGAACTTTGTAATAAGGTTTTCTTTTTTCTTCATGGTTGATTTATAGATAAATGTAGCGAGGCAGCACACACACAAATTTTCACTACAAAAAAAACTATAAAAATTTCGAAGAAGATGAAGCGAGCGAAGCATTGACGTAAATGAGAGAGATAAAGCGAGCATCTTTTATTTTTTTGCCAACACCAACCAACTAAAAGGATTAATTTTTCCCATTTCATTTTTATTTTTTTCCGCCAAATAAAATTTATTTCATGCTTTAAGCTTGAAAAGTCATAGATCTTTTTCTTCATTAAATTGAGAAACATAATTTTTTTTAATAAAGTGTAAATCCATTCTACCGTAATTTGACGACGAAATTATATAATATGCAAATTCCTAGAAATATACGACGGAAAAGTTTTTCTTTTTATTAGTTTTATTAGTTGGTTGGTTAATAACGGAAGTTTTATAGATGATCATCTTCATCAAAAAAAAATTGTCTAAGCTTCAAAAAAAGTTTTACTAGCATCAAAAAAAGCTTAAAAGATATGTTTGATGACACACAGGCATCGTGTGATATTTTTACAGAAAAAGGAAATCCTTGATGAAGAAGAAGAAGCCCACGATGGATGAGCATGACAATTTCATTTTCTATTTTTTTTTTATTATAAACATTGTTTCCGCTAAAAATTAAGGTTTCTGATTTAAAAATAAATAAATTTTTAAGATACGTTTTCTGACGCGACTTTTTATTTATTTATCTTTTTCGGTATTGAAGAAGCACCTCTTACTTGTGGCCAATGTTTCAAATTAAAAAAAGGATTAATTTTTGAGCATTCACCTTTTTTAAAGTTTGAATGAAATCAAAAAATGATACTATTCCCTTTCATAAAATTAAATTTATGGAAGCTTTTCGATGACAGATTTTGTTGGGATTAAGCTTTTCTTAAAAAAGCTGCTTGCAAAAAAACTTCTTTTTCTTCTCGATTGCTTCATCTGCTTCGTATTCATCGTTTTTTGAAATTAAAAACGTAATCCATGAGCACCGGAAACTTGAGATTTAGTGATAGAAAGTTAGATAAATACAAGCAACAACACATTGAGAGCATGTGCGCGCGAATTAAAAAATAAATGGAGGCAATAAATTGAATACAATATTTGAACATACAACATTTTTTATTAGGCAGAAGAAAAAAAATGTGTAGTCTTAAAATTTGTTTATTCAGACTGTGACTGAATGAATCCATTAAAGATAGCTATAGATCTCCGAGAAGAAGGTTTTAATCTTTTTTTAATGCAAAATTTGCGTCAAAGTTGTAAAAAAAACCGCCGAGCGGAGGCAGTGAAAACGCACTTTTACAAATCTAAACAAAAAATATGAGACAAGATACTACTGTAGGCTAAATTAATATATTTGAGAATAAAAGCCATCCATAATTACAAATTTTGATAGAAAAGACTATTACTACAAACAAAAATTAAATTTGGGAATTTTTGATCGTAATTAAAAATACACTCCATTATTTTGCATCGTCATAGAATTTGTGAAACACAGGAGCCGACAATGAGAGATTAGAATATAAACGTAGATACATACTTTTGTAGAGATTTTCTGATTAATTTTTTTTTGATAATTACTTCATTCTTTTTTGCTACGTAGAAGTAAGCAACTGCTAATCACCATTGTAGTTAAGCACAGTATTGCACCAAAAATTTTAGTAAATAAAATTAATTTTAAATCAATAAATTTTCCAAAAATTTCTCGCTTGCTTTTTGAGGAAAATATTTTTTTAGGTAACAAAAATTTAATTTTACACATTTTTTACTGATAAAATCCTTTCCATGTGGGTGTAGTAATAATGTACTTTTAAACTTTAACCTTGCTCTCTGAAGACGAAACAAACATAGGATGATAAGAAGAGAAAAAAGAACAAAAAAAACTATTTTTGTAGAGATTTTAAGATTAATATTTTTTAATTACTTTGTATTTTCTTTTCAGTTTTTACTTTTATTATTTTTAAAATATGTTAATCTCTTGGTTCTAATTCCTACAGATAGATAATAAGCATGCGACCGACACTACTACAGTGTGATTTCTTTCTTATCAAGCAGATAGGGAAAAATATTTTTGTGGATGCTGCTTTTTAACTTTTGGATTGTTTAGCAGCCACAAAAAAAAAGCAAATAATATCCATAAGATAGAGATTTATAATTTATGATTTTTCAACCAAAAATAATAATAATAATAAAATAACGCGGCGATCAGTGATGCTTTTTCTTTCTTTCTTCTTCCCTTTATTTTTTTGTTTCATAAAAAATCTTTTTTAATTTGGTTGCTCTTTACCTTCCTTCCCATTGTTTTGTTAGTTGATCCCCTTAAAATAATGGTGATAGTAATTGTTGTGAATAAGGAGCTTTTTTCTGCACAAAAGAAAGAGATTAACAAAAATGCATAATAATAATAAAAATAGTAAGTTTTTTTCAAATATTCCAATAATCTGTTTAGTAACTAACAATAACAACAAGCAAGAATTTGAGAAAAAATTAAATGCAAACCATAGTTCTAATTTGCCTATAATCTTGTCGCGTCAAACCAAAAATAATTTTAAACCTCAACAATTTATTTATGTCCTTCTTTTGATTAGGAATCTCTCTCTCAGCTTTATGAATTGTCTTTTTTTTTTGCATAAAAAACATGTTATTCCTTATTGTTCGCTCCTTCTTTATTGTTATATAAGCTTAATAATATAAAATCTTTATCATCGCTGACCTCTAAAAAAAGGCAAAGCAGTAAGCATCAATAAATAACAAAGAGCGCGCTTACAAGCAACAGAAATCTATCCTCCGCCGCTTTTTTATTTAACCAATAATCAGAATACAGTATTTCATTAAAATGATAAATAGGATTTACTTTGATGCTTTCTTCTTCTTTACTTTTTTATTTTCGATGCAAAAAAAAATAAAAGTAAGAAATTTTGAACAAAAAAATAATTTTTCGATACAAAAAGTTTGAAATTATAATCTGATTATGAAAAAAATCTTGTTTTTGTTTAGAATAATTTTTTTTAAACAAACATAAAAAAAATAAGTGATGCTATTTTTTTTTAAAGTTCTGTAAATTTATGAAATTACTAACATCGAAAAACAAAGGGTTTTAATTATTATGTCTCGTAACCAATTTGTGTTTCATAAAAAAAAATTAAGGTTTTTGCCGAGCAGTCTCGCAACGGAAAACCAATTTTTTTGTTATGTTATTACGCATAATTTATTTATATTATAATGTTACAAAAATGCTTGTATCATTATAATATAAAAGATAAATAAATTTTTTTTCTACCGATGTTGCAGCATCTGCTGCTTCCTGGTGTTACATTCCAAAAAATCCTCTTAGACCAATTATTTTTTTACATCTTAAAATAATATTTTTGTCAAAGCTGAAGATCAAATAAATAATCTCTCACACTATCACATGTTATTGCACCAAGCAGCAATTCATTCCACCGCATTATTGTAGAACCATTTTTTCGAATCGGTTTATAAAAAATACTTTTTTTTAATCAAGGAAATTATTTTAAAAGTCCAAAAGCCAAGCATAAACAAAAGCGGATAATAAACTTTTTTAGTTGGAAAAAAAATTTAATTTGAATAGTGTTTCTTAAAAAAATAATAATAAATCAGAAATTTCTAAATTCTAAAAAAATTAATTCAAAAATTTTATCTAAAAATCTTTCATAATTTTCTTCTTCTCGGTTTCCTGATTCAAAAATTATTTTAAAAAATGTTGTCATTCAACGGAGTTCCATTTTGTTTCAAAAATTAAAAGATAATACAAATTTTTATTTCTGTCAAATATTTGAGTCACTTTTTTTGTTGTTCTTAAAACCTTACAAATTTTCACATTCATCCATCCTTCCTCTTTTTTTTGTGTTAAAGGGTTTCATTTTTGTGGGTACAAACAATTTTCTTTTTTGCAAAAAAGCGAAGTTAAAAAAATGATAAATTCCTTTTACTCATTCTTTATCAAATTTTTTAAATAGTTTCTTGTTGAAATTTATTAATTAATTTAATTTTGTAAAAAGAACAAACATCATAAAAAAAGATTTTATTTTTCAACTAAAAATGACCTTAAAATTTAATCATAAAAAAAAAGTTGTAAAAATGTTTGCTTGATAGACCTGAAAAATTTTTGTGAGCTGCGTGACGTATTTATATTTGTCATTTTAGTTAATTAATTAATCTTTGATGGAAAACAATACATTTTATTTTATATATTTTTAGTTGAGAAAAATTACTTTTCACTTGATTGAAAATTGGAAGTAAAAAAGCGCTCATCTTTTAAGTGAATTAGTTAAATTAAGAGATAAATAAATGCACGTATGTAAGTAAAAAAGTAAAAATAAGGGCACAAAATAAAGAAGAGTACTAATGAAATACTTAGAAGAAGAAAAAAAATGGGTCTTGAAGTAATTATTTAGCCATGTGAATAATTCAACTAAAATATTAATAAATTTTATTTTTTGGAGAATTCTAAACTTTCGAAATCAAGTGCTTGCGAACTTATAAATAAAGAATTATGATATCCTCTGTCATGCCAAGAAATCGTGCTTATTATTTCTTCTAACTCCAAGCCAAAAATAATTTAGGATTAATTTGCGTTTTTTGCTTTTTTAATAAATATTTTTGGGTATCAAACGATTATTACATATGCATATATACGTAACTAACTAAACCATTACATGTAAAAAATAATTATTATGGATTTTAAGCTTAGTTGTAATAATGATAGAGAGTGAAAAGATTTGCCGAAATGGTCACAATCTTCTTTTGATCTTTTTTCTTTTACCAAAACCTTTGCTAATTAAAAAATGTTTTAATAATCAGAAGAGACCTTCTTTCTTCCCTTTTTTTAAATACACAAAAAATGGATTGTACTTTTTATGAGTAAAGAAGTATTGAGAAGAATTATTTAAAGATTGTTGTATATTTAATCATTAGATTTTTGACCCATTACTTTTTTGTCCAATCTAAGACTTGTTGTACCTACCACTCTGCATTGTTGTTGCACTATGTATATTAATTATTTTAAGGGCATACAAATCTATGAATTACTGTAATGTAATTTTTTTGAGGAGGAAAGAATATTCGACTACTATTTTTTTTTAATTATAAAAAAAAGTAAAAAAGATAAAACAAATCTTCTTTTTTTTCATGCTTATTTTTCAATTCCGCTACTTCTTATAAAATGCATCTCAATGGTCGATGAACTTTTTAGTTTTTTTCCACACATATATTTTATGAATTTTATTTAGTTAAGTGCACATTCTTTTTTCTTGCAGTCAGTTGGGTCTTGAGATATGTGGTATGTTATTATAAGAAAGAATGAAAAGATTTGGTAATATTTTTTTTTATTTATTTAAAAAAGGAATTTCTCAAATCTCTTGAACAATAATGTCTGAATTTCTCAAACAAAAAAAATTCTCACGTGTTTTTTATTTCATTTTTTGGCAAAAGAGAGATCTCATGAAAGAGAGGAAGTCATCAAACGATAGATGGATGATTACCTTGTGTTTATCTATTTGCGACAACGATAATTTCTTGAATATCCTTATTTCATATTTTTCATTCCTTAGAAAATTTTATAATATGTATAACTAGGGAGGTGGAGTTTTTTTTCTCTTCATTTTGCTATGCGACTACCTTTTTTTTAATTTTATTGCTATCATGCAATACACTACGAGCTACCAGCAGCTACCAACAACAGCTTGCTAGACTTTGAAAAGCCCAACGATCGTGTTTCTCTTTCCTTTCCTTCCTCTACCATAAGTCCAATAAACTCCGCCTATTTTTTTTATACGACGCGACGACGCAAAAGAGAGGCGGCAAGGAGGATGTCCTTTTTCTTTTTCCCCTTTCCTTTTTTTGCTTTCTTTAAAAACGATAAAATAAGCTTTTAAGCTTAAAGCCTCCATCAAAAAAAAGGGGGAAGGAAGAACTTTGAAAGAAAGTATATATAAAGGCAGTTTATGATTTGGTAAATTTAATATCAATGACAATTTTAAATTTGTTGTGTTATCGCATTCTATAACTTTATTATTTTTTTTCGCGCTGTATTTTTGTGGTATAAAATATTATTTATTATTATATACTGTATATTACCATATTAATATACCATCTTATTACCTACCTGATTTCTAGAAAAGGGTATAACACATATTATAAATATTATAAATATATATTTGCTGTTTAAAAAAATGGAACCTTCAAAGGCTTCTTCTTTTTCAACTTTATTAATTTTAACAACAACATTTATTCCATTAATTTTTGGTTTACCTGCAACATTTCCCGATGAAATGCCGCCATCTCCAGATCGGCCAAATATTGTGGTACTTATGGTTGATGATCTTGGTAAGCATTCGTTGTTGCCATTGTTATTATTTTTTTTGTTTCATTTTTATTGCATTTATTTTTACTATTTTTATCTTCCCTTTTTTCTTTTTTTGGGTTATTTTTCGAACTTGAAATTTGAGATTTTTGTTCTCAGCCAAAAAAGCTAAGCACAGTTGTCCCCGTCATTTTTTTTTTCATCGAGAAATGATGATCAATTTTCTGTTCTTTAATGGCTTAAAAATGCATCTTTTAAAAAAATATTTAGTTAAAAATTTAAGTACTTACGTGTAAAGAAATAAATTTCTTGGTACATTACAACCTCCAAAAAAAAAATCGGAAAAAAAAGCATATTTTAATATTGATCTTTGATTTATAGGATATGGAGATATTTTGAGTTATGGTAATCCCACACAAGAATGGAATGAAGTCGATCGAATGATTGCTGAAGGCACTCGCTTTACTAATGCATATTCAGCTGATTCCATGTGTTCTCCATCTCGAGCTGGTTTCATGACTGGCCGATTACCCATTCGGCTTGGAGTTACTGGAGGTGCAAGAGTTTTTTTGCCTCATGATGTTAAAGGTTTACCCAAGCATGAACCAACCATCGCTGAAATGTTAAAGGATGCTGGTTATGTTACTGGTATGATTGGTAAATGGCATTTGGGTATTAATGAACATAATTCCACTGATGGAAATCATTTACCATCTCGACGAGGTTTTGATTTTGTTGGACTTAATTTACCTTGGACTAATGCATGGCAATGCGATACTACAAAGGTAAGTAAAGGGTTTATGTGACGTCGAAAAAAAAGGGATTAATGTCTTTGAGTTTAATAATTGGTCATTGAAAGAATATTTACACATGTGCTTTTTTATAGGAATATTATCCTGAACCTGAAATGAATTATTGCTTTTTATACAACGGTGATCACATCGTTCAACAACCAATTCAATTTGATCATTTAACTGAAGATTTGGTTAATGATTGGAATCGATTCTTAGATGATCGAATTGCAAATGATCAAAATAAAAAGCCATTCTTCTTTTACTTTTCATTCCCCCACGTTCATTCAACTCAATTTGCAAATGAATTTTTCAAAGGTAGCAGCAATCGTGGCCTTTTTGGTGATAATATCAATGAAATGGCATGGGCTACAGGACAAGTTTTGGATTCACTTAAAAAACATGGAATTGATAAAAATACTTTGGTTTTGTTCATGTCTGATCATGGCCCACATCAAGAACTATGCAATAATGGTGGTTCGACTGCTGGATTAAAAGGTGGAAAATCCAATAGTTTCGAAGGTGGATTCCGAATTCCTTTTGTTACTTGGATGCCAGGCACCGTTAAACCTGGAGTTGTTTCAAGCGAAGTCGTTTCATCTCTTGATTTGTTCCCAACATTCAAAAAATTGGCTTACGGCAGCGTTTCACCTTTCCATCATCACGATCGACGAGTCATGGATGGAGTAAACATTTGGCCTGAACTTCAAGGATATTCATATTCTGGTGATAACCGTTACAACGATGTCAAACATTATCTTTCTGAACCACTTGGACAACGACGACCCATTTATTTCTATTGCAATAAAAATTTGATGGCCGTTCGATGGGGCGATTATAAAGTTCATTTTATGACTTCACCAATCTTTAGAAACTTTTCCATGGACCCTAAACTTGAAGAATTTTGCCCTGGTGGAAAACCCGTTGATGATTGGTAAGCTTAAATAAATTTTATTAATTTAATCCCGAAAAAAACTAAAAATCCTCTATAAAATATTTTTATTTCTTCCCTTTGCCAGATTACTGTAGACATGTTGGATTAATATTTTATTTTATCACTTCCTTTTTTTAGGTATGTATCCCAAACATGCCCTGAAGGCCAACTAATCACACATAATCCTCCCCTCGTATATGACGTAACAGCAGATCCATTTGAACTTTATCCACTTGCAAATCAAAAACTTAATAAAGAAATAATTAAAAAGGTTAAAAAACTTGTGAAAGTCCACGAAGAATCGATTGAAGAGGTCGAACAAGCCCTTGGAATTTATGATCCCGCTTTAATTCCATGCTGTTCTGGAAATGAAGATAATTGCGCTTGCGATCTTATCACAGCTGATTTGGAAGTGGTTCAACGTCGAGCATTCACTCAATGGCCAGCTAATTTACCTCGAAATCGAACATCCGCTCTTGGTAATGGAAAAACTTTATATGAATTCATTCCAGCTGATACCGCATCCAGCACTCATACGCCTAAACGTAGAAGATTGCAACGACAAAAATCAACTACATCATCTTAAAAAAAATCCATCCACGAAAAAAGATTTTGCTTTAATTAATATTTATGTTTTACAAATGATACAAAAAAAATTAAATTTTGCTCGCTTCTTTTATTTATTTATTTTTCATATTCCATTTTTTTTATTTTGCTAACGGGTCCTTTAGCTTTTTTTATTATTTTTAATTGTTAGAGATTTTTCCTTTTTTGGTTTTATATTTATTTATTCGTCTTTTTTTTTTGGGCTGCTTCTTTACATTCTCTGCATTTACAAAAAAATAATGATATTAATTAATTAATTTAATTTATGGTAGATATTGTAGAAAAAAAATTTTAAGGAAAAATAATGAATCGACAAAATGTTTTTGTTGAACTTTTTTTTCTTCCATGTTTCTTTGCTTTTTGCTTCTTTAATTTTTTAGTCAAAAAAATTAATTAATTTTTCGGAAAAAGAAAAAAATAATAGTAATTTTTAAAAAATGCGGTGTTATTGTTTTATTTTTTAATTTTTATTATTTTTTCATGCATTTTTTGATATTTTATTTTTTATTGTTTTTTTTTGTTTCAATTTGTAAACGCCTTTTTTGCGGATAAATACGGTTTCATTTAATTTTAATACAAAACAAAAAATGTTTGATGTTTGACATTCACCCACCAGAAAAACTCTAACTAGAAAAAACAAAACATCAAAAATTGTAACAATTATTTGTTAGAAAAAAGAAAAATTAATACAATTGGGAGTAAATTAACTTTTAGAAAATAGGTTTAACCTTGAAAACAAAAAAATAAATGACTACATTTTTTTTTGTTATTTGGATTGGAATAATTCCATTTCTTGGAAATAACATATACAGTATTTTTATTAGAAGAAGGTCGAAGCTGTGGTGGCTGCTGCAGTGAATAAGGAAAGGAAAAATAAAAGAAATTATTGGGAAGCTTAACTTTTTTTTTCTAGGAAATAATCTAATTTTTTTATTATTAAACATAGGGCAAAATAATAAAAAAAATCTTTGGACTAGTCTCTCTCCAAAATTTTTTTATGATAAATGAATTTAGAGGGTGAAATTAAATTAGACTCAAATATTTGTATGTTATGTTTTTGAAAGTGTTCCAAGATTGTACAAAGTTTTTTTGTTGGCCTTTGAAAAAAAATTTGTTATCTGAAAAACACACCTGTGATAATTAATTGGGGAAAGATATACAGTAAAAAATCAAATTTTAGGTAAATAAAAAAGAGTTAAACAACAACAAAAATCTTTGCAAAAACAATAGATTTAACTGGCATATTTTAAAAGGTGAGTAATAATTTTTTGTTTGTTTCAAATGAAACTTTGCACTGTCACAATTTTTTTTATTATCAGTATTGGGAATCAAAAAATGTAATCGCCTTTAAAAGAGTAAATATTTAGTTAGATCGAAAAAAGCTGATTAAAGGCGTGGTGTTTTCAATTGTTCTATTTGAAGACTTTATCTATGTATGTTGATTTCTTTGGTTCATCAGTAGTGTATTTAAATAGCTTTCCCAATCGTTGAAAATTCATCCAATAAAGTTGCTTAAATACGATTAAATTTCTCAAATTTTATTTTTCTCTTTAAAAATGGTTGCTTCTAATTTATTCGAATCAAATCAACAACAAATCCGTTGCGGTGATGAAGATCTTTATCATCGACCTGGTTCATTGTAAGTGACTCAAAAAAATTTCATAGCTTCCTTCAAAACCAATGCAATGCTTGCCTTCATATTGAAATGTTCAAACGTCTCGCTTTTTTCATGGTAAAATTACTTTAATAAACATTTTTTATTTTTCTTTTAAAGTTTATAAAAATATATGAAATAAATAATTATGTATTCGTAATTGCAAATGAGTAAAAACAATTATTATCAATGATCGTATAGTTTTCTCTTGTTTTAGTCGTCAGTTGCTAAGATTGCTATTAGCACATTTTTGAAATTAATGCTCATGCATACAATTACGAGATCAGGAACATTTTTTGTTTGTTGTCGTAAAAAGTTTTATTTTTGACATTTTGCTTTTACATATCTCTTTTTTCCTTTGATATTTTATGAGCTGTTCATAAACATTATTCGTGTTTATGCGCCTTATATTTCTTTCCTCCATCAGTTACATACAAATCATTGTCACAAAATAAGAAACTCAAAATCTGCCAAAAAAGATGGAAAACAAAATTGTTTTAGTTTTTTTAAAAGTTATTATAAATTTTTTAAAGGCTTGAATCTTTTCTTCGCTGTTTACGTTTTTGGAAATCTAAAAAGGTGCAAAAAACAATCATAAAAAAATTTACGGGTGTCAATTTTTTGTTATTCGTTTTTTTCTTCTTGTAAATAATTTATTTCAAAAAAATCTTTATTATATGAAAATTATTTAAATAATAAATACTAACACATAAATTATTTTTTTTTGAAATAGTATGGTTTTTGATTTTAGTCTTAATTCAATAAAGCTTTTTTTGTTGAAAAAAAAAGTAAATGCAATTTTTTTTTAAAAATCATTTTATTTCTTTCTTTTTTTTAACAAAATTAAATTAATATTTTCAGAAAAGCTGCCACCTGCTGCATTTTTTTTCTTTTCATAACTTTGTTTTTGGACACTTTTAATTTTTAGCAACCGAGCGAGACAAAAACACTTTTCAAAAAAAAAAATTTACCGTAATAAATAAAACTTTTCCAAAAAAAATATTTTTCACATATTTATTTGTTGCTTGCTTGCTTTTAAAGATTCAAGAATGGCGCTTTGATCCTTTATAAATTATAAATAAATAAATAAATAACCTATATATTTTTTTATGTGAATTTGCAAATAAGCTTTAAAGGGAGTGTCCAAGTTTGTTGCAGAGATCTTATGGCGGGTGTTCCTAGCCCGAAAGATTTTCACTGTCTCAAAGTCTTACAAAAGTCTACAAATATTTTGTAGCTCTTTGTAAGCTTTTGAGACAATGAAAAATCTTTCGGGCTAGGAACACCCGCTGTAAATACGTCGTAAATTCTCTGCAACAAACTTGGACACTCCCTTTAAACCTAAATAAAAAAGAAAAAGTCAACGTCATTGTTTGATGACTTTTTTTAAAGGAAAATTAAATCACTAATTTACGTAATAAAACATAAATAATAAATAAAAAAATAAATCACTTGTTTAAGCTAAAAATAATTTTTTTAACGTCAAAAATAAGGTGGGGGTTTTTTTTGCAAGAAAAAGTAAATAAATATAGAAATGAAAAGTAATAAAAAATACAA
This sequence comes from Panagrolaimus kolymaensis, assembly GCA_028622995.1. Classification (NCBI taxonomy): domain Eukaryota; kingdom Metazoa; phylum Nematoda; class Chromadorea; order Rhabditida; family Panagrolaimidae; genus Panagrolaimus; species Panagrolaimus kolymaensis. The sequence goes on from JAJQJQ010000006.1 coordinate 8,156,796, forward strand.
AATGAAAATTAATTACCATTCATAATCCAAGGATAAGTAATTGACCGAGAGCGTGCTGCGTGTGCTAAAGAAAAAAAGACAATATTTATTATGCGTTTTTTTATTTTTTTAACAAGAATTTATCTATGTATATTAAGAGGATATAAACGTTAGAGATTTAATTTGTTTGTATGCGTGTAAAAGTTCTTTTCTTTAGAATCAATGATTAAAACCACCACCAAAAAAAATCTTTGTTATTGAAAAAAAATTAAAATAGCAAACGATGCATGCATGCCCAAACAACTGGCAGGCATGTGCCCGGGGTTATTTTTCTTTTTCTCAAAAGCAACAATAATAACAGTTTTTTTCGAAATTATTTTTATTTATTGTCTAGTCTCGTGTTGAAGATTATGCATATTTCTTTTTCATTCCTTTAAGTTGCTCTCTGATGCAAATCTTTGCTTTATGAACTACTTTAATTGTTGTTTTTTTATTGCACATCGAAAAATTTTAAAAAAAGAGAGGAAAGAATAATAGTTATTTCTTGTGTGAGACCAACAACAAACAATTTATAAAAAAATAAGGTAAAAAGCAAGAGCATGAAGAAAAAAATCAAACAAGAAAATCATCCATCTTTGAACGTCGAATAAAAAAAAATAGAAGGGCAAACAAAATAATTAAACTGTAAAGAAAATAATAATAAGAAAATAAAGGAAATGTACCATATTGAGTTGTTCCTTGGTTATTTTATTTTTTTGACGCCAGTTTTTATGATGCTTGACGGAACATGAGACATGTTATTCCATTCTTTTCTGTTTCACAATATAATTCTGTATTAACAATATATGAAAATACTCCACTTGAACAAATTACATCAATTTTTCCACCAATTTCAGCAGCGCCAACTCGTTGAATTTGACGTTTAGCAATGGAAGTTTTTTCATGAATATTTTCATGAATGATTTTTTTCATTAATTCGGAATTACATTTTGGATCGGCAGTTGAAGTTGGGGCAGCGAGAGCTTTTTTCTTGTTGCTAGTGTATCCTCGATTGATTTCTGGATATGGCTCTTTAACATTTCCTACACCTGGATTTGCTCCAACATCTTCATATGCTGAATCTTCCTAAAAATGTTATTCAAATTTAATAAAATTGAGGGGAGAGATAATTATATGGCTTACAGATGCGGGTGCAACTTGTTGAGGTGCAGTTTGAGCGGTTTGTTGTTGATCATATCCTTGACTTTCTTGTTCGGGTTGTTGTTGGGATTGTTGTTGAGGGGCTAAAATTCTTTGATGCTTATAAATATTTAGCGATTTAGTTTATAGTCTTTTTTACCTTGTGCAGTTTGTTCAGTACCACTTTGTTCTGCAACAGGTTGATATTGTTGTTGAGGAACTAAAACAGTGTAAAAATTATAAAACAATTTTTTCCAAAGCTAAAAACAAACCTTGAGGTTGTTGTTGCTCTTGTTGAGGTTGTGGTTCTTGAGCGGGTGCAAAAGATTGTTGTTGTTGGAATTGTTGCTGTTGTTGAGGAGCTGGGCCTTGTTGTTGTTGTTGTGGAACAAATTGTTGTTGCTGTTGAGCTGGGCCTTGAGCATATCCGCCACCTTGTTGTGGAACAGGTTGGGATGGAAGGAATTGTTGTGGAGATTGAATAGGCAAATTTAATGATGGTAAAGCTTGTTGAGGAGCTTTTACATAACCTTGTGGGCCAGTAGCACCTTGAAGAACTGGACCTTGAGCAAAGCCACCTCCGATGGGGCCACCAGAGAATCCACCACCATTTCCATATGCTGGAGCAGCATAGCTACCTCCAGCTCCACCGAAACCACCGCCTCCACACGATGGAGGAGGAGGGCATGGAGGTGAAATGGGAGCAGCACACACTTGAGCTACAGGTGCAGGGCAAGCTGGTGGAGGACTATAATGTGATATAGTAAAGTCGAAGAAACTACTAAAGAAAAGTAAATGGACTTACGCGCAACCGCATCCACCACCGCCACCTCCAGCTGGAGGGAATAAGAAACCCTAAAAAACAGGAAATAGCTATGGCAAATTCAAAGGTAAAATAAAGCTTACTTGAACTATCGTAGCAAAAGACAAAAACACGACAAGCTTGAACATTTTTATTCAAAACTAAAAAAACTCGATCTATTAGTTAACCAAATAATAATACGAATGATGAAACACTTTTTCGTCAAAATAAAAAAATCTAAATCAAAGAAAAAAATTAAACTAATTATGAGTCAATGTAAATAATTTTTACTTAGGATTTATACATAGAGAAGCTGAGACATAACTCCGCCTTTAAAAAAAGTGTTTAAAAAACTTTATGATTCAAACCCGTTACGAGGCTGGACGATCGACAATATATTTTTGGATAGTGATGATACCCTCAGGGTCAAGTTTTCAATTGTTTTAAACTCTCCCGGATTTTTTTTATATTTAAACCCCTTCAGGGCATTCAAAACTTACCCTTGACGGGATGATGAAGAAGATGGTAAAGGTCAACCACAAGATAAATCTCTTCCCGCAACAAAGCGTCGTCACATCTTTCACGATGTCGGAGGAGGCAGGCAAAGGAAAAGGCAAATGACCGGTTTTTCCGAAAAAATGGGTAATCCTGTTTTTGGATTTGATTTTTCTTTTCTTTTACTTGACCACAGCAAATCCACAAACATATTCATTTTTCACGGCAGCGGCGTCGTCTTCCTTTTTACTTTACATTTTTCTTGAGATTAGCTTTTTTCATCATAATTCATTATAACATTTTTTTTCTTCTTCATCGGCTATTAATTTGGATATATAAAATTTTTACTAATAAAATAAAAAATAAACGGGATAAACGAAAAAAAATTCCTTTTTTGCGTGGAAAATGAAACAACAAGTTTGTGGATGGATGAAACATTCATGTTACTGGAACTTACTAAATTTTATTTTTTAAATCAACAAATAAAGAAAAAATAAAGAGTTAATAAACGGTTGTAATTTTTTTTTTTCCGTTATTTGTGTGTGAAGGTTACGGAAGAAAAATAAAATTATGCATCTTGTTTTTCTTGTAGGCTGCTCTATTCGCTAATATTATTATTATTACAAAATCTTTTTTTATCAAAACTTTTATGGTAGTCGTCAATGAGCAAAACACAAATTTCTGATAGGTATTGCGGAGGCAATAATAAGAAAAATAAGCATTACCTCAAATAAGATTTTGCAAAAATTAAGATTTCAAAAATCCATTTAAAAAAACAAACAAGTCTGGCAAATAATAATAATTTTTAAAAATAACATATTTGTGAAAGCTTTTTAAAGATCTATTTTGAACAAAGTTTAATTTAGATATAAGAGATCTTTGAAACTTAAAGACCAAATAAATAAAGTGTCAAAGTTGACTAAACATTTTCAAAAGTTTTTTATAGTAATTGTTTTTTTGCACCATTATTTGCTGACACCATTTTTGAGAACATGTTTACCACATTTTTTCAAATTCAAAACTGCCACAATCAACAAGAGTTCTTTAAAAATGACGCTACTTTTTGCACGGTCACTTTTAATTCTTATCAATTTCCAAGACAAAAAAATGTATGTAATCGCCTTTAAAAGAGTAAACATTTAGTCAGATTTTGGTCCTCCCGAAAAAGCTGCTTAAAGGCGTGGTGTTTTCAATTGTTACTAGAAAAAATACCATAAACTTTATCAATGTATGTCGATTCCTTTGGTTCATCAGTAGTATTTAAGCAGCTTCTTCAAGTACCCAAAATTCATCCTTCAAAATTAACTTTGATTACATTGAATTCACTCCTCAACTTTACCAAAAATGTTTGCATCTAATTCATTAAAATTCAATCAACAACAAATCCGTTGCGGTGATGAAGATCTTTATCATCGTCCTGGCTCACTCTAAATGCTTACAAATATTTCCAATATGTTTCCTTCAAAATCATTGCAATGACTGCCATCTTTTTAAAATGTTCAAAAACTATTTTTATTTTTACTTTTAATTCGTAATTTTTTAACCATTTTTCATTTTTAAAAAGATAAAAATTTCTCTTTATAAAATCTTTGTATACACGACAAAAAAACATCGAAAGTTTATGGGTAAAGTAAAAAAAAAAAATACATGAAAAAGTAAATGATTTTTGGCATATGTCACATTTTGTGTAACCGCAATCACCGAAAAAATTTACATAAGTTTTTTTGTTTTCATTGTTTCTCGTTTCAGCAATTTGACGCTTTTTCAATCATTTTCATCATTCATTTATTTTCTCTCTGTTCTCTGTGAATTTCGTCGTCAAAGAAAAAATGAATGCTTTATTCTTCCTGTTTGTTGGTATATGTGCAAATTCAATAGCTGCTATTAAATCAAATGATAGTAGTTGTAAAAATGGTTCACATGATTCTAAAATTCCTTCAATTCATGCTATGTTAGTTCGTGATCGATATATTGCTAACGAAATGACTTTTGATCCAGAATTTCCAATAGGTGAAAAAGCTATAAAATTGCCATATCCTCGTTTGATACGTATGCTTATTCAATTTAATGCTATAAATGGAAATATGAAATCAAGAATATCGTTGGTTAATAATGGTAAACCTGTCTTTGTAGTTCATATCAAAAATGTGAGTTCTTTAATAAATAAAAACAAACCAAAGCAATGGCGTTTTTAAATTTTAGGAAACTTTTTATTTGAATGCTAATAAGAAGGATTGTAAACCTGATAAAGAATTGACGCGTCCACTTCGTGAACAATTTCTAAAGCTTGATTTCTACAAGGGTTATGTTCAAGTGAGTTTTCCACGATTTGTTAGTTTTACTTTATTTTATTGAATTTTTAGGTGTCTCAAATTATTTTTCAAACTGGTAAAGGAGGTCCAATAATAAATGAAGAAGTTTACTGCGAATCTTATATGACTGATACAGAATACCCCATGAAAACGCCTGCTCTTCTTGTTGAAATTGAATGTGAAACAACAATCGTCAAAAAAATTCTTACAGAAAGTATGTCAATAGCAGAACTTCCTTCAAAAGGGTAAAAATGGTTAAAATGGTTTATATGTATTTGATGTTAATATTATTATAATAAATATGTTGTTTTAATGCGTTTTTTCACACATATGTATGTAATCGTAATTACAATAAAACACTCAATAGCACAAAGAAATGGGTAGTAAATATCTTACACTTCCAATATTTTAGCTATTTGTTATGTATCCGATGGAGTTTTATTAAAAATGTTTATTATTAGCAGAAGATAATAATCAGAAAAAATTTAAGGGAAAATAAAATTGTTTTTGAACATTTTAGCACGGAGGCATGCAGCATTGCAATGGTTTTGAAGAAAGCATATTGGAAATATTTGTAAGCATTTAGAGTGAACCAGGTCGATGATAAAGATCTTCATCACCGCAACGGATTTGTTGTTGATTTGATTCGAATAAATTAGAAGCAAACATTTTTAAAGAGAAAAATAAAATTTGAGAAATTTAATCGTATTTAAGCAACTTTATTGGATGAATTTTCAACGATTGGGAAAGCTATTTAAATACACTACTGATGAACCAAAGAAATCAACATACATAGATAAAGTCTTCAAATAGAACAATTGAAAACACCACGCCTTTAATCAGCTTTTTTCGATCTAACTAAATATTTACTCTTTTAAAGGCGATTACATTTATTTTTTTGTCTTGGAAATTGATAAGAAATAAAAGTGACAGCGCAAAAAGTAGCGTCATTTTTAATGAACATTAGTTGGTGGTGGTGGCCGTTTTGAACTTGAAAAAATTGTGGTAAACAACATGTTCTCAAAAATGGAGTCAGCAAAATAAGGGTGCATAAAACCTCCTGAAAATGTTTAGTCTATTTTGATACTTTATTTAGCCAACCATTCATATGATTTTAGAATCACAAATATTAAAGGATCTGGATTCAAATTAAGAAAAAAAAGAACCGATTTATGACTTTAAAATTAAAAAAAAATCAATAAAAAAGGATCTCAAATTAATCAAGCAAAAAAATCAGGCAAAGCTTTTATATTCAATTTCGAGTCGCGACATTTATACCTTCCAATTTTAATAAAGGTCATCGATTTTCTTTCTTTACGCAACTCCATTTACTCTCGATTAAAATCAAAGTAATTTAAATATGAAAATGAGAAATTGATTTTTTTTCTTTTAAACTATGCGATATCGAAAAAAGTTAAGTTTAAAAAAAGTTTTGATTTTTGTTTTTATTCTTACACTATTGTTTGTAATCCATTTTTTCTTTAAAAAGGTATAAACTTTTTGATATGGATTTTTATTACACTAAAAAAATCTTTTATTTTTTTATAGAAAATAGCGGAAGGAAATATTATTGTTACAAGTTTAACTTATTACAATGTTTCCAAATTGTAAGTCTTTGATTTTGAATCAAATGTTTTTTTTGGATTCCATTTTATATAAATCAAAAACCTTCCATATTTAAGTTATAAACCCAATACCGCGATATTGTTATTTCGAGCCAAATATGATTTACTGAAAAAACCATTTCTTAAATGCATATCCAAAAATGATCAAGGCGATTACATTGAAAGTATCACCACTCCAAAATCTGCGTATACTGTAGTTATGCCATGTCAAATGCATACTTTTATAGCTCCATGCAAAGTTGTATCAAATCCAACAACATTTTATTTAACCACCATTGATTCATCAAATACTCAAATGGCTGAAATTCCAATTCGATATAGAGTAAATGAAAAATTACCAATTGTAAGTTGCTTGAATGCAATATTTTTTGCTGAAAAATGGCAAATTATTGCATTAAGCATTGAATGGTACGCATATTTTGGAGTTAATCGACAAATATATTATTTTATTAGTGCTTTAAAAGAAATATATGAAATGTTAAAGGTTAGTAAGACTTTTAAGGGCACAAAAATTGAAAATAATCATTGCAACTTTTTGATTTTTGAAACTCTTAAGAATTATAAAAAATATTATTACCAATCTAAGTCAATTCCAGATTTATGAGAACGAAAAATTAATAAAAATCGAATATTTTACGGTACCAAATATTCCTGAAACAAATTCTCGTTTGCAATTAGACTATCACGACCAAGCTGGAGCTTTCAATGATTGTTATTTGAATTATCGAGAATCTGCAGAATTTATAATCGTTCATGATTCCGATGATTTAATTTATTTAAATGGAAATAAATTTTATCCATTTTTTATTCAAACTTGGATTAATAAACCCGACACAGCTTTCATACATTTTATTTCAACTTTTGCTGAAGTTTATTCAAATAAAACTTTGGTTGAATTTGATATAAATTTGACAATGAAAACATTGAATTTATTACCAGTAAATGATCTAGGAAAATCTGTTTATAATACAAGTTTAATTGAAACTGTTTGGTCACATCATTCAACATTTTTTAATCCAAAATTAAAACCAAAAATTATTCAAGATTATGAAGGAATGCAAATTCATGCCAGATATTTTTATGATTTTAATGAAACTGTTGCAAATGATATTGTAAGTTTTGTTTCAAAAAGTGGCTAAAAACCATTAAAGCACTTGACTTTGAAAACCATTAACTAACCCCTTCCATTTTTTAGTCACTAATTTCAAAGCCACTAACAACGGACATATTTGAAATCAATAAAAAATTCCTCCAAAGAAAACATCTTCTTTTGAAACATCCAAATATTGCAAAAATTGAATCCAGCAATCGTTATTATGAAGCCATTGATAAATGTGTTCAAAGTATTGCGGGTCATAATGCTCCAATAATTGGTTGTCGAACTCATTATGCTTGTAAAATTCCAAGATTTTATAATCTTCATTGCATTGAATCAAGGCAGCGATTTCGCAAGCATGAATTGAGTGAAAGAGTAAATGTCTTTGTTGCACAAACTCGAGCCAAACCTGTGCTAAACTCAAATGGTTGCAGTCTTTAAAGCTTAAACTTTATTTGTAACGTTTTTCATTGATTTGGGTCATTACTAACTTTTACCAAGCAGAAGAATTTCAGAAAAATGTTGCAACATTGTAAATTAGAATATAGTTTAAACTTTAACAAAAACATTTATTGAAACAGACAAAAAAAAATACAAAACAAACAAATCATAGCTTTTTAAACAAAAAATATAAATATTTTAAAAGATCATAAGGTTTAAGAAGCATCCCGGAAATAATCCTTAACAACTTTCTTCTTTTCTTTAACTTTTAACGCAGCGAGACCGTTGGTAATTTCATGAACTTCTTCATCGGAAACTTCTGCAGCAACTTCAACATTGGAAACTACAGCAGCAAAGACATCGAAGGGAGTTTCTTCAACTTTATCATCGGAAACTTCTTCCACTTCAGGCTCGAATGGATCTTCCATTGGTTCTGTAGGAATTTGATAGAAATGAGCTCGTCTTGCATTCACTTGATCAAGAGATGGACCAATTCCATGTTTGTGGTAATGAGCAGCTTCAGCAGCAGCAATAGTTTTGATAAATGGAAATTCTTCTTTTCTGAGGATACCATCGTAATAATCAGGAATTTCATCTAACTACAAAATGTACTATGAATTAATTTTAGGAGCCGCAAAAATCATCATACCCAACACATATCTAAACCATTATGAACAGCGAGAACGGTGAATGGAGTTTGAATTTCGCTTCCAAAAATACTATACCGTGGTCGAGCAAAACAGACCTGAAAAATAAGCAAGGATAAATGGAAAAAATGGATTTAAAAAAACATACTTCAACCCATTCTTTGTTATAAAATTCACAGTAAAGCGGAAAGTAAATACTGTGAAGCAATGGATGAGTTGAAATAAGATGTTTTTCATCAGCAATACCATCTTGGGGAGAAGGAATTTGTACAACATCTCTAAGCTGAAAATCAAATTATATAAAGGCGATCCAATATAAAATTTAAAAAACTAACCAATATCATATTTTTGTCTTCACTTTGGTAAATCTTCATTGGTTCTGATTCTACTTCAAATGGCTTAACACTGCAGAGTTTTGTAACAATTTTGGGATTATATGCACACGTATACCATTTACCAATTTGTGGCTTTTGTTTCTTCATATTCTAAAAATAAAAAATAAAGTAATTAATTTTAAAAAAACAACAAACATACTTCTGTTTGCCGAATTCCAACATAAGTGCATAACCAATCCGAACGATGAGCGCAGAAAGCAATCTTCGAACATGCGTTTGTTATGAAAGAGATTATTGCAATTCAGCTCCAAGATTCTTCTCATTTTCATTTCCTGCCTTAATTATTCTTGTTTCAGCATCCATTTTACAAAAAGTTTTATTATTTTTACGGTGAAAATATTTTTTATCATTGAAAAAAGGTCATATCTTGTTTTATTTTTATAGTTTCTTTTTTAAAGAAAAGGTTTATAAATATTTTAAATTTTAAATATGTTTGCTTTCCAAAAAAAATAAAAATAAAATTACGCTCAGATGAATCATTAATTTTGAAGAAAAAAAATGTGTTTTAAAATGCATCATTCTCTTCTTTTTTTTCACATTGGAACATTGTTTGACTAATGATTTTAAGAAACGCATGACAAAAAAAAAGTTTTATTAATACATTAGCTTTCTTACAAAGAAGTTTCTGTATAAAATGGTGAAAAACGGCAAAAACGATTGCCCCGGGTGAGGCTCGAACTCACGGCCTTCAGATTATGAGACTGACGCGCTGCCTACTGCGCCACCGAGGCGGCAATATTGACCTATTTTTTAGTTTTGAAAAGTATACTGATAACTGTTCACAAATTATGTTACAATTTATTGATTTGAGTGGCTAAAACGATGTTTTTGGTTTTATCCTTATTGTTTTTCGGAGAAAAAATATAGCAAAACAATGTTTGAAAAGCTGTTATTTTATGGTGGAATAAATGGAGAGAAATGTTAAATCATGAACGCTGCTTCGATAAAAAAAATTTAAAGCAAATTTATTTTTTGTTTTAACACAAAACTTTCAAAAATTACCAATGTCAAAAACTTTTGTTTCCATGGTCATTTATTTTTCAAAAAGTTCGATTTTTTTAAATGTTTTTCATCCATTTTTTATGACATCATCAAACAGAGAACAAAGAAAAAAATGTCTCTAAAGAAAAGTTTCAAGCAAAAAAAAAACAATAAAACTAAATATATTTATTTGTTAGTCGTTTTGTGATTGCGAGGGTGGTTGTTTTGTTAGTTAGTAGCATAGGGAAAATTAAAGTTTGTGGTATTGATTTAATTTTATTATCATCATCATTAACTAGACAATAATAATAAAAAAATATTGTTACTTTTTTGAGAGAAATTTGACACACACACATTCGTCAAATTGTGTTTGTCGTCCGTCGTCGCCGTTGTCTTTGATTTTGATACATTTTTTGGTTTCAAAGTTTTAATTCTTTCTTCTTCTTTTTTATCAAACTTTTTGATTTTCCTAAAATTTAAAGAACCAAAGAAAAATGAGTAATTCCAAACAGGATCGAATTGGACGATGGTATTTTGGTGGGTTAGCTGCATCAGGAGCTGCATGTTGGTAAATAAAATTATTTTCAAACATTTTTAAAAATTCTAATTTCAAAAATTACAGCACTCATCCATTGGATCTTTTAAAAGTTCATCTTCAAACGCAACAAACTGGGAAAATTACTCTTCAACAAACGGTGGCAAAAATATTTAAAAGTGATGGGGTTTTTGGTTTTTATAATGGCCTCTCAGCTTCCCTCCTTCGACAATTAACTTATTCAACAACAAGATTTGGAATTTATGAAACTTTAAAAAAGCAATTTCCATCTGATCAAGTTTTACCATTTTATCAAAAAGCTGCATTAGCTGGATTTAGTGGAGCTTTTGGAGGATTTGTTGGAACACCAGGAGATTTGGTGAATGTTCGAATGCAAAATGATATCAAACTTCCACCCGATCAACGTCGAAATTATAAACATGCCATTGATGGAGTATTTAGAATTATTCGAGAAGAAGGGTTTACAAAGATTTTTAGTGGTAAGCTAATTGTAAAGTTTAACATTTCGCAATTTAATGCCGCAGAATCACGCAATAAAAATACGTATAAAAAACTTTAAAAAAAATTATTTACATAGTTTTATTTTTTTAAATTTTTTCGACGATTAAAACTAACGACTTTGAATTTACAAAAAGTTTATTAAAAAATTGCCTCCATTCTCGCTCTCGTTGCAAGTCACTCTGACAGTAAATCTCCAAGAATGGCATTGTTATAAATTAGTGTTACATTTATAGGAGCAACAATGGCCACAACTCGAGCTATTGTAATGACCATAGGTCAATTATCATTTTATGATCAAATTAAACAAACTATTATTACTTCGGGCTATGGTAAAGATAATCTTTACACTCATTTCTTTTCATCATTTTGTGCTGCATCCGTTGCAACTATGGTTTGTTTTCATTACCCTAAAATGTTGTACCAATGATAACCCTAATTTTTTTATTTTAGTTAACTCAACCATTGGATGTAATGAAAACGAGAATGATGAATTCAAATTTTAAGAGTATTGGTGAATGCTTTGTTTATACAGCTAAATTAGGACCCATGGGCTTTTTCAAAGGGTTTATTCCTGCATGGGTTCGATTAGCTCCACACACGGTTTTAATGTTTATCTTTTTTGAACAATTACGAATGAATTTTGGTTATTTAAAACAAAAACAAGAACATTAATATAAATAGATTTTTTTTAAATAAAGTTAATAAAATATTTAGTTTTTTTATTTTTGTATACGATTTTTTTAATGCTACAAACTATAATAAAATTAAGAAGCTTGTGTAGTTTTGTTTTCTCTAAGTATTATTTATAATCGTTGGGTCATCATTGATCCTTTTAGTCTCTAGGAAATACAATCAAGTAATCCCTAGACTTTGTCATTCTAAAAGTCCCCATCAATCACCAAAAGAGTCTCATAAATAATCAATAATTTGCCTTGCAATCCCTGTTTTTAATCCTTTCATACATACTTTTCAAAGATTCCAAAATGCTTTAAAGCATTTCAAAGTCAACAACCACTGATCGCCGCTCTATCAAATAAAATTCAATGTTTATTCACCAAAAAGCATTTTAAAAAAAGATTTTTTCAAATTTTGTATTTGCTTTTTGTCCATGAAAGCAAAAAATTGCAAATTTGCATAGAAGCACGGACGCAGATAATAAAAATTTTAGGGAAGAAAAGGGTAATGATTCTAAAATTTCTTCACAAAGTTGCATTTTTCACATTTTTGTGTTCGACGAAGTTCTTCGCAAAACTTTTTATTCATCAAAGATGGTTTGTGTTTTTTCTAATTTTAAAAAATTGACAATAAAAATTTTAGGATAACATTTTTCCAAGAATACTCTCTTTTGTGCTTTTATGTCATCTTGTTATTGGTTTCTTGCCTGATCCGAACTTAAAAAGCTGTCTGAGAGATTTCTCTAAATCGATTTCAATTTCTTGTAAAATATTTTTATAACATAACATTGCCTTAATTTATTCATTTTTAGATTTTTCTGAAAACTATTTCAAACAAGTCAATCGTACAGAAGATGATTTCGACGACAATAATCAACAGGATGATTATGAAGAATTCGAAAAACGTCCATTATCAATTTGTACTTGTCGCTCAAACCATGATCCTGTGTATTTTAACACTCCTTATTTGAATCCTCAAAATGAAATCGAAGAAATGTATGCTTATTGTTACGGGGAAGACTATATGCCAGCTGAACTTTTCGATGAGGATGAAATATTGGATTCTCTTCTCCTTCAACAAATTGAATCAATGTCTGTTACTGCTTTGGATCCATTGCCTCATGACTTTAATCAAAATGACAATGCATCATGTTATGATTTCTATGGAAACCCAACTGTAAGTTTCACATTTCATAGGAAATATTTTAGCTGTGTTGTCAACTTTTGGAAACACAAAAGATTCTAAAACTTTCTGTTCTTTAATGTACTTGTTTTTTTAGATGCAAATATTGGGACAAACAGCATGTCTAATCTCTGTCAATGTTTCATCAACAAGCCAAGTCTCTATAAATGATTCATCATTAGTCAAAGATTATTTATATTCTGGACCTTTACTTGCAAGGGAATTGATAGACTTTGAAAATGATTCTGACGTGTTAGATTATTGTAGTACTACTTTGAAAAATACTACTGTACGCCATTTCTTTTCTCATTATTTTCTATGTTTTCTTCATTTCAGATTGGAAGTGAACTTCAGGCTGATAGTTGTTTTTATAAAAACTCCTTTGAAAGTAGTTCATTGATATGTTGTTGCAACAAATCTTCAGAATCATTTAAACCAAAAGAAAAATTGTTATGCTTTCCTGGATATCTCGGTAAGTTTATTTTAGAATCGGTTTTTGCCGCGATATACTTGAGACCAACAAGCTCGATAAGAAGCATTCTTATGGTTTAATTTGTTATCTATCTCTTTTTAATATCTGACATTTTACTCCAGCTTTTAATATTCGTTTTAAAGTGCTTTTAACTATGTATAATTTTTATCTTTCAGAAACCGGTAAGAATTCGTCATCTGGAAATATATCAGCTCTTAATTATTTTACCGATAAATATTCAAATATCGCCTGCTCTATACATATGAGACCTACTTCGGGTAGAGAGTTGTTTTCCATTGACTATGGAGCCATCAATAATTGTAACAACAATGAGAGAGTTTATCTTAAAGATCAAGATAACTTTTGTTCATCTGCGTTGAAGATTCCTCAAGTAAAGTCGGTAAGAAAATGTTGTATCGATGGACATTTCTGTAATCAAAAGCTTATTCCAAGAACTGATCCAATTTCGTTAATAAATGTAAGTGAATTTAAAACAAATAATGTGTTTATGTACAGCGTAATTAATTTTTAGTGTGCGTACAAGCCTCCAATTTTGGTTTATCTGACTGGTACGTGTGATCTTTTTTATGATATTGCAGCGGGGAAGCGCCGTATAATTTATGAAGGTTTCAATGGAATAATTGCTGAGAATTCAAGGTATGCTTTTATGACGTGATTTATAAGTTTTAATGTGAAAATTCGGCTCTTAGAACATCTGTAAAAGAAATAACGAACAATGGTAGCTATTATGATTGTAGTACGGTTTATATAAAAATCACCAGAACTGAGTCCGCATTATGTGAAAATCAAATGGTAGCTGACAAATACAAAACATTTCTTCATTGTACTTGTTCAACAGGAAATTGTGACAACGTTGTATTTAAAAATATTACCCTGTCAAAAATTAATGAATGTCATACATTGAATGAGACGGGCTTTAAGCATGGTAGCAATGGCAGTGAACTCCATGTTGAATATATTTCAAGAAATGATAAGTGGATTTGTTATGTTGAAATTATGATAAATGGAAGTTCTGATAACATTATAGCTGGACATGTAAGTATTTTTCTCATAAATAAATGTAACATTTTCTTTTAGCTCCCAATTAACATTAATAATAGTAAATGCTTGGAAGAAGATATTATTAATGAATATACTTGCTGTGTAAATGTTGCCAATCAATTACAGAATAAAACAAATTGTACAATAGAAAAAATGATTGAAGCTCATGGAGATCCTAATCATCCATTTTCAAAGTCAAAAAGCTTTGGTACACCAAATTCAAATTCTGAAACTAATAAAAATTCTTCAAGCCAGCGTCATATTGAAAAGCCTGTTCATTGTCAAATTGAAAATATTCCAACGGTTTATGACAATAATATGGGTTGTCCTGCAAATGATGGATGCTTTGGAACACGAGGTTTGATGAAATCTCAAAATGACATAGTAAGCTTTCATCATTTTTGTTGCATTTAACATTTTAACTTTTATAGTTACCATCTGGATGTCTTGGTGATGCTGAAGATTACATAAATGATAATATCACTTCATCGAGTTCAACTCTGGCATGTCGAGTCATTCCAAACTTCAATAAATGTTCCGTGGTTTACAGCGTGGATGGAAAACAAAATGTTGTATGTTGCTGTGAAAGCCTTGATGAAAATAATGCTTGCAAAACACATATGGAGAAAGTGCCAGAAAAAATTGGAAGAATGGTTTCATCTTTTCGAACACCCAAACCATCACCATCATAAATAATACATAAACCTCTTTTGTAATCACAAGAAGCTAACTATAAATAATTTAATCGTTAATAATTTGTTTTGTTTGTTTGTTTATCTAATAAAGTTTTTTTAAAAACAAAACTGGCGCTTTCAAAGTAAGCAAAGGTGATAAAATTTGGTCTCCATACTTTTTGAAGGAGCAGAAAGGTGTAATTTTCAAAGAATTATTTCTATGTTCTTCTTGATGAAGAAGGAAGGGTTAACACATAAATTTTTTATTTGGAAATGATATGTTACAAACAAAGAAAAAGTTAAACATCAAAAAATTATTTTTTATCTTTTCCTTGAATTTTATGAGCTTTTACCAAAGTTTTTACATCCTTTCGATGAAGAATGGAGTCCTTTGTTAAAGCTTCAATGGCCGCAGTTGCTACAGCTTCTTGCCTTCTTTGTTGAAGGGCTTCGCGATATTGCACTAAAAGAAACTTTAGATAAAAAATATATTTTGAGATACGTTACTTACTCGAATGAATAGTAATCAAGCCTCCCCATGCAATAGACCAAAACCATCCAACAAATAAAAAGGTGATAGTAAAAAATTGACTAATTCCAACAAGAAAATTTACTATTAAAGTTAATAATTTTCTGCCTTCCTAAAATTTTGCTAATATTCCGATGTTTTTTTTTGTGTTAACACAAAGTAGCTTCCAAAACAAATGCATACCTTAAAATTTATTCTTGGTTGTCCCATACAAAGTGCACTCAACCCACTTAAAATAGTTCCAGAACCAGGAAGAAAAATATTTAAAAATAGGCAAAGTAATGCAACGGGAACAGGTAAAAATGGAATAGCTAAAAGAAGAAGAAAAAAATGATGTATGTATATAAGCGATTTGGTGAAAAATAAAAAAAGAACTATGTAAACAAAATATTTTATAACAAAAGAACTATTTTCGAGTTATTTAAATTTTTTAAGAAAAGTTTAATGATGCGTGAAATAAAAAAATATACAGTAAAATAATAACTCACCTTCATGCATGACTGTGAGATCATTAGTTGGTAGATTTACTTTATCACCTGTGCGAGGCTCTTTAGCATTTTGAGCTTCAATATTTTCTTGTGCTGCTTGAACAATACCCGTAATATTAAATGCGGAATGCTGAAAATGTAATTAAAAAACATTAGTAGTAGTGTCTCATCTCTCGAGATTCCTATTCAAACCAAAAAATTAAAGTTATCTTTTAAACTCTTCCTTCCCTCAAACTTACATGTTCGCGAACTTGTAAAATGCCTTCATTTAAACCATATTCAATAATTCTTGGAAGGCATTTTTGTACCTGCTTCCAGCCTCTTGGTCGATCACCAATAAAGCTGGTAACACCGGTAGTTACGGTGGAAATCATTTGCCAACGCTTTTGTTCATCACTTTTTTCAATTCCCATTTTTGCAAAATATTAGTAACAACCGAATAAAAAGAAAAAACAACAGAAGAAAATGAAAATGAAAAGTTTTTTTGCAAAAGCAAAAATAAAAAAGACATTATTCCTTCAAAAAAAATATGTTCAACGTATCAATCTTTTTTTTTCCATCCATATAAAAAAAATGATGAGAAAAGTAGTAGGCGACGACAACCTTTATTACAAATCTTTGAGAAGCTTATCCTCTTTTTTTTTTATTCGGTAGCAACGGATTTTATAAAAAAAGTAAAGTTTTTTAAATGGGCTTTCAAAGCATTTATGTATTTGAAGCAAGACTACTAACAAAAAAAAGAGACCGGAAATGTCCATACAATTTTGCTTTTGGGATCTTTTTGTCAACATTTTTACACCGCTATTTTTATTCAAAGAGAAAAATGCTTATTTATCCTGAAAACCTTTGCCACAAGAAATAAAATGGAAGAAAATATTTTCCCAAAAAAATATGTAATCGTAAAAATGTTTGAAACTCGTGTATTTTATTTTTTAGCTTTTCCACCTTTTTACATGAATGAATGACCATGATGCCGTCGACAGTGGTCAGTTAGTTTCAAGCTCCAAAAACGGAAGAAGGCCATTTTTTTGGATATGGCTGTTTTTTTTTTACATTTTTGAAAAAACTAAAAAAAGGAGTGATGTGGCAAAAATCAATCTAAGAATCTGTTTATAGTAAATATTTTATTTGGTTGATTTTACTGAACAGCTAATTGTATGTAAAATACTGTATTCATGATAAAGAAACAAATCTGCTTCAACAAAAAGCGTTTTAAGTAACAAAAGAGACTGACAACAAAAAAAGAAAATAAAATATTTTAAAAACAGTTTAAATTTTTGATATACCGAATTAGGTAGTAAAAATGAAACACATACATGCATGGTTGATACCACCACATTTTTTGTAGAGAAAAACTTTTCATATTATTAATTTCTTTGTGTAAAATTGGTTTTTCAAAAAAGAGTTTAGAAAACACAATCACATAATTTGATCAAATTCGAACTATGAAAGTTTCAAGGTTATATTTAAAATGCTAAAGATATTGTAAAGCTGCGGTAAACAAAACAAAAAGATTCGAGAAGCTTTATTCATACAAAAAAAACTATAAAGCAAAATAATGATGTAAAAAAAATAGACAAAGAATGGAAATGAAATTTCTTAATGTCTTCGAGCATTATTTCTAAGTCGATCAGCAACACGACGAGGACGGCGATTTTCATCAGGTTCAGGTGAAGCATGAGTTTCAGCTGTAAAAAATGATATTCGTTAAATACATGAAAGAAAAATAAACAAAAAACATACAATCAAAAAGATCATCATCAGAAAATTTATCAGGCATATGAGTAGCTTGAATTGACGACATAGGTTGATGACGGTGTCGATCATTCTTATGTTGACGCTGACGAACTGGAGTTGGAGGCAGATGAGCTGATGCTTCACCATCGCTTTCTGAAGATGAGGTTACTTCACATATTGTTGGAGTTGATGGAGCAGGGCGCTGATGTTGATGGTGATGATGATTTCGATTAACATCTCTAGGAGGAGTATACAAACCTAAAAGCAAATGAATTCTAAATTTAAACAAATGCAAAAAAAGAACTACATACCAGCCATACCTAATTCTCTCAATGAATCATTAATAGTTGAAGTAAGATGATGAGGAGGTCTTCGATGATTATAAACTTTCCTTTCAACAGTAATTTTTTCAAGCACGCTACTAACTTCTTGGTGCTCTTTTTGACGGCGATTCTTTTTTGTTCTCCTTTCGTCATCTGAATCAGAATCCATTGAGGCTTCGTTAACCATTTTAGCGACATCTTTAAACTGTTCAGGATGCTTCATAATAAATCTTTTAATATCAGATAATGAAGGTGATTCATGGATTGGTTTAGCAGCAACAGGAACAAGTTGACGTTCAGCAGGTTCTTTCTGTTTTTTGATTGCAATGCTATCACGTGGCACAGGCTTTGGTTTAGAAATCGTTGAAACAGGCACTTCTTCTTCTTCACGAGCTTTAGGCAAATAAATTACATTTTGTGAAGCATTTCGGCTAAGTGAATTTAATCGACTCCAAAGTTTACCATCTGATTCTAACAAATAAAGATACTTATCATCATGAGTTTTCAAAATATCAAACAGCTGATCAATTTGTTCTTTCTGGCTTTGAATTATTTGACTTTGTTCTACGACCTAAAAAAATCAAAAGAAATATATTAAAAAAAAGAGCTTTAAAAAGGCTTACAGTCTTTCGAATGTCAGTGATATCTTTTGTTGAACCAATAGGAGCACGATGAACCACAGGTTTAACACTCTAAAAAGAAAGAAGATTAAGAAATAAATAGCATAAACGTAAAGGTAAGGTAGGAAGTAATAAAAGAAACATGTCATTTTAAGGCAACATAAAGAGCAGAGAAAAATTGTAAACAAAAACTGACCTTGAGAGTATCTTCTAACTTTGTAGTGCGTCCAAAAGCAACAATACTTAGCTGCATTTGATGCCTTCCAAGTGGTTCTTTTGTAACATCCTCACTATCTTTCTTGTTGTTATCACCAGATTTTCGTGATTGAACTGAAGCACTTCGACCATACTTTTTTATGCAATCCTTCACAACTCGATCTTGAACATCTTGTAGGGTTCTCATAGGTTTCTCGGTTGATCGTTGAGTAATCGGCATAGGTTCAATTTCATTAGGTTTATCGTTGGCAGTAGCATTGCGCAAAATTCCTCGTCGATCATTATCACTTTCTTTTGGTTTTGTAGGTGCAAAAGAGTGAAGCGGTGAAGCCATGGTTAAATGAAGCCTTAAAATATGAGGTTAAAACAAGAATAAGTTTAATCAAAAGTAAATAACAAACTGTATAAAACAATTAAGTGATTCCAAAAATAAACAATAAAGCAGCAAGAAAAGTTTATTTAGTGAGAAAATACAAATAAAAAGATAAAAAGTTCCCCAGACTTTGAAAAAATCGAATTGCAGAAAAAATGCTGATAGAAAAGCAGGCACGATGCAGAATAATGAAGAAATTGCGCAGTATCTGCCTATTGCCTGCATCAAAACAAATAATATGTCAAAAAAAATATTGCCCATACACACGGACACTCCCAAATAAAGAGGGAGGGAAATAATTTTTGATGTTCATAATTAAATTAACCATAATGAGATATTACGACAACCAAGTAATCGGTATCGTACAGCAGAAAAATCAAAATTAAATAAATTTCAGCTAAATAAATATAAAATGAAGCAAGAAAAATAATGATCTTCTGTTTTGAAGGAACAAGACTATTTGATGCCTTTTCGAAAATTTCGATACTGGGGCTGGGAGGAACAGTTGGGGCGGCGCGTGTTTGAATTACCGTGTCACCTTCTGTCTTACACGGTAATTCAAACACGCGCCGCCCCAACTGTTCCTCCCAGCCCCAGTATCGAAATTTTCGAAAAGGCATCAAATAGTCTTGTTCCTTTGAGTTTGGTTTATTTGTTGCTATTCAACGCTAAAAATATTTATGTGAGAAAGCTTCTTCATTATGACCTATCGAGTATTTTAGCAATGAAGCGTCAACAACCTAAAACATTAAAGACAAAATATGCATCTAAAGCAACAACGACGTAAAAGATCAAAAGTAAAATTTTCTTGAAAAATTTATTGAAAACTAAAAAAATACGAACATTAGAAAAAAATGGCACAATATGGCATAAATATCTTAACATAAATGTAAACAACATATAAAGAAATAATCTATTTTTTATAAACTCTAATAGCCTTTCCACAAAGTCCCCAAAGTTCACCATGATCTTCTTTTTCTTTAGGTGGAAGTGCAAACGATGATGCTCGCCGAGTATCAGCAACATTCAATTGTAAATTACTTTCTTTCAATGCAGAATATTTCCATAATGCAGGATGCCTATAAAAGTTGAAATTAGTTATGAAACACCAATTTTTTCTTCAAATGGAATGTACAGTATACAATGAAACATTTAATGGTAAATCAGAAAATCTTACTTGCTTTTTCCTTGATAAGCAATAAGATAAAGTTCATCATCAGTAATTTCATCATGCAAGTTTAATTCTTTCGGTTCAAATTTGATCTTCGAAAAATTTCCATCTTCGTTTTCTTCATTTGAATTTTCATGCAGAAAATATCCAACGATAGCAGCCCAATGAGAACCTTCACCATTTCTTTTAATTGGTTCAAAGTTTTTATCGCAATCATACGGTATCAAAAAGACTCTTCCATTATTAATTTCTTTGAGAAAATCTTGAACACTTGGAAATGGTACAGTTTCAAAAGATCCCAAATGATAAAATTCTTTTCCGATTCTTGCGAGCCAATCCGCTAAAAAATGTTAGATTAGACAATATTGCTAATGTGAAACAAACAAACCTGAAAACATTTCACCTTCTTTTGTAAAACGAAGCATCCTAGCCCATGCCATAATTTCGGTTAAATCCACTTGATGCGCATCTTCAGGTTCTAATCCAGCAGCTCTTGCAGCTAAAATTAATGCAACAAATCCACATGTTGGACCTTGTTGAATATGAGCTTCAGCAGGATGAAAGAATATTCGACCTTTTGCATTATCACCTTTAGCTTCAACAGCTACTTCCAAACGTGTCCAAAGTAATGGACCACATTTTTCCATATCTGCTGTAACTTCAGGTGTTCCCGTCATCTTAATAGACATATTATCCATGAAAATTGTGAAAGAAAAAAGAACAAACAAATAAATTTTATATCGGCAAATGACCGTTCAAAAAACAAACAAAAAGCAACTGATTACAATTCAAAAAAGAAGTAAAAAATATATAAATAGTTTGAATCAAAAGGAAATAAAGTGAAACAAATTGGATTCAAACAACAAACAAAAACAAATCAAAATTAATGAAAAGGATGTTTTCAATATGGAAGGATAGCATCTTTCAATTGGAAGGATCATTTGTCATCAACAGGTGAGGTTGAGCGAGAAGGTTGAGGTGGTGAACGTGTTCTTGAACGTGAAGAGCGGCTGCGAGGTGAACGTGATCGACTTCGAGGAGAGCGGCTTCGTGGTGAACGGCTAAAATAAAATAAAAGGTTAAGCATAAACGTATGTAAATAAGAAACAAACCTTCGTGATCCAGGTTCATCAACACCACCAGCTTCTGAATCATCAGTAAGTTTAATACGACGTCCATTAATATCTTTGCCTTGAAATTTTTCAATTGCTCGACGCAAATCAGAAGCTGTTCCAAAACAAACAACACTAAAAATGGAGAATAAATAAAAGACAAAAAAACGAAATAAAAAAAACTTACGCATGGTTAGGTTCCTTCTTATGAGCATCGGCATATGTAACATCTCCAGCTGCTCGCATCAAGTCTTTGAGATCCTAAATTAAAAGTCCATCAGTGAGATTATCCCCTTCCGAGTCTCCTTCATTTGAATGAAAGAAAAGCGTGGCAATCAATATCATCATTAACTGATACACTTTTCGATCCCAGGAGAAAACAGTCATCAAGCAAAAACGAAGATTCATCCCGAGAACATTTCAATCCTCCGAGAATTTTTAGGCCCAAAGTCATCCAAGTTTTCTGAGGTAACGGTCATATACAATCATAAAACAGCTTTGTCCTTCCCAAGAAAAGTTTTAGAAAAGTCAAAGTACAAGATCATCGTCCGAACTAATGTTTTCATCCTTCATTTAAAAGCGATGTTCAGACATCCGAAAGAAGACTTCTCCTCGCGACCTTAAACTTGGGATAGTAAGTAAAAATCAAATAAAAATGTGTATCCAAGTTTTTGATAGAAAAGGATGGAAGTTAGGAGTTAGAAAATAAGGAGATTTATGGAATAGTTCCCATCTTGTGAATTATAAAAAAGTACCATACCTGCCATGAGCAACGAGTAGAAAGATTATCAATAAGAAGCCGATGACGAGTTTGAACTGGAGGACCATATTTTTCACGTTTAGTTGGTCGGTCATCACCACGATCGCCACCTCGATCACCACCACGATCATATCGTCCACGACTGTCACGGTTATCACGTCCATTGCGACGAGATAATTCTATTTTAACACGATCACCGCATAATTCTCTTCCATTCAAATCTTCAACAGCATCCATAGCATCTCGTGATGAATCAAATTCCTGTAAAACGAACAGAACAATGTACAAATTTAGTATAATTTCATAATCAAACATACAACAAATCCAAATCCATTCTTCAAGATAACATCTCGTACTTTTCCATAACCACGGAAGAAATCTAAAAAAAGAATTCATTATTAGTTATTCGTTCATATTTTATGTCCACGGATTTCACTTTTTTGAGTGATGAAACAGCAAGAATTATTAAAAAAAAAACTAACCTTCAACATCTCGTTCAGTAGCACGTGATGGCAAATTTCCAATATAAACTCTGCTACTCATTTTTGATAGCCACCAAATTCAATGTAATTGATGAAACAAATGATAGAGACAACAAATAAATGATTAACCAAAGTTTTGCAATAATAATTGCAAAGACTGAAAGCTGCTGCCGTCGTTGATCTTTCAATAAAATAAAAAAGTGACGCTGAAGAAAAAAATGATGAATAAAGCAATTTTATCGTTTTGAGAAATAAAAGCGAAGCGCGAAATTCAAAAAAGCCTTTATTCAAGCAAAAAAAAGAGTTAGTTCGACTCAAAAACATCAAACAAAACTTTACACTTTCTTTTATTATTATTTTTCTTACAGATGCAAAATAATTATTTATGATTATTTATAAATCAAACAACATAAGGATACCATTATTCATATTATTAAAACGAAGCATAAGCAGCATTCATTCAGTAAAACGACCATTGATACTTGGAATTGAAACAAGGTTTGCATTTTTTCTTATTTACTTTTTTTCCATTAATAATTTCATTTTTTAGTTGTGATGATACTGCTGTAGCTGTGGTTTCAGCTGATAAGAAAGTGTTGAATTCTAAAGTTTATGTTGATCGAAGTAACCAAATGAGAATAGGTGGAATATCACCTCATCTTTCTGCAATTCAAGTATGCTCCTGGATTTCTTTAATCTTCATATTCTAATATATCTTTAGCATAGAAATTCTCTTGATAGATTGATAAACGAATGTCTTGATGAAATTCCATGCCGTCTTGGTGATTTGGATGCTATTGCAGTTACATCAACCCCTGGATTGGTTATTTGCCTCAAAGTTGGACTTGAAAGAGCTATTTCTTTAGCGAGGTTTGCCTTTCTTTAACTTTGTTACGCTAATTTCATGATATATTTTTAGAACATCCAAAGTGCCATTACTTCCAATTCATCATATGCGAGCTCATGCTTTATCTGTTCGTCTCGTGGATGATTCTGTTGAATTTCCATTTCTTTCATTACTTATTTCTGGTGGTCATTGTATATTAGTTTTGGTTAAAAGTGCATCGGATTTCGATATTATTGGAACGGATAATGTTAATTCACCTGGAGAATGTTTAGACAAAATTGCTCGAGAAGTTGGATTAAAAAGCCAACAAAGGCATTTGGGTGCTGAAGTTGAAAGACTTGCAAGGTAAGTTATATGTCGTGTTTTTCTTTTTAACATATACCTATTGTATGGCTTCAAAGTTGTTGATGATTCATATTTTGTTGTCTAAATCTTGACATAACTTATTTTTTAGGGTTAGTCAAAATGGTTATCTGCGTTATCTCATCAAACCTCCTTCAACTATTGGAGCTGATTTTAATTTTGGATGTATCAAAAATTCTTTTTTATATATGATTCAAGAGCAACAACTTTATTCATTATCAGAAAAAGAAGCAGCTGATATTTGTGCTTCCCTTCAAGTTTGCAGCTTTTAACTTTCTTTGTCTTTTATTTCACATCATTATCATTTTTAGTTTCAAGTGACGGCACATCTTTGTCGTAAACTCCATTACGCATTCGAATACCTTCAAGAAATGAATATTTTCAAAGGCAAATCAAAAACTTTGGTTTTATCTGGTGGCGTTGCAGCCAATCAATTCATCTTTAAAACAATCGAAAAGCTTACAAATTATTATGGATATAGGTTAACTGCACCTCCTGGTAGGCTTTGTACTGATAATGCTGAAATGATTGCATGGGCTGGAATTGAAATGATTAGTGAAAAGTTTGTTATTGTTATCTTGGTACTGTAATGAAGAAGTGTTTATTTTTAGACCAAATTGCCTTATTCCATGGACTTCATTGCCATCTTCACTTTATGCTTATGATCGATTCTCTATTGGAACTTCAATATTAAGAGATGAAATGCAAAAAATCTATTTCAAACCAAAAAGAAAATTGAAATTATCATCGTTGTTAAAAGATAGGCTTATGTTTACTGGAAAGCCAATATTATAGATTTATTTTTTATTTTGTTTGATATGTTTTGTAGTTTCTTTGTTATTAAATAAAGTTGTTTTTGATTAAAAAACCACATCCTTGACCAAGATTAATCCTTGCTTTTATTTGTTCCATAGAATTTAAGGAAATGTTAAGAGATGAATGATTATAAAATTTATTTTGTTATCGATTGTAACATTGGGCCTGCTTTGTTTTTCCGGTTTTTTTTATATAGTTTTTATTAGTGCTCACAAAATGATGAAACATACATAAATAAACAAATCCCAAAAACGTTTATTACTAAATCGCTGCGATTCCTAAATGAATGAAACTAGGTGCGTTAAAATTTGATTGGATTCTTGAATTCGAAATATCCACATACAAAACCATTTCACCAAATTCTCGTTAGCTTCTAAAGGTAAATTTCATTCTTATCTTGATTTTAAAGTGGACGAATAAATCAAAAAGAAAAAAATTGCCATACGACGTTTGCAAATTTGATCAACACTGGTTTGGAAAACAAATAATGGAAATTCATAAAGTGAAACCAAGAGATTTTTATCAACTATCATCCGCTTAGATATTTTGAAAAATGTGTCATTTGAATTAACAGTTAAAAGTTGGGATTGTTTAAGAATTTTTTGTAATTCTGGTCGCAAATTAATATGGTTTCGGGATAAAGCAAATCTATAAATATTAAAATATTAAGAAAAAAGAATATGGCTTACACAAAATTATCAAGATTCGATAAACGTATCATAAAATTAAAAAATTGTTCGATCGTAGAGTTGCCTGATTGAAAAGATCCATAAAATTTAAAACTTTTGATATTTGGTGTGATTAAGCTTTCCAAATATTTAAGATCAATAAAAAATGCATTGATTTCAACTTCTTCAGTTAAATCAAGGCTGATAGGCAAACGGCTTAAATACTTTGCATCAATTTTTTCTGTCAAATTCGTAATTTTTATTAAACCAACAACTTTGTTTTTGAATGAAGAAATGTTATAGCCATTGGCGGCTCTGCAAAATTCATTTTCATTACAATAACAAGAAAGGGTAAAAGTTAATGATGATTCATGAATTTCTACTTTTTTAATTGAATGACATCGTTTTGCGAGATTTTTAGTTGAAGAATTAATTGAAGCAAAAGTTTCCAAAGTTGATGGGTCACAAATTTCAGCAAATCTCTTTTGACAAACCCAAGGAAGAGCATCAAAATCAAACTTTCTTTGATATAATTGTTTAAAACAAAATGATGAAATTAATTCCATGGCACTCAAAAATATTGCGACCATATTCAGAGAAGACTTCCAAAAAATAATAATTAGTAAAAATATTTAATAAAATATAACTATTCAGCTCTTCAGATTAACCACAAAACAGCATTTAAATATGGTGCATTGACGGATGGCTTTTATTAGGACTTTGTTGTCATTAAGCTGACCTTTTTGTTGTTATTATTGAATAAAAATAACCTGTGGCACCTCTTGTAAAAAAATCCCACATACATATGGAAAAGGTATGAAATGTAATAAGGTAATAAAGCAGCAGCATAATAAGCAAAAACTGTAACGAAGAAGGGTTTATTTTTAGTCGAGATTGTCTCATTCCATGGACTTCATTGCTATCGTCACTTTATGCTCATGATCGATTTCCTATTGGAACTTCAAAACTCAGAGATGAAATGCAAACGATTAATTTCAAACCAAAAAGAAAATTCAAATTATCATTAGAAGATACGCTTGTGTTTACCGTAAAACCATTATCAGAGATTTATTTTTTATTTTGTTAGACAAGTTTAGTTAATTTACAATTAAATAAAATACAGATAATAAAGTAATTTTATTTCTTCGCTTTTCGTTCTTTGTTATTTGCAGCTTCAAGATCAGTTAATGCCATCATCGTATACGGACCAGAACGAGCTCGACCTTTCTTTTGTTTGCGTTTGCTACTGTTGGTATTCTTCTGTGGTAATTGTTGTCCCTTGTTACTAGCTGATTGTAGATCCACTAATGCCATCATTGTATACGGACATGATCTATCTTTCTTTTGTTTTCCACTATTGCTATAGTCAGTTGAAATCAAAGGTGTCTCTTGTTGCTTTGATGAAACATGATCAGGTTTAGGTGGTGGCGGTGGAACAGCAGGTTCAGCAGATGCAGCTTGTTGAGTAAAAGGTAGACGA
Organism: Panagrolaimus kolymaensis; assembly: GCA_028622995.1. Taxonomy (NCBI): domain Eukaryota; kingdom Metazoa; phylum Nematoda; class Chromadorea; order Rhabditida; family Panagrolaimidae; genus Panagrolaimus; species Panagrolaimus kolymaensis. Next base: position 8,183,855 of record JAJQJQ010000006.1, read on the forward strand.
ACACAATTTTGTTTTGATGATTCTTTTTGATCCTTTTGAGTTTTGTTTGAAGGTTGTCGTTCCTTTTTCTTTGATGTTTCAGATCCTTTTGTTTTTGGTTTCTTTCGATATGCAAAACAGCAGCATCCAAGAACATATGAAAGTAAAATGATGAAAAGAATCAAAAGGACCAATGAAGCAGTTCCCAATAAAGCTGAAAGAGATTTTGATACCAAAGAAATGTTTAAGAAAGAATGTTACCCAATAAAACAATAATCCAAGTTGGTGTAATGTCTGTAATCATTTGTTTAAAACCTTCCCATTCTATTGATGCAACATTGATGGATTCACCGGTACCAGCAGCAGCAATATGGCTAAAAATGTCGAGAATATCGGTAAGAACGGAGTTATGGTATTCAAGAAATCTAACCTTATTTGAGGTATAATAGTTTTGCAATAATCAGCTTTACAACAGCAAACATCCAAAGTTTCATCTCCATCTTCTTTTCGTTTACATTCCCAATGATTTTGTTTTTGAGATGCTTCCTAAAAAAAAGAAGAATGTAAACTAAGTAAACAATGTTTCGATGAAAAACAAAAACTTACTTCTTGCAATTTTCCTAGAAATTCTGTTTCTTTAATAATTTTAGGATCAATAATTTGAGTAAAGAAAGTAGGCCGAATTTTAATCCTAAAAAGTGCAATGAATTAATGAAACATTGAAAAGGTTTGAAAATTAAACATACAAAATGCAAGAATCATCGATGATGAGTGGAACAGAAGAAGCAGATGAAGATTTATCATTTGGATTCATTGATTGAACTGGAACTTGTGAAGGTTTATTATTTTGAAAAACATTTGAAGGATGATTAGCATGTGAAAGTTTATCCTTGGATTGATGAATTGGACTACCATGAAAAGGAAGATAACCTGGAGGTACATTACGTGGTAATAATGGTCGTATTGTTGTTGGTGTTCCTTTGATATCATCAGCATCAGCTTTGACAAAATTGATGGAAGAAGACGAAGTTAGAAGAAATAAAAATATTCCAAAAAATGAGAAATTCATTTTGTTCATTGTCGCCGTCAATCAATTGATTTTGAATAATGAAAAAAGTTTTCGAGAAATTCATGGCTTTGGAAAGAAATAATAAATCATGCAAATTTTTTTAAAGTCCTCAAACGTTTTATTTTTCATGTGAAACACATGCATGAAAGTCGAAGGTGCACGTGTCTGCCTAAAGTCAATCAACTGTCGCATTTTTTCTCCTGATTATTACTAAATTTATCAACCATTTTTATTTATTGCTTTTAACTATTTTTTCCAATACAATCATTATCAATGATTTCTTAAATTATTACTACTACCAGCTTTTTCTTTTTTTTTGCTTTCTCTCATTTCTTGTTGCTATGGAAATTTAAAATTTAACTAACTGAAACTATTTCACTCAGAGGAACTTTTAGTAGTAATTTTCTTTCTTTTCTTTTTTTGCTGCTGCTTTTTTTAAAGAGGAAAAAGAAAAAAAATAATATACGAAAAAGTAAAAAATAACTTTTACAAAATTTTTCTTTTTGTTTAAAAACCCTTTATATATTTTTAAATTAAAACTTTAAGTTTTTTTCTTTATTAGCTTTGTTGCTTGCTTCTCTGACTTTTTTCTTGAAATAAATTATGTACGTTGTTTAGAGAAAATAAATAATTGTTGAACTTTGAATATTTTTGACTGCCTTTTTTTTGTCGTTGTTAGCTTTTTAGGTGTTTAAGAACTTCAAATAAAAGCAAGTCCACGGTTTTTTCAACAGCGTTTGTTAAAGTATTGTTTTGGAATGTGGCTTTTTTGACGTCACAAAAAAGCACTATAGTATTTTTTAAGCCACAAGATTTTAAAGTTGTTGCTTTTATAAAAAGGACGGTTGAATAGTGTTTTTTCCATTTTTCGAAAACATGATCATTATTTTTTTTGAATAGCAATATTTTAAGTTTTTTGGTTGGCAATGTTAAAAATTAAAACAAAAATTATTTTTTCACTAACTAAAGCAGTAAAAATTGGTTGTAAATTTGAAATTGTCACAATTTTCAATTTACCCATTTATTAAAAAAAACTTATTTATTTTTATAGGCTTTCTTTTTTTTACTCTTGTTGCACTTCATTTTGTGCAGAAAAAAATCATGATTTCTTTCATTTTCCACTCTTTTTAAAAAAAATATATTTACGAAATGAAGCCATAATAACAATTATAAATTTTTTAAATACTTTTTTCAGCAGCAGTTTTTTAAACATCATATTTAATTATACTTGGAAAATCATCTGTTGTTGTTTGGCAAGCATGAAGCCTGTTGAAAAATTTCTTATTAATTTTTATTGGCACTTCTTTTCTTTCAAATTCATTTTTTATTTCGGTTTACATATTTTTTTTGTGAGAGAATATTATAATTATTACCAAAGTTAAAATCGTTCAAGTTTAAAATAATAAATAACATTTTACTTTTTTTCTTGAGTTATTAGTTTTTTTTGTCCTTTTTAAAATAGTAATTTTTTTTGCTTTGTTTTTTAACAACAAAGAAGAAAAATATTCTTTGAAGAAAAAATAATAGGTGGTTTCTATGGGTAATTTAGAAATAAACCAACAAACAGCTTCCGTGACAATATATAGCTGCCGCCAGTGCCACGAGGAGTTCCAGAAGAAAAAGAAAAAAATTAAAAAATAACAACACCGAAGGGAGGAAGTTTTAACGATGACGTGATGTGAGAATCTGTCTGGAAACATTCAATGTTAATAATCTAAGATTTTTTTAAATTTTTAACAAATTTTCTCCGAAACTATATTAATTTTAATTTTGTTTTTTTCCTGCCATTCTACTTTAAAATAATAATTATAACCTTTTGATTTTTTCATAAATCCAGAGCACTTCTTGGAGCCGTTTATCCACTTTTGCTGTTTTTTCTTTCTTAAAAATTTTAACAAAAAAATGCTTATGCTTTGTGTTAATCCAGGCACCACCAGTCACAAAAATTGTTCCATTGCTTTTTGAACCATAAACTCCGCACTTTAAAAAAAAATGATTGTTTAGAAGTTTATTCATGCTGAAAACTCGAGGCTGCGTTATTTTTTTCTTCAGATTTTGTCATAAAAAAAATGTTATTATTTCCGAAATTTTTTTTTGATTCGATCGTATTAGTTTCTGATTTTGTCATTTGAATTTTTAATTAAATTTTTTGGGTGTCAAAAAATTTGGGTTTTCATAATAAACTAATAAAAACTTTTATTAAATAATTATGTTATTATAAATTTTTCCAATTATTAATAACATTTTTATAGGAAAAAGTTTAATAAGGTTTTTAGCCAGTCACAAAATAATAAAAAGCAGCAGCTTTTTTACGTTTGATATAATATTTCCATGACGACTATTATTATTTTTCTTTCTCGAACATCTTTCATCCGTTCCGTTATTTTATTTTTTATTTATTCGATACCGCGTTTCATTTTACTTTTTTGACTTTCATTATTCAAAACAAAAATATTGAAACTTGAAATTTAATTTTTAGAAATTTTATACAAAATATTTTATGGATAAATACGAGAAACTCGGAAAAATTGGTGAAGGATCTTATGGTAAGTAAATTTTGTAACGCAGTCATCAGAAAAAAATTTATGTTTTCGCGAAGTTCAAAAAACTTCAAAGAAAAAATCAAAGAAAAAATGATTCATTACTTTTTTTGCTCGAAAAATTGCATTTTCTCTTATTCACTGGGCCACTTTTTCAAATCACCCTTTCTTTTCTTAGTTGTTTGATAGATAAGGCCTTTCACAAAATGGTATCTTTGTATATTTTATATACCTCTAAAGGTACGTAAAAATGTTTCAAACCCTTGCGGTTATGATTCAAAAAAATAAATTTTGGAATGCTTCTTCGAAAGAAGAAGCAAATTTTTTTTAACCAATTCATTTGTTTTCAACGATGCTAAGAAGAGCAATTTCTAACTTCCGATGTTGCTTTCAGCTAAAAAAATTTTTCAATTGAAAATACTTTGATTTTGCAGGCGTGGTATTCAAATGTCGCAATCGTGAAACAGGATGCATTGTAGCAATAAAAAAATTTATGGAAACCGAAGAAGATCCAGCAATAAAAAAGATTGCACTCAGAGAAATTAGAATGTTAAAAGTATCATTCATTTTTTGATTATTTTCCTTCTTTCATACCAAAGCTTTGATTTTCAGCAACTAAAGCATCCAAACCTCGTAAATTTGATAGAAGTATTTCGTCGAAATAAAAAACTCCATCTTGTTTTTGAACATTGCGATCGAACAGTTTTGGATGATTTAGAAAAATACCCCACTGGTTGCCCAGAATATTTAACTAAAAAAGTTATTTTTCAACTTTTAAATGCCATAAATTTTTGCCATTCACATAATTGCATTCATCGAGGTTAGATTAATTTTTTGATAAATCAAAGAATAAATTTTTTTGCAGATGTTAAACTCGAAAATATATTTCTCACCGTTCATGATGTTTTAAAATTAGGCGATTTTGGTTTTGCTCGAATTATAAATACCAATGAAATGTATACAGATTATGTGGCAACTCGATGGTATCGAAGTCCAGGTATCTTTTTTGCATATTTTCAAGGCATCTCTCAATTTTTTCCATTTATTTTTTTCAGAACTCTTAGTTGGCGATACCCAATATGGCCCGCCAGTGGATGTTTGGGCTATAGCATGTGTATTTGCTGAAATGTCCAGCGGTGATGCAATTTGGCCAGGTCGATCTGATGTGGATCAACTTTATCTTATTATGAAAACTATTGGTAATTAAAATTGTTGTTGAAAAATCATAATTATAAAAGATCCAATTTAAGGCAATATTATTCCTCGACATATTCAAACTTTTCGCTCAAATCAATTTTTTCGAGGCGTTGCATTTCCTGAAGCTGAAGAAATAATGGGTTTAAGGAGAAAGCTACCAAATATTTCTTCTATGATTGTTGACTTTTTAGAGGTATTTTTTTTAAAATTGCTTTTTAAAACACACACCATCTAAGGTTTAAAACAGTATAAAAATTACTCAACCTTGTCCTAAATTTTGCTATTGTATTAATTTTCATTGCAAAGCGCCATGTTATTGCTTTTGAAAATTCCAATTTTTAGAAATGCTTTGATCCAAATCCTGATATGAGATGGTCATGCACTGAATTACTTCAACATGAATATTTTCGTGATTTTAATTTTCGATTTCCTGAAGAAATTCCACAAGGAGTTAAAAAGGTAATAACATATTCACTAAATCTTCTGCGACAAAAATATATAACAATAAATTTTAGTATCCATCATCAGGCTATTTACCCATATTGGATACAGCAGATAAATCCTCTATGGGAGGAAAATCAAAAATTGGTGGAATTGCACAAGAAACTCGAGCATTTTTACCTTCAATTGCTTGAAAACTTTTGTCTCATGTATTTGTAAATTATTTTTAAAGCTTTATTTGTTAATAATTTTCTTCTTTTGTCTTTTTTTTAAATGATGATAAACGGATATTTTTTTACAGTCGAGTAACCCTTCAAAATAATAATTCTGTTCGATGAAAAAAGGTCTAAAATGAAGAGAATTCATGGATTTGAATGAAGGAAAAAAGCTTTTTTTACAAAAAAGAGTTCCACATTTTTCCCCATTTGAGATCATCACGATAATAAAATCTTGTTGCAACAGAACCATATCGGCGAAACATTTAGGAGAAAATTAGGAAAATCTTTGTATCTTCATTCTTTATGTAGCTTTTCGCTATTTGATGATGTCAACCAATAAAAAATTAATCGCCAAACTTTTACTTTTTCCATTTCATTAATCGCACAAAAAATTTGAATAATTTTTTTTCCCTCCATTTTTGCAGTCATTTTTTGATTAAAACATTTCAAAGTCATTGTGATGTTTATTGCTGAATAAAAATGAACGTCATCAAAATGAAGGTAAGTTTTCAACAGCTTTTTTTTTTCTTCTAATTTATTTATTTTTAGAATATTCACTTGATAATATTGTACTTTTGCTTCTTATTTGCTTCGCTATCAAGTTCATATGAAATAAATCCTCCAATATATTTCACATATTGTATGAAAGATACTAATAAAACCTTTCCAAAAGCGTCTATCGCATGTAAGTTTATGTATATTCATTTTTAGCATTAATAACCTCATTTTTTTAGATTTATCGGAACAAGAATTTGGCTCCATTGAATTTAATTCTAGCAACAAAGAATACACATATGATATAAAATATATGATGTCCGTCTGTGTATGTCGTGAAAGCTTTGATACCGTATTCTTTACAATTCCGTCTATTGACTACAAAGTCAAGGATTATGTGGTACTTTGTGTTAACAATGAAAACTCATTTGCTTCTCTTGGAATTTATGACACTCATGAACTTTATGATCTTCTTTTATCTCAACGAATTGAGAATTATCCTTCATCTGTTTTGCGTGCTGAACAAACTAGACGAGAAGATGATGAACCTGGTTGTTTCGATTTTGATGGATATCCTACAGTAAGATTATTGTTTATCATCATTACCTTCATATGTACCTATAATTTTAGAAAAACATCTTTGGTCAAAAGACTTGCATGTTTGAAGCTGAACGTCATAAAAATCATTCCTCTTCTGAATATTCTGGACCTTTGGTTGCAAAAGTTTTTTATCAGTTTTTAAAGAATTTGGGTAACAGGGAATTAGGATACTGTTTTACTACATTAAATAACTCATTGGTACATATTGATTCTCACAAGAATGGAAAGTGTTACTTTTTAAACGACGCAACTTATTCTAAAGTTTTATGCTGTTGTCCATATGGTTCTCAAAATTGCCGAAAAAGAAATGATAATTTGTTGTGCTCTCATGGTGAATATCCTGCTAGTAAATTCACTCCACACATAGAAGCTAAAGATTTTTTCAATGAAAGTATCAAAGGTTGCACTATTCAAATGACAGCTTCATTAAATCAATCAACATCAAATATTGAATTGAAAGCTTCTTATAATCATCAGGCAAAAATATGTGAAAGAGAAGTAACTACTAATAGTAATGAAACGCAAATTTGTTCACATACGTCAATCAAACTTGATAATCTTACTATGAATGGATGCTGTAATACCACAAACTTTTGCAATTTCGATATTCTTCCACCAAGAGTGAACATTCCAAAAAAGGTAAAGTTTTTTAAATAGTATTATTCTTTATTTTTATTTTTTTAGTGTGCTTTCAAACCATATATCGAATATTATTTTGACTATGACGACAAATGTCAAGCTTATTTTGATCTTACTCTCAAACAACTTGTATTTGTTTATGATAAATTTAATTGCGATTTAATAGAGTCAACCAAGTAAGTGAAATTTAATCATTAAACTAATCAACCATTTTTTTTAGGCAACACTTAAATAAAACTTCCAATTACGAACTTATGTTTATTAAAATAACCAAGGTTGATTCCAAAGACTGCATTCCACGAAATTATAATGACACTCATCTGAACAAAATTCAACCTTTTATTCGTTTTAATTGTAACACGACTGATTGTGATCAAAGTGTACCATTTTATAATGTTGTGAATTCGTTAGCATTTAAATGTCAAATTTTGAAATGGACAGAACTAAAGCTGGAAGAAATACAGAAAATATCAAGCATGGTGATTGAAACAAAAACAAAAGATCGATGGATTTGTTATGTCAAAATTGAACAACGTGATGGTAATTTAACATTTATTGAAGCTGGACATGTAAGTTTTTTCCCTTATTTTCTTTAGTTAATCTTTATCTCCGTTTAGCTCGACGTGAATGACAAGCCTGCCTGCATGTACAAAAATATCAATGATTCAGATTATTGCTGCATGAACATTAATGGCATTTCTCAAATGGACTCTACGTGTAACGTCGAAACTATGCTTGCTCAATATGAAAAGGCACTTAAACAAAAGTCAACAACTCCACCACCTTATAGCATCAGAAATCAAAATAATATTAAATGCATAATGAACCACATTGCTAATGATGACTCTCGATGCCCGGCAAATGATGGATGTTTTGAAACTCGAAATATGGATGCTTCAAGCACATATGCGGTAAGGATTTATTAAAAATGTCTGATTTATAAATAAGTGATTTTCAGGAACCTGCTGGATGTTTAGGACTTGCTGAGGAATACATTCTCAAATCATCACCTGAAGCATCTTACAGTTTAGCATGTCGATCAATCGAAAATTTTGGTCATTGTTCTGTCGTTTATAATCCTGATGGTCAACAAAAAATCGTATGTTGCTGTAATCAAGTGAATGATAATTTATGTGAAACAGGCATGGCAAAAGTTAAATCGAATATTGGAAGAACGATTCAATCTTTTCACAGCGTAAAAACTTGAAACTTTAGTTGATGTTTATTTACTTTTTTAATATGTAATTGTTATTGTATGTATTTTATTAGTTAATAATAAATTTTTTATAAACATTTTTACTTTAATAAAGTTGCTACTGATATTTGGCAAATTTACTTAAGAAAGATAAGAAGGACGGGAATGAATTCCATCATCAAGGCAATGAAAAGCAAAAAAAGCAGGGAAAAAACGAAAAAGTAAAGATAACATTGCTCTTTTCGCGTGTTTAAATTATCGATTTAAATTAAATGGATCTAAATCATACTAACATCATAAAAAATTATTGTACTTCAAAAAACAATGTTGTTTTAATCAATTTTTTCGCAGTAACATTTTGTCTTGGAAAGTTTGATCCACTGCTTCCATGACTTCCAATTCCTCCAACATATGGATATGGATATATTGCCCCAGCAGGTCTTATTCCTCCAGTTGCGATATTACCAACGCCTGAGTTACCTGAACTTGAGCTGGAACTACTTCCAATTGACGCTTTTAATCCTGCACCACTTCCAACTGATCCACTAGAACTTAAAAGGTTTGATTGACTTCCAGAGCTAGCAATACCAGAGGGTTTACTGATACTACTTCCACTGAAGCTGGAAGTTCGAGCACCACTAAATCCACCTCGAAATCTACCGCCCCGAGCAAGAAAGGGTACAGTAGAGTTTGTAAAAGCTTAAACTTTTTTACCTTCAATCCAAACAAAAATAGCAAAAATAAAAAAAAGTATTGAAAACTTTTTCATTTTTTAATAAACTTTTTACTGAAATACAACCGCAAACTACAAAATGAACATGAATGAGAGAATAGTCACAAACAAAAAGTTTAATTGGAAAAAAACATTAAAAATAATCCAACTTTTATCCTCCAAAAATCTCTCTGAATTTATTGTGTAATAACGATTTAGCGATTTACGTTTTCCCTTTTTTAATCGGTCGTAGGTCTTTCAAAGAACGTTGGTAATTTTCCCTCCAATTTGCAACCTTTGTAAAGCAAACAAAAACCATTTATTGCAAAAAAAATTTGAATCAAAAATTTGCGTAAAAAAATAAAAATGTTTCAATATTTCGGATGCTTTCTTTTCTACTTAAGCCTAGCATGACATCGTTTTTGTAATCATTCGTACAATTTTGACATTTGGAATGACGTCGTCATCTTTCAGCATTGTCTTGACTCTTCTCTTGCTTGTTTCGTCTTCATCGGCTTTTATTCGACCGAATCGACATGATTTTGCTTCAAATGATACTGTTCTTTCATCCATCAAAACCAATGAAAACTTCAATGATCACTATGATCATCTTTCTTCAGATGATCAACCACCGCCTTCAATTGGAACTCAAAGTGGTCTTGATGTGGAAATAAAAGAAAGTGGTGATATTGAAGTTATTATTGATGTTTATTTGACTTTTGGAATTTGTACTCAATCATGCGATTTTGCAGAGTAGGTGTTTATAGCTTACTGCATTTAACTATTGTTTTGTTTTCAGAGTACGAGTATCATTCGATGGAACTCCTGGTTCTTCGAATCCATGTTTATTTCGTGCTGGTGTTGATCAAAGCGATATATGGTTTATGGATCCATTAAACGGTAATTCATTTTTGTTAGAGAACTAACATATAAAAAGAACTTTTTTGCAGGATTAAATAAGAACAAATTTGCTGGATGTGGTAAAGCTACAATCGAAAGCCCTGAAATGGAGTTCCTTATTAATGGTAAAAGGAATGATCGTTTTGATAAAAAACCTGGTTGTTATCCTAAAATTGGTGATGATAAAATTGTTAAACTCAAAGTCGAAATTGCATCACAATCATGTGTTCTTATAGTGGTAAGTTTATTTTACAAATTTCTGTCACTTATTTCTTCTTTTTAGAAAAATGCTAAGATCAAGCCACCATCAACTGGTTCAACAACTACCTCTGAAGTACCATCACGAATTACAACATCTACGGCATCAACAGATGAAGCCGGACTTCCTCTTTATGGTTGGATACTCATCGGAGTTGGTTCTTTCATTATCTTGATCATTCTTTGTTTGATCGCGTAAGTTTGTGTATGATTTGTGACTACTATAAAAGTATGCTTTTTAGTGCCTGGTTCGTTATGAAAGGAAAGTCAAAGAAGCATGGTCCTCCTGAAGGTCAATACAAAGCTGCTGCTATGGAAAACAAAAAGGTCGTAATAGAAATGCCTGAATCACCTATAAAGAACATTCAAAAGAAAGCAGAAGAAGTAGGACACGAAGAATTTATGACACCGGCAGTAGATTCGAAAATTGAAAACTTTAAAGATGCTGCTTCAAAGCCAAAGGAAAAAGAAGAACAAGCAAATGCTCTAAAGCCTGAACCATCTGCTGAGAAGATTCCTGTCGTCGTTAAAGCTCCAAAGAAGATCGCTCCAAGAAATCCTCATATTGCATATCCTATGGCATATCGATCAGAATACAACAAAGCAAAGTCTCTCAAATCTGGAACTCATTCGGTTTCTGAACGAATGGACGTCAACAAAATTGCTCTTGTTGAATCTCATGTTGATTCACTTTCACGTCATGATTGTCTGGAGAAATTGTCATTTAAAGAAGTTGGACAAATGAGAAAGTGAGTTTTATAACACTTTATTTAAAAGTTAATTAGCTTTGTTTTCAGGACTTATTCTCAAGTGAGAGGCAGAGCTGTTCGTGATAATGAAATCAACATCTTCCTCTGTTCAATCTCTGAAATGTTTGCTGAATTGAATCGAATGAGGTTTGTTTTTACATTCTTTTTTTAAACATTTTTCATTTATTTTTTAGTGCTGAAGCTGAAAGGGAACTTGTTGGATATGGTGTTCAATTCGATGACAAGAAGCGAATCACACACATGACAGAAAAAGCTCGTGAATATCTCAAACTTCGTTCAACTCCTGAATACGTCGTTTACTTTGCTTTTGGTGCTGAATTCTCTGAATACATCACATCTGAATTGGGCATGATCCACAAGTTTTCTCTTCCTTTGCTTATGGTCATTGCATTGATGACTCAATTTCCTGATTTCAACCGTCGCAAAGCATGCACTTGGATCCGGTAAATCCTTCATACATACGTTTTAACTCCTTTTTTAATTATTATTTTTTAGTCGTCAAGCTCCTACTATTCAGCATGACTATACTCTTCGTGAAAGATCATCTAAAGCTTTTCCAATCAACATCCTCGAAAATGCTTATTTTAAGAATCCTGAAGCTTTCACCAACATCGATGGTCTTGATACCGATTCAAAATCTCGAGAAAAGCAGCCTTCTAATCAATCTCAACCAAGCAACCAATCAACGGTCATCGATCCAAAGAAGAAGCCAGCTGAAGACGTAACTCAAGAAAGCAAAACAATGAAGAAGAACAAGAAGAAGATCATCATCGTCAAATCTCAACCAACTCAAAGTGGTTCAAGAAAGAAAAGCAAAAAGAAGCAACACAAAGAAACGAAAAATAAAAAATGATCATGTTTGTCGAATATTAATTTTATGTTTATTTATGTATTAATGTTTAAGTAAAATAAATAATTGCAAAAAGAATTTTATAGCTAATCGATTAGTCTCTATTAAAATTATGGGTTAAACTCATTTAGTGGCTTTTTTTGTGATACAGTTTAATGCTATGTTGTCAGGTTATTGTACCTAGATGACATATTTTGAGTTTAGCATTCAATCATTTTATTTGAAAAGAAAGTTTGAAATAAACAAATTAGCATTTTTTAAATTTTCATCTTTCTTTGTTCAAAAACTTTCTTGATGGATAAACACATCTCAGCAGAATTGGACAAAAACGAAAAATGTCAAAAATAAATTTTATTGATCATGTTGTTGCTGGAGGAGTTGGAGGAATATGTAATGTTGCAACTGGGCATCCATTTGATACAATAAAAGTTCGACTTCAAACTATGCCAAACTCATTATCAACATCGCCTTCATTTAACTCAAGTGAACAAATGTTTATTGGAGCATTGGATTGCGTGAAAAAGACTATCAAAAATGAAGGATTCTTTGTAAGTTTCTTAATTTGTTTTCTAATTTAATCATTTCACTATTTTTAGGCTTTATATAAAGGTATGATAACTCCATTGTTAGCTGTAACTCCATTATATGCAGTATTCTTTGGTGGATGTTATATTGGACGATGGCTTCAACAAACTCATCCAAATGAAAAACTTACTTTTATTCAAAATTTTAAAACTGGATCATTTGCTGGAATTTTTACAAGTATTTTGGTTGTACCTTCAGAACGAATTAAATGCATTTTACAAGTTCAATCAATAAATGGAGGAAATACAACAACGATGAAAAAATATTCTGGTCCGTTGGATGCTTTGAAAAAACTTTATAAAGATGGTGGAATACGAAATATTTATCGTGGATTAAGTGCGACTTGGATGAGAGGTAATCATTTTTTGGAGCAATGATTCACCTAATGTTTATTTTTTAGATGTTCCATCATGTGGTATTTATCTTTCGGTTTATGAATATTTAAAACAACGATTTGCTAAAACCAAGAACGACGATTCACCATCTTTATCTCCATTTGCATCTTTAGCTGCTGGTGGATTTGCTGGTATGACGAAATGGTCAATTTGTATTCCTGCAGATGTTATAAAATCTCGTCTTCAAACTTCGCCTAAAAGCAAATATCCTAATGGAATTCGAAGCGTCATCAAAGAAATATTACATCATGAAGGACCAACTGGATTTTATCGTGGTTTTGCGCCTGTTATGTTACGAGCTTTTCCTGCCAATGCTGCATGTTTTCTTGGTGTTGAAATTACTTTAGATATTATTCGTACTTTGTAAATTCCAAAAAACAACTTTTTATAATGTTACTTAATTTATTCAAAAATAAAAACAATACACACATAATTTTTATTGAAAAGTAATTTTATTTGGATGACAATGACCAATTTCTCCAATACTTCGAAGTTCAACTAAACCATTTGGATGAATAACGAGCCATGTGATGGATGTATGACCTAATGACATTCGATGCCAGCCTTCTGGAGGAAATTGAAGAGCACGACAAACAAAATATCTAAATAAAAAGCAGATATGAGATTATAAAAACTTGTAAAAAAGGTTTTGCCTAATAACATTGGCATGACAAACAATAACTTCATGTGAATTTTCTTTTTGATAAACGGAAGCTCGATGAATGTATTTACGAAATGCAGCTTCAATTCGAGCACCATCTCTGTAATATTTCTAAAAAATTTAGCAATCACTTGAGTTTTGAAAACATAAAAGTAAAATCACAAACCTTGGGTTTCCATTCTGGATAAACAAGAGGTTCAGATGGATATGGTGCGCCTTCTTCAAGTAAAGAATCCATTTTGATTCGTTGTATTGGCAATATTTCAAGAACCAATTGTGCTGTTTCCATTGCTCTTATCATTGTTGACATAACCAATCGATCATATTTTATTCCAGTTTCACTTAATCTATTTCCTAAAAAAAATCAATGGATTTTAGTTTCATAAGCAAAATCAAATGAAAAGATTTACCTAAAAGTGCAGCTTGCTCTTTTCCAAGTTCAGTCAATCGACGTTCTGATGCTTCTTTTGTAGGCGTGAAAAATTGTCCATGTCGAATTAAAAAAATATGTCGAATTGCAGTTGGTTGAACTTTTTCAAGCATTTGTTTTCGAGTTTCTTCATCAGCATTTTCATATTTTAATGGACCAACAAGAGTAATAGGTTCACGGCTAAAAAAAGGCATAAAAGTAAAATCAATATTAAAAATAGTATTAAAAAAACTTACAAATCCCAATTATTATTCCATGGCTTAAATTCATGTTCAGTATAAAAAGTTTGAGGAGGCGAAGTTGTTATTGTTGGATTTGATGATGAGAAATTAATTGGAATCTTTTCAATTACAGTAGAAGCAAAAACTTTGAGATCATCACGATAATAAAATCCAGATGCAACAGCAGCTGCGAAAGAAAAACCAACGGAACCAAATCAGCGAAACATTTTTGAGAAATCTATGAAAATCTTTGGTACAGTATCTTCAACCTTTAGCTCTTTCACTCGTTGATGATAATTTCAACCAACAAAAAAGTATTTGTCAAAATTTTCTCTGTCATTAATGGCAATAAATTTGCATAAACTTTTTATCCCACCATTTTTGCAGACATTTTTTGATTGAAACGTTTTTTTCAAAGTCATTGTGATGTTTTTTGCTGAATAAAAACGACGAACGTCATCAAAATGAAGGTAAGTTTTTAACAGTTTTTCTTTTTCATTTATTTATTTTTAGAATATTCACTTGATAATATTATACTTTTGCTTCTTGTTTGCTTCGCTATCAAGTTCATATGACATTAAACCTGATGGTGAAACACAATACAGGGAATGTATGAGAAATGCTAATGAAACTCTTCTAAAAACTTCTATCGCTTGTGAGTTTATTTCCTTTATTTTACCATTAATAAACGCATTCTTTTTTGATTTATCTGGTGATACATTTGACTCCATTATATTTGAAAATCATACATACTTGGGATATGATGAAGAATATATGCTATCCATTTGTGTATGTCGTGAAAGCTTTGATACCGTATTCTTTACAATTCCGTCTAGTGACTACAAAGGCAGGGAAAATGTTGTACTTTGTGTTATCAATGAAAACTCATTTGCTTCTCTTGGAATTTATGACACTCATGAACTTTATGATCTCCTTTTATCTCAGCGAATAGAAAATTATCCTGCTTCTCTTTTGCGTGCTGAACAAACTAGACGAGAAGATGATGAACCTGGTTGTTTCGATTTTGATGGATATCCTACAGTAAGTTTTTCTATTCATCATTATCCGATTATGTACATTCCTATATTTTAGAAAAACATCTTTGGTGAAAAAACTTGCATGTTAGAAGCTGAACGTCATAAAAATCGTTCCTTAAATTATGAATATTCTGGACCTTTGTTTGCAAAAGTTTTTTATCAATTTTTAAATATTTGGGATTACAAATATACAGAATACTGTTTTACTACATTAAATAACTCATTGGGATCTACTGATTCTTACAGGAATGGAATGTGCTATTTTTTAAACGATGCAATTTATTCTAAAGTTTTATGCTGTTGTCCATATGGTACTCAAACTTGCCGAAAAAGAAATGATAATTTGTTGTGCTCTCATGGTGAATATCCTGTTAGTGAATTGATTCCACACATAAAAGCTCAAGAATTTTTCAATGAAAGTATCAAAGGTTGCACTATCCGAATGACAGCTTCATTAAATCAATCAACTTCAAATATTGAATTCAAAGCTTCTTACGATCATCAGACAGAAATATGTCAAAAAAACATAACTACTGATAGTAATGAAATGCTAATATGTTCAAATAGGTCTATCGGATTTGAAAGTCTTATTATTAATGGATGCTGTAATAACACAAACTTTTGCAATTTTGATTTCCTTCCACCCAGAGTGAACATGAAAATTCCAATAAGGGTAAGGATTTTGAATAATATCATTTCTTTATTTTTATTTTTATAGTGTGTTTTCAAACCATACCTCGCCTTTTACATTGACAAAACCATAAATTGTGATGTTTATTTTGATCTTACTCTCAAAAAACGTGTATTTGTTTATGATAAATTTAATTGCGATTTCATTGAGTCAACCAAGTAAGTGAAATTTTATCATTAAACTAAAATAATTCTCTTTTTTTAGTAAACAAACGTTGCAAATTAATGACGCTTACGAACTTATGTTTGTTAAAATAACCAAGGTTGATTCCAAAGACTGCGATTCACGAAATTATAATAAAACTCATCTGAACAAAATCCAACCATTTATTCGTTTTATTTGTGACACGAATGATTGCGATGAACAATTTCCTCTTCTTCCTTCAAAAAATAAAGTGCCCCTGGTGAGTGTGTTTGACGACGGCGGTGTTCATCTTTCTTGACTTTGACTGCCACCAAAAAAGTCTTTCTTCTGCCTTTTGTTTTTGAAATATCTTTTTCATCGCAAAAAAGCCAAAAAAAATTCTTACGTTTTCCCCCACTGCTTCTCTGCCTTATTTGGTTAGACAAGAAAGAAAAAACAGACTCAAGAAAGTTTTTGACCATCAAAGAAAAATATGCCGCTGCTGCTACTTCCGATGTCTGTCTGTTTGCTTGCTTGCTTGCCTTTGAGCCAAATGCTTTATTTTTTTTTATTCTAAAAACTATTCTTCCTCCAAAAATGCCTTTTTTGCATTTCCCTTCTTTCTTCTTTCGTTTTTTAAAGGCAACCAAAAATGACAAAAAAAAAGAATACCACTACCACCAAGAATCAGAAAGAATGAGCTGCTTCTTTTCTTCCCATTTTTTTTTATTCATCGAGTATTTATATTGGTGTCTTCGTCGTCGTTTCTCTTTTTTATATAAAAAAATGCAAAGAAATATTTACTACTACTTGGAAGAAAAATGTAGTTGTAAAGAAATCTGTTTTGCATTGTTTTTTTTTATTTGACATGTTTCTTTTCTTATATCTTTTTTTTATGAAGCTAACTTTGGGTTGGTTGCTGTTATTTTAGGATAAATAAGAACAAAATTAGCTTGTCTTGTCGCATTTTATGGGATTTAAATGTTGCGTTTTTTTGTTGAAATTTATCGTATTCTAAAATTCGTTTTATTAAAATCGCGAAATGTCTGTCTTTGAAAATTATTTCCTAACCGAATAACCTTTCTAAAAAATTCTGAAATCTATCTAATCAAAAACTTTTTTTATGCCACTAAAATTATGGAAAAAATAAATATTTCGTCCACAAATTTTGTAGGATTTTTTCTAAATATTTTCATAGCGAGATATAAGACGCCGATATTTAAAAAAATTTGGGGCAGCCCTAAAAATCTCACTTTTTTGAAAAAGTGTCTCTTTTGCCATTTTTTTCAATTGATTTTTTTTGGCAAAAGAGACACTTTTTCAAAAAAGTGAGATTTTTAGGGCTGCCCCAAATTTTTTTAAATATCGGCGTTTTATATATCAGGGTTCCGAAATATTGTTTTTAACTAATAATTATCGTTCTCGACTACTCGAATTTTTTTTTTCAAAACATTTTTACGTTTTTTCTTTTTCTTCCAAAGCTTCTTTCAACATTTTATCTTTTAATCCAAAAAACTCATTCAATTCTAATATCTCTTTCTTCTTCCATTATATTGCATTGTATTTTTTTCTTTTTTCATCGGGTTGCATCTTTTTTCTTCTTGAATTCAACTTTTATTTCTTCCTATATTTTCTCTCAACTACTACTAGCTGCTTTGGCTATTTATTTCCCTTGAGAAAGGAAAAAAATTGTTGTTGTTTGCAAAAAAAAGAAAAATCCAATGGATGCTTGCTTCTCTGCCATAGACATTTTGGAAGAATGATAGAAAAAAAGCTTAATGTCCAAAAAAGAAAAATAGAAGAATAAGAAAATGATGGCGCCACCATCACAGAGCTTATTTGCATTCCCTCACAAACAAAATTTTTAGTGGGAGGCGCAAGGCTATCTTTTTTTGGTTGACAGAAAACATTCTTTTTTAGGAAGAAATTTATTGGCATTTGAAGACTCAGATGGGTCATCGAACATAAAAAGAAGAAAATAAATGGAGTAAGTAAAAAAAGAAATTTCTTCGATAAAGATGGTATCAAAAAAAGAAAACAAAAGAAAGTTAATGAAGAAGATGTCTCCTCCAAAATGAGGCGGAAGAAAATGAGTACTTCCCCGCAATGTCTGTGAAGGAAGAATAAGTAAAACTTTTGTAAAGACAACTTTGAAAGATGCTTTTTCCCTTAAAAAATTTTTGATTAAACTTTTTTATAAATTTTTTTAGCGCTTTCAAATATTTCGAAATCGTAAACAGTTTTTCTTTGATGTCAGTCATATTTATTTGACTCGAAAAAAACCAAACAAACCAAAAAGAAAGTAGCATCATTTTCTTTTTAGATGAAACTAAAAAAATTTCATTTTTTCGCTCCCATGTCTTCGATTTCAACTATTTTTTTTGTTTTTAAAATTTAAACCATCCATATTGTTTTACAAATTTCCAAACATTCAAAAGAAAAAAATATTCAGCTGTTTTTTTCTTATTTCTTTCTTCACTTTTTTAGAAGGAAATAAAGCAAACGAGCTAAAAAATATTTGTTAAACATATTTTTCGCTCCATTTTTTTCTCGCTTCAATGATTTCACTTTAGTAAAAAGAAATTTAAAGTAAGCAGCAAAAACAGTTGCCAACAGCATCCAAAAAAAATAAAAACATATGCCTTTTTTTAGAAGAAACATTGATTATTAAAAATATATATATAAATTTTTTTCTTCTTCTTTGCAGCTTGTTTGAAGAAAAGTAAAGAAAAAAAAAATAGAGATGTCAATATGGTTGCTTTGGTAACACCTCAAATCTTTTACTCATTTTGCTTATTCATTCTCTCATGTTTTCCGTTGAATTAAATAATAACTTTTCTTGTGAATTCTAAAAATGTCTTTGTAAATTTTAAAGGATTTAAAGAACTCATAAATCCTTGTTTTTTGGTATCTGTCTTTTAGTTTAGTATCCATATTTTCCATAAACAATAACTCCATCTAAAGACTAACCCATTATTATTTGTTTTCTGATAAAATTTAAAAAAATTATGGCGAGTATCCGCAGAAAACAAAAACACCACTTTTGTTTTTTCCTTTTCTCAAAACTTTAAACTGCCCAACTTACTTCCTTGTAAACTCATTTTAAAAATTGTTTT
Source organism: Panagrolaimus kolymaensis (assembly GCA_028622995.1). NCBI lineage: Eukaryota > Metazoa > Nematoda > Chromadorea > Rhabditida > Panagrolaimidae > Panagrolaimus > Panagrolaimus kolymaensis. The sequence goes on from JAJQJQ010000006.1 coordinate 8,202,977, forward strand.
ATTTATTTTTATTTATGTCAAATATCGAATATCCTAGGCATTTTGTGATTCACTTCCGTCATTCTCCATTCCGTATTACTCTCTTGAGGCAAATGTCCACCATCTTTTAAAAAAAAGTTCAGCTTCAAATGTTTTTTTGTTTGATCCTAAAAACTTCGAAAAAAACAAAGTTTTAACTTTAAGAAAAGGGCATAAAAATTGACAATTTTTTTTATATGAGTAAGTTGATACTTTCCAAGTCGAGCTTTATAAATAATATGTGACAAAAGCGAAGATGTTTTACAATTGCTTTTTATTTTGAAGAAAATAGGAACCAGCTGGAGAAAGCTTTAGTCGAGCTTTAATGGGATTTTAAATAAGCTGTCTTTAGGTTGTTGAGAAAACGAATGAAATGGGCTTGATTATATACTAATGTTAGAGCGATGTTTATTTTTAGTAAAGTATAGTGTCGAATCTCACCAAAAAAAATTTGTTATAAGACTTTAGACCTGTTTTGTTAAGTCAACCTTTAAATTCCAAACGCTTCGTAATTTTTCAAATCAAGTATCTTTCAAAATCAAAGCTTTATATTTTTTATATCTCTTCGTTTATTTTCACGCAAATTCCCATTCAATATATCCACTTAAATCCACTTTTCTTTTGTTGTGGGGAAAAAAGCTGCTTCATTCGAGCCACATTTTTTTATATGACCATAACAAACAAAAAATAATCGTTCGTGTCGTCATTCATTGTTTCCATTTTGTGCGCGAAAATGGAAAAAAATTGAATTGGGCAAAAGAAATGGGAGAGAAATTGAGTGGACAAAACAACGACGCGGTTTTCCTTTTTTTCAATTTATTTGTCCGAAAAAATGAAAAGTATTGATTCAGCTTATAAACGCAGCAAGCGAGTAGTTTGTAAGCTGTAAAAAGCGCTTACTTAAGCTTAACTCCTTTTCTCGATTTTTGTATTATATATTTTTAATGAAAGAGAAACTTTGTAATAAAAGAAAAAAGTTTTAAAACCTTTAAATTTTATAACCCCGTGAACAAAACTTTTTTTTGGGAGGTTGGATTGAAGAACTTTTCAAGAAGTAAAAGATTCTTTTTTTTGAAGTAAAGTTTCTTTTTTAGCTAATGTTTGAACTCTCTTTTTTTGTGAAACTGCTTGTTTGAAGCTTAATTGAACTAGACATTTTCTCTTCTTCTTTTTTTTCATTTCTTCGTAGACTGGCACTTCTTTTTTTTTGTTTTGAACCATTTTTGAGTTTTCAAAAAAAATTAAACAAAAGTGAAGCATTTCTAATATGTTTGAAAAGATTTTCCAACTTTATTTTTTGTAATTTTTAAAAAGTTGCAAAATCTTGATCTCTAGACGTGTTTCATTCATTAGAAGCTCCTTGGCAACACCATCCTTGTTATTCTTGAACAATGTCTCTAAGTAAGTAGTTGAAGAAAAATTTCATCTTCTATCTTTGACCCTTTTTTCTTTTGTTTTTTTCTCCCCCGTTTGTCACCAAATATTTTTGTCTGAGAGTAGCTTTGAACAAAAAAAACAAAAAAAAAACGAACGCTAGCTTTTTTTGTTTTGTTTTTAACGGACAACCTCCTCCTTTTCTTCTTCTTCTCCATTTTCAAAGCTTCTTTTTGGATAGAAAGGAAGGAGCATCATTTTTTACATTTTTTTTCTAAGCGTGTTTTTAGGATAAAAAATTTTGGAGTCCAAAAATAACGGAAGTGTAACGTCAAAAAAAATTAGATTTTCTTTGCTGCAAAAACAGCGGCGGCAATGGCTACTTTGTATTTGTAATATTCGCTTACAACCTCGCGGGAGATATTCCACTTTTTCTAATGGTTTTTGACCTGATGAAAGTATGTAGGATGAGCCGAGAAATTGAATGAATGAATTTTCAATAAAAGTAAATAAAAATGCTGAAACGATATTGCGATTTTGCAATTATATTTTTAGCCTTTTTTGGTGCAACAAACTATATTACGAAATGATGCGTCATTGGGGTTGTATGTATTTGAATGGGTTACTCATGTTTTTGAGGTTAACCTTTTTTTCTTCTTTCCGTGTCTTCATTTTTCCTACTCAAAAAAATATTGAAGCTTGACAAAATTGGTGGTGGATCACAAAAAACATTTTTTCTTATTTTTACGTTATTTTTCGTTTATTTATTTTTCATTGGCTTTACAAAAAAAACATTAATAATAATCATATGAATATTTGATAAACCTTATTTATGGAAGCCTCTGTCGCATTTTTGCCCATTTTTTGTGTGAAAAAAAAACACTACAACTTTCTATCTTTATTTTATTTTTGAATAAACGAAATCTTTTTCTTTTTTAATATTCCATTTTTGTGTTGTTTACTATTATTTTTCTCTGTCCTTTTTTGTTGTTGCCTTTTTTTCAATTTCCCCTTTATGTCACCACCAGCAGCAAGCAGCAGTAGCAGGAATAGAGAGAAAGAGAGGAGAGCTTTAGTCAACTGCGATAATCGCTCTCTACTATTTTTTTTCACCCTTTTTTTGTCTATTCCCTCTTTTTTTCCATCCATCCATACATTTGAATCTCTCTCATATAAATATTTTTTTCCATAACTTTTTATATCAAAAAAACTAACTAACAAAAAAAAAATAATATTTTTGCAACAAACACACGCATATGTGTTTTTTTTCATTCATGGAAATAAAAAAACCAGTGGCGTAATAATCGGTTGCTTGCTTGCTTTGACTTTTTTGGAAAAACTATTAATTCCAAAAACCTTTTTTTGTAAACGCCACTTAACAAATTTTTCTTTCCGCTATGTTTTTTTTTTCATAGCTTTTTTTAAAGATTAGCTAACATTTCATTTTTTATTATTTTGTGGTTTCCATGATTTTTTCATCCATGATTGCCCCGCTTTTTTGAGTCTTTTTTTTCTTTTTCTCATTCTTTCATTTCCCACAAAAAAATATATTTTCAAGGCCAACCAAAGCCCAACCACTGATGATGATTATCGGCCTTGACGCATATATCTCATTTTCTCTTGAGTGGTTTTTTTTTAAACATGCAAACATTCTTGAAATGTTGACACCTTTTTTAAATTCATTTTTTTTCATTGCTTTTAAGAAAACTCCACAAAATTTTATGATTTTTATTTTTGGCTCCATAGTTGCCCGCTTCTTTCTTTAAAATTATGTATTAATCTTTTAGTTCTTTTTTCTCTCTTGTTGTTTGTCTAAAAATTTATAAGTAAAACAACGCTAATCTAAGAGTTATTTTTTGCTCCTTGAGATGAGTCATAAATATTATTTTTTCCTCTAAAGTTTGTTAGGAGAACTAATCAATTGTCTAAATTCTAAACTCATGTTGCTTTTGTAGCCTCGGTGGCGCAGTAGGCAGCGCGTCAGTCTCATAATCTGAAGGCCGTGAGTTCGAGCCTCACCCGGGGCAATCGTTTTTGCCTTTTTTTCATTCTATTAACTTCATCAAAAATAAACTTTTTTTTTATTCTTATCGTGTTCATGAAGAAAATAAAAAACTTTAACTCCCACTTAACTCAAAAATGATGCATCGTTTTTTAATGACTCCTCTTTTTTAAAAAAAGCCGACTTTATTTTTTTTGATTCGCAGCTTTTTTATTCTTTGCATGATTATATTATTTTTTTATGAGGAGTCAAATACTTTATTGATAATATTGATTTTATTTTATTTTCTGTTCGTCAAAATCGATGGTTTCATTTTTTCTTATAAGCGACGGTTTTTTATGTTTACATTGTTCGTGAATCGGTTTATTTTGTTATCATAAAAAAAGAAGAATAATTTTAACGTTTATCATTCATACATAACTTTTTTTAAACTGACCTCAAATTTTTTTTAGGATTTGGGTGTTGCAAAAAAAAAGCAGCAAAAAAAGCGAATTGTTGCTGCAACAAGTAAGCTAACTGTTGCTGCTGAAAGTTTATTGACCAAGTCAAGTGGATTTGCTATTTAAAACATTTTTCATTTTTACAACAACAAAAAATTTTCCTTTCCTTGATCGTGTAACTCCTTTGCACTTTTCATAAACTTCGAAGCCACAACAACTGTTGTTTCCAATCGACGACAACTACTTGCCGCTGCCGCAATCTTTGTTGTTGATTGTCCTTATTTTCCTTCCATAGTTGCGAAGCAGATTTTAAAAAATCTTTATTTCCTGAAGAAGAAAAAAAGAATTATTAAAAAAAACTTTTCACAACAAAAACATTTGTTTCCGGTGTCGCCAAAAAAAATAAATATATTTCTCTGTATGAAAAATTGAATTGAATTCATTTTATTGGCAGCTTTTTTTTTGATTGACACAAAAAAAATTATTTAATATTTTTGAAGAAATAAATCAATGGTTGCAGCTCATCACGACGTAATGGAAGAAAAAGATTTAGCTATACCTGATGTGCCTTTGGCATGTTTTGATGATGAATTTTGTGATGATGATTTATTAACTAAGTAAGGCTTTTTTTGAATTTTATTTTTCGCAAAACTTAAAAAATTCGGTTAAAAATTTCTTTTAAGTTATTTTTGCTATTAATTTCACGCGAATAGAATTTAAAAATTTCTATTCAATATAAACTTTACAAACTTTTCTGGAAACATTTTCTCGCCCATCTTTTTCTTATCAAAAAATTACCCATATTTTTTTAATTTTCCTTCTTCCAATAACTTTTTCTCCAATTCTTGGTTGCCTGATCCCATATTTTTGAAATCCTCTCTATTTGAAACATATGTTTATTTATTTTTATTTGGTTGCCACCAACCAAGAAAATTTTTCAATGGAATAATTAATTTTCTTTTCTTATTTTCTTTGCATTAATTTAACGACATTTTCTTTTTTATGTGTAAACAAACAAACAAAAAAAAAGAAAGAAACGACATGCAAGAAAAAAAATTTGTTTGAACTTTTGCTTTTTCGAAACAAAAAAATTCCATGAAAAAAAGGGATAAAATTTATGGAGAAAAAAGAAAACACATTAATGAGAATGTTAAAAAGCTTTTTTTGTTAATTAAAAAAATGAAAAGAAAATTGCAAAAAATTCAGATAAAAAATAATTTTTTTGATATTAAAAAATACTATAAAAAGTTTGTCGCATGCTAATTTTTTTAATCTGTCACTTTATTATTTTGGTTTTCTTAAACTTTTACAATCTTTTTTCCATTTCGAAATCGTCAATTTTTTTCATGTCCAACAACTACCACAAATTTGTCAGTCAAATGAAAAATGAGAAATCAAAAAAGATGCATTTCCATTCTCTGGCATCATCATCAAATTTTGGCCATCATTTTTCTTTCTTGCTTGCATCTTTTTATTTCTCATCTAAAAATAATAAAAAAAAGCCCGTTACTCTGCCGCTGCTTTTTTTGGGAGGAAGAGGAACAACAATAAAAATGGCCAATGGCATTTTGATGAGAGCAATGCGACTAAAAAAAGCTCATGCATGCAATTCAGATCCAATTTGTCGTCGGCGTCGTAAACCACCATCTTTGAGTTTCTTTACTTTGCCTCTTTTATTTTGGCTTTTCCTTTCTTTTTTTATTTTAGAATTTTAAATTTCCTTTTAAAATCTCATCTTTTTTTGAGGGCAAACAAAAAAGCAAAAAAAAATAAAAGCTTTTTGTGAAAGTTATTTTTGTTTTTTTGACTTTCTTAAATTTCACATTTTTATGGCTCCAAAAAAACAAAAAAAAGATGCGAGAGACATTGATTTTTCATTTTCATTGTTTGACAATCTTCTTTTTCGTGGGTTTAAAATTAAAAATGGAGCTTTCGCTTTTATGAATTGCTTTTGAAATTGAAAAAAAAAAGTTATTAGAAAAATATCTGCTTTAAAATGCCGACGATATTTAAAAGTATCAATAAAAAATAATTATGTTTATCTAACTTTTATTATCTTTTCTTCTAACACTTATATCCTGAAGATCGAAAAATAAAAAAAATAAACATAGCCATCTGGCTTTTTTACTTTTTTTTCTTTTAATACATTCATTTTAACTCAGGCTCAAGTTACTCCTAATCTTTTTTTCCCTTTCGCCTACTATTTTCACTTTAAAATAAAACAGACGATAATCTAAAAACTTAAAACTTTTATTCCTTTGATTTCATTAGTTTAAATTGCAGTGAACAAATTGAAATTCGAGCTGAAAATGCTAAAGTTGTTTTAAATTTATTGCATGAAAGTGAAAGTTCATCATCATCTTCATCAACTTTAGAAGCCGATGCTCGATTATCATCTTCCCTTGAAGATTTAGTTGGATGTTTTGATCAAAAAGTTAATCAAGTTTTAAAGGATTTGGGTGAAAATACAAATCAAATGGCTCCAGTACAAATTAGAACTCAAGATGAAATTATGTCGGAAAGCCAGTAAGTTTTTTAATTTACTTTAAAATTTGTAATAAAAAAAATAACCATGCATTTCGGGAAATATTTTGTGGCGAAATTTAACAAATTTTTGAAAGTTTTTAACCATGCTTTTTAATCCTATGTTAATCGCCTGTACTTCGTTAGTTGTAAAATTTTTAAAATTCCTTTGCGGCTGTTTACGTGGCAAACCTAACTAACTTTCATTTGATAACCAAATTTTTTATAACATTTTTTTGTGGTGGAATTATTCCAAAAAATTCATATAAATAAATTTTTTTCAATTACTTTAGAGTATGGTGGACTTTGACAGGAAATTACGGAAATTTGCCACCACTTGATTTTTCCAAATCACAAATACGAAAAAATCAAATTGAATCTCTTAATCTTTCTTCTCCCAGAGATGATGCAGAAACCGATGGCGATGGCGGCGGACATGATGATGATGGAATAAATAATGATGAAGACGATTTACACCAATCATTCGATTTGCATCAACTTATATCACATCAATTAAATTTACATGGTGAAAATCCACCCATATCCGCTGATGAAGTGATTAATGAAATCGATGAAATAATGCAAACATGTGATTTAATCCATTCAATGACCACCGATCGAACGGTGGAATCATCCGTGGATTCAATGTATTCTTCTATGAGATCTCCATTCACTTCCACAACTTCACAAAATACTGAATGCGAATATAAAATGAAGCATACCACAGCTGCGTTGAATGTAACTTCGGAAGAACTTTCAACTTTACCACAATCTAAATTATTAACCCTTATGGCTGAAATGGAACAACTCATTATGGTTTATAATGCGGAATTAGTTTCAGAACTAGCACATCGAGATGAAATGATATATGAAAAAGAAGTTAAAAATAAATTTGTTACTTTATTAGTTAAAATTCAAGATCAACGTCGAAAATATCAAGGGCAAGGAAAGAAAAAGAAATTATTATCTAAATTGGAAGGCAGTCCTTCGCCACAATGTATGACAGCTTCCATACCATTTGATGAAGATAACACCGTATTAGATGTGCCAACATTAGAATCTATGATAAAAAGTAAGCATTTTTTGACAAAAAAATTTTGATAAATTTATTTGGATATTTTTTTAGTCTTAGATGCCATAAGTGATGATAGCCCACAAGTACCAAATTTATTAACAGATTATATCCTAAATGGTAAGTTTTTTTTTCACTTTCATTCAATCCAATCAATTTTGTAATCAAAGTTCTTTTTTTTTTCAGTTGTATGTCCATCAACAGAAACTTCCGTAATAGCTAACTAAATAAAACTTATTATGATTAATTAAATTTTCTTATTATTTTCTTACAAAACTCAAAATTCAAAAAGCCAATCAATCAATCAATCTCTGAAAAAAATATTCACACAACTTTATTTTCTTTAAACTTTTTTTTAACTTTCAATTCCGGCCGAAAATTTTAATTACCCGTTGTCGTCGCTTTAGTTTTTGTTTTCTTCTTTAAATATTTCTTTTATTGGCATTATTAAAAATCAATCAATCTACATACTTTACTTTTAAAAGCCATGTTTTTTGTTATCAAAAAAAAAGATTAAATAACTTTGCTGCCATTATTTTTTTGTTTGTTTATTTTTCTTTAGTTCAATGCTTTATTATTCTTTCTTTCATTTTGGGGTTGTTTTTGTAAAACAATAATTCTTAAATTAGTAAAGAAAATAAAAACATTCCATAAAACTCAAAAAACATTCAAAATTTATTCGTATCACACATTTACAAAAATACATACATCACAAAAAATAATATTTCATTGTTATGGAAGATCAAAATTTTCATCATCTGGAATCGGAACATAATCAAGTAAAGTTTGTCGATGAGCTTCAAGTTCAAGATTATATACTTGTCGATTGCTTTTGCATTTTAATTTGATATTTTCAAAAAATGTTATTGGACGTCGAATTGCGCTGCATTGACGTTCAGTGGCACGCCAGTTTCGTAAAACTTTTGTAACATATTCATAAAATTCTTGATCAGTTTTAGCCCATTCTTCAAAACCAACAGGATCTGCATTTCTTTTAGGTTGTTTTCGACGTCCACCACGGCCATGTCCACCAAATCCAACACTTCCACTATTTCGATTATGATGCTGAGATTGTTGTTTTTGTTCATTTTGAGATGCCATATTTCTTTTTTGAATTCAAGTTAATAAAAATTTGAAAGTTGAGAGCTGAAGGAAGAAAGAAAAAAAGATGAATGTCGAAAAAAGTCGGTGAAAGTTGAATGAAGAGTCACTAAAAAATGAAATGAAAAATAAACAAATTAGCATAAACCCATTTATGAACAACTTGAAAAATATCACGCATAAGAGTCAAAAATTTTCATATTAAAAAATTGCTTCAGCTTTGAAATTCCTTCCTCGGACAATTTGTGAGTCAACTTTCACATTTAATAAAAGCAAACTTCCGCTGCATTTGATGGCTTTTTAAAGCAGGTGATTAAACCATTGCTTGAAATTTTAATTTATTTAAAAATTCAAAATTATGGTAATGAAGCAAAAGTTGACGAGAAAAAACTAAACGTGAAAATTACTCGCCCAAAAAAAGGTAAACAAACTACTGCTAAAAAAAGGTTATAAAAGCAAAGCAAAAAACCATTTTAAATCTCCATTATTTATTTGTAATTTCGTCAAATAAAATAACCATTAAAATGCTTTTTGTTTCCGCTATTCTTTGTTTGAGTCTTTTTACTGTAAGCAGCAATGCACAAAGTTGTTTGACGATGGTTGGCGGTAAGTAGTTACAGTTATCCATGAAAAAATGTAATAGCTAAAAATCTTTTAGTTTGTGTTGCTGGCGGATGTCCTGATTCAAGTCAATCATGCATTAGTGGAGTTTGTTGCACAACCGATGCAGCACCTGCACCAACTCCAGCAACCACCGTTGCAGCTATTTCACAAACTTGTGCAACCATTGTTGGAGGTATTAAAATTTTCCAAGGTAGCTTTTTACATAATTAATTTTAGCGTGTGTTCTTGGAGCATGTCCCGGTGCAGGTCAAGCTTGTATGAGTGATGTTTGCTGTATCACAGCTCCAGCAACCACTACATCTGCTCCTACTGTAGCTACTACCATTCAAACTACCGCTCCTCCAGCAACTGTTTCAACGTAAGCAGTTTTCTAAACTTTCATATTTCAGTGTGTTGCAAATTTCAATGAAGCTAGTTTTCAGATGTGTTGACAAAGTAGGCTCAAATGGCGTGAGTGATTGTCAAAAAAATGCTTATCTTTGCAATAATTCTGTTTATTATGATCTTATGACTCAACAATGCCCTAAAACGTGTGGTCGTTGTGGAGCAGCAGCTGCATCACCATCATCAAATGCAACCCCAACTCCAGCTTCAAGCACTTGTGTCGATAAACTCAACGCTAATGGACGCTCAGATTGCGCTGTTGATGCTTATTTATGCAACAATCCCGTAAGTACCTTACTTGTTTTACTTTTTCCGATCTCAATTAAAAATTATAACAATGGAATATATATTTCAGGCATATTACGACCTTATGACCCAACAATGTCCCAAAACATGTGGTCGTTGTTAAAAAAAATATAACATCCTCCTTTCAAAAAGTTGACATTTATGAATAAAAAGATTTATATATAGAAAACATTCAAAACAAAAACATAAAACAATTGAATTAAGTAATTAAAAAATGTAAATGTTATTTCTCATAAAAAACAAAGAATTTTGCCCGAAAAGAAGATCGAGAGAAAAAAAATATTGCAATACTTCTTTTTTAGTTGAAAGAAAGTTTGTTTTTTTCTTCTTCTTCATTTCTCTGCATTTCTCGATCAACTTGCTTTTGTGATTGAAACTTGCTCATCTCAAATATTTACCAAATAATATTTTTCATTGAGCAATTAACTAACTTACAGAGTCTTTTACAAGTCTCAGTGAATAATTTTTGGAGAAGTTCTTCCAAGGGTTTCCTTGAAGAACATAATATATTTTTGGATTTTTTATTGTTAAAAGGATTATCAAACTTTATAAAAGCGTGGTTACTGTAGCTAAAATATTGGCTGTAGTCAGTAAGGGTCAAAATTAATTAATGGAGGTGTATCAACCAGAATATCTCTTTATACTTTTTATTTTTAAAGGAATTCATTTAACCACAAATTCGTAAGTAAAAACCAAGGTTAATTTAAATTACATATGTAAGATTTACCGTTCATGAATGGAAATATCAAATAAGTTTTTTTGCAAATGATCGTCTGATAATCGGATTTTGAATATTTCATTGCGATTCATATCATAGATGCAATCGATTATCAAAAGCAGATACTAAAATATTTGTGTCAAATTAATACCATTTTCATCACCGAATGAAACCTTCTCGATAGTCAATAGTTTTCTTGATTCACAATCTTTGCACCTTCTTTAGTTTGTTAGATCACATTTTAGAATCTCTTCATTTATAATGTATTGAAAATGTGCCTATCAAAAAATAATACCATGCAGCATTCCGGTAATACAAATCCATCAGTTGGTTAATAGAATTTAAAGTTCTCCTCAAACTTTCGTTCTGTTAAAAATTATGGTATAAGATAAGAAATGAAAAGTTATGAAAAAGTTTTTTGACACATAGTTTAAAACAAATGCTTTATACAAAAGAAAAAGTACAAAGATATAAAAAAATAAAACAAAACAAAAAATAACCAAACAACAAATTAAAGCATTAGTAGCTTACAACTTAAGCCAACTTGTAAAAGTTTGCCACCATGTTTTAATTTTATGAGGTTCATCAAGAGGAGATGCAGGAGAAGGATTACCACGTTCTTCAATGCCACCATCGCCGCGATCTTCATCAACTTTAACAAAATTGAAAGCGTCAGCAATATCTTTTCCATAATGTTTGAGTCCAACAAGTTCTTGAACAAGAGCATTGATTTCAGCAGGAGTAATTTCGCCTTTAGTTTTGACTTTTTTTAGATCTTGGTTAAAGATGGCTTTTTCTTCAAGGTATTCTTTTTTCATGATACAAAGACTTTCGTAGTACTTAGTTTCGAAGCCATTTTTCTAGAAAAAATCAATTCATTATTTAAAAATGTAAGAAAAATACTTGCCTTTTTAAGTTCAACGCTCATGAGAGTATCCAAATAACGTGCAGTGTCATCATTATAAGGAAGAATTGAAGAAGCCTTCAAGTATGCCGCAAATTTTGCACAAGCTTTGATGATGAATTCACGTTCTTGAATAATTTCATCACGGAATTTGTGATCTTCGGAAATCTTTTCTGCAATACTTTGTTGACTTTCTGAAAAATAACCCTTGTTTAAGAAAGATATAAAAGAACAATATTAAACTTACTGTGAACATTTTCAAGGCGACTTTCAACAGTAACATTCTTTTCAAGTTGAGTATCATGAAAATGTGAAAATCTTTTATGAGAAACTGATTTAATAAAATCATCACCACATTCAGGGCAATACCATTCTCCATCATCTTTTTGAGGACAACCATCTGTGACCCACATTTCTAAAGGATCTTTATCAGCCATTTCAGGATCAGCTTCAATATAAGGAAGTCGTTCATCGCCATAGTAAAATCGTATAGTTGCACAATTTTTACAAAAAACGGTGTCTTTTCTTTCCATACGATACCGAACAATGATAATTGGATGCCAAAGAATCTTCTCGAGTTCACTTTCATTTCCGCGAAATTGAGCAAGAAGAGCTTGACGTTCTCTAATCTTTTCCAAAGTTTGTTGAACAGAAACAGAAATCATAGTCATTGGTCCAACGATGCGGTTGATGATGTTTCGAGTATAATTGAGAGCAGCGGTAGATTGAGGATCATGAGGATTAACACGATGAGCATGTTTGAGAAGCTTCAAGAATTCATCACGAGATACTTTGAAGCTTTCTTGTGCGCTTTTGATATCCTTCTTGCTAAGCAAACTTTCTCCATTTTTGACCTAAAATATAGTTTGAACATATGTATGAGTATGAAAAAACTTAAAATAACCTACTTTAAGGCTCAAGATGCAAAGGAATCGATATGACTCATTGTCAAACGCATAAGTGGTCTTCTTATTCAAAGGCAAATCAATACCTTGTTGATCTTTGATATCTTTCAAAAGAAGCTTAAGAGAAGTGATAGTTTCGCCAACCTGAAATCATAGGTTATTCGAGCTTATACATAGAAAAAAACATACCTTAAACTTAGGTGATTTTGTAAAGGCAAAAACAATATTTTCAGCGGCATCTCGATGAAATTGTGTAATCAATTCTTTAAAACAGAATTCGAAAGCAGGAGTAAGGCGAGATTGGTCATGTGCCATGAGAAAAACAATTAAATTCAAATGAGATAATTTACTGACACAATCGACAACTTCTTGCATATTCTTCTGATCTTGAAGAATTCCATTTGTGTCGTTAATACCAGGAGTATCGACGAGACGAATAACACGGCTATTGTGTTCCAAAAGATGAATTTTAGGTTTCCTAGTTCGAGATGTTCCAGCTCCAGTGTGTTCATTTCCGTCTCCTCCGATCTTGATGAATTGAGGTTCGATTTCGGCTTCATCGTCTTCTTTCTTTGATGGCGAACTTGGTTGATGAGTAAAATCCGTTGGAATCAAGTTGATCAAAGGAGATTTCGACGCCTTTTTGAAGTTGTCATATTTGAGATATGTTGCGATGGCATTGATCCAAGTCGATTTTCCAATACCAGTTTCTCCAACGATGAGGATATTAATATCCTTAGCTTTATCAAAACGATCAGACATTTTTGATTACTAAAATTAACAAAAGTAAATAAAAGTAAAAAGAAACAAATCGAAAGAAACGCGCAAAATTAATAATCATTTTTAATGCTAAAACGAATGAAATGTTGTGTACTCGCTTACAGAAACTTGTTAAAATAATAGGACTAAATTAAATATTTAAAAATACAACTAAAAGCGCAAGATCATCATCACCAACTTATTACAAATTCAAGAAGCTTTTTTGTTGATGATAGAAATGTAAAACATCAAAGGCTATTGAAATTAGAAACGCGAGACAATATCCATGTTGACCGTACTTTAATAATTTCGTCGTAAAACAACCTTTAAATTCAAAAAGACTTTGCAAGTGGTGGATTTACATTTTTTTGTTGTTACAAAATTCTGAAGAAAACACAAAGTTAACAAAAAATATCAAAGTTGATACTTTTTTTCAATGAAAAATAAATAATCAAGTTTCAGAAAAACAAAGAAAATTTCGTTCAACATTTTGCTTTACTTGCTTTATTAGAACAAAGTGTATTGTGACAAAGTTATTAGTATAGTTTTAAAACATAATTTTTATTACTATTTTTACAAACAAAGTTTACATACATACATACAAAAGTTTTTATAATACATTTGAATCCCGTATTTTTTCAAAATAATATATTTTTTTGGCTACCAGTAACTTTTGAAGAGATAAAAAAGAATGGATTAAAGCTAACGAAGGAAGATGTTTAAAAGAAATATGAGAATAAAGAAGCTTTGAATTTATTCCATCAAAAAATTTCGATTCCGGATGTGTCGCTTTTGACGATAGAGTTTTGGAATTGGAATTGATGGTTTTATAATTGGAGTTAAAGGTTGGGGTTTGGAAAATTTGACGAAAGGTGGAAGAACTTTATTTGAAGGTTCTTCCAAATCAAGGAATTGTGTGATGGTTGGAGTATATGGTAAAGGGTCATTCAAGCCTAAAAAATAATAATAATTATCTTTTGGTATTCCTCTTCAACTTCAAAAATAAAAAATATTACCGTAATCTCCAATTTCTTCAGGAAGATAAAATTTTTCAAAGGTATGAAAAGTTTGAATTTTTCTTCCAAAATTACAGCTGTTGTTTCTGCTGCTGCTTCCATCATCTTCAATATCAATAATTCCATGAAGTCCAGGAGGCATAGGAAAATCTGGGATCATGGTTGATATAAGCTTTTTTTTAATGCTTTCAAAGTTGAATGATTTTTCTGAAAAATTTTTCATCCTTTTTATATCACTTTTTTTCTCTCCAAGGAATGGAATCCACATTTTTTTCTTTTCGCGTTCTATAATTAATTCTTTACAATAACAGGAACAACAAAAAAAAGAAAAGAAAAAAATCTAATTTTATTATGCGTGTTTTATTTTTTGTTATGAAGAAGAAGATGAAAGTGGAAAAATAAGCTATCAAAAATCATTTTTATAAAAAGTGTTTTTTTTATACGGCGGCCAGCAAACAAAAAAATATATGCAGTTTTAAACTGCAAAAAAAGGAAGAAGAAAAAAAGTGCAGGAATTTTCTTTTAGTTTTTTTTTTCTGTTTTTGATTTTGACTTTGTACTTTTTTTAGATACTGCAACAACAAAAAACACTTCCGTCGTAAAGCTTCCGGGGGAAAGAACACAGAGATATGTAAATATGTATTTTTAGTTAAAAAATAAGTAAATAAAAATTTTTTTGAAAGCTAAAAATAAAATTTGTTGTAAATAAATAAATTTATTTTTATTTTTACAACAAAAAATGAAAAAGCAATAGGATTTCAAAGATTTTGTTTTTTCTCTCTCTAAACTTTTTATATTTATTTTTAAGGCAAAAATTTTGCGGTTTGATTTTAAAACATAAATTTCTAAACACTCAATCCCACTTTTTTTTTTACTTTATAAAAACCAAAACACAACCTTTTTTTAAGATATAAAACTGCAAAAAAAGAAAAAAGAAAAAACATTTATTTGCATCCAAAAAAATAATACCAAAATTGTTTGTAAAATTACACTTTTAAATGGTTTTGAAGAAGAAGAGTGACGACCTTTAAAAACGACGGATGGCCTTTATTTTTTTCTATTGTTTAAAATAAATTAGTCAAATATAATTATTATTCATAATAAAAAATGATTTGCTTTTCTCATCTTCAAAAAATAGAAAGAAAAAAAAAGATGCATTTAAACTTTAAACTTTTTAAAAAGCTGGTTTGGAAGGAAAAAAAGAAAGAAAGAATCTTTGTTCGATTTCAAAATAATCTAAATAAATAAAAAAAAGGCATCTAAAAAGGTTTTTCCGACCGAAGATTCACATTTTAAGCCAAAAATAATTCAGCATCAGCATTTTCAAAAAAGAATAACAACAAAAATAATAATGTTTGTTTATTATTTATTTGAGTGTTATTTCTGTTTTTGAATTTTTAATAATGACAGAAAAGGAAAGCAAAATGTTTTTTTGTTTGTTTGTTATTTGATTGAGGGCAAAAAACACGCAGAAAAAAATTATTTCCGTGAAGAAAAAATATTTAATGCTACCATATACCATCGCTCATCAATATTTGTTTTGGTGCCTATGATTTTTGTTTAATTTTATTGTTACTAAAATAATCTTAAAATAAAACAAAAATAATTTATTTCTTGCAAAACAAATTTTAAAAAGTTTTTAGAGTATAAATTTTTAGACTCTCTGTAGCTACATTGTTGATCTTTATATTTATTTTTTGATTTAATTCAATTCTTTTTCTTTGTGATTTTTTTTAATTGTCAAAAAAAACCGTTTTAAAAATTTAACAAAAAATAAAGAAAAAAAATACACATTTGTATGTAGTTTTTTTTTTAAATAAGGGAAGAAGAACACGTGAAATGGAAACCTTTAAAAACGAGAAAAAAATAAATCATTGCTCTTTTGTAAAAAAAAGGGTGAAATGGCAGGGATGAATCATGTTATTTATTATGTATGGTAATAATGTAAAAATGGTAAACGAGAGTATTTTTTTCATTTATATGAAAGGTATTTTGAAATGGAATACATACATATATTTTGAGGATAAAAAATGCGCGCTATAAATAACTCTAATTTTATGTGCATTTTTTAAGCTGAAATTCCATTCATTCGATGAGTTTTTTTTTCTTTACTAAAATAATAATATAAATTTTCTTTCATCAGCCATCGTTTAAAGTTTCTTGATGCTGATTCTGAAACTCCAGCAGATTCACTTCATATTAATCAAGCAATTAATTCTTTGTTACATGGTAAAGCAGATAAATATGAAATATTACGATTGAGAGAACATACGATAAGAAAGAAATTGAAAGCTATAATGGAATCAAAACAAAAAGAACTTTTCTAGAAAGTTCAACAAAAAAGTGGTGCTCGCATTCATCGTCTTAATCTTCGAAATGATTCACCTTCGATACCGTATATATCTTTACAAAAATCATTTTATCTCGCATCAAAATCCACCAATGTCTTCCGAAGATGGTCGCCACTTTATTGTTGATGTTCTCGAGAATGATGATCAATTAGCTAAATTTAAAATAAATTTATCAAACAATTTATTAAAAACAACAATACAATAAAGTTTACAAAAAAATGAATCTTTAATTATTCATAAACATCTTCAGGCAAGGCTGCATCGATGAAATCCAAGAGATCAGTGAAAATTGGCTCGAATCCTTGATAAGACGAAGTGGTGGGATCAACAATGTTGCCAAAAGTGATAACATAGCGCAGGAGATAAACCAAATCCAAAGCACTTTCATCAGGTTGATACTTCTCAGGAATCTTCTTTTGAAGGATGATTTGTCTGAAGCTTCCTTGAGAATCTGGAAAATCCTTCGATTCTTTGCCTTTTCTTGCATAATCATCAATATTCAAAGGATCGCGATCAGCACGGATCTTGTTAACAAGTTCAAAGTAAGCAGGAAATTCTTCTTCGAGCAAATAAAATGGAACAGTCGTTTTGCAATCATTTACCATACAATCAATGACGGATTCAATTCTTCCAGCATATTCTCCCAAGGATGACGTTGGTCGTCGGCCAGTTTTCGTTTCTTCAATATACTAAAAAAAAGTAAGACATTAAGATATTTAAAGAGAGCTTTAAAATTTACCGCTTTTGTAAGATCAGAAATTGGAAGCTTTGGAGGAAATACACATTTTTTCAGAGCTAAATCACGCAAGCGATTAGGAACAAAAAGTTTCTTAGCTTCAGATAAATCATGTTCACTGAAGGATGGTGAAGATTCACGAGTTGAAAGCTTTAGTTTGCTAAATCGGCGAACATTTGTAGGAGTTTTGAAACTTTGAGAGCGTTCAACAGGCGGACTACTTTCAGGTGTTTGAACTGGTGCTGAAGAAGAAAGAGAGCCACGAGGTAATGCAATGGCAAGACGTTTTGAGGATGGTGTAACTAAAAAGTCACAAATTATATATAGTACAAATAATCATTAATAAAGACATACCATCAGAGAATGAAGCTTTAGATGCTTTACGTTTCTTTCCACCACTTTCCATAGTTAAGCGCTTATTGTATTCTCGCTAAAAAAAAGACCACATAAATTCTATTTTATTAGTAATAAAAAAAAGAACATACTTTACATTCTTTGGCATATTCAGGAGAATAATCTTCAAATATTTCGAGAGCTTGTTCATGTGAATATGTTTCATCATAGGTTTTACCCCAATTCTAAAACCACCAAATTTTTAGTAAAGCACTTTTTACAAATAAAAATTATTACACTGTAAGTTAGACGATAAGAAAGTTGACCATTTTCATCAGCGGAAATCTTAATAATTTTTGCTTCGTAGCATACGCCATCTTTCCATCGGACCATAACTTTATCATAGAGTTTCCAATCAGTAGCATCCCCATTATTTTGAGGCGGTTTATCTTCTTTAGAATTTGATGATGATGCATTGGAGATATTTAATGGAGTTCCATTAGAAAGATTCATATCTTCATCAGCCATGATGAGAACAACGTTGAAAATTGAAAACAAAAAGCAACGCAAGTATGAAGAAAATTTTTTAGCTTTTTTTTCTTTTGGAGTTTGAGTCAAATAGGCTATTTTTAGCATTCTGTATTTACAGTGGATCATGCGTTGCAAGATAAAGTTTTTTTGAAAACGCTAATTCGAAGCATTTTTTTTAAAAATAGTTATAAAATAAATAATATTTACACTTTTATTCCTTTAGAACAAACAACTGAATTTTTGGAATTTTTTTCCAATGGATTGTTTTAATTTTGCTGCGTCTTTTTTGATTAAAGCTAAATTACGAATATCAAGATTTTCTTCTTCAACTAATTCTTCCGTTGGTATTTTTAGATGTTCTGCAAGATATCGAAGGCTTGAAAGAGAAAAAATGAAATAAAAAAATCATTTCTCTTTTGTAAAAAAAAGAGGGTGAAATGGCATTGATTAATCATGTTATTTATTATGTACACTTATTTTGTTTTGAAATGAAAAATTCTTAAAAAGCTACAGATGGTCATGTTTAATTATCGCTTGCCAATAACAATTAAAAAAAAAAGGATAAAATAAAGCAGATGTTAGAGAAAATTGAATTATTCATGAAGAACGCGTAAAAAAACTTTCACGGTAATATCAAAATTAAGATAAGCTTTGAAGAATGAAAGTGGCAAGAAAAATTTTTAGGTTAAAACAATGTTTAAAATTTCCCATTTTCAAGGACAATCAGACTATTAATTCTTTTGAAGGCATCAAATCTTGGAAGAAGCTCGCCTTATTGATGTTCTCAATTCGCAAAGTTTAAAATACATTTTCCAAACAGTTTATCAAAAACAACAAAACAATAAAGTTTACAACAAAAAAAAGAATCATTAATTATTCATAAACATCTTCAGGCAAGGCTGCATCGATGAAATCCAAGAGATCAGTAAAGATAGGCTCAAACTTTCTATAAGACGAAGTGCTGGGATCAATGAGGTTGCCGAAAGTGATAACATAACGAAGGAGATAAACCAAATCCAAAGCATTTTCATCAGGTTGATACTTCTCAGGAATCTTTTTCTTAACGATGGTTTGTCGGAAGCTTCCTTGAGAATCAGGGAAATTCTTCGATTCTGGGTATTTTCTTACATAATCATCCATATCCAAAGAATCACGACCAACACGGTTTTTGTTAACCAGTTCAAAGTAAGCAGGAAATTCTTCGTTGAGTAAATAAAATTGAACAGTTGTTTTGCATTCATTTACCATACAATCAATGACGGATTCAATTCTTCCAGCATATTCTCCCAAGGATGACGTTGGTCGTCGGCCAGTTTTCGTTTCTTCAATATACTAAAAAAAAGTAAGACATTAAGATATTTAAAGAGAGCTTTAAAATTTACCGCTTTTGTAAGATCAGAAATTGGAAGCTTTGGAGGAAATACACATTTTTTCAGAGCTAAATCACGCAAGCGATTAGGAACAAAAAGTTTCTTAACTTCAGATAATTCATATTCACTGTCAGATGGTGAAGATTCACGAGTTGAAGATGCAAATTCTAGAACCTTTAGTTGTCTAAACACCTGGATACTTGAAGGAGTTTTGACATGATGAAGATCAGGAACATGAGTACTTTGAGGTGTCCGAATTGGCGGATGTAAAGGAAGAGATTTTCGATTTGGTCCAGCATTTAATGGTGGAAGTTTATCCATACCAGTGGAGTCATCATTTGAAGGAGTATTGGAATCATGAAGAAGTTGTTCACGAACAGGAGATCTTTGAGGTGTCAGAATTGATTGAGACGAAGCAAGAGATTTTCGAGTTGGTCCAGCATTTCTTGGTGGAAGTTTGAGCATTCCGACGGAGTTATCATTTGAAGGAGTTTTGAAATCATGAAGAAGTTGTTCACGAACAGGAGATCTTAGAGGTGTCAGAATTGACTCAGATGAAGCAAGAGAGCCACGGCGAGATGTTGCAATGGCAAGACGTTTTGATGGTGGTGGTGTAACTAAAAAGTATTAAATAATATGAATAATGAGTAATAAAAAAACATACCACCAGAGATTGAAGCTTTAGATGCTTTACGTTTCTTTCCACCACTTAAGCGCATTTTGTATTCTTGCTAAAAAAAGAACAACATAAATTCATTTTTAAGTAAAAAAAGAAAACATACGTCGCATTCTTTGGCATATTCAGGAGAATAATCTTCAAATTTTTTGAGAGCATCTTCGTGTGAATAAGTTTCATTATAAGATTTACCCCAATTCTAAAATAACCAATTTCTTATTAAAGCACTTTTTATAAAAAAAAATTACCCGGTATGAAACACAATAAGAAAGTTGACCATTTTTATCATTCAAAACTTTAATAATTTTTGCTTCGTAGCATACGCCATCTTTCCATCGGACCATAACTTTATCATCGAGTTTCCAATCAGTAGCATCCCCATTATTTTGAGGCGGTTTATCTTCTTTAGAATTTGATGATGATGCATTGGAGATATTTAATGGAGTTCCATTAGAAAGATTCATATCTTCATCAGCCATGATGAGAACAACGTTGAAAATTGAAAACAAAAAGCAACGCAAGTATGAAGAAAATTTTTTAGCTTTTTTTCTTCTTCTGATGTTTTAGTTGAATAGGCAATTTCTGGCATTCTGTATTACAGGGATTATGCGTTGCAAGATATAGTTTTTTCTTGAAAACGCTTGTTCGACGTTATTTTTTCAATTGCATGCAATTACTTATTTTATTTGGCTCCATTTTTATGTTGTAATCAATCAATTGTAATATTTTTGTTTAGAAATATTTATAAATAAATAATATTATAACTCTTTTATCCATTCACATAATGGAAAAAACAACTGATTTTTGGGATTTTTTTCCAATGGATTGTTTTAATTTTGCTGCGGCTTTTTTGATTAAAGCTTAATTAAGAATATCAAGATTTTCTTCCTCAACTAATTCTTCCACTGACATAACTACGAGCTGATTAGCATTATCTGGGATTGGAATTAAACGATGAACAATCACATTTTTTTCTTTATCCTTTAAAACTTCAACATCTCCAAACATTTGACAACTAAATTCATGGGTGTAGTAATGAATGGAAAAATCTTCCACGCAATAAACAGTAAATATTAATAGGTTTTATTTTTTAGTATCTAACTATTTCTATCACTGTTTCATTATAACACCATATTATTTGATGAGATGTCTCCACGATGCTTGATGCTAATATAATTCATGAAACACATATTAAAGTAATTCATAAAAAAAGCGGAAAAATATCTTACTTATCTTTAACAATAGCGATATTTAAAAAATCGGTACCTAAATTAGAATAACCCACTGCACCAATAACTAACTGAATCTTTAACTATGTCGGGTGCAGTCCCATCTAAGTGGCCACAATAGGAGAGAGAAAAACTGTTGTAAAAGTGAAACTCTTATTAGATAACATAAGAAATTTGAATTGTAAACCTTTATTACCTGAATATGGATTACAAAGAATAAATAAATAACAAGCTTCAAGAAAAAGAATCACAGAAAAAAAGACAAATTATATAATGGTAACAAGCATAGTGTAAAAACTTAAATTATTCATGGCTAATCTTTTTGTTCAAAAATCATTTGGATCATGCAATAATGGTATAATCACAGAGAAGAAATTATTTGAGCTCGAATCGTTGAATATTGATATCACCAGTTACGGAAACGATATTGACTTGATCAAGAGAAATGCCAGGACGATAATTGAATGCAAAAATACGTTGACCATCTAATTCAGCCTAAAATTAGAAAGATAAAAACAATAAGGACAAAGATGATTCAAAACTTACACTTAAAAATTCAGCTCCCAAACTTAATTTCAAATCAAAAGTTATTCCTTGAGTAAATGGAAACTTGGTTATAGCTCTTTCTTCATTTGCCCAATGATTGTTGATGGAATGATTACGAACGAGAGCGCCCTGAAACATAAAAGTTTAGCTAATAAATTTCATGAAGGATTACAAATTGCAATAACCAATACGCAAGAGAAAGAAAGCTTGTTTAAAAAACAACAAAAACTTACATCAGATCTACCATGAGGAAAATCAACTCTAAGATGAAATAAATAATCAGAATTTCTCATTAAATTTAAAGTGAAAACAGTTGCATGCATTTTTGGAATAGCAGTAAGGATAATTTCTTTTGAAGCTGTTAAAGAACCCGGACGAAATGAATGAACAAATGGAACATCCTAAAGCTAACAAAGATTATCAATAAAGTTTTAAATAGAAAACAAATAAAGTACATACAGGTTTACGAATGATAGCATCAGCCGATGGAAGATTACCAGATGATGCAGGAGTTGTTCCAAATCCAATCGAAGGAGCATTTGTAGATGGAGAAGAGTCGCCATAAGTTCCTTCAAATTCAATAACATCAATTCTAGCTGCACCAGTTATATATAAAGTTGTAATATTTGTAAATGGAATTCGATGAACATAATCAGATAAATGCTTTCCGTTAACAGCGATCTGAAAAATGACGAATATTATAAAACACATGTTAATACGCTCCAAACAAAGCTAACTACTTTCTAGCAACATGGCCAAACTTTTTATACCGAGAAAAAGCATACCTTGAAATAACTTTGAAGAATCAAAATTCGAATGGTAAAGTTGCATGAAGGTTTGAGTTCATTGTTACATCGTTCTTCAGGTTCCCATTCATTATTAATAAGAGAATTCAAAACGATATCTTCATCAGCTTGTCCAAAGAAACCCTTCTTTTTAATAAATCTTGGATTAAAATGCAATGCTTTGTTATCTTGATGATCACCTTCAACAAGTAAACCACAACATAAATCAAATCCGAATTGGTTAGGTGATTTATCAAGAGTTGCACCACGAATGGTTATAGCTTTACCAGGGAATACACCACCAGGAATTTGTGTTACAAATGGAAGAATCTAAAAATGCATTGAAATGAGAATATAAAGAAATGGCAAAAAAGTATGTATGTATTTTCTTACCGGGTCACTAATTCGTTCAACTGATGGAGCATTGGGCATAGGATTTGCCATGATGATCTTTGAAGGTTCTAAAAAAGGTAAATCATTAGTTTTTTTTTAAAGAAAGAAACAAACATCACGAAAGAACAATAGCGGAACGAAAAAAATTAATAAATTTAGACTACAAAAAATGATGCAGCCGCAGAAGTGTGACAAAAAACGGCAATGAATGACGTGTGAGAAAGCAAACGCCGCGCAAACACACAAAAAATCAATTCAAAATAATTTGGAGAAAAACGGTTATTAACTTTCATTTTTTAATTTAAGTAAAAAGTAATAACATTTTGAAACAAAACATAAGCAAGAAGCAATGATGAAAAGAAACTTCCATGAATCATGAAAAACTCAAATAAATCATCAAACTTTTAGCAGCAACAAAAAAAATGCAAGCAGTGTTTCACATATTATTTTCTCCCGCTGAAACGAATGCAGCAACCACCTTTCTTTCTTTTTTTGCATTTTGCAGCAGCTGACTTTTATTTTCTTCACAGAAAAGGAAAGGGTTAGAAAAAAAAGTGACATCGTTTGTGGACTTTCACTTCAATGTTCTGCATTAAACTTTGACGATGATTCATTTGTTTTCTTTCTTCCATATTGTATTTTGATTTTATGTATTCATGACATAACTGTGGAAGATATAGTTAGTTATATGTAAAAGTATCAAAACAATCCTTTTGCACTGATTAACGAAGAAGATACTTGTTTTTTTTTGAAAATTTTTATTCTTTGGGTTTACAAAAGAAATAAATAACACAACGAAGAAAAATTACAAAAACCATAAGCAAAATGTATGTACAATAACTTAAAATTTACATGGCTAACATTGAATCAAACAGCTTTTGGTAATGCAATCTTGACATCAGCAAAATGGTTTGGTTATTTCTCTTTCTTAATTCCACCAAGTCGAAATCCTAAAATAATAACACTTAGAGAAGAAGTAATTAGTTGAACAATTTACCTTGGCCTGGAAATCTTGATTTAGTCGGCGTTTTAGAATTATCCATTTTAGGTTTCTTATTTTCAATTGTTTCTATTTCAATTACTTCTATTACATTGTTAGCTTCAGAAGTTCCAACGCCAAGAAGATGACCTAAAGTCACAAGTATAACATCTTGAAACTCGATAAAATAACAAACCTGTTCCAGGGAAAATGGAATCGATTTTAGGAGTTTTGGAATCTTTATCAGTTTTTTTCTTTTTGGCAGGACCTTTAGTTACCTTTTCTTTATTAGTTTCAGCATTTCCATCACCAAGACGATGTCCTAAAAACATACTTACAATCACATCAAACTCGATAAAAACAACAAACCTTTGCCAGCAAAAATGGAATCGATTTTAGGAGTTTTAGAACCTTCATCAGATTTTCTTTTTTTAGCGTTGGGTTTTGGATCAGGTTCTTTAACTTTGATATATTTACCTAAAACACTTTCATTCTTATCCATTAGAACTGTTAAAAGCATTGAATACCTCCACAATTATTTTCATGTTGCTGCCACCATGTATCATTTTTTCCTGGTGCACGATTCATTGAACGTTTAACCCAACCATAATATGGTTTCATTTCTCGACATCTTCCTTCACATCTCCACCAATGTTGTTTATAAAGAGCAACTTCAGCATGGAATGAATGATAAATGGTAATACGTGTTCCAGCAACACCATTAATTCGATGCATATGTGATTGAAATTGTGGACCATGTCCATCACGATCTCGATTACCGGTAGTGAGGAACAAATAAGCATGAATCATTTCATGAAGGAGAGTTTCAATAAAATCTTTTCTTGGCCGAAGTTTGAGGAGCGGTTCTGAAAGTCGAATTGAACAATAACCACTTCGAGGTTGAAACGAACAAAGGCCAGCACATCTAAAAACAAGTACCGAATATGATGTTATGGAAGATAAAAAAAGCTTACTGTGTCATTCTCTTACTCCATACAACTTCACATGAAACTAAAGATCCATAAAAAAACTGGTCATTGAAAAGAAGAAAAGACGCATGCAAATCAGGATTAGGATCAATCAGTTCATAAGATGGATCAATTAAGTTCATCTCTTTAATCAGGAAATTACCCAGAAGCTATAGTAAAAGGATAATGAAAGAAGCGCTTTTAAAATGTTGGTCAAAGATATTGTGATTGATAGCAAACAACAAAGTAAACTCAAGCAACAAAAAGAAGTAAAAGAAAAACATTTATTTATCGTTTTCAATCAAAATTAAAAGCACAAAATGTTTCAAGTTTTATCATTTTCTTTTGATTCTTCTTTTGAGCAAAATGATTTTTCATTTCTTACACCTCGTATTAGAAAAGATTTGTTTTTAAAGGCAAAGTTTCGAGCAGATTCAATCTGAAAAAATACGAGATAATAAGTTTCCAACGTTAAAGAAAGTCCAAACCCTTTTCTTTGGACGCGAAGAAAGTAACTTTATAACATCCAATGAAACAGTTAACAAACAAATACTTACACAATTCAAATCAAAATCATTTTGAACACCAATAGTAACTTTCTGACATGAATCTTTTATAGGACATGAACATGGCTTTGAATCTTTCATTTTTTGACATCCTGAATTTATTCGAGTTCGTGTAGAGTTATTCGTGCCATTAGAACATGAAGACCATTTAGACCAATCAGTTGAATTGCAATTAAAAGATTGAGGAATAAATATATCAGTGAATGTATCATTAAGCGATAAAATATTATGAAACTTTGCACTAAAAAAAGAGTGGATAAAAAAAGAATGAAAACCGAGTAAAAAAAACATACCAATAATTGAAGTACACTGACCAAACAGAATATGTCACAAGAAAAGATCCAGTTATTATTGATATTAATGATATTATTCGAACATTAAAGTAAAAATTCATTTAAAAAATATCAAAGTTTCAAAGTTATCAGAAAAAGTGTAAAGTTTGATCGATCAGCTAAAGTTTGAAAAAGAATAAGTGAAGAAAGTCAAAATGGAGTGAAGAAATTTGCATAACTTTATTGTTGTTTTGGTGTTGGATCAAAATGAAGTGGTCGATCTTTCAATGAAGCGAATGGAGGAAAGTAAAGTACTCTAGCAGCAGAAATGTAGAATGCACCTAAAACGTGTTGGAATGAGTTATGATTTAAGAAAATGGAAATAAAACTTACCAGAAGCCATGGATTTCCAAAATATTCTCATTGGTTTTGAAGGATTTCTTCCTTTAGTTGAGTTATAAAGCATATAAGATCCAAGTGCAAAAGCTCCCAAACATCCCGTCATTTTGCATTCAAAACAGTCAGTAAAATCAGTACGTTTAAAATGGGGTTTTGGAAGACGTTCATCTGATGCCATCTTCAACAAATCTCGAACGTGTTAATCAATAAATCAAACAAAAAGCAGAGTAACTGGAAAGAAGCCATTGTTGTGTAATCAAAGCACAGGAAGAAAAAGTTGTGAAAAAAGTTTATGAATTATTATTTTTTTACATATATATCAATAAAAGTAAATAAAGTACAATACTAACAAACCTAATAATCAGTTTACATAGAAAATACATACAATGTAAAAATTAATGATCTTTTGGTGTTTCAGGATCTTTTAGACCTATGCCACTTAATGCAGGAACATTTTGTTTTAACCATCGAACATAGAAGAGTTCTGTTCTTTCTCTGGGTGGAACAAGATTTGGATTGTTTTGAATTTTGTAATAAGCATAATGAACGGCTGAAAAGAAAGAGTTAGGAAATGTGGGTGAAATGGAAAAAAGAAAGAATTGCATCATCAAAATATTAGAGAAACTAACCATTAGCAGTTGGTAATTACTCTCTACTGGCATTTTAGTTTACGAAAAAATTAATGAATGAATGAATCAAACTTTAAACTAAATCAAATATCAACACGGAATAAAAAAGCATACCTCCAATAAACACAGCAAAAATTCCAAGTTCTTTTAATCCTCGGCTACTAATTGCCATTTTAAGTTTGATTCCTTAAATATTAATGATTCAATAAAAATTGTATATCAAAATGAGTAGGTAAATTCAACGAATTTATAAACAAAACAAAAAAAGGTGGAAATGAAAAATTCAAGAAAACGTGATTTCAAACATTTTCAAAATTTGAAGAAAAAAAAGTTCAAAGTTTTTTTTATTTTGCAAAACCTTGTTTTTTTTCTTCGTTTCAAGAAAATTTTTGCATTGCGCATTTCAAAAATTTCAAACTCTTCGTGTATCATTTTACATTTTTGCTTTCAACTTTGGACTTTGAAAATTTTTTACATAAATCAAAAAATATTTTATTTCCACTGCTTTTTTTGTTTACTAATCAAATCATTTTTATTCCCTTTACTTAATTATTGTTGATTTTTAATACTATCTTCTATTACTCTTTTGCTTGGTTGGATTTGTTTGTTTCCCAGTGTATTGAAATCGCTGCTCCTTTTTTTAATACTTGCTTTTTTTATCCAGGGTATCCGCGATATTCTTTACATATTTTTATTGATTTTCTTATTATTTAATAAACTTCTGAGCTTTTCTTTTTTGGTTATCAAATTTCTTTTTATAAGCGTGCCTATAAGTTGGTTGCTAACTGTGAAGCGGGCAATATTTCACTTTTTTCTTGAACCTTTTTTTGTTTGCGGTTTTCATTATTTTTTGCGGTTTTTTTTTGTATTATTTCGATAATCTTTGAAAGACAGCGCTTTTATTGAATAATATTATTTATCTTTTTAGTTGTACGTCGTCAGCCATGGAATTTCAAGGAACTCCGAGAGCTAAAATGCCGGTGGAATTTCAAGTGACGCCATTAGCTCGACCATGTTTCAATTTCACATCAACTCCGCTGACAAGAACAACATCAGATATGCCATCAACTCCGCTTCATCGAGGGATTTCAAATGAAATTATTCCATCAACGCCTCATCAAAGAACAGCATTGAATTTTTCTGTTGCAACTCCATTAACTCGAACAACATCAACCAGTATTTTAGAAGGGAGCATTCACAATGATTCAAATTGGCAGCCATGTATCTTGGAGCCGGTAAGTATTCTCTGAATAACGGAATTACCACAGACATTTTTAGTTTTATCACCTTCCAACAATCGAGAATCCTCAAACAGATTCCGTTGCTTTTCGCTCAATCACTGCTGAAACTCTTTCTGAATTGTTGGATCTACCGAAGGAAGAATTTGATAGCAAATACATCTTGATTGATTGTCGATATCCGTATGAATATAATGGTGGACATATTAAGTATGCTACAAATTTCCATGAAAATGATAAAACTCAAGATATGTTTTTTCCTGCTAAAAAGGAAGCCTTTGATGAAATCAATAAGAAAATTCCAATATTTTATTGTGAGTTCTCACAAGTTCGTGGGCCTAAAATGTAAGTTAGTGTCTTTGGTTGCTTTACTGTAATTGAAATTTTATTCCATTCTTTCATTTTTAGGGCTCATGCTTTAAGACGTTTTGATCGAAAGAAGAATGAACAACGATATCCATTCGTCGATTATGAAGAAATGTATTTGCTGGATCGTGGATACAATAATTTCTTTAAACTTTTCAAGAATAATGTAAGTTTTCTTTTCGCATTCTTTCCATTCATTACTCTTTATTTCAGGGATATTGTGTACCTGAGCATTACGTTTCAATGAACTGTAAAAGTTTCACCAATCATCTCAAAAAGTTTCATTTTCATCGAAGTCGATATCAACCTTTTCGAAAAGCAAAATTTCCTCGTATGTCGCCTTCATGTGCTAAAAGTCATTTCAAATTAGTGCCGTTATCTTTTACTCCAGAAAATTCTTTGTCTTTTGATGATAGTACTTGAAATTGTTATTATTTATTTTTGTTATGTTTCTATTTAACCTGCAAGCGTTATTAACAAAATCTTGATAATTAGGCTGCATTATTGTGTTTGTGACTTGAAAGAATGTTTACAAACTTTTTATTTTTTTGTTTGTTTTTTCTGTTTTCCTTTTTCGTTTGTTTTTTCTCGCTAAATAAAGTTCTCTTGATGCTTTTTAGTTTATTTTTGAAATTGGTAAATTGTTTTATACAGTTTGTTATTTACTTTTGATTAAACTGCTTGTTTTAACCTCATATTTTTAGGCTTCATTTAACTATGGCTTCACCGCTTCACTCTTTTGCACCTACAAAACCAAAAGAAAGTGATAATGATCGACGAGGAATTTTGCGCAATGCTACTGCCAACGATAAGCCAAATGAAATTGAACCTATGCCGATTACTCAACGATCAACCGAGAAACCTATGAGGACCCTACAAGATGTTCAAGATCGAACTGTGAAGAAATGCATAGAAAAGTATGGTCGAAGTGCATCAGTTCAATCACGAAAATCTGGTGATAACAACAAGAAAGATAACGAAGATGTTACAAAAGAACCACTTGGAAGGCATCAAATGCAGCCAACTATTGTTGCTTTTGGACGCACTACAAAGTTAGAAGATACTCTCAAGGTTTGTTTTAGTTTAAAAATTTTAATGTTCTTAGTATTGCCTCAAAATAACTTGTTTCTTTTATTATTTCTTACCTTACTTTTACTCTTATGCTATTTATTTCTTAATCTTCTTTCTTTTTAGAGTGTCAAACCTGTTGTTCATCGTGCTCCTATTGGTTCAACAAAAGATATCACAGACCTTCGAAATATTGTAAGCCTTTTTAAAGCTCTTTTTCTAATATATATCTTTTGATTTTTTAGGTCGAACATCAAAATCAAATAATTCAAAACCAGCAAGAACAAATTAATCAACTATTTGATATTTTGAAAACTCATGATGAAAAGTATCTTTATTTGTTAGAATCAGATGGTAAACTTTGGAGTCGACTAAATTCACTTAGCCGAAATGCATCAACATTAAATGTTTCACAAAATGGAATTTATTTGCCTAAAGCTCCCGATAAAGAAGAAGTTCCTGTTTCAACGATTTCTAAACCAAAGCCTGTGCCATGTGATAGCATTGCAATCAAAAAACAAAAAGAGCCTGCTGAACACCAACTTGTTCCTGTTGCTGCTAAACCAATCCATGAATCACCTTCATTATCTGATATTAAAAGATTTATTATGAAGCATCCTGAACAGGTTAAAGATGTCGCTAAAATGGTTAAAAAAGTCTCAAAGGATTCTGATTCAGATGAAGAAAGGAGAACAAAAAAGCATCACCGTCAAAAAGAGCAACCAGAAGTTAGTAGCGTGCTTGAAAAAATTACTGTTGAAAGAAAAGTTTATAATCATCGAAGACCTCCTCATCATCTTACTTCCACTATTGATGATTCATTGAGAGAATTAGGTATGGCTGGTATGTAGTTCTTTTTTTGCATTTGTTTAAATTTAGAATTCACTTGCTTTTAGGTATGTATACTCCTCCAAGAGATGCTAATCGAAATCATCATCATCAACATCAACGCCCTGCTCCATCAACTCCAACAATATGTGAAGTAACCTCATCTTCAGAAAGCGATGGTGAAGCATCAGCTCATCTGCCTCCAACTCCAGTTCGTCAGCGTCAACATAAGAATGATCGCCACCGTCATCAACCTATGTCGTCGATACAAGCTACTCATATGCCTGATAAATTTTCTGATGATAATCTTTTTGATTGTATGTTTTTTGTTTATTTTTCTTTCATGTATTTAACGAATATCATTTTTTAAAGCTGATACTCATGCTTCACCTGAACCTGATGAAAATCGCCGTCCTCGTCGTGTTGCTGATCGACTTAGAAATAATGCTCGAAGACATTAAGAAATTTCATTTCCATTCTTTGTCTTTTTTTTTTACATCATTATTTTGCTTTATAGTTTTTTTTTGTATGAATAAAGCTTCTCGAATCTTTTAGTTTTGTTTACCGCAGCTTTACAATATCTTTTGCATTTTAAATAAAGCCTTGACATTTTTATAGTTCCAATTTGATCAAATTATGTGATCGTGTTTTCTAATTTAATTCTCTTTTTCCGTTTAAAATTTGGAAAACAAATTTTGTTCAAAAAAAAATTAATAATAAATCTTCTCCACCACCAAAAATGTGGTGGTTCAGTTCCAACCATGCATGTATGTGTTTCGTTTTTTTACTACCTAATTTGGTTGTCAAAACAAAGCAACCAACAACTTCTTTTGCAAGATGTCAAAGATATATCAAAAATAAAAAGTTGAGTAAAGAATAATTTAAGCTTAAAATGTTACAATTAAAAAGTAAAGTCAAATCAGCGAAAAAAAAAGTTTATTCGAATACGAGTTATTTTTACAAAATAAAGTTTATATTTTATGAAATCACTTATCAATCTTTCTTTTCTTATTAGTAACTTCATAGATCGTTTGATCCAGCAACATAGGATAAAGATAATCATCAATATCGAGTTTTCTTTGATATTTTACACAGTCAATTAACCATTCACATTGAACAACATCAACGCCAGATTCAATAGCATCCATCAGAAGTTTGAGCTTGCAGTCAGAATAACAACCAGGAGGAACAATGATATGAGTTTCACCAGCATTTAACTTGTCAGCAATTGAACATCCAGTACAATTTGCAAGGCGACGATATGGACTTTGCTGATTAGAACTTATTTCGAAAAAATGTAAGCGACAATCCTAAAAGCCACGAAATAAAAATAATTAATAGATACAAATACATACATCTAAGAAATCACAGTTTCCATCTTCAAAAACAGACATATCAAAGTTCAAAACTGGATCAGTAATCTTGGCCGGAGCTTGAATGGAATTTATACGATTAAATGATCTTTTAGATGAATTCGGTGATGAATGAATTATTTGTGAACTATTTAAAGTGTTCGAAGCAGCAACTTCAGAAAATGATGGATTGGCAGCAGAACATGAAGTCATTGATGTTGTTAAATTTTCTTGTGAAGAACGGGAAGAAGTAAAAACAGCACTAATACTTGGATCATACAAAGTTCCATTATCTTCTATTAGGGATGAAGTCTTTTGATAAGGGAAAAAGTTCTCTTCTGGCAAACGTTGATTCTAAAAATTATGACATAAAAAAAGTGTTTCATTAGTTTAATCTTACAAGTTCAGAACACTTTGTTATCCATTCCATTGTAATAATTTTCACAGTTCCCAATAAAAGTGCCTTGCGGTATTTTTCACCAGTGTTAGAGTTTACAACCAAATGGGTACATCTCAATGGATCCATGTTTGCATCATAAATGCCACCATTGTTAACCACCATTTGACTAATTTGAAGTCGCATATATCCATTGAACCCAGAAGAAGAAAAATGACACCCAGCAAAAATTGGCTTAACATTAAAATCTTCGACTCGATCACCATTTGGTAAAATAAATGCACCATTTCTTGCTAAATTATAAACAAATTCGATCCAATCTGGATATACAACAGGGATATTGGTTCGTACTGCTTGCTGAAAACGAATGATTAGAACATAAATAGTTGTAAGAATAATAATTTACGTTATATTTTTGTGAAGAAGGATCGCACGATCTTGCAATCAAATGAGTTACTTTGTCAGTCATAAATCCAGAAGCAATACCACCAAGTTTTCTAATTTTGTCATAAATTACAGTCTGAAAATGCATCGAGTTGTTAGAATTAAAAAAATGCAAATAAACAAACTCTTTCATTTTGGTTCAAACCAGTAACAGTGATATTATAGCCAGCAAGATGAAGAGCCAATAACGGATGAGGAGGTACAGGAATATTTCCAATATCATCGATTGCTTGAAGAATCGCCAAAGGTCCATAAATTCTTGCTCCAATAGTTCGTAAATGATCATATAGGTCTGTTTCAAAGTCAGGAATAACATAGCAGCAATTAGGAAGTGTTTGACGTGATGATAAAACTTTTTCAGCGTTGATTAATTTAGCCTTTCCTTTGAGTATCATAAGCTAAAAATAATATTATTAAAAATCTATGCCCACATTATTGAAAAATCCATACCTTAAAAGCTTGATCTTGAAGCTGTTTCAAACGATCATTTAGATTATCATAAGTCACAATCACATAATATCCTTTTCTTGTTGGTCGTGTATTGCAGCCAAGAGTTGATTCGTATAATAAATTGCTGTATTCTTCCATTTTATTTTTTTTGTTAGTTGTTGTCAAATCACAAAAATATTTTTTTGCAGAAAATTAAAGGGCATAGCTATTTGCAGCCTTTTTGAAATTTCGTTTCCGTGTACTGAACTTTGCCAATGCCAAGCGCGTGTTTGAATTTAACGTGTAATTTACTGTAGCTACACGTAAATTCAAATTGCCGGTTGGCGAAGTATGAATTCAGCTCCCAGTAAACGAAATTTTGAAAAAGGCTGCAAATAGCTATGGCTCTTTAAGCCAAGTTTTTTTCTTCCAAGTAATTTCTATTGTTAGTGTATCGTCTGTCAGTTTTATTGGAAAGTTGCAAATGAATGATGAAAGAAAATGTTTGAAATTTTCAAAATCATGAATGAAGAAAGCGAAAAGAAGGAAGCTTGCGTTTGAATTTCATTTTTACTAGAAGCTCCGCCGGCCTTCGGCCAGCGATGTAACTTGTTTCATTACAATATAAAAAATGACTTTTTAATTTTTCATGATCGTGTACAATTAATTCCAAAATCAACATGCATTTAATGAAGCAAACGCATGCGAACTATTATAGAATATTATATTATCTTTGAATTCTTTAATGTCAAAGAGTTTTTTAAAAGGTTCCTTTAACCCTCCAATTGCTATTGGGGCCTTGGATCTCTTCCTTGCTATTGGGGTCTTGGATCTTTTTCTTACTATTGGTTCTTTGGATCGTTTTTTATGTACTTTAATATAATTCCTTCATCAAAAGACAAACGACCGCTCATCACCGCTTCATTTTTATGAAATGTAACGCGATTTTCTTTCCTTGCGCATTCATTCATTTCTTAATGCTAATTTTTTCATTTTCTTTTCCTTTTTCCCATGATCGATTTCCAAGTGCGCACGAACGAACAAACGAACACACAATGAAAATTACTAGGAAGGATAAAAAAGAAGTATTGTTAGCAAATAATTTGCCTAATATTGTTTAACTCTTCTTCCTTGTGAGTATTATATTTCAAATTTTGTTTGTTAAATGTTAACAAAGCTTGGAAATAAAAAAAGGCTATCATTACTAAGTTTAACGGCTAAAATTAGTGTAAAAGGTTAAGGATTCAAGTGATAATAAAAGCTAATTTAATTAAATGAAGAAAAAAGGTTAATTAATTTAGAAAAAACAAAATCTAACGGCGTTAGATCCATAAGGTGTTTTTTTTTCTTTATTATTATTATTTTGTTGAATAAAGCTTCTCGAATCTTTTAGTTTTGTTTACCGCAGCATTACCATATCTTTTTTTTTCACATTTTTACATAAAGCCTTGAAATTTTTTATAGTTTGAACTTGATCAAATTATTTGATCGTGTTTTCTAACTTACTTTCGTTTTTGTAACTTGTAAACAGATTTTGTTCAAAGAAATTAATAATAGATTTTTTTTCTCCCTACAAAAAATGTGGTGGTTCCGTTCCAACCATGCATGTATGTGTTTCGATTTTTTACTACCTAATTTGGTTGTCAAAACAAAGCAACCAACAACGTCGTTTGCAAGATGTCAAATAAATTGATATCATTCAGTGTGCATACATATATATTTATTGATTAAAGGCATGCTCAATGAAAGCATGAAGAAATGCGTTGTTTTTGTATTATAGTTTGAAGACATATAAAGTAAATATCAAAAACAACTTCCATCTTATCTCAAAAACGTTTAGCGTGCGCGTGCTTATTCGAAAAATTTGCTGATTTCCACAAAAAACTTTGTTTTCATGTTTTTTTTTGATTACCCATCCGACGACCATAATTTTTTCCTAGATGTTTCGATGCTTTATTAACTTATTCTTTTTTTGTTCCTTATTATTGATTACCCAAAAATAAAAAAAACTTAAAAAACGTGAATATCATCAACCACATTGCATTTATTTATTTTCATCAACCAAGTAAAGAAAGAAGAAAGCACGTTTTTCGATAATTCAATGATTGGAATGATTCTATTTTCTCTTTCTTTTAGGTCGTTTGAGAACCGCGTTATTCTTTGAGTTATTACTTTTTCATTATTTTGTCTTTCCTCAAACTTTTTTTTTGTATGTAAAACTTGACATTTTTGTTTAAGGATGCCATCTGATCCAACTGATTCTTCCACATCCTTCTCTGATGGAAGTTCATCATCGATAAAAAATCGATCAGATATGGTTGAAGCAGCTCGACAATTTATGTCAACTCCAAAAGTTCGAAATACTTCATTTGAAGAACAAAAAAAATTTTTACTTGAAAAAGGTTTAACTGAATTAGAAATTGAAGAAGCTTTTAAAATGCTTCCACCTGCTGCAGATCCTTCAAATGGAATGGCAGCAACATCACCATATTCTCAGCAACAACCCATGTATTATCAACACCCACCACAATCATTTGGTGGAAAATTATATTCTTTTACTCAATCCATGGTTGTTATTGGTGGTGCAT
The DNA here is from genome assembly GCA_028622995.1 of Panagrolaimus kolymaensis. Lineage (NCBI taxonomy): Eukaryota > Metazoa > Nematoda > Chromadorea > Rhabditida > Panagrolaimidae > Panagrolaimus > Panagrolaimus kolymaensis. Next base: position 8,238,596 of record JAJQJQ010000006.1, read on the forward strand.
CGTATATGGCATATAAAGTTATGAGAACATGGGTATTACCTAAATTTTTTAATATTCCTGATTCATCTAATGATAAATTAGAACATTTACAAACACAAGTATGACATTTTTGTTTTTTTTTATTGGAAGATTTTATAAACAAAATGCAATAATAATAAATTTTTAGGTAAATGAATTACAAAATTCAACTAAATTCATTATGGATAGCGTTGAACAAACATTGCAAACAGTTTCAGCTCAACAAGAACAACTTAATAGAGCTTTATTACTTATGTCTCAAAATGGTGGGGGAAATAAATGTAAGTTTTAAGATCATCGAAGAGATGGCTCATGAAAGCCCACTTTACTATCTTTAATCTAATATAAAACTTTTTTTTACTTACAGCAACTGAATTAAATCGTTTACAAACAGATGTAGCGATAGTTAAATCTTTGCTTTTAAATCAAAATCAATTCCCTGCAATTCCAATCCCCACCAACGCAACACCAAATCAATCATCAACAACAACACAAAATAATGGAGTTTTAAAGCAACCCAAAACAGTTCGATGGCAAACTAATTCAATTCCATCTTGGCAACTTGCTAATGGAAATGCAAATAATAATAACAATAGTTCCGAATCACAGGTAAATGGTAATAATGGAAATCATCAACATTTAAATGGAAAGGAAAATGGCGAAGATGAAAAAAACGAGGAAGAAATATATGTTGAAGCACAAAATGATACTATTTAAAAAAGTCAAATCAGCAAAAAAAAGTTTATTCGAATACGAGTTATTTTTACAAAATAAAGTTTATATTTTATGAAATCACTTATCAATCTTTCTTTTCTTATTAGTAACTTCATAGATCGTTTGATCCAGCAACATAGGATAAAGATACTCATCAATATCGAGTTTTCTTTGATATTTTACACAGTCAATTAACCATTCACATTGAACAACATCAACACCAGATTCAATAGCATCCATCAGAAGTTTGAGCTTGCAGTCAGAATAACAACCAGGAGGAACAATGATATGAGTTTCACCAGCATTTAACTTGTCAGCAATTGAACATCCAGTACAATTTGCAAGGCGACGATATGGACGTTGCTGATTAGAACTAATTTCGAAAAAATGTAAGCGACAATCCTAAAAGCCACGAAATAAAAATAATTAATAGACACAAATACATACTTCTAAGAAATCACATTTTCCATCTTCAAAAACAGACATATCAAAATTCAAAACTGGATCAGCAATGTTTTTCGGAACTTGAATGGAATTTGAACGATTAAATGACCTTTTAGATGAATTTGATAATGATTGAATTGTTTGCGGACCATTTAAAGTGTTGGAAGTAGCAGCTTTACAACTTGGTGGATGTGAAGTAGAATATGAAGTGGTTGAAGATTTTGCTGTATCTCCATGTTGAAGTCGAGAAAAAGTTGAAAAAGAGCTAACAAGCGATTCGTTAAATGTATCATCATTATCAATGTGAGATACTGACTTTATTCCAGGAAAATACTTCTCTTCTGGTAACCGCAGTCCCTAAAAAATGATGATAAACAAAAAGGAAAGCGAATGCAAAGCTTACAAGCTCACAACATTTTATCAACCATCTCATTGTAACAATTTTCACAGTTCCCCATAAGAGTGCCTTGCGGTATTTTTCCCCAGTATTGCTATCGATGATCAAATGAGTACTTTCGTTGCTATTCATATTAACAGAGAAAACGCCACCATTTTCACGAACAATCCGATTTATTTCCGAAATAGTATTACCATCGAATCCAGAAGCAGAAAAATGACATCCAGCAAAAATAGGCACAATAAAGTCATTCACAAATGTATCTTCTAGTATTAATCCATTTCTTGCTGAATCATTAACAAATTCAATCCATTTTGGAAGAACTACAGGAGTGTTGGTTCGTACTGCTAACTGAAAACGAATGATTAGAACACAAACAGTTGTAAGAATGGTAAATTACATTATATTTTTGTGAAGAAGGATCGCACGATCTTGCAATCAAATGAGTTACTTTGTCAGTCATAGATCCAGAAGCAATACCACCAAGTTTTCTAATTTTGTCATAAATGACAGTCTGAAAATGGATCGAGTTATTAGAATTAAAAGAAGGAAATAAACAAACTCTTTCATTTTGGTTCAAACCAGTAACAGTGATATTATAGCCAGCAAGATGAAGAGCCAATAACGGATGAGGAGGTACAGGAATATTTCCAATATCATCGATTGCTTGAAGAATCGCCAAAGGTCCATAAATTGTTGCTCCAATAGTTCGTAAATGTTCATAAAGGTCTGTTTCAAAATCAGGAATAACATAGCAGCAATTAGGAAGTGTTTGACGTGATGATAAAACTTTTTCAGCGTTGATTAATTTAGCCTTTCCTTTGAGTATCATAAGCTAAAAATAATATTATTAAAAATCTATGCCCACATTATTGAAAAATCCATACCTTAAAAGCTTGATCTTGAAGCTGTTTCAAGCGATCATCAAGATTTTCGTAATTAACAAACACATAATATCCTTTTCTTGTTGGTCGTGTGTTGCAGCCAAAAGTTGATTCATATAGTAAATAGCTGAATTCTTCCATATTATTTTTATTGTTAGTTGTCATCAAATCACAAAAATACTTTTTTTGCAAAAATAATGCAGATGTTGTAAAGCTTTGAAAAATTTTTGATTGAAGAAAATGAAAGAAAGCTTTATGTAAAATTTTTCAAACAACCGCAAATTGCGCTGTCTCTCACATGTTTTTTGTTTGTTTGCACATAAAATGTTTAATGGCGCACAATTTGAATTTTATTTTATTCAACGACGACCTTTATCCGTAAGCAATTCAGACGATGATGTTAAAGTCTTTCGTTTTCATGTATCTAACACCTAATACTTTAATAATAATAAATTTCATCTATGTGTATGTTAAAAAATAAAATAAATTATTTAAACTATGTAAATTATCAAAATTATATTATGATATTATTTAACGTGGACACATTGCATGTCGACCACCATCAACTGGAAGGGTTACACCCGTAATGAATGAAGCGGCATCGGATGCTAAAAATGCAATAGCTCGAGCAACTTCAATAGCTTCACCAGGTCGTCCAAGTGCATGGGTATCTTTAGAATGTTCCAAAAATCGTTCATATTCAGTATTATTCATTCCACTTCGACGATGTAATTCTGTTATAGTTACACCAGGGCTATAAAGGATGAATGCCGTTAGAAAGAGAGAAAAAAGGTTGAAAATGATAAATGCATTACTTTACAGAATTAACTCTAACTCCTTTGGAAGCTAATTCGAGTGCAACACATGCAGTCATTTGATCAAGACCTGATTTGCTGATATTGTAAGCTAATACACCAGGAAACTAAAAAGTTTTCCCTTTTTTGAGGCTATTTAAAGAGATGGAACTTACAGATCTTAAACCATTCACGCTTGAAACATTAACAATATTTCCTTTAGCTTCAATCAAAAATGGCGCAGCTTTTTGAGTTATATCATATTGAGCTCGAAGATTTAAACCCAAAACTCGATCATATTGTTTTAAATCAGTTTCAAGAATGCTTCCCTTTTCAAGAAGACCAGCATTATTAACCTTTAAAGATATTATTAAAAAATTATTAGGTTTTAATAAATCTTTGAGGTTTTGAATGCTATAAAAAAAATATATACCAAAATATCAAATTTTGAACCAAATTTTTGATGAACCGATTTAAAAATTGCTTCAACTTCATCTTCTTTTGTAATATCAGCTGATACAGCATGAATAAAACCCTATAAATTAGAAAAGCTTTAAAATGTCTTGGAAGAAGAAAAAAAGAAAATGGATTTACATCATTTTTAATTTTTTCACATTCTTCAATTAAACTATGCAATTGTTCCCGATTTCGTGCTACAGCAATAACGGAAGCTCCAAGTTGACGAAAAAGTATTGTTGTGGCTCTACCAATTCCAACTGATGCACCTTAAAAATGGAATCTTTGAAGATATTTCAAGAATGGTTTCGGAAATTTCTCTCTTTTTTGCTCTTTTTTTTGTGTTCAAAATGATGGATTTAAAAAACAATTAATTCACCTTAAAATTTATTGTGCTTCTTTATTCCCGAAAAACAAAAATTTAAGCTACAAACTATAAATAAAAGAACCACGAGAAAGAAAAAAAAGAGACCAACAAACCTGTGATTAAAGCAAATTTTCCAGTTAAATCAATAAGTGTTGGAACTTTTGCTGCCATTATTTGGGATATTCTAAAAGTAATCAGTCAATCTTAAAATAAAGTTTTACAAATTCTAATATATGGAATAAAGAAACAACAACGTTGAAGGCGTAAAATAATTTGTGAGTAAAACCTGGTTGATGACCGCTTTTTTTATAAAGGAAAAATGCAATATTTTGTTTGTTGGAAAAAAAAGAAGAGACGCTGCTGTAGTGTTGCAAAAAAGAAAACGCTCACATTCATTGAAAAAAAAGGTCAAAGTGTAATTTGTATGTATGTTTTTGGTTGATAACAATGGATTGCTGCTGTTGATTGAAATAATTTATTTGGACAATTTTTTTGGTCGATTTTTAGCTTTTATTTAATTAAGCACAAATTTATTACTGAAGAGAAAACACAATAAAAACTTTTTTTGGCAGTTTTTAAACTTTTTACTTTAAAATCATAAAGAAAGAAACTAAAATTCATGATGAGGTTGGAGCTTTTCAGGAATGGGTGGAGAAATATATACTTCATGTTGCTTTTCTTCACTTCCTCGATATCCTAATTGCATATACCGTTCACTTTTTTTTCGAGAAATAAAACATTGAGTTATTGAAATAACTATTAAAACAATAACAAGAAGAGCCATAGAAATTGCAAGAATAGGAATAAATAATTTTGCATGCCAAAGTAAATCATTAACACTTTTATCAAGATTTGATAATAAATGATCAATTGATACAAGAATCTAAGAAGCAGAAAAAGGATATTAGTTTCATAAAAATATTAGGATTTTGAAGTTTAAGACTTACTCTATCTAATGACATTTTTAATTACATAAAATTAAAACCTGCAATACTAAAAACATAAAACTCAATTTTTTATTTTATCTTACAAAAGTTACAGTATTTTTTGGTTTAAAACCAAAATAATTTAAACGAGCTTTGAAAAAAAAATTAATCATTTATTACAATTTTTTTTACAAAATATGAAAAAAAGAAAAGTTATTTTGGGCACCAAATAAATCGACAAAATCTCTGCCAAATTGTTTGATTTGCATGTTGAATGGAATAATTAATTAACATTTTATCAGAAAAAAATGTATCAGACCATTTTGATTTTCTAAATCGTTGATATCGATAACATTGATAACAAGTAATCCAACATAAAAATAAAATAATATTAAAACAAATTATGAGTAATTTAGCCCAATATAAAACTTCCACGAGTCTTTGATCAAGGAGAATCAATTGGAAATCGAGGAGGTCGAAGGACTGAAAAAAATAAAAATAAAAAAAGTTTTAAAAAAATAAGCTAAATTTTGTTTAGGCTTTTTTTCTTCTTACTCAAACTTACATTTTCAAGATGACTTGGTGGCGTATACAAAGACATTAAAAAAAAATTTCTGAAATCAAAACATTTTCCAAATAATTCTCAAATTAAAATTAAAAAATTTATATATGGCTATTAAAAACCAATTTGAAACTTTTCCAAAGAAACTTTTTTATTAAAGCTATAAAACTTTTTCATTTATTTATTATCCTTCAGAATCTATAAAACCAATACTACTCAAATTTGATGCGGGTATATAGGTTTTTGGAGGTGGTTGCGATGGTGGAGGAGGTGGAGGAGAATATGACGGCTTATCAACTTCTTCTTCTTCCAAATTTTCAAAATGCCTCATCGTCGGATGCTTTTGTTGTGATGATGGAAAAGAATCTGTGGTTGTTGTTGATTTTGAAATCATCAAAGGTTTTTCAACTTCTTTTGTCGCATCCAATTTTTTTTCTTCTGCCATATTTTTTTGTTGTAATTTTCGAACTTTTTCTCGTTCATTTAATTTTTTATTAGTAAAATCATTTTCTCTGTAAGTGTAACTAAGAAACATTTTAATATTCCAATAAATAAGAAGAAAAATAATTAAAATACAAATAATTACTGAATTACAAAGAATGAATTCAATTAAATCAAGGGTAATATTCACTTTTGCAATATTGGTTGTAACATTATAAAGATTCTAAAAATTATTGTATTCAATCAAAAAGAAGCTCGAAATTCAAGAAGAAAAAAAATGTAAAATTACCTGTGATAAATCTCGTGAAATTTGTTTTGATTCAAATGGAATATTTGTTTGAAGCATCGTTGATGGAAGTAAATCCATAATCTGCAAAAAGGCAACATCAGAATAAAATTTTAATAACTCAAAAATAATTCATACAAAATTTCGCAGAAGCTCAAAAAAACTAATAAAAAAACGGTGTTATTTATTTTTATTTATTTTTTAAATCGATTTTAGAAGCTCGTTTAATATTTTATTTTTTTCTTGAATCATTTCTCTCTTTTTTTTCTTCTTGTTGCTTATTGTTGTTGCTTTCTGAAGACAAAAAGCCTAAAAAAGAAACGAAAAAAGCGATAGTTTCTGTTTTGAACAATAAAAAAAAGGAAAGAAAAAAATGAATGAAGCAGTAAAAAAAGGAAGCAAGAATAAAAACGTAAAAAATAATAAACGAGGAATTAATATTTTTGTTTTGTTATTTTGTTTGGAATTTTATTCTGGAATTAAAAAAACCAAGAATGGAATTATAAAATTCTCAAATTTTTAATAGAGACATAACTCTCCTTAAGCAATATAGTGTAAAACATTAGCATTTTGGCACCGGGATTAGCCATAAAATTGTTTAAAAAAACCTTCCAAAAAAACTAAAAAATAAATAAATTTTTGTATATTTTTGTTTTATTGACTGAAAAAATTATTGACAAAATGCTTATATGCCTTTGATGAAAAATTTGGCTCATTCAAAGAGTTGTGTGCTGCCGCTGCTGATAAGCGATAAAAGAAAAAAGAGAAAATGGGAAAGTATAAATGAGAAGAAAAAAGAAAAATATTTGATTTGATAAAGTAAAAAAAAAAGAAGATTGTTTGAATGTGAATGTAAACATAATTTTTTTTAAACAGAAAAAGAAGTTTATAAACTTTTCTTGGAAATCGATGGCATGTTTTGGATTGGACGAAGTTATAAGTGTTTTAAAGAATAAGCTTTATTTAAATTTGCAAAACAAATAACAAAATTTCTAATCAAAAATTAATTGTTAGCTGTGTGATAACAAACATAAGGTAAAACAGTATTACAATCAACAACCTTCCATCCTTTAGGGCTACCATAAGATCGAATGGCTGCACAATCACCGGCAATTGAAGGTTCTCCTAAAAAATAAAGTTTTGCTTTCAAAGCTCATTTTTTTAAAATAAAAGCAACTAACCCAGCGACCATGCAGTATAAGTTAAAGCTGTTCCATCACTCCAACCCCAATCATCAAATTGATAATGTAAACCCATCCAAGTTAAACTATTTTGTGAACCAATTTGTGCATTAAAAATAAAACCTAAAAGTCACTATTTTTAATGATCGCTCAATCGCCTGCTTTTTTTTTCTTACTTTCAATATAAGTTTCTTGTGCGGCATTATGAATAGTGAGAAGTTGAGCGCCTAAATTACTACAAGCTTGTAAATTTTGTGACCATGGTCCACCATTAGGAAAATATTTATAGCAATATTGTTGATTTGAATCATGCGTCCATCCATCATTGCATTTCTGTTGAGTTGGATTTCCAACTGGAATTTTTAAAGGTTTTCACATGGTTTTAATTTTTTTTTGGGAAGATGCTTACTATCATATGAAACAAAATCAGCCGTGAATCCACTTTCTTGCAAAACTGGATCTGTGAGGAATCGAACAGTCATATAAGTTCCATTTGATTGATATGTTTGGGCTGTGGCTGAATCACCGGATAATCTGAAAAATTTTGATTTTTGCTTCTTGGGAGAAAGTTTGGAAAACACTAAAACCCTTTCGAGACTCACTGCTTCCAAAAAATCCCTATCATTTGAAGGATCAAACTTACGTGATAATTTCTTTTGTTTTATCTTCATATTGTCCATCATAAAGAGTGATGGTGTCACAACAACGTTCAGTTAAAATTCGATTAAAAGTAATTCTAACAACTTTTCCCGGAGTTGCTTGAAGGGTATAAGTGGCATTAAGATTACTTGGATATAAATTTGGATAACCAGGGGAAGTAATCTAAAAGAACATAAAAATGGTTCGAATGTAATTGGGGAATATGGGACTTACAGTTCCACTACCATAATAAGTATTATCGGGTTGGTTCGTCGTGGTAGTTGATGGAGTCGTAGATAAAGCTAAAATGGAAATAATATTGCTTTCTAAATTTTTTAACAAGATATCAAAGTAAGAAACCAAAGTTCGTCTCGATTTGAAACTCTCTCTATTTTTTTGGGGTTTCACTTTTGGATAAAATCTTCCTTCGTATATTATGTACACCAAAACCGTTTAAACTTGCTTACCAATGGTGGATTGAGGTTTAAAATATATCATCCATCCTTTAACATTAGCTGTTCCAGGTTTACTCACAAATCGTACTAACATTGTGTTGGAATATTTTGTTGTATACCATTGCGTGGATAATACAGTACCTTGAAGGCGAAATAAAAGTGTGGCATCGCTATCACCTTCAAATAAATCAATATAATCAATATTTTTGAGAAAGAAATCGTAAAATCTTAAAGTAATTAAATTTCCTGCATCCACATTTAAATGATATTCACATTCAATGGAACCGCCATAATAGTTTGGATAATTTGGTGATTCAACCTGGAAAATAATCGTACATATATTTAATGAGAAAAAGGAAAATAGAAATAAGTTATTACGATATTTGGTCCAGAAAATGAATTAACTGTTGGACATGTTCCAGCAGGTGAAAGAGTGGTTGTGGTTGGTGTTGTTGGTGGATTAATATTATCTATAAAAAAAATCATGAGTTTTTTGATTCAAGCTTTTTGAGAAAAACAAAAAATGGTTAAATTTATGAAAAAGGCCTTTCTAAAATATTGAGAAAGCCTTTGTTCGACGAACCTTCTTTCAAGCAAATAAAATTCATTCGCTGATTGCAATCCACACTTCTCCATAATTTACTTGCAACATTCATAGCCACACAATTTCCAATGGTTGTATTAGGTTGATTATTCGGAAAATTAATATAATTAACTACTGTTCCATCAACCCATTCAAATCCACTCGGAGAGTAATGAAGGCCAATAAAAATATCATCAAAATGTGCAGCGGCTGCATTAACTTGAATTGCATCATTTTGCTATAAAAGAATATTGCTTTAATTTGTTAAATTTAAGATTTGTAAATATTTACTTGACCATTGCTAATTGAAACGAGATAAGTATTAGTCGAAGTATCGGAACAAAGATTTTGGGCATCATCAAAAAGTAATGGAATATTTGGAGTATAATAACAACGTCCATCGCTGCCTTTAATAAATCCACTTGGGCATGTTACAGTTGGATTTCCACCTGAAAAAGAAATTCATCAACAATCTTTTTCAACTAAGATTTTTTTCTTTAAAAAAACTTACCCATTTTTTGACAAATTACTGCTTTAAAATCAGAAGTACAATCTGCTGAAGTCCAAAGCCCTTCTTTTCCATTTCCAACATTTACAAAAGCACATGAGCCTCGACTAACATCAGGTTTGCTATTATCAAAATTATTATAAGTTAAAGCTGAATTATCATCCCATTGACAATTATTATTACTCGAGCATGTAAGTCCCAACCAAGTAACAACAGAAGCATCAGAAGATATCGAAGTAATGATAGCATTTTGTAATGCACTTTTAATTATTGGTAGTGTGGCTCCATCTGCTGATTGACATTTTTGTTGGCCTTCACCTTTACGAACGGGTGTTGAAAGAAGCTAAAAATTAGTAGGATAAATTTATTATTTATAATACAAGAGTTTTTTTAGTCCAAAAAATCATTGAAAAAATCGCGGATTTTGTTTTCGAATTTTTTTTCAGAAAGTATCTTACCCTATAACAATATCCATCATCATATAGTTGATAATTAACTGGGCAACTATTAACGTCACTCAAAACTAAAGTAATTGCAAAGCCAAATAGTAGCAATATGGATTTCAACAACATTGTTGCCGATGTTGTTGTTGCCACAAATAGAATTTTCTGATTCTTTTAACAACAAAACGATAAACAAAAAAACTTTATTTATTTGAATATTTTATTTCTTGTTTCTTTGTTGCCTTTTAATACCTTCTCATACCACCTACACTATTTCTTTCTACCTTCATTTTTTTTTATCAAGGCTATTAATCTTGGGGAAAAAAGAGTTAAAAGTTGATAAGATGCTTCGTCATTATTTTTTTTTGTTGCTTGATGACTTTAATCCGCTTTAAAACAATAATTCTCAATCATTCATCAACAACCACACCTTCCTTCTTCCATCTTTTTCGAGGATATCATGGGCCATAGAATGGTACTCCACTCCTTTTTATTCCTTTATAGCCTCCTTTTCCGGTGCTTTTTTTCCAATGAATATTCACATAAAAAATGGGACTACAATGGTTATAAAGAATTATCTATAAAAAGGTTTGGCATTGCAATAAAATTTTTACCGTAATTAAAGTCATTATCTCAAATAAGCAGTTCAAAAGAGTTATCAAGCGGAAATGAATGGCATTAAAAAAATATGGCTTTAAATTTTTTATAGGCTACGGTAAGGGAAAAAAGTTTATTAGAGTATCAGTAACGTATTTTATTTGTGGAGGCCATGGACACAACTTAATTATTATTTGTTTTATGTGATGAAATTCGAGGCGGTTACGGTTGTTTGCTAAAAATGGAGCCAAAACCGCTGTAGAAATTAGGCGGAAAGGTTCATAAGCTAACTCCAGTTTTGTTTTAAAAAAGTTTTTATTAAATAAACAAAGAAACAAAATTATTAACGATTAAATTATTTAAAGCTAGCTTCATGTGATTACAAAAGAGGTTTATGTATTATTTATGATAATGGTTTGGGTGTTCGAAAAGTCGAAACCATTTTTCCAATTTTTTCTGGCACTTTCTCGATATTTGTTTTGCAAGCATTATTTTCATCAAGACTTTCACAGCAACATACAACATTTTGTTTTCCATCCACGCTGTAAACCACGGAACATTTATTGAAGTTTGAAATGACTCGACATGCCAGAGTTGAACTTGATGAAGTGATATTGTCATTTATGTAATCTTCAGCATCACCAAGACATCCAGATGGTAACTATAAAAGTAAAAATGTAAAATCCGACAAAAATGAAAGCTTACTATGTCATTTTCAGATTTCATTAAACTTCGAGTTCCAAAGCATCCATCATTTGCAGGACAACCCATATTATTGTCATAAACCGTTGGAATGTTTTCAATTTGACAATGAACAGGCTTTTCAATATGACCAAGGCTTGAAGAATTTTTGTCATCGTCAAAATGGAATGGAACATGATCTGTTGAATTCGCATGCTCAGGATCTCCATGCTCTTGAATCATTCTGTCTATTCGACAGTTTGTATTCATTTGTGGAATTTTAGCAACATTAACACAACAAAAATTTCGAGCAAAATATGTAGCGTTTTCTAAGCATTTGGTAAAAGATGGAAGATACTTAACATCGAGCTTAAAAGTTTAAAAAAAGAAAACATTACATATTTAAAAAAAAAGAATAACACTTACATGGTCAGCTCTAATTTCATCTTTATCAGGATCAATGAAGACATAACAAATCCAACTATCATTTCTTTTTATTTTTCCCACATGAAGTCCACTGCCATCGCTACCATGCTTAAAGACCCTAACATCCAATTTCTGACATTCAAAAGTTTCATTAGCTTTAATGGGACTAGATATTTCATATTTATCACAATTATCTTCAGAACAAGTACAATGAAGAAAAGTCTTATATTGGCCAGCTACCATCCGATTTATACAAGCTGTATCATTTTTGATAATCTTTATATAAACAAAACTGCATTCAAAAAATTTCTTAACAGTAGAATCCTTAATGTATCCATATCGATCTTCTGTAACTGCTCTAAAAGCCACTTTTAAAAACAATGTTATAAATATTATTAAAATGCATACCTTGAATTTTCTGCAATTATTCCATTGAAACCTTCATAAATTATCGGCCATGTATCCGCTACAATATCATGAAAAAAATCACATGTTCCAGTCAGATAAACCAAAATTGGAGGCTTGTATTTACACTAAAAATTAATTACGCCATACATAAACAAATGATTGGTTACAAATTCACTTACATTTAACATCGACTTTGGATCAGTTTGTGGTACAAGCTTTTGATTACAGAAATGTCCATCTTTACAACATTTTGTTACAGAACTCACCTCATGACTCCACAATTGAGATGAACAAAAGCTGTCTGATTCGACAAGAAAAGTTTCTACAGTTGTATTGCATGAATCCACGGCGCCATATTCAAAGGTAAATGAATTTTCCCAAGATGGTATTATTGTTATAGAGCAAGCGTCATTTGAATAATTTTCGGAAAAATAATCAGAAGCTGATATCTCTCCTTTTAAAAAAGGCTGATAAGTTTCTGAAAGATAAAAATTAAATATATGTAAAATGAACTTAAAAAAGAAAATTAAAAGATGGATTAATTAATTGGATACTAAAAAAGTATTTCTCCAAGTAAAACATATGAAAATGAAAGATTTCTTGTTAACACATTAGATTCAAACGAATCGAGGGATGAAGCCATCTCTGTAAAAGAAACTCACTATATATTCCAGGAAAACATAGCAATTTTTCCGGTAATGGCTTACAAGATCCTGGTGAATTTTTGCAACAACATATCAGCGAACTTTTTTCTTTTGAAAGCGTGTAAGAACAATGAGCAGGGTCGATTGTGCCATTCTAAAACACTAAAAATATAAAAGAATCAAAGAAATGAATGGCTTACAATGTTAGTGTCCTTATAAGTTGTAAAGCAATGGCTCGAAATTGCAGTACCATTAGGATAGTCTATCAATTCACTTGCAAGTAAAGGCCCAGAATATAAATAATCTTTGATTGATGACGAAACATTGGTAGAGACTTCGGTTGTTGATGAAACATCGACGGAGATCATGCATGTTGTTTGTCCCAATATTTGCTTCTAAAAGAACATCAAGTTTTAAAATCTTCAAGTTTCCAAAAACTAACAACAAAGCTTAAATATCTCGTATACTATGTAAAACTTACAGTAGATTTTCCATAGAAATCATAACAAAATGCATCATCATTTTGATTAAAGTCATGAGGCAATGGATCCCAAACAGTAGCAGACATTGATTCAATTTGTTGAAGAAGAAGAGAATCCAAAATTTCGTCCTCATCATAAAGTACAGCTGGCATATGGTCTTCCCCGTAACAATAAGCATACATTTCTTCGATTTCATTATTAGAATTCAAATAAGGAGTAGCGAAATACACAGGATCATGGTTTGAGCGACAAGTGCAAATTGATAATGGACGTTTCTCAAAGTCTTCAAAACCAACCGGTTGATTATTACGAGCGAAATCCTCTTCTGTATGATTGACTTGTTTGAAGTAGCTTTCAGAAAAATCTAAAAATGAATGAATTAAGACAAGAAAATTTTTAAAAAATATTTTACAAGCAATTGAAATCGATTTAGAGAAATTGTTTTGACAAATTGCTATATTCTGATCATGCGATGAACCAATAACAACATGACATAAAAGCACAAAAGAAAGTATTCTTAGAAAAATGTTATCCTAAAAAAAAATCTTTGTAAAATTAGAAGAAACAATAGAAAAAACACAAACCATCTTTGATGAATAAAAAGTTTTGCAAAGAACTTCGTCAAACACAAAAATGTGAAAAATGGAAGATTATAGCAAAAAAAAGCGTCTGTCTGAAAATGACTTCAAAATTTTTTTTTTCTCATGCAAATTTTCTTATTGTAACAGAGTGTAAAATAGCAAAGAGGAAACAAACATAAAATGATAAAATCTACTAGTTTTGTATGTTCTTACATATGGCATTAACAATAAATACAATTTATAAACTAAAAATTAAGCCAAGGAAATGGAAAGCTAATTAATTATGAGACAAATGAAAAGAACTCATTTATTTTGAAGGTGATTATTATTTTGCTGATTAATAAAAAACAAAAAATTACGATAAGTGAAAAAGCGGTAAAAAATGAAGACAAAGACTTGGAAAAAAAGTTTATGAAATTTTATTTTATTTCTTTGAATGTGTTAATATTGCCCACACACATGTTTCAAAATTCTTTTTTTATTATCTAAAAGAAACTTCTTTTTTTAATCTTACACATTTTTATTAAAACAAAAAATAACTGAAAATTAGTGCACAAGATTACAATGTAAAAAAACAAAAGGCTGTTCAGGAGAAAAAAACTATAGACGGCTGAAGAGATTAAATTTTAATTGATTTGGCTTTTAGACGGCTAATGAGATTAAATTTTTTATTGATTTCAATAAATTATTTTATATGTTACACTTAAACAAACAGCCGCACCCGTCTTCGATTTTTATTACCCCACTTCTTTATGAGATAATTATTATTAAAAAAAAATTTTTTTCCAAAATTAAAAAAATTAAGATAAAAAGCATGGTAAAAATTCAAATTTTTGGTTTATTCTTGGTTAGATAAAATGAAAAAGCCAACTCGTTATAGTCGGCAAAGATTTAATGTAAAAAATCTTTTGGTGTAAATTGAAAAAAACTATTATAAGGTCAGTTAAAAAAATTTTAAAGTTTTTTTTCTATTGATTTCTGAAATAAAACATGTTTTAAAATATGTATTTTAAGCAAAAAATTTAAATATAATTAATTTTCCAACCAAATTCTTTTTAACTGTTAAAAATCGAAGACGGGTGCGGCTGTTTGTTTAAGTGTAACATATAAAATAATTTATTGAAATCAATAAAAAATTTAATCTCATTAGCCGTCTAAAAGCCAAATCAATTAAAATTTAATCTCTTCAGCCGTCTATAGTTTTTTTCTCCTGAACAGCCTTTTGTTTTTTTACATTGTAATCTTGTGCACTAATCTCTTGAGCCGTCTGCAACAATAATTATAATACGAGAAGCTCCGCCGAACTCTGACCGGCGATGTTACGTTTTCTATTGAAAAGTACAAAATCGACGCTCGTATTAATGCCTATGTCTTTATAATTATTTTTCAAAAAATTTTTTTGTATTGACTTTTCTTTAAAAAAACAAAAGCTTTTCCCGAACAATCTTATCACTCGTGGCTATTTTTATTACTTAATTTTCAATAATGAATACCTAAAAATTGAGACATGAGTAAGCCTTTGAAACTCTTTTTAGCGAATTTTTTTGGTCAAATTTTATTGGGTTCTTGAATTGGTCAGATAAATTAAGTATGCAGCGTACTTTTAATTTAATTTTGCATTTATTATACCTAAAAGTATTTTATGCCATGCCAATCCACGCTGCGTAATTAGACATGGCTCAGGGCCCAAATTTTTGGGCCCGGCCCGGCCCGGCCCTGAAGAATTTGGCTTGGGCCCGTCCAGGCCCTAGGGCCGGGCCGGGCCAGGGCTGGGCCGGGTTTTGAGAAAAATTGTCAAAAAAATTTTAAAAGGTCAAAAATGGGAAAAAGGTAGTTTTTTTTAATGGGAAATACTTTTTTACGTAATTAATGAATTATAAATTTAGTTATTTGATTAAAAAACCACTAAAGAATATTAAAAATTATTTTTATAAAAATTCTTATTGTTAAAAAAAGGATTATTTTAAGAAAATTTAGATAAAAATTGATGAAAATTCATTACTTTGGGGAAAGTTTGACCATTTAAATCCGATTTTATTAAAATTTTTCTTAATTTTGTATAAAAAAAATTTTCTCAGGGCTTTGCCGGGGCCCAGCTTCAGGCCCGGCCCGGCCCCGATCTAAAATTTTTGGGCCCTGGCCCGGCCCTAGGGCCGGGTCGGGCCGGGGCTGGGCCGGGCTTTAGGGCCTCGAGCCATGTCTATGCGTAATCATAGCGGAGTAGAGGTGGACACAAAAAGTTAGCAAGCAGCCATCTTTTTATTTCTTGATGAAATTGAAATCTGTTTGTACGAAAAGATAGCTATTATTCTAATATGAAAAACGTCTGGAATAAATTTTTTTGAACCCATTCCAAATTTTTTAATTAGGCGTTAACTATAAAAATCTTTAAAAAATCAAAAAATTGCACGTTGTATTTCGCCATTTATACACCGCCTTTGATTTGGTTTGATTACGCCGTGTCCAATGAGTTTTAGAAAAAAATTATATGATCCAAGAGTTTATGTAATTAAAAAAAAATCATTAAAAACCGTTAAAAATAATTAAGTTTTCATTTCGGGATTAAGCAACTTAATATTCTCAAAATAAGTATAATATATGAATATTTCATTAAAAATTTGAATAATTTTTATTATGTAAACATTAAAAATCAAAAAAAATTAATTAGATATTATTGTCTTAATTTTATTAAAACAAAAAATTTTAGAAAATTGGGGATTCGAACCTATGACATAAATGTCATAAAATTTGCGCCTTCCACGCCTAAACCACACAGCAATTAAATTTCAAAGAACTTTAGCCAATGATATTTTTACTATAAATCATAATATTTAAATTTCCATAGCGGCATACATCTATTTTTATGTGTTGTTTTTTAAAGTTAGCTTACTCATAGAGGTAATTGGGGGTGGAGAAAACGATTTTTATAGCCAAAATATGGGGTAACTATACTGCATCGCTCAGCGGGACATTCGAGGAGTATGAAAATTTTCGGTTTGATGGAATTAAACTATCTAACCCTCTATTTTTTTTTCAAATTCGTAAATGCGACGAAAAATTGACCCTAGAGAGCCCTCTAATATCAACATAACTACGCGAAATAAAAAAAATCATAAATTTCGGTTAGCAGATTGGGCGAACTGATTCCTAAAACAGCCGCACCCCTCGCTTCGCTCGGGGTGCGGCGGGATTTTCAATTCATTGAATCTAATTTTTCCATAATTTTATCTACGACAACATAAGGTAAAGCATCGCCATCAATTTTGATTACATTTGGTTCATCATCTTCATTGGGAACTTCAAAATCAGCTAGTTGTGATGGAATTAAATTAGCTTTAGCAAAGTGGTCTTTTCGAGAAGTAACTCTTTCTTTAAGAACTTCAAATGGAAGAATTAAAATAAAAAATATTGCTGATGTTGCATTGAATGCAAGAAGGCTTCGGTATTTTCGTTTGAGGGATGAACATGCAATTATTCGTTTTTTACCATCAAGTGACATTTTAGAAAGAAGTTGAAGCCAAGCTTCTCGATCCTCATCTATAAATTTTTAGGTTTGATTAAAGGAAAGTTTTCTGGGTTTTAAGTGTGCAGTAAAATTTCCTGATCAATGGACAGGAAAACGGTTAAGCACGTTGTTTAAAAAAATTACCTGTAAGTGGAATACCTTTAGACATTTTTTCAATACTCGATTTTGAATGATAATGATCTCCATCAATTAATTCATATTCACCTTTCAACTTTTCTGCGAGATGTTGAGATATTGTGGATTTTCCACAAGCTGTTACACCGCCAATATAAATTACTTGAGGTCGAAGCATAACCTTTTTAAGAAAAGAAAAAAACCGTTGAATTAAAAAAGGGAAAAATGAAAAGTAAATTAATTCCCTGATAAATTTTTTCACAGGTTCTTTTTTTATGTCTTCCTTTTTTCTTTTACTTTGTTGGTTGTCGCAAACAAAAAAATCAATAATTTATTTTTCATGATGGCCAACGTATAAAATTATGCAACATTAAAAATTATCACAAATGAGAAAGCTTCAATTAAGGATGGCTTCTAATCTTTTACAGCATTTTCCGCTTTTATGGAATCCCAAAATGCAAAAGTTTTAAAATTTGCAATAAACAAATTTATTTTTTTCCAGATTTGTACACAACCAAAACAATCGATAAAAATGATTGCATTGTTCTTTTTTCCTTTAATTTGATGCAATGAGTTTTTGTAAGAAATAAAGCAAGCGAAGGCAATGTGGAAAGAAAGAAATTCATTAAAAATTTTGTGCGGCAATTAATCAACAATTATTGAAAAAACCATAAACAACAAAAACACAATTCAATATTTTCAACGATACTAGTAAAACAATTTGAGCAACCATCAAAACATGTGGAAAAAAATTGGCCAAATATTGATTCCTTTGGTTGAACGCCGCCGGGATCCGTTAAAGGAGATTGTGAAATCAATGATGAGGGCATTACGACGAATAATAATAGGTTAATTGAAACAACAGCAAACTATATACATACAATACAGATAATAAGGATGAAGAGGAATTCTAAAATACGTATTTTTAATTCGAAAGTTTTGAAATTTTTCAGCAAAATTAAAAACACATTAGAGTGTGAGTCAGCATTTTATTGGTTAAAAAAAACTTGGCACGGCCGATATCAAAAAAAAATCGATCTAACAACAAGTTTCTTCATAAAAAATAAAACAAGTGAAAGGGAATGGAAAAAATGTAATATTTTAAGCTGAATTGAATGTGACTAAGGCCTTTTATAAGAAAGAAGGAAAAAAATCAAAATCAATGATAGCTTTGCTGCTGGTTGTTTTTATTTATAGAAAGTTCGTCTCTTTTGTAAAACTTGCACCATTGAAAAGCTAAGATTCCAACTTTCAGAAAAAGCAAGGTCTCTGTCATATATAAATCAGTGCACTATCGTTATATGATAATAAACTTTTCTTCGCTGCTTCTCGCTTTTGGCAAAAAAATTCAAAAGAAAGACGGCATTTCCAAAATCAAAATACAAACTATAAACACTTACATTTCTAATAATAATAATAATAACAAGATGAATCAATCCACAAAGAAAAATATTTAAAATAAGCTCAAAAATTTTCAGGATAAATAACACCAACACAACCGCCGACACTAATAATTAAAAGCATTTTTTCTTTCACACATTCAAAGTCAAAAAAATAACAAAAAAATCAAACAAACGATTGAGTGAGGAAAAAAAAGTTTTCTTTCCTCTTTTTTTCCTTTTTGTTACATTGAGCAACATTGAAAGCAGGCAGTGAAACATTCATTAATCGATGAAAATATTTCATGCAATGTTGATGATTTGCTATGATCACCATCTCCACCGCTTTCATCCAAGGAATAATCATCTGAATCATGACTTGCTCGCGGTGATGGCATCTTTGTACGATTCTGTAAAGCTTGAAATTTAAGTTTTAAAACGATGGATCAATTGCAATGAAACACGAGCAAAAAATTAAACGTGTTAGTTGACCGCGCAAAGGGTTTTTGAAAAAATGAAAAAAGGGATGGATGATTCATCGCAAACGCACATTGAATCGTGTAAAACTTGACCGACAAAAAAACCGCACAATGAACTCAAAAAAAACTAGAGAGACAGGATGAAATAATAATAAAAAGAAAATTCATTTACAATAATTATTACATTTACAATTGTTAAAATTAGACAAGGCAATTTACATCTAGTCAAGTTTGAATCAATTATTGAGTAATTTTTTACTTCTTTTCTGGAACAGGTGAAGCAGCAGGAGGTGGACCGCCAGGAGGAGGAGCAACTTGAGATTTGCCAACAGCAGCAGGTGCAACAGGAGCTGGAGCAGCCCCACCAGCTGGAGGAGGAGCACTACTAGCAGCAGCGACAGGTGGACCATTAGCAGGAGAACCATCTTCTTTTAAAAATTCAGCAATAACACGACGTACACCTTCTGGTTTAGCTTGAAGAGTCCATACAGAACGTGGATTCTTGTCATCATCTTTGCAAGGAGTATGATAAAAGGCGAAGAAATGACGATTTGGTGGTGGTACTTCTTTAGCAGCAAATACAATATTGATTGTTACACTTTCATTTGCATTGACAAAACCAAGTGGTGGACGTACACGGAAAATATCATTTGAAGTTGTTTTGACCTAAAAAATTAACAATGTAAATGAAACGAAAAGCAAAGATAAACCAGTTAATGGTAGTCGTAAAGCAAAAAAAAATAACTAACCTTAAAGCATTGACGAGATTTTGTTGTATTTGTCAGTTTAACAGGTACAGTTGAATCAACTTCAGTAAGCTTGTCACTTTTGAAACTAAACTTTGCTTCAGGTTCAATCTTCATTTGAAATTGTGGTTCATCTTGCTTATTTTGTCCAAGAGCATTAGGTGGAGTACCACCAGCTGCAGCAGGAGGAGCACCAGAAGGAGCAGCAGCTACAGCACTAGCAGG
Organism: Panagrolaimus kolymaensis; assembly: GCA_028622995.1. Taxonomy (NCBI): domain Eukaryota; kingdom Metazoa; phylum Nematoda; class Chromadorea; order Rhabditida; family Panagrolaimidae; genus Panagrolaimus; species Panagrolaimus kolymaensis. The sequence goes on from JAJQJQ010000006.1 coordinate 8,258,982, forward strand.
TGGAGGAGGAGCTTTAGCACCAACAGGAGCAGCACCAGTTGTTGGAGGTGGAGGAGGAGCAGCAGCAGCCATTGTTCTCTGAAGAAAAGAAAAAAGAAGTTAAATAAACTTTGAAACAAAGTTTTAAAAAAAACATACCACAAATTCAAATCAAAATTACAATATGAAACAGCACCAGATGATGATGGATGGTTAGCGAGCAACTTGACACAAATCAAACAAAATGACGAAAATGAATCCAACAAAAGGATTTGATGAGTGTTTGCCTTGTCTATTTATAGAGAAAACAAAAAAGTTGTTATTTCTCAAAGATTCATGCAAATTTGGCCATTTTTCAAAGAAACCTCTTTCTCACAACTTTTTTCTTACGCAGATTTTTTATTTCTTTCCCATGCTTCAAGAAAGGCTTTTCTCCTAAAAAAAAATTTGTTCCAAAAATCAAAGGCAAAAAAGAGAAGAAACGAAACGATGATGATTACAGTGATGGTTCTTGAATTTGGAATTTGGGTTATTTTATCGAGCCTTATTTTACTACAATGCACTTCTAAAAAGAAGAATAAAGAACGTCGTCAACAACAACAACAAAATCCTCCTCAAGCTCCTCAAATTCCAGTTGTTCCAGAAGCAAAGCAAGATCCAATAAATCCATTATCTGCTCCTTTCACAGCCAATAATAATGCTGTTGATGAAAAGAACTTAAATGAATATCCTGAAGAAGTAAGTTTATTAACTTTTAACTTTCTTAAAAAAGTTATTTCTTTTTTTAGACTGAACAAACTCAAGCTGAATCACCAAATGAATATGTTACAACGCCATATCCAACAATGAATAAAGCAACATTGATTCCTGCTAAAAAGTCATTAGAACAACATCATTCAAAGAAACAACATGAAAAGGGTACCAAAAGTGAAGTCAAAACTGCTAAATCCCATTTGAAACAAGAACAACGAAATGAAGGTGCTGCTGCTATTGGTCCATTAAAAAGTGAACAACAAAAAACTCATGAAAAGTCAATTATTTCGCCATCTCTCGAAGCTGTAAAAGATTGGGAAAAGAAAATGAGAAAACAATTCCCTGAACTTTCTCAACGTACACAACAACCTGAAACATCATCAATTCGAAAAAGTAAGCTTTTTTTAGAAAGAAAAATAACTTCGTCTAAAATGGGTATAGCTTTAGCAAAACACAACCATTTTTTCATTTTTAACCTTGTCTAAACCTATAATATTTTTTAGTGGACCTAGCTGAATCTTTCTTTTCTGATGGTTTTGTTACACCAGCAACATCAATGAATGACAAGGACAAACATAGAATTTCTGAAGGCCAACCTATTTCTCTCTCAACTCATTCAACCAAGGAAGCTAAATCTAATAATAATGGTTGGTTTGAATTTTTCTTTCTTCCTCTTTTTTTTTTCATAACCTTGAAACAAAAAATCAAATTTTATTTTTATGTTTTTTTTTTCTTCAGATAAAACTCATCCAACAAATGAATCTGTGCGTTATATTTCTCATCAACATGAAGTCGTTTCTCCATTAATAAAAACCAATAAGAAAGATGGTAACAACAACAACAAATCTATGGAAGAAGTTCATACTGCAAAAATGATTACACCTGAAAGAAATGAATCAAAAACTTAAAAAGGAATTTTATAAGCATTTATGTATGTTGTGTTAAGGTTTTGTGATATATGTGATTCACTGATGTAAAAAGCTTGGAAATAAAGATTTTTATAAAGCATATGTGTATGCATGAAGATGGAAGGATACTGATATAACTTTTGAAGTTAGAAATGAAATGAAAAAGAATTTTTGGTTGTTTGATATTTTGTTTATGGGCAATGTGCATCATGTTGAGCAATTTGCGTCCTTTTCATCACCATCTCGAACTTGTTGGCAGTTTTGAATTTTGTTTAATTGAGTTTTTGGTTAAATTTTCTATATTTTTTACTATTAATATCAATTTTCTTCATTAGCATTCTTCCAAAATGGATAAATTACCAATTGATATTCATTCAGGCAAACTTCAAAGTATGCTTGCTTCATCCCATTTTTCTTTCTTCCATTCCATAAACTTTTTCTAAACTTTTCCAGATTGGTTAATATCTCGCCGACATTGTAAAGATGATTGGGTGAATGCAGTGATGCCAATTCGACAAAAGATAGCTCATGCAATAATAGATATGCCAGAAAATGAAAGAATTTTACAACTTTTAAAAGGATCACGTTCGTTTCTCCCATTAAAATTTGCTTAGAAGTTTGAAAACTTTTTTGATTATTTTCAGACATAAATTATTTTCATTGTAAAGAAATTGCTGAAATTTTAAAAGAAACTGAAAAGGATTCAAAAAATATTTTTGGTAGTTATTCTTCTCAACGAATGAAAGATTGGCAGGTGAGAGATTTATTAGAGCAAAAAAAAATGTTCGAGTGTTAATCATTGGATATGAGTTTTAGGAAATTATAAAACTCTATGAAAAAGATAACATTTATCTCGCTGATGCAGCCCAATTACTTCAAAGATTAGTTCAATATGATATTCCAGCGATGAATCGTCAAGTTACTAAAGAAGAAAATAGCTATGAAGTAACTTTTGCAACAGCAACCATAATTTTATATTTTATAAATAATAAAATGCTGCTTTACAGGAACATGTAAAAAAAGAGGAAGAATATAAGAAAAATGCTCATCAAGCTGATCGAGTTTATCACGAGGAACTTGAAAAGCTTGGAATTGAAGGCAAAAATTTTCGTAAAGAGATTATTGGTTTAACGGAAATGGTTGTGCCTTTAATCGATGAAATTTCTGATGATTTAGTTGATTTAATTCCCGCTGTTCAATATTATAAAGATTTTAGTCGTTATTCCACGTGAGTTTTATTTGGCTTCATAGAGCTTAGGTTCTAAAATATTTGATATTTTTGCAGTTCCCAAATCGATGATTTTAAACGCCTTCCTTTAATGGCTTTGATTCAAGTTGCTGGCGGCCAAGTAACTTATTATGAGTATATTCATAATTCTCCTCCAAATTCGATTGAACGTCCACAAGTAGTTTATAAAGATGAAACCAAAGCTGAGGATGATATTGACTTTGGTGATGATGTTGGTGAAATAGATTTTGGTTCAGATGGAATTGATTTTGGAATTGACGATGTTACTATCGAAGTTGCGGATGGCGGTGATGCTGCCTCTGTGGTTGCTGCAAGCAATGACACTATAGCTCGAGGAGATTTTGCTTTGAGTGTAATTGAAAATCCAAATTCTATTCGTGATTTAAAAGGAGAACTTGGAGAACTTGAAATTTTTCTTCGCTTTCGTTATCAAGAAGAAGCCAATCCTCCTGCAATTGCAGTTTATTTGAATGCTTTAGAACAAAAAGATTCATCCATTTCTTCGATAAAAGCAGAAAAAATTTGGGAATGGAAAAAGAAAGTTGAAATCATTCATGAAAAACTTAATAATGAACAAAATAAAAAGCTTTTACGTGCTCGAGCTTTTCCATCGTAAGTTTTTGTTTATTTAACCGACTCCTTTTTTAAAAGCTTTTTTTTTCATTTCCATTAATTATTTATTTTTAGATACATCGATGAATTAGTTGAAGACATGGAAAAACTTAAACTTCAAGAAACAAAATTTTATCGTTTAGCTGAAATTAGCGCTGATAAACAAAAAGATTCTCAATATGCTGCAGCTATGGCTCGAGAAAAAATTGAACTTCTCACAAATGCATTAATTTATTTAAAAGAAAATATTGAAAAAGATATAACTAAAAAATATGGACGTGAATGTAATATCATTGGAGAAATTTATAATGTTTTACCTTAAAAAATTTTTGTTTTTGTTTTTAATCATATTTTTAATTTTTGAAATTAGAATTTTTTAATTTATTGCTTGAAGTAATATCCATTAAGAAAATACATATATCATCAATGTCAAGAAGAGAGTAAATTAAATAAAGATTTATTTTTTATCACCTGATTTTGAACTTTGGATTTACAGGATTTGAGAGATTGAGAGAGACATTTAGCTAAAACCTGACACAAAATGTCACTTGTTTTTCTTGTTGTTGCTTTCAATCATTATAAAAAATGACCAAACGATTTGCTTTTCTTCTTTTTTTAGTGAAAAAAACTGCTTTTTTTGTTTACTTAAAATTCTTTGGGTAATGTTGATTAAAATTTGCTTTCACCAAATAACTTCCAAGCAGCTAATTTACAAGACTTTATTTTCTTTCAAAAAACTTTTCAAATATTCTTTTTTTGGTAACAAAAAAATACCGACGAACGAAATTGTAGCTTCACTTTGTTTCAACTTTTTTTTATTACCAAAATAGAAAATAGTACAATTTTTTGTTTTTGTCATCATCAATCAAAAAACTGATGGTCACACAACTTTTTTATTTTGTTTAATCTATTATTTTTTCTTCTTCGCTTCCCTTTTTCTTATCATGTCTTTTTTTTTTGTACCGGATTTAGTGATGGCAGTTCTATATACAGCTCCCATAAAAAAAACTTCTTATCAATAATCTGAAAAAGGGACCATCGTCCAAGACATTGAAGCCATTCTTTATCACTTTTTTATTTTCTCCCCATTTTGATGATTATTCTTCTTTGTTTTTTTTTCTTTCAAATGTGCAAACTTATTCAAAGAAGGAAGAAAAAAAGAAGAAAAGCCCACTACAAAAATTCTTTTTTTTAATGGCTATTTATTTCAGTTTTGGGTGGTTTTCTTCTTTCATTTGCAATATCATCCCTTTTTTTTCCTTCTCGGTTTCGTTCAAGATGAAAAAGAAAAATCTTTCAAAAAAAAAATATTTTTTTAACAATAAAAAAGTTTGATTGAGAGAGATATTGCGTGAAAAAAAGCTATTAGATAGCAGCTAGAATTTAAGAATTACCTTGCCTTTTCAAAACCACTTTTTTGATTTCGTTACTTTATGAAAAGATATTAACATTTTACTCCACCTTTTTCAGCTATGAAGCTCGCTGTTGCATTTCTCCTAACTCTCTTTGGGTTGATAAATGCTCAAGATTCAGTTCAAACTCCGGGTGGTTTATTAAAATATGATGAAGATTGGGGATATGTTACAGTTCGACAAAATGCTCATACATTTTGGTGGCTAATGACTGTAAAGTCAGATACCACTCGACCATTGATCCTTTGGCTTCAAGGTGGACCTGGATCATCATCCACTGGATTTGGAAATATTGAAGAACTTGGACCTAAAGATATTAATTTACAAGATAGAAATTATACTTGGCTTCAAGTTGCTGATTTAGTGTGAGTAACTTTGAATGATGAAACTCAACGAGTTAATTGACTGATAAATTTTTAGGTTTGTTGATAATCCAGTTGGAGTTGGATTTAGTTATGTTGATTCCTCGGATGCTTTCACTAAAAATGTTAAACAAATTGGTGCCGATTTAGTCAGTTGGGCTAAAGCTTTCTTTGGTAAACATACCGAATATCAAACTCGTCCATTTTATATCTTTTGTGAAAGGTAATAATTTATAGCCTCGAAGCAGCAAGCAACAAAAAATCTTATTTTTATAATTTCCTTTTCATGATTCCCAGTTATTTTTAACCCTTTCCATTTTTATAGTTATGGCGGTAAAATGAGTGCTGAATTTGGTAAACAACTTCAAGATGCAATTGATGATGGAGCAATTAAAGCTAATTTGGCTGGAGTAGCATTAGGTGATTCATGGATTTCAGCCATGGATTTTGTTAACACTTGGCCTGAATATCTTTATTCTGTTTCATATCTTGATGGAAAGCAACTTGATACAGCTAATGCTAAAGCTGCAGCATGCCAAAAAATTGTTGATAATAAACAATGGTAATAATCCTTTTAGTAAATTATCATTCCACGGAGAAAAAACTTACTTAATTTTTTTATAGGTATGATGCTACAACATGTTGGGGTGAAATGGAAGATCTTATTGGAGATTTAACTGATGGAGTTAGTTGGTATAATATCCTTAAACGCGGAAACACCGATGATTGGTCTAAAAAACTTTCATTAAAATCAAACAAATATCACAAACTTTCATTAAAGCAACGGCAATATAATCGGCATGTGGGCCATCTTCAAAGTGATGCCCTTTCAGATTTGATGGATGGAAAAATTAGACAAAAATTTGGCAATATTCCATCTAAAGTTCGATTTGGTTCTCAATCCGGTGCAGTATTTGATCAACAATGGACTGATTTTATGACACCCAATTTTGATACCGTTGATAATTTACTTAAACGTGGTGTCAATGTTACTGTATTCAATGGACAACTTGATTTAATTTGTAATACTTTGGGAGTGGAACTTTGGCTTAAACGTTTAACTTGGAATGATCGAGATAATTTTTTGAATTCAGCTAAAACAAGTTGGGGTCCAAAAGATAATAGCGAACTTTGGGGTTTCCGAAAAATTTATAAAAATCTTCAAATGTTTTATATCCTTCGTACGGGACATATGGTTGCTCATGATGTTCCATGGCCGGCTGTTGATATCGTCAAAAAGATTACGGGACGAAATTAAAATTGAAAAAAAAAAGAATTGTAAAAATTATGTAAAAAAAGGATGATTGTTTTTGATTTAATTTTGTGTGGAGGAAAAGTTACTTTTTGATTGATAAAATAAAAGTTGAAAAATATTAAAACTCAATCGATTTACATATATAAGTTAATTTACAGTAAGAAGCAAAAGATAGTGAGACCATTTTAACTATCTAAGAAAACCGAACTATAAAAAACTAACAAAATAAAGGTCGAGTGAAAATATTTAATTTTTGAACAAGGCAAGTGAGTGTTACGGTAGTTTTCAAAGTGAAAAAAGCCCCTAAATTAAAAAAAAAGCTTTACTGTGTGGTACTTCTCTTAAATTTATTATTTGACGAGGAAGCATTTGATTTGCTTCCTCATTTAAATTTTGTGCTATATATTTTTTTTGTACAGAAATATGTATGTACTTACATTTTTTAAAATAACAATGCTTATGCATATGAATCACGGTAAAAGGAATTTTTTTTTTGAAAATAAAATAAAGGCAAAAACCATACCGAAAAAATGCATTTCTTGCTTACCCTTTTTCTTTCACGAGTAAAATTGCTGGATTTTTTGTTTTTTGATGTCTAAAACGTGCATAAATTTATTTGGGCTATTTTAGCCTTTTCATAAAGATTCTATTAATTCTATTAAAAACGTGAAAACAGACACATTCCTTTCCTCGAAAAAAGAGGAATATAAAAAGGGCAAAAACATTCAGCAAAAGTGAAAAAGAAAAGCTTTGAAATAAAATTAATAATGATTCCCGATTTTCCTATGCCTCCTTATCATCATGGAATCATGAATTCTATGGATTCAGATGCTGATAATTTAGAAGTTATGAAACCCAGAATTTTTCATTCATTTGAAAAATTTTCTTTACCAAAAGAAGAATATGAAGATTACGGTAATATTTCTTGGAGTTGAGGAATAATAATATAAGATAGTTATTTTTTTAGGTTTTGCCGATCCTTTACCATTCAATCCAACAGTCAAACAATTTTTTGAAATTGAGCTTCCAAACGAATTGGACATATTCATGGTTATTTTTGGATCATTGATCGCAACTCACGCTCTTAATTTATTGGCTCACTCAGCATCGATAAACCACAGACGAAATATTTGTTGTTTTGTCAATCAAGGGTTAACCTTCTAACACCAAAAATTTAATTCCATTCATTTCAAGTCTTCATCTTCCAAAAGCTTTCCATAACTCACTTTTACTCTTCCAAAAAAAGATCTGATAAACTACGGGCTTAAAACATTTAAAAAAACCATAAATCTCTCATTTTAAAAATTTGTTTGTAAAAATTGTAATAAAGAATATATTTTAAATAATCTCCATGTGTTAAAGAAAACATCTCGTAGTCATATTATTGATGTACTTATTTGTAAATAAATTAAATTCTCAAATATAAAAAATATTCATTGAGAAATATTTGTGAGAAAGTTAGTTGAATTTTCAGAAAGAGAAGTTTTACTCGCGCGCGTAGAGAGTCGATTAAAAAGAAAAGACTTTTTTTTGTTTTCGCGCAACTTTCGTGTGTTTTTGCACATTCTTTGAACTTACTTTTGGAAAGTAATGTTTTTTTTCTTCTTCCTTTTACAAAGTTGGTAATTGCCCCATTCATTTTCAAAATAAATCTTTTTCCTAATAGCTACATATTTCTATTTATGTAAATTTATTTTGAGAAAGCATTTTACGCGAAACTTTTGTTTTACAATACATTTAATATTTTTTGTTTGTTCAAACACTATTACTTTAATTCTCTTTTATCTTTTTTAGTTTTTGAACTACTGTTATCAATGGCTAAAAAAGGTCTCTCACTTCGTGATACGGTTAGTTCAAATGTTCCTTCATTGAATGAACCATCAGCAAAAATGGAAATCTCTTCTAACATTGAAAATGATGCTTCTGATTTCTTGGAACTCAATAAATCTGTTCTTGTTAAATATGGCGAAAAATACTTTTATGAAGCAAAAATTGTTAAAATTGCTCGTGATGAAAATGGAGAACCTCTTTATACTCTTCATTACAAAGTAAATGGTTCCATTCCATAAATTGTGGTTATATAATTTTTCTAGGAATGGAGTAAAACTTATGATGAAGTTTTAACGTTGAAAGAAGCTCTTGATCAGTGTAAAAGATGGACTCCTGAAGATGCAATTATTGCAACGGTTTGTCTTTATCGATCTAAAAATTTTTTTGAATTTTGTGACTCTTTTTTTAAAGGAAGAAATCAAAAAAGCTCAAGGAATAAAAGCTTCTCGAAAATCCTCTGCTGCTTCTGTTCCAAAACAAATTCATCATAAGCTAACAACTACGTATGAAAAACCTGTTGAAGGTTAGGCTTTTTTGATATGCAAATTGGTGTCTGGATAATGAAATCCATGCAACTTCCTTTTATGGATTTGTCTTTATTTTTCGCAACCTTAGGTTTTATCACGAAAGCCTTGAAAATTACCGTTGACCTTGTTTTTACGCCAAATTATGAAGAGGAAGATGATCTAAAATTTTTGCTTTCTTCCTTTTTGGAAAATATGATTATTTTTTTTATCAACGCTAAAGATTTGGTTTATTAATATTTATTTTTTTAGTCCAACTTTCATCTCAAACTGCTGATACAATGGTTCAAAAGCCGAAGAAACCCTCTAATGACTCATCTGAAGAATATCTTCCATTTCAACAACTTGTTCTTTGCGTCAATCAACTTTTCTTTGATGAAACTTTTATAATAAGTCATTTAACAAGAAATCGAACTATCAAAATCCCTGAAAAGATGATCCAATTGGCTTCTAAAATCAGCGTGTTTCCTGTTAAACGAAGTGTTCATGATGTTCTTCAAGAGGTAACTTTAAGCCGTTTTATAACTGTAATTGATTGTACTAACTTTTCATTTTTTTAGTATTATGAGGAAATCAGCAATCGTCGACGACGTCCTTATCGTTATGGTAATGCTGGTCATGTTATAACATTATTCAAAGCCTTTGAAGAACAATGCAAGCAATCTTTGCAATTTTATATATTGCCAGCTGAATTGGAAACTTTCTTCAAACTTCTCAATGAAAAGCGACGTGAACAAGATCTTTCAAATGTTTCAATGTACAAGTATACCAGACGTGTCAAACCTCCTCCTGCAACAGTTTCCGAAATTCCAACCAAATCTATGGAAGCTTTTTTGAAACTGCTCGATGGAAATCGACGTGATCATGGTCTTTCAAATATTTCCAAATCTCCAGCAACGGTTCCAAAAACTTCAACCAAATCTATGGAAACTTTTCTCAAACTGCTCAATAAGAAGCGACATGATCAAGGTCTTACAAATGTTTCATCGACAAAGTTTACAAGAATTACCCAAAATCCAGCAACAACTCCAACTAAATCTTTATTGAAAGTAACCATCATGGATGTTCTTCTTCCTATGAATGATAAATATGATCAAGTTGCTTTGGTTCGATATATCTTCAGCTTTATGCAGATGGTTGAAGAGGAACAAAATCTTTATCAATTTTATTATTTGCTTTTCAATGATCTTCTCTTGTTTATGGATGGTTCAACTTCTTATGATCTTTATGAAATGATGTAATGCCTTTGTTTTTAAATCTTGTCAATCATTGTCAAGTTGTTTTTTATTTTATCTTTTTTTCGTTGAGTTAATAAAAGTTTTTTCTTTGTATACATTTTGTTTATTGTGCAGCAAGCTATAGGTTCTTTTATATTTTACACTCGTTTTGTAAAGCTTACATGAGCTTCATGATGTGATGATTTATTTACTTACTGTATGTATTGTCGCATTAGCGGTGATGTGTTTGCATCCAGGGCTTTGCGATAATTTTTAAATGGCGAGAAACAAATCCCTTTTATTTTTTCTAAAAAAATCTTCATTTCTTTTTTTTTTTCAGTTGCAGCAACGACGTTTGATTATTTTTAGATTCATGCAAATTACAAACATATTTTCCATTCCTTTCTCTACTTTTCAAAAATGGAAAAATAAAATTCATCACTCAATCAACAAAAGCTTGGTGAAGAACGGACGCCGCCGCTGATACTGATACTTTTCATCTCAACTCAACAACACACAGGAATATCTTCTTCAAAAAGTACGTGATCAATGCCAACGAAAAGAGATAAACAACATAAAGGAGGTGAACGTGATAAAGATGCCGCTGCCACCGCCAAAGTTCAAACAACCAAAGCAGTCAAAGAAAAAGAGGGTTCAAATGGAGAAATCAAAGATGTTCGTGAACCACCACATGTATGTTTAGTTTTTTGATTGACTTTTTGTTTGGTTTTAATGGATTAGTTTTTCAGGGTTTTGCAGCAAAGGTGAAAAATCTTCGAAAAAAGCTTTTGAACCGTGAAGATAATACTGTAACTGGTGATAAAGCTGCTGGTGGTGGAGGAAAAGATGATTCGCAAAGAAGTATCAAAGCAACTCGAAATAAAGATAAAGATAAAGATGCTCCATCAAGTAAAAGGATCAAAAAGAAGAAATCAACAACAAAAAGGGACAAAACTCGTAGCACTGAAGCTGAAGATAAATTCAAAACAATAGAAAATGAAGGAAGTATTCGTCGAAAAAAAGAAGGGAAAATCCAACATGTTCCAGTATCTAAAGCTCATTTTCAATGTTATACTCAATTCTTGATGGTATGTCCATTCATGGAAGTCTATTCCATAGCTGGCTTTCTCCATTTACTTGTTACTTACATACTAATATTTTAACTTTTTTAGGAAGCCTGTAACATTGGTGCGAATGGAATTCTCAAACAATTTAATGATCATATCAAATCTTTTATTCCACCTGGTGCAACAATGATAGCATTTGGACAGAATGGTGGTAAAAATCGATATAAAGGTTTGTTATTTCTCCAAATATTTCCACTTTGGATTTACTTTTGGAACATTCTTTGGCTAGTACCATTATAATGATAGCTGTCAATAACATTATTAACCATATTTTCCATTTTAGATGTTGCTTGCTTAGATCAAACTCGAATCATATTGAAAGGTAAACCTGGTGAAAATGATTATATTCATGCTAATATGGTTGATGGTGAACCTTTGTGCAACAAATTTATCGCTTGTCAAGGGCCTTTACATTCAACAGCATTTGATTTTTGGAGAATGGTGGTACAAGAAAAAGTTCACAATATTTTTATGTTATGTCAAATAATGGAATTGAATAAAGAAAAGTAAGCTTTTTGGTGTTTTTATTGTTCATTTGTCTGATCACTAATTTTTTTTTCAGATGCCATCCATACTGGCCACAAGAAAAAGGATCTGCAATGACCTTCAAAGACATAACAATAAAGAATCTTGCAGTGGATAATAAATCAGACAACGCATCAATCATATCAACACTTCAAATTTGCGTGGCAACGAATGAACCATTCATGTTGAAGCATTACCATTGGCAATCATGGCCTGATCGTTCAGGTAATTTTACATATATCTTAAATTTCGTACTTTGATTAACAAGTCTTTTTTCAGTTCCACAATCAACTATGGCACCATTCAGATTATTACGTGTTGCAAGATCATCAAAATCACCTACCATTGTTCATTGTTCAGCTGGTATTGGCCGAACTGGAGTTATCATTGGAATTGAAATGGCTCTTCAACATATTCTTTCTGGAAGACGATTAAATATGATTCAAGTTGCTCAAAGTTTACGAATGAAAAGGATGCAATCAATTCAAACCGATGTTCAAGTAAGTTTCAAGAACAGCGAAGATGCTCTTCTTTAACTTAATTACCGCTTTTTGAAACTTTTAAAACCTTTTTTTTAGTTCGTTTACATGTATCGATGCTTGATTGCTTTCGCTGAAACATCTGGTGTACTCAAAACCAATCCAGAATTAGAAGGTCGTGTAAAGTTATTTGTTCGTGATTATGATGCTTTAATAGCAGAAAAAGCTAATAATCCCCTTGTGAAAACTCCTCAAAAAGTTCCATCATTTGTACAACAGTATGATAAACAACCATCACCACGTCCATCCAAAGAAAAGATAATTCCTCTACCTCCATATCCTGCTGCTGCTACTGCTGTTGATCCAAAACAACAAGAATCACGAAATAATCAACAACAACAACAACTACAACCACCAGCTTTGCCTTCTAGAGCTCCTGAACAATCACCATCCAAAGAACCAATATTTGCTCCACCTCAACTTGAAGTACTCAAATCTCGTACACCTCCTGAATCACCTGAACGCACACCTGATGAAAATTTGCCACCGCCTAAATCTGATTATATGTAGTAATGTGATTGATTGATAAAATTTAGATGAAATAAATTATTTTATGTGTTTAATCTCTTTCGCCTAAAAGCATACTGTATTTTTTTGTTTGTGTATATTATTTCCTTTGAATTCCCAAAAAGAGTTTGTTTTCGCCTAAAAATGCAGAATCCAAAAATTAGCATTAATTTTGTGAGAATTTTTCTTTCTTTCTTACCATTCATTTTTTGTTTGAAAGCTACAACATACAACTGACGCTAGTTTGACACTTACTCTTGCTTCAATCGATAATAATTTTCAAGACGACGCCGATGAATGATGCAATAATGTCAAATGAAAAAGGAATATCCGCCGAAAGAACTTCACCTATTCGAATACTTGAAAATCAATTAAGGGTAAGTAAATTTTTCGTTTTTGCATCTTTGAGTGGTTTATGGCCCTCTTCTTTTTTATCTTCCAACATTTTCTGTTTATTAATATTAATTTTTAGGTTAGAAAAAAGCTTCAAGCAATCATCAAAAAATTAACAATCAAATGGAAACCCGAATTAGCACAAAAGTTATTTACTGAAAATGAAATTAGTGAACTATGTTATCGAGCAAGAGAAACATTCTTAATGCAACCTGTTTTAATTGAAGGTATGTAAGATTTAACTAACTTCAATAATCTTTTACTAATGTTGTGTTATTTTTTTAGTAAAAGCTCCTGTGAAAGTTGTGGGTGACATTCATGGACAATTTGAAGTATGCGTTTCATTCAAAATGGATATGGTTAAACTAACGCTCTCTCATTTTTAGGATCTTATGGCTATCTTTCATCTAAATGGATTTCCACCAAAGCAGCAATATCTTTTCCTAGGTGATTATGTCGATAGGTTAGTTTACATTCATAATACAGCTTTGATCTTACTATTCTCAACTCATTGTTATCATTATGCTTTTCCAGAGGTCCATTTCAACTTGAAGTCATATGCTTATTATTCGCATACAAAGTATTATATCCCGATGATGTTATCCTTTTACGTGGTAATCATGAATCTCGACCTGTGAATATTCAATATGGATTTTATATGGAATGTAAAAAGCGTTATTCATTAGCTTTATTTGAAGCCTTTCAATATGCATTTTATTGTATTCCGTTTTGTGCTCGAATTGAACAACGTATTTTATGTATGCATGGTGGAATAAGTGAATATTTAACCGATTTGAAACAGGTATGTTTTAATGTTAAAAATATACTGTAACTATGTTAGTTAGTTTGCTTGTTTTTAGTTAGAAATGATTGAACGACCTTGTGATATCCCTGATCTTGGAATACTTGCTGATCTAACTTGGGCTGATCCAGATTCATCTGTAAAATTTTATGAAAAATCATCTCGAGGCGCAGGAAAAATATTTGGTCCTGATGCATTAAAGAAATTCTGTGATACTCATAAAATTGAACTCATCATCCGGGGTCATCAAGTGGTTGAAGATGGTTATGAATTCTTTGGTGATAAAAAGCTTGTAACAATATTTTCTGCACCAAATTATTGTGGTCAATTTAATAATACTGGATGCATTATGGATGTTTCAAAGGATTTAGTATGTTCTCTCAATCTTCTTCGTGCTAATGAATCTGATATAATTAAGAAACCGCCAAAGAAGAAAGATCAACAACCACAACAGCAACAACCAAAAACTGTATGAATGAATGTGATGAACTTTCTGTATATCATGATTTTATAATGGATTCTTTTACTAAATTTTTTTATGTAAATAAAGATAAAGTATTGATTGGATTGTATTTATAATGTTGGTTATTTTTGACTTTCATAAAGTTGGAGGTTTTCATAATTTTCGTCAGGGATTGCTTCTTTCCCAAGGCCATTGTTCTTAGCTTTTCGCTTCGTTTTTTACCCGCCAAATTTGCATGAAACTTACCTTCTTCGTTTTCACTTTTTTTCTTACTTTTTTGTTGTTGCTCAAACTCCACTCTTTTACATTTTCAACAGCAACGATGATGATGATGAATGCAGCGATCGTGGAATATTGGATGGTTTATTTTTTGAATATCGTAATAATCATCTTTGTTTCGTCTATTTTGGTGTGGCAATGCAGTAAAAAGGATCAAGGGTCAAAAAAGAAGAATAAAAAGAATGATGATGCTGCTGTTGTTGCTGATGTACTACATCCTGCTCAAATTGATCCAACTTCAAAACTACAACAACAAACAGGAAACGGTGATGATAATGGCCAAAAATCGAATGGAAATCTTGAAGATGATGGTTTTTCTCAAGATCAATCGTAAGCTTTTGAATTTTTTGAATTCTGTTTTCGTTTTTAAATGAAGCTATTGCTATGTACATTAACCTTAGTTACTAACATCGGTGGTAGTATTTGTTGGCATAAAATGCTTATAAGTGCAATAAAGACATAGTTTTAATAGGTTGCATTCGATAAAAGACGGATAACTAAACAAGTTTGTTAACTTTCTAATTTTTAGACAAAGAAAATCTGATCGTCAACAGCCAACTGATGCAAATACCAACAACAACAATAGTCCATCAAAAGAACTCGTTCCATTCAGCAATGATGAATCAAATAAAACAACTTATTATCCAATTGAACCATCAATGTTATCAAATGAATCAAAAGAAGAAGCATTAATTGAAACAAATAAAACAAATGGTGGAAAAATCTTTCTTGATAATGGTCGGCCTTTTTGGCAATTATGTAAAGAAAATTCTGGTGCTTCTGAATATGAGGACGATGATACTGAATGTGAATTACCAATGAATTCTAAAGCTATCGCCGATGTAAAAGAAGGCAAGATTCAATTAGTTGATATGCCGCCACAAACCAATGATAATGTTACTTTTGATCCATTTGGTCCATTAAACATGCTTGAATCTCATGATGAACAATTTTTTAGTCTTGATGTAATCTTTAGTAATACTATGAGAACAGTTATGAATTTTCCTACTCCTTCTGCGTCTGCTGCTAATGCTTCATCATCAAAATCTCAACATCAAACACAAGAACAAGCATCATCAACATCAGCGACGACAACGCGCTCTGCTACTGCTTCTTCAACTTTTAAAAATGGAGTATCATCAACATCAAATAAATCTCAATCACGTAAACAACAAAGAAAAAAATCATCTGAAAGATCTATTCTGCGTAAAACAATTTTAAGAAAAAAATCTGATAAATCTCAACGTCAACAAAGTCAAGAAATGGTAATAGATGAAGCACCAGCCTCCGTCAAACAATCTCCTGTTGTTGTAATTCAAAAAAGAAAATGTCATTTTAAAGTTTCAAAAAAAGTTTTTCGATATTCTAGAAAACATCCTGATGCATTTCAACCAGAAACGTATGTTCCTTATGTTCCAAAAAAGAAACCTGAAAATTGTGAAAAAGAAAAAGTGAAAGAAAACGAAAAAATGATGGACAAAAAGAAGTAATACATGCAATGCAATACACCAATCAATCATACCATTTATTAGTATTTAATTTTCTTTGCATTTTTGTTTGTATAAAATTTATATGTATTTTTGTATGTATGTGTTTGTGTGTAATTTATAAATGAGATTTACTATTATCTTCTTTCTAAAACTATGTGTGTTGGGTTAATATGTAACAACTTTGAAGCTTAGGTGAAATTGATAGATAAAATTTATCCAAGAAAGATTCGAGGAAGTAGCTACTGTAACCGCGCAAAATGCAGCAACATTCCTAAAATTTTGTCAAACACTTTTTATTTGAATCATGTAACAAAGTTTGTTTGTTTGCTTGCTTCCCAAAAAATTGTGTTTCCTGAAAAAAATGCAAAAATTCATGCAAATTTTAGAAATTTCATTGTTTGTCGTCAACTTTTTTTTTAATTTGTTTCATTTCAACGAATCATCATTCTTCAATCAAATCCTTCATCATCGACGGCTGCTTTCAACATTTTTCTCTCTAAATCTCTGTCATCAACGCTTCCTGCTTTGTTGCTGATTGAAAAGTTGAAATATTATTATTCAAAAGAATTTATCCATTTTCTCTTGATTACTTGCTTGCTTGCTTGGTATTATTATTGGAAGATAATATGGGACGTGATTCAAAGGTATGTTATTTTTTTTGTTTTGCATTTAGCTGTTTATCCCTTTATGTTTTTCAACGTCTGTGTACTTTGATTAACTTTGTTATGCTATAAACTCGCTACTACTAGTTGAAACATAAGTAGTACCTGTTGTTGTTATTAATGAATTCATTCAATGTTAATATAAACCTTTTTTTTAGGCTAATAAGAAAAAGATGACTCCAATTGTAGCGCTAGCAACAAATGCAACAGCAGCAAGAAAAAGAAAATCTGCTCAATCCAAACGTCAAGATGATAATCTTGCAACTGAACAAGTCAAAGCTCGAGCATTTCGTTCAACAAAGGTCATCTCAACTCTTGCCAATAAATCGAAGGATGAAACAGATGCTGCTGGTGACTTTTTTTTCCTTACAATGGAATGACTTTTCTAATTCTTATGTACTTATTTTTAGAATCACGAACAGTTCATGGTAATATTAAAGGAGCACAAGCGCTTGATCGAGATCGTCCTATGTCACCTTTACAGAAACAACGATTTGAAGAATGGACCCGTTATGCTGTGACAAAAGGCGTGAAAGGGATCTTGGAAGAATACGCAAAATACCTCAAACCTTATGTACCTGCATCAATAACAAAGAAAGCATTTGAAGCAAATTCAAAGAAAAATCGTTATGGCGATGTTATATGCGTGGATGGTACAAGGGTTATACTGAAGAACCAATCAAATGACTACATACATGCTAACTTCGTTCGTGGTGATCCTTTAATAAACACCTTTATATGCACTCAAGGGCCGGTAAGTTATTTCTTTTCATTCTTTTACCTATAATTATCTTCTTATTTTTAGATGATGGATACAGTCAAAGATTTCTGGTATGATACTCCCTCACTTCTCAACTTTTCAAAGCTCATTAATGATTGTCTTTTAGGAAAATGGTTGCTCAAGAACATGTTGGCAATATAATTATGCTTTGTGATACTGTTGAACTCGGCAAAGAAAAGTTAGTTGTCTTTCCTTTTTTATGATGAAGTGCA
Source organism: Panagrolaimus kolymaensis (assembly GCA_028622995.1). Classification (NCBI taxonomy): domain Eukaryota; kingdom Metazoa; phylum Nematoda; class Chromadorea; order Rhabditida; family Panagrolaimidae; genus Panagrolaimus; species Panagrolaimus kolymaensis. The sequence continues at coordinate 8,276,863 of JAJQJQ010000006.1, forward strand.
AAATTATATGATGAAACTTTTTCAGATGTCAACAATATTGGCCTCGTGAAGAAGGATGCGTCGTCGAATGGCCTGGTATTCAAGTCAAAAATGTCAAAATGGATATAACCGATTCAACAACAATTGTATCAACTCTTGAATTGCTCTTTGATAAGGATAAGAAAGTTACTTTGAAGCATCATCATTGGAGAAATTGGTTGGTTTATTTGATTATTACTTTACATTGATCTAGCACGGCGGTATAAAGTCAACGGTTCAAATGGATTTGTAAATTTTGGTCGTTGGTGGTCAAAATGCCAAAAACCAAAGGAAAAGCAATTTCTTTTATAAAAAATGGCTGTTTTTTTGCATATTTAATTATTATTCTCGATGGATATTCAGTTGAAAAATATTGAAACTTCGTCAGAATATGTAATCGAATATTGGGAATAAGATCGTGAAGACAGATTTTTATAAAAAAAGCTTTGAGCCGAAATCCTGACGTAAGAGTTTTGAGCATTTTGGTCATTTTTACGTTAGAAAATGTGACTTTTTTTGCAACTTTTTTAGAAACAATTATGGCTAAATTCATTAAGTTGCTTTAATTTTATTCTGTGATATTGAAAATCTATAATCTAATCTTGCCTACAAATTGGTACAATCAGTTTTTTCTAAGATAATCTTTTTGCGAAAATCCTGACGTAAGAGTTTTTGGTATGCATGATAACATAGCTTTTTTGACAAAGTCCCAAGGAAAAGTATTTCATAATTTAATACAAAAAATCGAAAATGGTCCAGAAACCATTAAATAAGTATCCCTTGAATTTTTGGTAACAATTTCATTATTTTTTGTTAAGCAAACTAATGCACCATAACCACTTGAAGCTTATAAAGTAGCATTATAGGAGCAGACGATGCTCAAAAAAATCAAAATACTCAAAATCTGTGATTTAATTTTAAACTCATCATTCCTAGACGTAATTTGGGTCATAGAAACCGAATTTGACAATAATTACTAAGGGTGATAAGCTTAAAATGGAGTTATAGCAAAGCGAAAAATTTGCATATTTAAAAAATTCATAACTCATAAACTAGATAATGAAATGGACCAATGGTTATCAAATTCGTTTTCTACGACCCAAATTACGTCTAGGAATGATGAGTTTAAAATTAAATCACAGATTTTGAGTATTTTGATTTTTTTGAGCATCGTCTGCTCCTATAATGCTACTTTATAAGCTTCAAGTGGTTATGGTGCATTAGTTTGCTTAACAAAAAATAATGAAATTGTTACCAAAAATTCAAGGGATACTTATTTAATGGTTTCTGGACCATTTTCGATTTTTTGTATTAAATTATGAAATACTTTTCCTTGGGACTTTGTCAAAAAAGCTATGTTATCATGCATACCAAAAACTCTTACGTCAGGATTTTCGCAAAAAGATTATCTTAGAAAAAACTGATTGTACCAATTTGTAGGCAAGATTAGATTATAGATTTTCAATATCACAGAATAAAATTAAAGCAACTTAATGAATTTAGCCATAATTGTTTCTAAAAAAGTTGCAAAAAAAGTCACATTTTCTAACGTAAAAATGACCAAAATGCTCAAAACTCTTACGTCAGGATTTCGGCTCAAAGCTTTTTTTATAAAAATCTGTCTTCACGATCTTATTCCCAATATTCGATTACATATTCTGACGAAGTTTCAATATTTTTCAACTGAATATCCATAGAGAATTATAAATAAATATGCAAAAAAACAGCCATTTTTTACAAAAGAAATTGCTTTTCCTTTGGTTTTTGGCATTTTGACCACCAACGACCAAAATTTACAAATCCATTTGAACCGAGCTTTTTCCATCAGCCTATACCGCCGTGCTAGTTTTGTTTTTTTAGGCCTGATAAAGGTGTTCCTCTATCATTTCTTGCTGCATTCCGTGTATTAAGAAATGTTCGACATTCACCTCGTCCTACAATCGTTCACTGTTCTGCAGGAATTGGAAGAACTGGTTCAGTTGTGGCTTTGGAACTATGTTATCAACAGCTCTTGAGTGAAAACAAATTATCAATACTTGAATGTGTTAAAGTGCTTAGACGTATGTTTTCTCTTTTTACGTCTTTCACTATTATCCATTTTGTCTTTTTTTCAGATATGAGAATGCATAGCGTCCAAACAGAACTTCAATATTTATACCTATTTAAATGTTTATTAACTTTCTCACAAAAGTACAAAACAATACCAGCTGATTGTATGACGTTATTTGAAAATTTTTATAAAGAATATCAAGCTCTTACGGATTCTGAAACGGCTAAAGAAAAACCTGATTTTTATGCTCCATTACTTCCATACAAAGTGGATTAAATATATTTGCAACATTATTTTCCTATTGTATTTGAAAGACTTTAATTTTTTGTATTGTATAAATAAATTTTATTGATTGATTCTGCTGTGTATGTATTTTTGGTTGTTATCTGCCTTCCTTGGTTGACGTTGCTATGTACTTATTGCTTGTCTGCTTTCTTCCGCTCATCAATAGTCAATTGAATATCTCGGCAATATGCTTTCCAATCAATAATTTTATTTTTTCGTATTGGTAAATGTGAAATCATCATTTCCATTTCATTTAAAGGCTCACCTCGAGTTGACATAAGATGAACCAATTTTTCTTTTGTTAAACCTTCAGAGTTTGGTTGATCTAAAATCGTTCGAAAGGCAGCTTCTAATTCGGCAAATGGTGGAGGATTAAAGCTTTTCTCTGATGATTGAAGTTGAGAAAGCAATCGAGGAACCAATGAATCGCATGAAATTGTTGAATTTTCATTTTTTACTAACTAAAATTGAATTCATTAAACTCTCTGTTTTTTGTTTGTTTTATTGATGTCTTGCTAATGCTTACCTGTGATTCAATATCAGCTAATTGTTCTTGACTTAAATTAATTAAAAGGCATCGATAAACATTTCCAATATCGCTTACATCAATGGTATTATCACCATTTTGATCAAAAACTTTTAAAACTTCATAAATTTTTGATTTTAATGCGTCTGAAATTATTGTTTGTTGTTTCTTCATGGTCAAAAAAAGCTTTTTTAGAGATATCTAAACTACTCGCTTGTTAATTGAAGGCTTTAGAAACTATAGTATCATCCAAACTCCTTTTTTTTGGATTTCAGCCACTTTTGTTTGCTTTTTACATACTTGGTGGGTGTTATAAAAAAAGATTATAAAATGATAAGCCATATCCTCCTTCAAAGCTCTAAGGTAGTCAAAAATTGTATTTGCTTAAAGCAAACTCACCTTCACGATCTTCAAAAATCGAGGAAGCATCGTCATCTTCGGAACTTTCAAAGTCATCATCCGTCTTTTCTTTATGTTTGAAAGACATTTTTATGCTTTAACAACCGCGACTAACATGAAAAACATGAAATGACTATTTCCACGCGCTGTTTCGATTTGCCTCAAAAAGCTTTAATTTACGCATCGTTGCATTTTTATGCTTGCATTGTAAGAAAAGTCACAAGTGGTTATAATTTGTTTATTTAAAGCTTTACAAAACGAAGAAAAAAAAATGGATAAACACAAACAAAAAAGAAATACAATTAATATTTGCCATAAGGAGTTGATTGAAATCTTCTATTTCGACGAGAAGTTCGTATTGAATCTTTTAATTTCTTTTCCAAATCTTCAGCTGTAATGATTTCGATTTTAGGTGTAAATGCTTTATTTTTGTTACCATTTCTAAGAGGATGCATTTTTGGACGCATTTTATCATATGATTGTGTTCGGCGAAAATGAGCAATTTGATCATGAATGGAGAAAGCGATAGATGGACGATATTCACCAGCAATTTGAAGTTCACGACACAAATGATTTGTGAATTCTTCAGGACTATTTTGAGGTTGAGCGATATCCCATTCGAACGTATCAGTTAACTTTTCATTTCGCACAAGTACATCGAGCTTAATAATAACTCTTTGATCCACAGCACCTTCCATTGATTGTAGTTCTCCATAAGCAGCAATTTGTTGACGCATTGAAGCAGCAATTCGTTGAACAGCCATAGGATTCTTAAGATCAAGATCATCGCACAAAAGTTCAGCAAATACTTCAGGAGTAATCAAAGTTTCGTTTTTGTTGTAAGTAAATGTATCATGAATATGTATTTCATCAACATCGAGATCAATTCGGATTGGTACCAATTCTTCAAGAATTTGAGCATTAGCTGCTACAGCTGCCAAATAAGCTTGATCAGCGACGTCATAGAGACCTTTACGATTCTTTGGATGAACAAAAGTTGATGGAGGTGCCATTTTTGATTAAAACTAAAAAACGAATCTGTAGGTTAACAATAAGTAGTAAATAGACCAAACGCGCGCAAAAAAATAATAAACAGAATCTGCAACACGTTTACCTAAAGCAATGACTTCTTTGGAAAGAAATCATCACCAATTTTTTCGTTCGTTGAATCATTCATTTGAGAAAAACGATGGAGAGCTGATTATCGTTCTAAAACTTTTGTCGAAATGCGGAAATTCGAAAATGAATGGTGAAGTTTTAGTTTTGAAATTACGGTAATTTACTTAAAGTTTTTAATTGAAACATTAAAAATAAAAATATTGTTTTATATGTTGAATTTGTGCTTTATAGCTTCTAAAAATATTCAAAATTACTGATTTCTAAAATATTCAATTCTTGTTCACTCAGATAATCTTTTCCCATACATCTTTTTTTAGCTTTGAAAAATTGTTTGATTCCTTTTAATATGGCTTTACATTTTATTTTGTATCATTTTGCATAACTTTTGATAATTCCTTTATTATATCATCAACTTGGTTGCCAAGTTCGATTAAATCTGTTCCAGTATATGCTTGAAAGAATGCTCGGCGAGTTCCACAAAATCTTTCCAACACCCTTTCTAAATTTTTTTAAACCAAATCACCTGCTTTGAATTTCTGCGCAGCTTTGTTAAAATTTGTTTCTTTTTTTTCTCATCATTGTTTCATTCATGCATACCATCGAGCATTTTTGTTGGATTTTCATGTTCTTCTTTCAATTTTGCTTTTGCTCATTCAATTATGGGATTCTTTTTGAAATAAAGGGGACAAGTATTGTCGGTTGGTAAGTAATAAAATTGTGATAGTTGCATTGTTCACAAAAGCTTGTGTTGGTTGAAGGGATGTTGAATTTCATAAGAAAAAAGCAGCACATCTCGTACCTAATGAACAACATTCTAAGCCATCTTTAGAGTCGGGAATGTTTGAAAATATGTTAAGATACATTTGGTCGATTTCTTCAAGGTCAGATAATTCCTTTTTTAAGTTACTTACTTCTTTAGATTGTACTTTCATTTGTTTCTTCCTTTTTGTATCTTTACTAATAAATGCATACAATTTTATGAATCTTCTTTTTCGACATCAAGCTGGATTACTCTTTCGAAAAGCACATTGATGAGATTGGATAGACATTGTTGTTGGGTATCTTATCAACCTACTTGCCATACATCAGCTTGCTTATTCGATAGATTTTGATGTGACAAATTATGACTTTCTTTCACAACTTTATAACTTTATTTATAAACATTTTTCATATATTTAATACTCTCTCCTTATTTTAATGATTAGATACAAAATTTCAAAGAAAATAAATAAACAAAGAAGCAGATATATAGTTTATAATAATAATTTAACTGAAACATCGAATAGCAAAAAAGTGTAACATTTCAAAAGTAAAAAATGCTTTTTGTTTTTGTTTTGCATAAATAAAATCCAATTTTCCCAATTCGGTATTTATTCATTCATTCAATATTCAAAAATGGGATCTGAATCCATTGCAACAAAACGTTTGGGTGCTTCTTGTTCATATGGCCACATACTGCGATGAAATTTGGAAAACATTAGCATATTTCTTCGCATTCGAGGTGGAAGTGGCGCAGATGGATCTTGAGGTGAGGATACTGTAAAAAATGCACACAATTATTTATTGTTTTTTTTTTCGAGAAAAGACCAGGTTTAAATTTTATTTTTCGCAATGTTTATTATTGCTTTTTTTTTGTTTACCCTTAAAAGGAAGTATTATTTTATTTTAGTTTATTTGCATCAACACATTTTTTGAGTGTTGTTACAAGTAACAAAAAATAATAGCATGTCAAAATAAAGGATGGAATAAATTTGGCTAATTTTGATAAATATATTTTTTATTTTATTTTTAAAAACGGAAGAAATTTTTTTTGGTGTTGTTGAAATTTATGAGTAACAAACCCCACATAATTTCGCCATTTCTATTTTTAAAAAAATAAATAACGAAACATTTACTTTTTTTATTTTTTTGAAAAAAAAAGAAGCTACAAAAAAAGTTGTTGTCTTACATTAAAAAATTATTAAACAAAAATAAGCTTTGCAAAAAAAGAAGAAAGTGTAGGCGGAAAGAAAGAAAAGCAACGACGAGCCCATGTGATAAAAAAAGGTTTCCAAAATTAATAATGAGCACATTGGGATTTGGGACTTTATTAAAAGTTGATTGATGCTTGTTTTTTTGTTTGTAATAACTTGCTTTTGTAATTTTAGCGGAGTAATAAAATTACAAAAAAGGTTAAAATGGCGGCTATCGTAAACAAGCATGCATGGCTTTTTTAAGTGATAATTTGATTTCGCTATTTTTAGGGTTCTTTTTTTAAATAAAAAATAGCAAATAAAATTTATAAAATTTGTTTGTTGTTATTTTTTTTCCATGACTTACTAATCCCAAAAATTATTTATTATAGCTACGTACGCTTTTGCTTTCTTTAAATTAAACAGTAATTTAATTAACTTTTTTGAGTTTTAAAAGAAAAAAGCTTTTGCATTCATGGTCAAGCTTCACATCATTTAGCTATACGAAATTATTACGTTTTTTTTGTTCTTCAAAGTTTCAAGTCCAAAACTTTTTTGGATGATGATGATGGATTATTACTACTCATAAATATGCACTCTTTTTCAAATTTCTTTGTTCCATTTTTCAGTTTTTTAAAAATGAGTACAAAACTAATAAAAAATTCAAACAATTTTTTTTTAATAATACACTTTTTTTGCAATTCATCCAAAAATTCTCATTGAAATAATAAAAGAAAGAGTAAAATTAAAAAATTAATTCTTTTATTATTATTTAAAAAATTTTTTTCTCCTCCATAAAAAATAACATTCCAAAAATATATATTTGAAATATGTAATTCATTTTGGTTTATCTTTGCTTTCTCCAAAGATTATCCGGGGTTTTTTGTTGTGTGATTTATATAAAAAAAGAAAGAAAAAGATGGATGTCTTCTTAATCGGATTAAAAATTCTCGAAATCCGTCAAATAAAAAAAAGGTGACGATTTTTTATTAATTTTAAAAATTGAATTGATGAAAAGATTTCCGTTTCGGTTTATGATAGCAACAAAAATAAATGCAAAATCATGTTTTTTTAAATTAAAAATCTTTTTGGATTGAAAAGAAAAACAACAACGATGAAAAAATGTGTGTGATCAAAGTATAAAAAAATATTTCTGCACCCGAAAAAAAAATCTTACTGTAAGTTTTTTAGAAATATTAAATGTTTTTCTTTTTTCAAGTTTGCGTCAGAAAAATTTAAAATTCATATTTTAATTTTATAAATACGAATAAATAATAAAGTATAAATTTTGAGATATGAAATTGTAGGCTTGGTTTTTTTAATTTGTGCACCAAAATGTTTAAAGAAAAATAAATAAATAAGGGAAAGGGCAAGCAAACTCGTGGGAAATAAAAAGCATCGATAAATACGCAATTTAGGATTTTGAGTTTTTGTGGATTTTTGAGTTTTATGTGTTTTCTTGCTTCGATTACGGTAGGTAACAGACTCCGTATTCGTATTAACTACAATATAAATAGCGAGGAAAAAACTTTAAAATTCAAACAAAGAAATAAGGAAATTAAAATATTTCTTTTGCTTTCGTCAATTTCCTAACTTTTATTTTTTGTATTCACCCAGACATTACTTTGCACCTATCAAAAGTTTGAGAAAGTCTTCGCGCCATTTTTTTTTATTTCACCCATGCAATTGCAACTTTTTTTGTTTTTCTTATTCAAGGAATTTATGTATGCTAACTATACATCATTCAAATAAATAAACTAAAAAAAGTTTTTTAAATATGGAAACAATTCCTGAAATCGGTATTTTTTTTTTTGCATTTGACGCTTTACTTCTTATGGTTTTTCTTTTTCTTTTTTGACTGAAAGTAAAAAAGTTAATAGCTTAAAAAGCAAGCCTCCCTCATTTTTGAAGCATTACAAAAAAAATTTAATTAATTTTTTTCTTTTTTTAGTTTTTCAACGTTGAAAGATAAAAGATTCTATAAATGATAAAGTTTTTGAGAGAAAAAAATGTATCACACTTTTAAGGGAAATGAAAGTAATCAAAATATGCGTAAAATATTTGGTTACCATATCTTCGTGGAAAATTTTTTTTTACATAAAACTTTCGATATAAAAATTTTAAATTTTTTCATGCTTCTTTAACTTTATTTTAAAAGCTCAAAGTTATAAGGATAAATAATAAATAAAGTATGGCGTTATATTTCCGGTTGAACTCAATTTAAATTTAGTCATATTTCAATGTGTTATTGAAAATTGACTCGACCCATTGCGCATTATAATTTGACGTCAAATAAAAAAAAGATGGGTTTTAAGATGAGTAAAATTTAACAAAAACAAAAAACAACGAAACAACATATAAAAAAAAAATAACTTACGCCTGAGTGTATATTGTAAACTAAAATCAACAAAGAAAATTAAAAATATACATAAAATAGATAAAAATAAAGTTGAAATTTTGTGATATTTTAATAGCTGCATTTTATTTAATAATTTTTTTATATATTTTTTTATTGTATTTATTATTACCAATGTTTGGATAAAACTAAAAAACGGAAAAAATATTAGAAATGGCACTATAAAAAATCAAGAAAATATTATTGGCGCGAAAAATGATCTAAAGTAATAAATTAACAAAAAAAAGCAAATTGGGATTTATTTATCTTTTTATAAATAAATTTTTAAAAAAAACCCTATTGCATTTCGTATTTTATAAATGTTTTAATAAAACACATTAACGCCGTTAGCTTTATTCAGATCGAAAGCACGAAAAACTCCGCCCTTTTTCTATTCATTTTTCCTTTTGCCCTGAAGAAGCAGAAAGTCATCAAGCCATAGCTTTGAAACTTTTTATTCCCTCTCAATAATAAGCAAGGGAATTTCATTACACAAAAAAAAGAAGAGAGAAAAACCCAAAAAAAAAATTAACTGTGTAATAGTTAAACCTTTTTGATAATGAATGGAACAAAGAAAAAAAATTAAAATCCCCAGAGAATTAAATATATAATAATGAAATAAAAAATAGCAGCATCATTTTTCAGAATGGAAAAAAAATTGCAACATGACCCATACTTTTTATAATTAATTAGTAACGAAAACGTAGTAAAAAAAAAGTTTTGAACTTTTCATAAATTTCATTCATTAATAAATTCGAAAAGGTTATTAAAAATGTACGCAAAAAAAAAACAGAATCCCAAAAGAGTTATCAAAAGTTTCACCATTTTGTTTGAAATGGTTTATTATCTATCTTACAACCAAGATTGAAAACATAAAAAGAGCTTTTAAAAACGTTTGATTTATTTTTCTTAAAACAAATTTAAAAATTATAAAAAAAAAGAAGTGTTTCCTTATTTCTTTATTTTTAAAATGCTGTAATTTTCTTGTCATTGGCCATTAAGGTTTTTAGGTTCTTTCGCATCCATTCAAAAAAAAAAAAAAATAAAATGTGTGACCATTTGGAAAAGTGTAGGCGACGACGACTTTTTCTTCTGATGCCAAAATGACGAATGACTTTTTTATAATAAAAAAACTCAAGTAAAAAAAGAAAAAGAAAAACAAGGAAAACAACAAGTTAGTATTAGCACAGCTAAAATAAAACATTATATATATGTTTTTTAGTTAATTTAAAAATTGTTAGTTAAAAACGGAAACTTAAAAAGTGAAAAAAGAAACAGATAAAAACTTAAATAATAAATAGGAGCAGCAAATTATGTACTTATGGGTTTTGCAAAAGTTTGCAAAAATTTAGAAACGTAAATTTTTTTACCATTTTTAAATAATAAAAAAAGTTTTAAATGAATGAATTTAAAATATTCCAACCTTGGAAATTATTAAAACAATAAAAGGAAAAAATTCTATGATTAGGCATGCTTCAAAACAAAATTTAGTGTAATCAGTCTTAATTTTGAACTCTCCTTTCAAATTAGATTTATTTTCTGTATCGCCGCTAAATTATGAATAGTGTTATTTTGATTTTGGAGTCCAACTTTTAAAAAACACAATCAGAATGGAGAAACTATTCTAAATTTACAATGAGAATTTCGAGAAATGAACTCTCAATTTTTTACAACGACGCGTCATCAGTATTTTTGCTAACATTTCCAGGAAGTGAGTGTTCTTTCTTTTCTGTCAAAAAAAACAACTAAAGCCAAAAAATTCAATTTTTCAATTTTCCTTATTGCAAAATTTTTTTATCCTTCTTTATGTCTGTCTTCTGACCATTCGCCTCAAAAAAACGTATCAAAAAACATTTTTTTTTCTCATTAAAATTCTTTGATCTTTGCATCCTAAAAATTAAAACTTTTTTCTCTCTCATTTTCATCCAAAAACTTTAATTCCCAATATCCCGGAAGCAAAACGAATGTCAAAAAGGCATCTTCAACTTACAAGAAGCATGTTTTAAGAAAAGTCCAGAAACTAATGCTCGAAATTTTTCTTTACATATTTTTATTTTTTGCAAAACTTAATAATAGTTTTTAAAAATTCTTAAAATAAACTCATTTTTTAGTTATCGTCGTCGAAATAATAATATAATTACCTATTTTCTTATTTTTTTTTAGCAAAATTTAGTTATTAGTTCCATATTAAAGAAAAAGTGTGCATGTATTAAAGCAAAACATACTTCTTCTTTTTCTCTTCTATTTTTAGTTTTTAGCAATCAAATAAAATTTATAAATATATACTTCGAAGAAGAAAAAAAGAAGAGATAAATTTGGAAAGTCAAAAAAACAAACGTGCAAAAGCGGCTATCAAAAATAAAAAAAATATTTTGTTGAAACCTTTTTTGACATTTTTTTCCTAAAAACAAAAAATGCGTGGTTTTTTTTTTGTTACGCATCAATCAAATCTTTGATACAGTATCTTTTTTTCCATCTCAACAACAACCAACCTACTCATTTATTTTAGAATCCTTTGTAACAAGCAAAAAAATTTTGGAAAAATATAAATTTTTGTCTTTTTAATATTCGTGTTTGTTTTCGCTTACCAAAACAGAAATAAAGTGTTTTTTGACAAAACTAACACACGATTTTTTTTATACCATGTTTGCGTGGTAAATTTAATTGAAAGCTATAACAGTTATAAACAAAAATACAACAAAAAAAGTTAGGAAAAATATAACTTTTAATTTTTTATGTTTGCAAATATATTTTTGGAAAAATGTCCTTTTACACACGTTAATAGAGTCCAATGATATCCATTTTCCACAAACACTTTAATTTTTTACTAAAAATTTCTCGATTAATGATAAAAATATTTATAAAAAAAGCAAATAAAAAGCAAGTTAAAGGTGGGCAAAAATATGCAGCAATACAGTATCGCTTCCTGTATGTAACTAAATATCAGTCACATTCGATATCATTTGTAAATCGTCAAGTGCCATTTTGCTTTAAATGCCGTCTCCTAAATCACATTATTTTATAAAGCTTAGTTAATGCAGCTTTAGCAAAAACTTTTTTTATCTCAGAAAAATATAGATAAACATTAATCACATTCAAACATTGTTGCTGAAAGAGGATCTTTATTTTTGGTTAAAAAGATTCAACACAAAAAACATATACGATCATGATATTTTTCTCGGCATCAAAAAATTTTATGCAAAAAGATTTGCGATCAATTTTGCTTTGACTTTTTTCATGAACTTTCGCATGAATTTATGCAAATATGGCGTTTTTCGCATCATTTTCATTACCCTCTATTTTAGTACTTAAGCTTTTGCAAAATCACAATCTTCACGCATTCTGCCTTCGCACATTCTTGCTCAACTTGGTGACAACTCTTGGTGATCTCTATCAAAATCAAAATCATGTACGGTCAACGCTCCTTCATCGTTCTCTCACTCATCCTTCTTGCTCTCAGTCAACTTTCTCGTGCTGATACTCCTGGTGCCGGTGATCAAATTCCTAGTGGTGTAAAAGCAGTTCGTCCTAAAGTTGGTGGTGATCCTTATGGTGGTGTAAAAGCTGATACTCTCCCTGATTATGTAAAACCTGTTAACGCCGACAATGTATGTTTTATTTCTTTCAAAACTTTTTTACATTTTATCGTCCTTTTATTTTCAGAATACAGCTGTAACTGAAACTGTTCCTGTAGAAATTCCAACTCTACCAGAAGTACCACTTACCACCACAACTTCCTCTGCTCCAACTTACATGGTCATCAGCGCTGCTGCAATTATGGGTGCACTAGCAATTCAAATGTTATAAGAAGAAAGAAAGAAGTCTATCAATTTTATAAAAATCGTTTTCTGTATAACATTTGTCTATTTTTATATGCATTTTGAATTGATTTTAAAAATAAAAAATAACTTTTATTTACTCTTGTGTTTATTTTTTGATTTTTGGGCTGATTTTGGGTTTATGGCTAAGAAGAACGACGGTAGAGTCCGGTCGCCCACACATGTAAGTAGTTTGAAGACAGATAAGCGTCATTTGATTTTTTGTTTTTCCATCTCGAAGTCTAATATTGGAATCGAGTTTCACTACAACTTCGATCTTTTTTGGAGGTAATAAACCACGAAGTTGGTTTTGATTGAGATTCGTTGACTTCGGTGTTGGCTAACATTGTTTGGAGCGAATTCATATGTCGCTTCAATATTTTTTTTGTTCATCTTCATTTCAAATCATTAAACCAAGTATTTGATGTTATCGCGAAAGAAAGAAAACAAAAATTTTGACCTTTGCAAAAAATAAAAATCAGGTCATTTGGGTTTCATCATTTCTCATATAACATTACTCATCATCATCATCATTTAACAATATTGCTGCTGCTAAAAACATTTTTTATTTTTGGAGTAGTTTTGATAACATTGTTTCAATGTTAAACAAATAAAAAAATTCCATTGGACTTTTTTCCTCTTATATTTGGTTTTTTGCTTTAATTTGTAAGATTCCAATGCTTTATGAGCGTGGTTTAAAAAATTATTAAACATCAATTAAATTTTCCGATGCAATTTTAAAAAATTAACAAAACGTAAAGCTTTCTTTGCTATCTTTCGCCCATACATATACAAATATTTTTATTCGGTCAAAGAATTTGTGATGTTATTTTATCAATGTCTTTGTATGTCTGTCAAAAAATAGATATAAAAATTCATAAAAATATTTTTATTGCACACAAATATATACAGACAATAATTATTAGTCAAAATTCGGTGAAAAACAACAAGTTTATACAGATAATATGTTTTTTTAATTAGGCGTAGCTATTTAAATAAATAACTATGCCTTATTTGAGGTAGAAATGGTTTTTGAGGTAAAAGTGTTGGAACCCGTAAATGATTCATTGCATTCATTTGTTGATTTGAAAATGCATCGGAAAGACTTAATTGAGGAAATTTTATTGCATGAATCAGTAACATTATTGAATTATTATTATGCGGCAGCTCCCTTCCAAACAATTAAAGGGCGCCGGAAAAATAACGTTGAGATCCATGTAATTGAAAGATAATTTGAAAGACTAGTAGTAGTTTGTTTGAAGAGACCCTGAGAAGAAGTACTTATTTTGCGAATACATTTTTTTGAGTATCAGGCAGGCACTAGGAGATAAATATTGTATTAATATAACCCGTAGATTGACTTCCATTCATTTGGTAATATAACCCGTAATAAATAAATAATTTGAAAGAGAGATCATTGTTGGCAATAATATTTAAGTGAAGGCATAATTAAAGCTATTAGTAATACCCATCATTTGGCGAAGTTTTTCCATTTTCCATCCATCTTTTTTTTAATTTTAAAACATTTTTTGGAAGTGAAGATTTTTCATTTTTTTCTGCCTCTTTTATACTCAACACTCACGTTTTTTTTTTGTTTTGTTGAAAAACAATTTCGAAATTTCACGCGGTCTTGTTTTTTGTTATTTTGGGAGGAGTTTTCTGTGCTTTGATTCTTTTTCCTTTTTTTCTTCTTTGATCCTTTACGTTCGCCTTTCGACCATAGGGAGGAGAGAGTTTTATTTTCCGTTAAAAGGGAAAGCATGCGTTTTTTTTTTCCATTTTCTTTTTTGTTCGCTAACCTCGCTGTCTCCAAAGAGCCCAAGAGCAACAAACAAACACAACTAAAAAACAAGTGACTGACTCTGTTGCTGTTGGAGTTTCTGCTGTTGCTTCCACAAATATTAAAGGAATGTTTACTACTTTTTTTATGTGTCATCATTTTTTTTTGAGCGAGAGTCATTGGCCATAATGAATTTCGAAATTATTTTTGATCGACTCACGTTTTTTTAAGTTTCAGAAAACAAAAAAAGGCTAAGAAAAATTAAATGATTAAAAAATATGAGAAACTGAAAAGCAGCAAAGCCATGGTCAAAAAAAAGCGAGAAAATAAAAAAAAGAAAACAAGTTTTTGTTTGTTGCAAATTTTCTTCCACACACACACACACGTGCTTTAGACTTCTCGTTTATTTTTGTTGTTATTTTTGTTGATCAAACATTAAAAAACTAGAAAATAAACAAAATGAGTATCTCAAAAAACATAAAACAATACTAACAAAACAAAAAATGTGAGAGTATAAAAGAAGCAAGAAAAAATGGAAAGTCTTCACTTCCAAAAAAATATTTTAAAAATAAAATGGATGGGTAATGGAACAATTTTGCCAAATAATGGATATTAGCCATAGCTTTAATTATGCCTCCTTCACTTAAATATTATTGCCAATGATCTCTCTTTCAAATTATTTATTTATTACGGGTTATATTACCAAATGAATGGAAGTCAAACTACGGGTCATCATCTCCTTTCACTCTAGTGCCTGATTTTTTCGCAAATAATTTATTTTCCGGGTTATCTAAACTTCAAACAAACAAACTACAATCTAGTCTTTCAATTACATGGATCTCAACTTTCCCGGCGCCCTTTAATTCCTTTGAAAGGGAGCTGCCGCAAAATAATTATGTCATTCAATGGTTTATGTAATACCATTCCTCAAATAAGTCTTTCCGGTGCATTTTCAATCAACAAATAAATGCAATGATTCAATTACGGGTTTCAACATTTTCACTTCAAATATGGCATAGTTTATCTTCAAACCCTAACTATGTCTTTAAAAAAACATGTCTGTATAAATTTGATGTTTTTCACAAAAATTTTGAACAAATTATTTTATCTGTCTGTATATATCGAAACTTTTTAAAAAAATGTTTGTAAATATTTGCGCAATAAAATGTTTTTCTTGAATATATTATTTGATTTTTTACAAAGTTAGAATAAACCAAAAATAGGTAATACAAACTCAAAAAATAGTTGGTATTTACATATTTCTTTTACTCTATCAGGCCATAACGAGGATCACATGAGGACTAGTGTTAAATTCCCGATCCGACCGACAAAAAAGTCGGGAAATTCAAAAAAAGTCGGGGTAGAAATTGCTCTCGGTCGGAAAAGTCGGGAAAAAGTCGGGATAAAAATTTTTGTCGGTCGGGAATTCGGGGGATCGAAAAGTAGGGTATGGTGTTGGAATTTTTTTAATTAAATTCATTCTAAGAGTTAAAATATATAAAAATGAGCTATTAATGTAAATAAAATGTAAATAAAGGGTTTTTGGTTAAAATAAAGGTGAAAATGAATGATTTTTAAAATTAATATTATTATTTTTTATTTGTCGGGATAAAAAATGAGTCGGTCGGGAAAGTCGGGAAAATGTCGGGATAGAAATTATCGTCGGTCGGGAAGTCGGTCGGGAAAAAGTCGGTCGGGAAGTCGGGAATTCCCGACTTTTCGGTCGGGGATTTAACACTAATGAGGACGTCATATTTCTGAAACTTTTTGACCTATAAACATAGGCATTAACAAATTTCGAAATTATTTTTGATCGACTCATGCTTTTTTAAGTTTCAGAAAACGGAAAAGCTTAAAAATTTAATGATTTAAAAAATTATGATGAATATGAATAGGTACCGGCATGTACATTTCGCCAAACGAATGCCAAAGAAAAAAGATGGCAACGATGACACTTTTTTTAAATAAGTTTTAAATGCGTTGATTGATTTACGTTTTATCGATTTTATTTTTTGATATTTATCCCATCGGAAAGCCCGTAAAATTCTGTTATTGAGATATCTAATTCTTTTAAATCGTAAAATAGAGAAAATGGATTCAAAAACAGTTTTTTATTTTTCCTGAGCCAGCTTAAAGGTTGACTAATTTTTATTTTTTGACAATATTATTCCTCACACTAATCTGCATAAAATATCAAAAATCCGTGCCCGCACTAGTCAGAAAAGTCACTTTTCCAAAGCAAAAACCATAAAATTGATAGAAAATGTGGGCATCAGCAACAGGGTTGCACGAAAGTGAAAAACTTTCGCTTTCGCGAAAGACGAAATTATTAAAGTTTAATTTCGCGAAATTTCGCGAAAACGAAACGAAAGTAAAAATTCGTTTTTTGTTTATGGATGCTGATAATTTTTTTTCGAAAAATAACTATTATCAATGCTTGAAATCTATTATTTTTGACTTCATAAAGTGAACTTCAGTTTTTTTTTACATTTTTTATCTAAAATTTTTCTCAAACATAAAATTTTTTCCAAAAATTGCAATTTTTTA
Source organism: Panagrolaimus kolymaensis (assembly GCA_028622995.1). Lineage (NCBI taxonomy): Eukaryota > Metazoa > Nematoda > Chromadorea > Rhabditida > Panagrolaimidae > Panagrolaimus > Panagrolaimus kolymaensis. The sequence goes on from JAJQJQ010000006.1 coordinate 8,293,752, forward strand.
AATTTTTTCTTGAATTTTTTTTCCAAAAATTGGTTTCACGAAATTTTTTAAAAAATTTCGCGAAACGCGAAACGAAACGAAATTGAAAAAACAGGCGAAATTTCGCGAAAGCGAAAGACGAAACGAAATTTCGTGCAACCCTGATCAGCAAGTGAAAAATGTTGCTTTTCATTTGCAACATGCAAAAAATGAAAGGGGAAGAAAACCTTTTTCGTTGCCATTTTTTAATTCAGAAGTAAATATTAAAACCTTGATATCTTAATTGGGAGTTTATTAAAAATTATTTTCTCTTCTATCATTAAATTCCCCGTATTTGATAGTACCTATCCCTCTAAACCATACATCAAAACAAAGAAACTTCATTTTTTGCTTGCCGGTCCCTAAATATGAAAAGTAAAAAGCGATGGACCATAGCCTATGGTCAAAAAAATGCGAGAAAAAAGAAAACAAGTTTTTGCTTGAATTTTTCATTTATTCTTCCACATACGTGCGTGCTTTGGACTTTTCGTTTATTTTTGTTGATGATTAAACATTAAAGTCTGGAAAATAAATAAACAAACAAAATGTGTATCTCAAAAAACAAAAAATTTTAATGGAATAATTCAAAATTTGACATTAAATAAAATATGGGGCCTATGAAGCTTGTGATACACAAAAAATAAAAAAGTTACAAAGTTTTATGGAAGCCAATGCTTATAACCTTTTTTGAATCATAAATTGGCTTGTCTATAAAAAAGATAAAAATCTTCTAAGCTAACGTGAACATGATTTGATTTTAGATTATTTTCCAATATATTTGCAAAGTTTGTTTTGAAATCATGTGGTACGCCAGGTTCAAAGCTAAATTTCACGATAGCACCTGGAGCACAATTATTCTAAAAATTTTTTTTAACTCTATTAATAAGCATCAACAACAAATAATTTACCATTAAAAAAGTCGAAAAATGGTTGACATTAAATAAATGAGGGAGGCATTGAAGTGAAAAAATTTTTAAGGTTTGATTTGATTTTAAGTTAGATAAAAACTCAGCAGTATCTGGTAATAAAAATGCAGTATCAATGATGCTGAAAAAAAGAAGATGGATTTTTCTTTAAAGTATTTTCACTTTTATCAATTTAAATTTTTTTTAAATGTATTGTAATAATATTATATGGGGTTTGACACAATTTTTTAAAAAAAAATTAAAGCTTGTAAAATTTAAAAAAACTTACTTCAAATTTGGCACAGATAAAAATATTTCGATTATTTTTTCTGATGGAACGCGATCATAATCACTTATTGTAACCCCTCCAAATGATGCTTCTTCCAACCGTGGCGAAAACAATAAAGCTAATTCTGCGACAGTTAATTGCTGTGAGCACAGTAGCAAATATTTTACTTTAACTTGGATCTTTGATAAAAGTGTTGATGCGTTGTTAATACCACTAGATACATTAAAAAAATTTGTAACAGTTAAGTTTGATAGATTCCTTGCTTCAACCTCGATATGAGACATTAGTAAAGATTGGTTTATGAAAGGTGAGAAAGGAGAGGTCTTAAACTTTAACAAAAAGTTTGTTAAATGACGTTCAATATCAATAACACTGAGTTTATAGCATAAAAGTTTTTTGCCACTTTTAATAAAAAAATATTTACAACATTCATAAAAGCGATGTTGAAGTTCGTAAGAAGAGTTTTGGAATATGTAATTGATCAAAGGAAATGGAAGGTGGAAATATTGATTCGTCACTCCATTTACAAAATCTGCAACACAATGAGTTTTGCTAGTTTGTGAGCTTTGTTCGTAAGAAATTAGATTATTTTTTTTATCGGTCGCAGCTTTTTCATTCTCTTTGCTCCCATTAATCGCCACAACATTTGTGGTAACTTCTTTCTTTACAACTTTGGAATACAATTGTTTGCATCCATATTGGTTTTCAAATTCTGCAGCAAAGGTGCGCATTTGGCTCGTTCCATATTTCTTTACAATGGCTTGGAGCATCAAGCGAGCTTTGTGAATAGTTCCAAAAACCCTTTCAAATTCAATAATATCGATCCACCATTTCGTAACATCATATGCAAGGTTTACAATTCTTTCTATTTCATTTCGATATTCTTGTCTTGCTTTTGAATCTTCAATGAACATTCGACAATACCGCAAATAAACATTTAAAAGCCCTTCGTGGTTATTTTTGCTTTTAAGATAATTCAAATAAAGCTTCCATAACTTAACGTTAGTAGGGTCATTTCCAACTTTATACTCAACAGTATCCATTACAAATTGCTCATCATCCCATTTTGTTAAACACTCAAACCATTTTTCGACGTTATCATTGGCTTCAATAATTTTATTTGACATCATCATTGCCATTTCAAGCTTTTTTAATGCTGAGGGTGATAATGGACGAGCTACAATAATACGAGGATTAAATATTTTAATTTTCAACAAATATAAACAAACATGAGAAGATTTTCCAGTAGTTTGACCTGTTTTCTAACTTTTCTTGAGGAAATGATAATAAATGTTCGCTGTAATGTTGCTCATCACTCGTTCGGCACAAAAAGTTCTGTGAAATAACAGAACCTTTAAAAAGTTTATATTTGAGCTAAAAATGATTTGAAATTAAAATTATTTTACGTGTTAACCCTTTTTATTAATTTTTTTGTTTCATTTCATAAAATTTTATAGAACTCATGTGTCTAACTTTGATATTACCAAACCCTGATATTTATAAAAAAAATATACCACATCAGAAAGGAGTTCGTCAAAAATAAAGTGGCTTTCTGCTTTTAATTTAATTTCTCCCAGATAAACGTTCATAGTATGCTCGACATAATCCGGATAACCCATATTTTCTTCCAATCTTAAAATTATTTTAAACAAAGTGATACAAGAATTTTTTGCTTACTCGTACCACATCTTCCATAATTCTGGAAGCGTTGTAAATTTATTTGAAAATTCATTAAACAGCTTTCGAATTTCCATAAGCGTTCTTGAAACTTTTAGTGATTTCAACAATTCAGCTATAGCTGAATTGTAAGCTTTAGATACAAGCGGGATATTTATTTCGAAAGGATCCATTGTAAATTGAATTGGAATATACAAAGAGGAAATAAACGGAAGTATAATCTAATCTTGATAAATATTTGCGATTGAAATGCTACTAAGCTTTAACCAGCAACAACAACTATGATTTATTATTGACCAAAAAAGCTGACGATGGTTTGGAGATTTGACCTTTAACACCTATGTAAAAACTTCAAGACGATTTTTGAAGTAAATATTTTTCAGCCGAACAAAAAAAAACTCGATGACAAAGCCCTAATAAGAAAAAAGTCAAACGAAAAAGGTTATAAAAACATAGAACCACATAATTCTTCAAAAAGTGCATGATGATGGTACAAAACAAGAGTAATCAGTAGAAACACATACATAAAAATCCTTTTATTACAGTGACGATATTAAGTAAAATATTCAACATACAAATAATAAATGAAAATATAAACATAGGTAAAATTATTAACATGCTAAAAACGATTAAAAACAGCAATAAGTTTGAAAAGTTTTGCTTCTTTTCCTATAATTTCTAATAATTCAGTGAAAGATGGACGTTTCGCAGGATCAAAGTTCAAACATTTAGTCAAAAATTCGACGAGATCTGAAGGTGGTATTGGAAACGATGAAGATTGAAAAATTTTGTAAAGTGTTTGAAATGAAGGCGATTTTCCATGGAGATTACACTTTGTATTAGGAAATATTGTTGAATCATCTTTGCCACCATCGATGTTAATAAAATCCGCCAAAGAAGCATAATTACATCGATTAGGATATTTTCCATGAGTTACAAGTTGTTGAAAGAACAAAGCGAATGACCAAACCAATGATTGATAAGTCCATCCTTGACCCAAGAGAACTTCAGGTGATACATTTCTGGAAAATATGAGTTATGTATGTGACAAAAAGCAGAACATCATCAACAAGACAAACGTTTCAACGGAAAGAAAGCAAACCTTTACCTCCAATAATCGTTTCTCATCATAGTTTCTTCAAGTAAACAATTGTTTAATAACTTGGCTTTCTTAGGATACCACCATTTGCAATCAGCACCATCTCCTTCTTTCCAAAAATCAGTCAATTTGATCTTCTCATTAACATCCAAAAGACATGAGCGAAGACATAATCTTTCACAGGTCATTTCTTTATCACAAAGATATTCCAAAGCTTTTGATACCTAAAAATATGCTATCTTGTATTACATAAAACATGAAGCCAAACCTGATAAGCCCAAAAAACATAGTGACGAGTTGGAAGAGGATCTTCAAGACGAGCAACAAAATCGGCTAGGTTTGATGAGTAATAATCATAACGAACAAGAATGATAGGTGGAATTCCATCTCCTCGATGACAATAATCATAATCTTTTGCACAACAAATTCGTTTATTTTTGATCAGAATAAGTTCTTCAAGTATTTCGGATGTCGACTTTGAATTAGCAGTAAAACCAATGTTCAGGGATCTAATAAAAGCTTTATTTCCATTTTTCAAAGTAACATCAGTACCATATCCAAAGCTTCCATTAACTGAAAAAGAAACGTGTTTATCTCGCACATATAGAGTCATGCAAAACTACAGAATCAAGCGCTTTTAGTGAAGGTATAAAACCCAGCAAGTATGTAGCCAAAGAAAAAATAACTTACTTGTTCGTCGATAAATAGCACTTTTCAACTTCAAATTGTTTCCATTACAATGAAACTTATTGTTGCAAAAATGAGAAATCAAACCAGGAAGAGTTGTAAATTCTTTGTCGCCAAATGAGAATCCAATTCGTTCAGGATCATGAATCTGTAAAAAGCGTGATTAATAACATTAAACAAAAAATAAATAAAAGACTTACAATACAAAATTTGATTTGAAATATAAGAATTTGTTCATTATCCGATCGAAGATGTAAGAGAAGAAAATTGGAATCACTCAATTCAACCAAGAAATCTCCTTTTCTCGTTAGTAAATCTTTTGAATCGTTTTCTTTGATTGTTTGATAAACAAATGGAAGAGATAAGAGTGAAAATTTGAAGGTTTCCAAATTGTTGAATGGGAAATTATCAAACATTTTGTTGAAATCAAAGAAGTCGACGACACAATGGAACTGAAAAAAAAGCAAATTAAAGAAACAGAAGCAAAAAAACGAAGGCAAAAGTTTGTCGCGCGACGATGAAAACAAGAGAGATAGTAAGAGAAGATAGAGTTGCTTGCTTCTTTTCTTTCTACAAGAACAAGTTAAGTTTTACCAAGTGGTCAATCAGTTATTAAAAAAAAAATTTAACCAAACATAGCTCAAGAAACATTTGGATATTGAGAATTATTGCTACTGAAAAATAAGGCAAGCATTTTCAGCCTTTAATATTTCTACCATCCTTAAATGTTTGAATGTTCAGCTCATCTTTAAAATTTACGTTTTGTTTAAACTCATATAACTTTTTAACACAATTTCCAATGGGCGAATAGGAAAGTGTTGTTGAGGATGTAATAATTGCTATTTTAAACCCAATTGATTTTCTGCTATAAATTATTCTTGAAAAACTATCGTCGATCGACAGATTTCTAAAAGAGTGCATTAAAGAAGTTAAGTTAAAAAACATGGAATCACTATTGCTTGCTTTTATTACATATCATTGTTTATCAAAGGTTTATTACAAAAATTAGAAATAATAAAAGGGTTTTTTGAGTAAATGAAGAAAGTTTTATCATGATTTTTATTTTTGTGTGGCGAAGAAGAAATAATTTTCCCACAAACCCTCTTTCGTTCGTTCGTCTTTCAAAAAAGTGGTTTCAACGCGATTGATTTTCTTGTCTCTCGAACTTTTTTTTTGTTTCATCGAAGAAAAAGGTTTTTTGATCTTTTGCATCGTAGCTTTTTTTCTTCAACAATATTTATTTGAACACCACAACTTAACACTAATAGTAAAAACGAAGTAAGTAAACTATATCCATTTTCAATTAGCGTCTTTTTTTTACTGGGGAACTTAATGATTTGCTCGCATACTTTTTTTAGTACATATATTATTTGTTTTTCTTACGTGTTTTTCCATATATGCGTTTGTTTGTTTCGTGAATAGTTAGTTTTTTTTGACTTTTTGAAAATTTTAATACCAATTTTTGTTGAATTTATAAAATTGGAAACAAAAATCAATAAATTTTTTGCATTTTTAAGCCTCAACTCTTGTGGTTATTCACTTTTGATTTAAAAAATACTTTTGACACGCATTTATTGTACTTTTTTGTATTACTTGTAAAAATGTTTCAAATCTTAAATTAATAAAATAAATAGTTTTTACACAAAGTGTATGCTTTATTTTTTAGTATGATCTTTTAGATTTATAACTTTTTAGAAACATGTGAGAGTTTGTAAAAAAACCAAATTCGTAGTTTTATATCTCCACTTTGTTAACGTTGTTAGCAACTCTTAATATTACTTTTTGAACTATAACTAATCTTTCATTCATTTTCAGCACTGGAACTGGTAGCTATCAAATGCGGGAAATCAAATCTCTGTTATTGTAAATTCAACACTTTAATCTTTATTTGTTCATTATATACTGGTAAAAAATGGATAGTAAAGATATTCCACCATCAAATGCTCCTCAATTTGGGGTTTCACAGCCGATTTCAATGGCTTCACCAACTGCTGCTGAATTAGCTTTAACAGAAAAGGTTTGGTTTTTAATTGATTTTCTTTACTAACTTTTGAATTTTTAGCTGGAAGAAGTAATGAAGAAATTTAATGTTTATGAAACAGAAGAAGAACTTGGGAAACGGTTGGAAGTACTTCGAAGAATTAACGCTCTTGTTAAAGCTTGGGTAAAACGAGTATCAGTAGAGAAGAATGTAAGCTGTTTTTCACTTTTTCATCACAAATTTATCATATTTTTATAGCTTCCTCCAGATCAAGTGGAAAGAGCTGGTGGCAAGCTTTTTACTTTTGGTTCATATCGTCTTGGAGTTTACACAAGAGGTGCTGATATTGACTCTCTTTGTGTTTCACCTCGACACGTTGAACGATCTGACTTCTTTTCATCTTTCTTTTCAATGCTCAAAGAAGTATGGATATTTTCTTTAAAGTTCCCATCTAACACTCTTTATAAATTTTAGGATCCAAATGTTACTGAACTTCATGCTGTTGAAGAAGCTTTTGTTCCTGTTATCAAACTCAGATACAAAGGAATTGAACTTGATATTTTGTTTGCTCGATTAGCACTTAAAGAAATTACAGAGGATCAAAGATTGGATGATGATACTTTACTTCGAAATTTGGATGAGAAATCAATTCGTTCACTCAATGGTTGTCGAGTAGCTGATGAAATTTTGAAAGCTATTCCTAATCAAAAAACATTTACGATTGCTTTGAGAGCTGTGAAACTTTGGGCTAAAAACCATTCGATTTATTCAAATTCTCTTGGATTCTTTGGTGGTGTAACATGGGCTATTTTGGTTGCCAGAACGTGTCAATTGTATCCAAACGCGACGCCTGCAATAATCATTGAAAAATTCTTCTTGGTTTTTGGTACATGGGATTGGCCTCATCCTGTATTTCTCAAAGATAGTGATATGCAATCAACTCAAAGGGCTGATATCCAAGCATTAAATGATCTAGTTTGGGATCCAAGAAATCGTGTACAGGATCGTTATCATTTGATGCCCATCATTACTCCAGCATATCCAGAACAAAATTCAACTTTCAATGTTACTAAATCAACTCGTCAAATTATAACAAATGAATTTCGTGATGGTCTTCAAACAGTGTTCGAAATTATCAGTGGAAAGAAAACATGGGATCATTTATTCGAAGAAGTGAACTTTTTCTCACGTTATCGTCATTATATTTGTCTGATTTGTGCAACAGAAAATGAAGAGGATCATTTGGTATTTAGCAGTTTGGTCGAATCCAAAATACGTCATTTAATCAACTTTTTTGAATATAATCCTTGTGTCAATCTTTGCCATATTTGTCCAAAGCAGTTCAAACCATTACCAAATTGTGAATTCGGTGTTGATTACAAGTAAGTTTTTCTTTTCATTTCTTTCATCGTTTAACATTCGAATTATAGGAACATTGTTGCGACTCTTTGGTTTGTTGGCTTGGATTTAAACAAATCCATGAAAAAGAACATCGACCTTACAAATGAAATTCAAAAGTTTAGTGATGTTGTGTTGAAAGCTGCATCTGGTACTAAATCCTACAAATCAACAATGATTGTTCGCCCATTTTATGTTAAAAGAAATGACCTCAACCAATGGTTAGTTTTTACTTAATTCGTTGCAGTAATATCTCATTTGTTTTTAGGATTCCTACTAGCGAACTGAAGCTTGGTCGTAATTATGCTCGTCAACGTTCAAATTCAATAAATATTGGAGCTCTGGATCAACGTCAAATTCGTGGTGATAAAAGCACCCACATACTTGTAAGTGAATGATTTTACATTTTTTGTTGTCACGACGCTTCGTGAATAATTCGCATAGCATCATTTTCTTGTCTCTCATGCATTGTTTTCTATTGTATTGTTGTATTGTCTGTTGTTTTATGTTAGGTGGAATGAGTGTAACAATAAACTGTGTGGATAAACGTCGCTTCTAATTTCTTTCTAACCTCTTTCTCTCTTTCGTCTATCTTCCCATTCTAGGAACAGCAACAACCTCATGCTTATTTTCGTCTAATCGTCGCTACAAAATTAAGTTCCTATAGACAGTTCGTATTAATTTTTCTCTCTCTTGTTTATTGTTCTTTCTTAACATTTTAACACCGCCTTGCTCTGCTTGATTTTCGACTCTTCTGTTAAAGATTTTTGTACAAACTCCAAATTTCTTACTTTTTGCTCGTTATTTTCGTGACTTTATCCACCCATAACTTTGGCTCATGATCTTCATTCTTGAAAAGCTTTCATATTTCTTTTTTCAAGAGTGTTTAATTGTTGTATCTGAACTTTTTTGTTTTGAAACATGATAAGTTATTGTGATCAACTAATCACATATTTTGATCGTTTTTTAATCATATCGGATCAAGTATAAAACAACTGACTTCGAATCTCTGCTTTACTCTTTCCTAAGGCTCATTACCTTCGTTACATTTGTTAAGCTTGGTATTTCAGGAACAAACGCCTCTTGATGGGCTTGAAAATGGCGAAACTTCAACAACTTCCATTCAAATTGAATCCACTTCACAACCTTCTTCTCCAACCCCTCAAGCTATTAATGAAAAATTAATGACTCCAGCTGGATTATTATCTGTTAATACCACATTATATCATTCAAATTCAACCCCTAATCTTGATGGTAGGTTAACTTGGTTTTTCCTTTAACGCATCATTCTTTATTTTTTTAGTTGGAACTACTAGTGATAAACAACCTGCTTCCCAGCTTCCAGTCGATCATGTTGCATTGTCTAATCCCACTGGTTTAATGAACGCAGAAACGTATGTTGTTATAATATTAAATTTTAACATGTTGCTTGATATCCATACTTTCTTTTTAGTGGTTCAACGTCATCGGCATCCTCTCCTTCCTCATTAACTGATCAACAAATGCCATGCAGTGAAGCACGTAAACGTAAAGGTTTCTTCTCCCCTCCAACTACAATTAATCAAACTCTTCTTGCTGCAGCTGCTGAAGCCGCTGCTGCTAATGCCACATCACATTTACCTGCAACAAATATGAATGCATCAAGCGAGCAAGTGCCTATTAAACGTCCAAAATTTAATTATCTCTCTGCTCCACAAAATGGTACTGTACATTAAAAAATATTAATTGTTTTTTTATTTTGTTACTAAAACTGTAAATTCAAATCAATAACGCGAAATGTTTTTCGCACCAAAAAAAGACTAATTTGCTTTCCTTTGTTTGAAATCTCTTTTTTTCTTCTTGTTGATCCTTGTTTCTAATCCTTTTTTTACTCTTCACTTTTCATTATCCCCAAAAGCCAAAAAAAAAACCCGCAAAAGAATATCTAAAACTTTAAAAAATATTATTTGTTCATTCGACTCTTATATAAATTTTTTTTTGAACGCTAGCTTTTTTTTCTTCAAGCTTGCATTTCTTACTTTTTCTTTCATTCCTTCTTTTATGTATTAGTATTTTATTCATCTCTCCCATGTTTATCAGAATCTTTTGGCTTTTTGTAAAGGTTTTTCTTCGTTCATTTAACTAATTCTTCTATATTGTATGAAAAAAATACGGCGTTTATTTTTGTGTGGTTATTGTTTCTCTCCAATTTAACTATGTTTTAAACAAAAAACACTCTGGGGATGTGTTACTACTATTATTTATCTAATTTTTTTTTCTTCTCGGCTTAATTTTTCTTTATTTCATTTTCTGTATTTTTATTTGAGATACATACATTTATGAAAAAATGGTTATTGTTGTTATTTTGATAATAAAATTTTCAACAAACCCCAAATGCGACAGATGATTTTTTACAATACACGATAATAATTTTTATACAAAAATAAAATTATATTATTATTATATGCGATTGATGACCACATCATCTTCTTGTTTACAGCTTTCATCGAAAAAACAATACCGTTTTTGTATGCCGAGGCCTTTTTCTCAACGCCTTTTATTACTTATTTGTTTGTTGGATGAAAATGGAAGAAAGAAGAAGGTTCAATAAAAAGACCCATCACAATAAGAGTGAAGTGAAGCCAAGCAAGTATATACAGGCAGGCAAGCAAGCAACCAAATAGCGGCGACTTGGTTAGAAAAACGATCGTCCCTCGTTTTGCGCACTTTTTTTTCTTTTCTTTTTCTTGCTTTTCAATGCAATAATATATTTTTTAAGATTCTTTTATAAGCTTTGAGTTTCATAATTTCCAAAGATAATAATTCGATTTTTGTTATTGATAGCAGTGATTTTTAGTTATATTCTTTTAGTAGTAATAAACGCGAATGTTTGAGTAATAAAGTTTTAAAAGTTTTTTTTGTTGTTGACGTCGCTTAAATTTTTGAGAATTGATAAGTTCGTCGTTTCGCGAGATTTATTTGATAATTTTTTTAGCATACTTTTTTTACCATCTGAGAAACCATCAACCATCATGGCAAATGCAAATTGGTCTGTATCCAATCGTAAGCTATTTTTTTCTCCCATCGAAACTAAAGTTGATGACTTTTTTTTGTAGATTTGGATTTTCTTGGACTTCGAATGGATGAATGTGATCGATATTTTAAAGAAGTAATAATTCACCCAAAAGCTTTAACCTTCCTTTTAAACTTATTTTTTTTAGTTGATCTCAAAATTATGTTCACATGAACGTAAAAATGTTGCAGCACAATTATCACTTTTTGAAGAGATAACAGCTTTAAATACGAGAATAGATCAACAAATTGATAATATTCAAAAATTTATTAAAGAAGTTTCTAATTCAGCTGATGGAAGCGGTGAAGCAGCAACAGATTTTAGTGTTATAAGTGAATGGGAAAAGCGAATTGGAATTTGGAAGAATGCAGTATCACAAATAGGAAATGCATTACAAAAAATTATTAATGGTGAACCTTCAGCTGAATATGAAATAGTTACAGCTGTAAGAAATATTGATTTTGAATATTTGGGTATTGATTCACCTGAATTTGATAAAAGTTTATTTGAGCCCATCAGTAAGGAACAAATTTTATAAAAAAACTTTTAATTGATATATTCCTTATTTATTTTTTCAGCATTCGAATACCTCAGAGATCGATTTGATCATTGTTTAAGCTTACTTCAAAACGTTAGTTTTCCTTTTATTAAACTTCCTTATTTATCTTGAATATATTTTTAAGATATTCCTTCATTTTTTTCGTAAAGAAATGGATAATAATGAGAATGATCCCGATTCGAACCTTGAAGCTACCAAACAACAACAACTTTCACTTATAAAAGCATTTAATTCTGATTTTGAATTACAAAAACAAAACATATCTCTTTATGAAAGTCAATTATTTGAAAATCTTTCATTTCGTAATGATGAAGATCTCTCAGTTGAAATGCAATTAAATCAACTTTCAACGTTTACTGAAAATATTGAACTTTGGTCAAGACTTCCACTTCATCAAATAAGTGGGATTGCCATTCAACGACCTGATTCGGACCTTCTTCCTGATAATGGGCTATATGATCAATTTAAAAATATTGATTATGAAGCTCTTGGACTTGAAACTCCATCAATGTCAGAGCTAACAACAATGAAATGTAATTTAGCTTTATTTCGACCCAAATTTGCTACCAAACGATTAGCATGGATGTGGATAAATAAATTAAAGCTTAATGAAAATAATGATGAATTGGAGGATGAACCCATTCAAGAAAAGCCTATACCCGATGATATGATTATGGAATGTAAGTATATTGTATATTTAATGATGCAGAGTTTTAGTAAGTAAATCCATTTTTTTAGATTGTCAACAATTGCAACAATTTATGAATGAAACCGAAGCTTCGATTGATTCGGTAAGTTTAAAAAACTTCTTTGAATTTTTTCACATTTCGTTTTTTAGTTTATTGAAAGCTTACTCACATGTAAAATAGATCGATCAGCATTTGATGCCCAATTTGCTGAATGCGAAAGACTTAAAAGCATTTTAAAAGCTCAACGAGGCCAAATGCGAGCTTTAAGAAATCAACTTACAACCATTTCAACGGGTGATAATGAAGGTTTAATCCTTCTTGCATCACAAAGTTATAATGTTGGAGAATGGATTAGTTTAGTGGATATTTGGTTGAGGGTTTTACATTCCCTTAATGGACTCCTGTCCCATATGGCAAGAAATTCGGGTGATGGACCTTTGGATGATGCAGTGGAAAGACTTCGAGAAACTATTGAACGAGATCTTTTTATTCCACCTTCGCCATCTTCATCTGCATCCAAAAACGAAGCAGCAACAAATAATGCAAATACAATGGAACAATAAATACAAAAAAGCTTCGATAAAAAGCACCTCAAAATAAAAAATTGTGATCTTGATGAGAAAAAAAAATGTGTTTTAAAAAATATATGAACCCAAAAAATATTATTATTAATTATTATCATTGATTTTTTATTTATATTTTTTTGCCTTACATCATTCATTCATTTACACTTGTTTGTATTTTAACGGGGAAAATCATCAGAAATAAAATAAAAAGTAATAAAAATGTTTGATTGAGAGTGATAAATTCAATTTTAATCAAGAGGAAACCTTCAACAAATTTTCAAATCGCGAATCATAATCAGCTGTTTCCAAAATTACCAATGACATTCTCCAAATTGGTTTAAAAATTTTTATTATTGGTTAATGAAAAATACAAAGTTAAAAATTTCTAAAGTTCGGCGTTAATAAATAGATACACTACGAAATGAATGAACTGTTCTTCCAATATCTAATTCAACGTTTGCCATGTTTGTTTCACATAAATTTCCATTCACTTGATTACAGCAACATACGATTTTTTGTTGACCATCAGGGTTATATACGACAGAACAATGACCAAAATTTTCGATTGATCGACATGCTAAACTGTAAGATGCTTCTGGTGAAAGTTTGAGAATGTATTCTTCAGCAAGTCCTAAACATCCAGCAGGTTCCTAAAAATCACTTTTTAGAACCCAGACACTTTTAATAAATCCTTACCGCATATGTGCTTGAAGCATCCATATTTCGAGTTTCAAAACATCCATCATTTGCTGGGCATGGAGAGTCATCATTAGCAATGTCGTTCATTATGCATTTAATATTATTTTGATTTCTGATGCTATAAGGTGGTGGAGTTGTTGAATTTTGTTTAAGTGCCTTTTCATATTGAGCAAGCATACTTTGGACGTTACACGTTGAGTTCATTTGAGAATTATCATAATTGTTCAGGCAGCAATAATCCGAATCACTGATGTTTTTATTCATGCAGGTACGCTTGTCATTGATATCGAGCTAAACGGAGATAAAGATTAACTAAAGATAATAAGGTAAAAACTTACATGTCCAGCTTCAATAAATGTTAAATTACCATCACGTTGTTCAATTTTGACATAACAAATCCATCGATCTTTTGTTGCTGTTACATTAACCATGATTAATGTTTCGTTTATTTCTTCCAGCTTTAGTTCTGTCGATTTCAAAATTTGACATTTAAATGATAACGAATTCACGACATCATCAAACACTACAACCTTATCACAATAACTCGTGTTACAATTAAAACGAATAAAAGGGTGGATTTTGTTCAAATGAGTATCATTATAATTTTGTGGATTGCATTCATCAACTTTGGTTATTTTAATAAACATAAGTTCGTAAGCGTCATTAATTTGCAACTTTTCTTTGCTAAAAAATTGTGAATTTGTTAGTTTAATGATTTGTCACTTACTTCGTTGACTCCATAAAATCACAATTATATTGGTTGTAAACAAAGACACGTCCTTTGATAATAAGATCATATGTAGCATGACACTTCTCGGCAAAATTAGAATAATAAGCGAGATATGGTTTGAAAGTACACTAAAAAAATAAAAATTTAAGAAATAATTTTATTCAAATGCTTTACCTTTATCGGAATATGTAAGTTTTCCAATCCATCTTTTGGAAGATAATACAATTGGCAAAAGTTTGTTTCATTACAGCATCCATTAATGATTAGATTATCAACTTCGATTGCCTTAGATGAACAAGTTTGTATTACAACTTTACTTTGAGTAGTTACTTCTCTTTCACATATTTCTGTCTGATGACCATAGGAAACTTTAAGTTGAAGACTTGATGATGAATTGTCAATTGAGGCTGTCATTTGAATAGTGCAACCTTTGATGCTTTGATTGAAAAAAACTTCACCTTCCAGGAAATTTCTATCTGTCACAGGATAATCACCATAAAAGCACAACAAATTATCATCTCTATCTCGACATATTTGTGAGCCATATGGACAACAGCATAAAACTTTAGAAAATTTTGGATCGTTCATAAAATGACACCCTGGCTTGCTTAATATTTTTGAATCATTTAATGTTGTAAAACAACTTCCAACAGATTTCTCATACCAATCCACATCATTATAAGAAAATTGGTAAATAAGATCTGCCGTCATAGGCCCAGAATATTCATAGTAGGAAACATTTGTATAACGTTCAGCTTCTAGAATGCAAGTTTTTTGACCAAAGACGCTTTTCTAAAATTATATGTACATAAGAAGGTAATGAGGAATAGAAAACTTACAGTAGGATACCCATCAAAATCATAGCATCCCGATTCATCATCATCTTGACGAGTTTGTTCAGCACCCAAAACAGATGAAGGATAATTTTCCATTTGCTGAGATAAAAGAAGATCATAAAGTTCATGGTTGTCGTAAATTCCAAGAGAAGCAAATGAATTTTCATTGATAACACAAAGTACCACATATTCCATGCCACCGTATACAAAAGACGGAATTGTAAAGAATACGGTATCAAAGCTTTCACGACATACACAGACAGCAAACATATATTCTATATCCAGTTCGAATTCGGAGTTTTTAAAATCATTTAATGCAGGAAAGCCAAATGCTTGCTCGGATAAGTCTAAAATATGAGTTTAATAATGTTTAAAAAAAGATACAAAAACTAACATGCGATAGAAGTTTTTTTAAGGGTTTCATCAGCATTTTTCATACATTCATTGAAAGGTGATTTATAATAATTCATGTTATATGAACTTGATAACGAAGCAAACAAGAAGCAAAAGTATAATATTATCAAGTGAATATTCTAAAAAAAATAAATGAGAAGAAAAAAACAGTTGAAAACATGCCTTCATTTTGATGACGTTCGTTTTTATTCAGCAGAAAACATCACAATGACTTTGAAACGTATCAATCAAAAAATGTTCTGCAAAAAATGCTGGGAAAAAAAATTATGCAAATTTTTATCAATAATTTAAAGGGAAAAAGTAAGGTTGGCGATTAATTTTTTGTTGGTTGACATCATCAAAAAAAAGTAAAAGGTTGAAGATACTGTACCAAAGATTTTCATAAATTTCACAAAAATGTTTCGCCGAATTGGTTCCGTTGCTTTTCCTTTAGCTGCTGTTGCATGTGGATTTTATTATCGTGATGATCTCAAAGTTTTTGCTTCTACTGTAATTGAAAAGATTCCAATTAATTTCTCATCATCAAATCCAACAATAACAACTTCGCCTTCTCAAACTTTTTATGCTGAACATGAATTTAAGCCATGGAACAGTAATTGGGATCTGTCAGTTTTTTTGATTCAATTTTTAATATTGTTTTTACTTTTATGCCCTTTTTTAGCCGTGAACCTATTACTCTTATTGATCCATTGAAATATGAGAATGCTGATGAAGAAACCCAAAAAGAAATGCTTGAAAAGGTTCAACCAACTGCAATTCGACATATTTTTTTAATTCGACATGGACAATTTTTCACGCCTACAAAAGAAGCATCAGAACGTCGATTAACTGAACTTGGAAAAGAGCAAGCAGCACTTTTAGGTAAATCTTTTCTTTTGATTTTGCTTATGAAACTAAAATCAATTGATTTTTTTAGGAAATAGATTAAATGAAACTGGAATAAAATATGATCGATTGGTTATGTCAACAATGATAAGAGCAATGGAAACAGCACAATTGGTTCTTGAAATATTGCCAATACAACGAATCAAAATGGATTCTTTACTTGAAGAAGGCGCACCATATCCATCTGAACCTCTTGTTTATCCAGAATGGAAACCCAAGGTTCGTGATTTTACTTTTATGTTTTTAAAACTCAAGTGATTGCTAAATTTTTAGAAATATTACAGAGATGGTGCTCGAATTGAAGCTGCATTTCGTAAATACATTCATCGAGCGTCTGTTTATCAAAAAGAAAATTCACATGAAGTTATTGTTTGTCATGCCAATGTTATTAGGTAAAACCTTTATTGACGCATTTTGAAATAATCTCATGGCAGCTATTTTTCAGATATTTTGTTTGT
This sequence comes from Panagrolaimus kolymaensis, assembly GCA_028622995.1. Lineage (NCBI taxonomy): Eukaryota > Metazoa > Nematoda > Chromadorea > Rhabditida > Panagrolaimidae > Panagrolaimus > Panagrolaimus kolymaensis. The sequence continues at coordinate 8,310,694 of JAJQJQ010000006.1, forward strand.
CGTGCTCTTCAATTTCCACCAGAGGGCTGGCATCGAATGTCATTAGGTCATACATCCATCACATGGCTCGTAATTCATCCAAATGGTTTAGTTGAACTCCGAAGTATTGGAGATATTGGTCATTGTCATCCAAATAAAATTACTTTTCAATAAAAAATTATGTATTTTGTTTCTTATAAAATAATAAATCTTTATTTACGTTTAAAAAGTTGTTTTTGGGATTTACAAAGTACGAATAATATCTAAAGTTATTTCAACACCAAGAAAACATGCAGCATTGGCAGGAAAAGCTCTTAACATAACAGGCGCAAAACCACGATAAAATCCAGTTGGTCCTTCATGATGTAAAATTTCTTTGATAACACTTCGAATGCCATTAGGATATTTGCTTTTAGGTGAAGTTTGGAGACGAGATTTTATAACATCTGCAGGAATACAAATTGACCATTTCGTCATACCAGCAAATCCACCAGCAGCTAAAGATGCAAATGGAGATAAAGAAGGTGAATCATCGCTTTTGGTTTTAGCAAATTGTTGTTTTAATAATTCATAAACCGAAAGATAAATACCACATGATGGAACATCTAAAAAGAATAATTTTGATTGCAAAGTCAATAATTACAAGAAGGTTACCTCTCATCCAAGTTGCACTTAACCCACGATAAATATTTCGAATTCCACCATCTTTATAAAGTTTTTTCAAAGCATCCAACGGACCAGAATATTTTTTCATCGTTGTTGTATTTCCTCCATTTATTGATTGAACTTGTAAAATGCATTTAATTCGTTCTGAAGGAACAACCAAAATACTTGTAAAAATTCCAGCAAATGATCCAGTTTTAAAATTTTGAATAAAAGTAAGTTTTTCATTTGAATGAGTTTGTTGAAGCCATCGTCCAATATAACATCCACCAAAAAATACTGCATATAATGGAGTTACAGCTAACAATGGAGTTATCATACCTTTATATAAAGCCTAAAAAAATAACACATTGAAGTCAGAAAACAAATTAAGAAACACTTACAAGGAATCCTTCATTTTTGATAGTCTTTTTCACGCAATCCAATGCTCCAATAAAGATTTGTTCACTTGAGTTAATTGAAGGCGATGTTGATAATGAGTTTGGCATAGTTTGAAGTCGAACTTTTATTGTATCAAATGGATGCCCAGTTGCAACATTACAAATTCCTCCAACTCCTCCAGCCACAACATGATCAATAAAATTTATTTTTGACATTTTTTCTTTCTTCGTGTTTGAGCAATGATGCCGAGATGTTTATCCATAGATAAAGATTTAAAATAATGGACGATAAAAATTATAAAATGCTAATTTTTTTATTTTATTTTTTGCATCTTCATGCAGAAATGAATATTTTTGCTAGTGAAACTCAAATCGCATCCTTTAGGAATCTGACATAGCATTAAACTGTATCACAACAAAAGCCAATAAATGAGTTTGTACAAAACCCATAATTTTAATAGTGACTAATCGATTAGATGTTAAAATTCTTTTTGCAATTATTTATTTTTCTTAAACATTCTGATATATATAAATAAACATAAAATTAATATTCGACAAAACATGATCATTTTTTATTTTTCGTTTCTTTGCGTTGCTTCTTTTTGCTTTTCTTTCTTGAACCACTTTGAGTTGGTTGAGATTTGACGATGATGATCTTCTTCTTGTTCTTCTTCATTGTTTTGCTTTCTTGAGTTACGTCTTCAGCTGGCTTTTTCTTTAGATCGATGACCGTGGATTGATTGCTTGTTTGAGATTGATTAGAAGGTTGCTTTTCTCGAGACTTTGAATCGGTATCAAGCCCATCAATGTTTGTGAAAACTTCAGGATTCTTAAAATAAGCATTTTCGAGGATGTTGATTGGAAAAGCTTTAGATGATCTTTCACGAAGAGTATAGTCATGCTGGATAGTAGAAACTTGACGGCTAAAAAATAATCTTAAAAAGAAAGGGAAGTATGTATGAATGACTTACCGTATCCAAGTGCATGCTTTGCGACGGTTGAAATCAGGAAATTGTTTCATCAATGCAATGACCATAAGCAAAGGAAGAGAAAACTTGTGGATCATGCCCAATTCAGATGTGATGTATTCAGAGTATTCAGCACCAAAAGCAAAGTAAACCACGTATTCAGGAGTTGAACGAAGTTTGAGATATTCACGAGCTTTTTCTGTCATCTGTGTGATTCGTTTTTTGTCATCGAATTGAACACCATATCCAACAAGTTCCCTTTCAGCTTCAGCACTAAAAAATAAATGAAAAATGTTTAAAAAAAAGAATGTAAAAACAAACCTCATTCGATTCAATTCAGCAAACATTTCAGAGATTGAACAGAGGAAGATGTTGATTTCATTATCACGAACAGCTCTGCCTCTCACTTGAGCGTAAGTCCTGAAAACAAAGCTAATTAACTTTTAAACAATGAGTTAAGAAACTCCTTTCTCATTTGTCCAACTTCTTTAAATGACATTTTTTCGAGACAATCATGACGTGAAAGTGAATCAACATGAGATTCAACAAGAGCAATTTTGTTGACGTCCATTCGTTCAGAAACCGAATGAGTTCCAGATTTGAGAGACTTTGCTTTGTTGTATTCTGATCGATATGCCATAGGATATGCAATATGAGGATTTCTTGGAGCGATCTTCTTTGCAGCTTTAACGACGACAGGAATCTTCTCAGCAGATGGTTCAGGCTTTAGAGCATTTGCTTGTTCTTCTTTTTCCTTTGGCTTTGAAGCAGCATCATTAATTTGTTCAACTTTCGAATCCACTGCCGGTGTCATAAATTCTTCGTGTTCCACTTCATTGCCTTCAACTTCTGCTTTCTTTTGAATGTTCTTTATAGGCGATTCAGGCATTTCTATTACGACCTTTTTGTTTTCCGTAGCAGCAGCAGCTTTGTATTGACCTTCAGGAGGACCATGCTTCTTTGATTTTCCTTTCATAACGAACCAGACACTAAAAAGCATATTTTTATAGTAGTCATAAATTACACACAAACTTACGCCATAAAACAAAGAATGATCAAGATAATGAAAGAACCAACTCCGATGAGTATCCAACCATAAAGAGGAAATCCAGCTTCATCTGTTGATGTTGTCGATGATGTTAATGATGTTGATGATTCTTCAGTGGTTGTTGAAACTGTTGATGGTGGCTTGATCTTAGCATTTTTCTAGAAAAAAAAAACTAAGTGAAAGAAATTTGTAAAAATTATTTACCACTGTAAGAACACATGATTTTGAAGCACTTTTGACAAAGAGTTTGACATTTTTATCACTACCACGATCGCAACCTGAAGCTGTAAGAGGATGCTTGCTTGTGGAAAATTCCATTGGATCTTGAATTTTAGCTTTACCACATCCTTGAGCAAATTTCCTTTCAATTGATGATGTCATAAACCATAAAGTGTTGCTATCTACTCTAACAATAAATGAACATTGATTCAAACATTTCGTGGCAGTAGTTGGATTTTTAACACCATCAAAGCAGACACTAACTCTAAAAATTATAACTTTAGTTAAATTCCCAGCTAAATTTGAAACTAAACTTACTCTCCTGTAGTTGTGCAGCGATCAGCACAAAATTCAAAAGTTAATTCACCATCAAGAATAACATCAATATCACCAATATCTGTTATGTCCACGTCAAGACCATTTTGTGTTCCAATTGAAGGCGATGGTTGATCGTCAGATAAGAGATAATCAAGTTGGTCATTGAAGTTTTCATTGGTTTTGAAGGATGAGAGAACGGTATCATTTGCAGCAAGAAGTCGATTCGGTCGAATAAAAGCCCATGAAGATGAAACAAGAAAGAGAAGAGTCAAGACAACGCTGAAAGATGACGACGTCATTGCAAATGTCAAAATTGCACGAATGATTACAAAAACGATGACACGCTAGGCTTAAGTAGAAAAGAAAGCATTCGAAATACTGAAACATTTTTATTTTTTTTACGCAAATTTCTAATTCAAATTTTTTTTTGCACTGAATTCTTTTTGCTTTACAAAGGTTGCAAATTGGAGGGAAAATTAACAACCTTCTTTGAAAGACCCACGACAGATTAAAAAAGGGCAAAAAAGTAAATCACTAATTCGTTATCCAAACACCATAATTGAAAAAACGTGTGTAGTAACTAGCAACCCAAAATTTTCTGAAGAAAGTGGATATCAAAAAATTGAAAAAAATGTGAAACGATCGGAATCGACGACCTCATCTCCCGGAAAGAGATCCTGAGCGAGATACGCACTTTTTAAGGTGTACCTTGCAAAAAGAATGAAAAAAATGAATGAAAAATTTGCATAAAATGATTTTATTGTGAAAATGCATTTTGAAAATGAAACTTTTGTTTTTTAGCTTCACAAACAAAAAAGAAGTGGTGAAGAGCGGTCGTTTGGTTTCAAAAACTTTAAATAATAATGTTAAAGATCTAGGACCCAAAAAATTGAGGATCCAATAATCCAAAAATTAAAAATCCAAGAACCCAAAAATGGAGGTTCAAAAAATCTAAAAAAATTAGGATCTAAGAACCCGAAAATTTAAGATCCAAGAATCCGAAAATTTAGGATCTTATTACAGAAAATAAAATGAATCAAAGAAAATTTTGCATGAATGTGGATTTTTTAAATGAAAGCATGATTGTGAATGAAAATTTTTGCATTTTATTTCATGAGATGAGAAAAGAAGGGGATAAAAATATCGAAAGATCCAAATAAAGAAAAAGTCCTAAATATAACCAAAGAAAATTAAAGGGGATATTTTATAATATGATTTAAAAATCATAAAGAGGTGAAGTGCTTAAGGAAAATCAAAAAGTATGACTATCTTTTGTTAGTAAGATATAAAGCCCTTATCGCTAGAAAGAAAAGTTTAAAATGTTGGGCATGGTGGCCCGATATGGCCACCATGCAAAAACTTAATTATTTATAATTTAAAGATCTTTTAGAAGATGAAAGTTGTGGAGGTGTAATAGTTCTCAATCGATAAAAGAAAAACTTTAACAAGCAAAAGCCCTCGCGTAGCGAGGGCTTTGCTTGTCCAAATGGTTTAGTTGAACTTCGAAGTATTGGAGATATTGGTCATTGTCATCCAAATAAAATTACTTTTCAATAAAAATTATGTGTGTATTTTGTTTCTTATAAAATAATAAATCTTTATTTACATTAAAAAGTTGTTTTTGGAATTTACAAAGTACGAATAATATCTAAAGTTATTTCAACACCAAGAAAACATGCAGCATTGGCAGGAAAAGCTCGTAACATAACAGGCGCAAAACCACGATAAAATCCAGTTGGTCCTTCATGATGTAATATTTCTTTGATGACACTTCGAATGCCATTAGGATATTTGCTTTTAGGTGAAGTTTGAAGACGAGATTTTATAACATCTGCAGGAATACAAATTGACCATTTCGTCATACCAGCAAATCCACCAGCAGCTAAAGATGCGAATGGAGATAAAGATGGTGAATCATCGTTCTTGGTTTTAGCAAATCGTTGTTTTAAATATTCATAAACCGAAAGATAAATACCACATGATGGAACATCTAAAAATGAATATACATATTGCAAAGTCCATAATTACAAAAAATGATAACCTCTCATCCAAGTTGCACTTAATCCCCGATAAATATTTCGAATTCCCCCATCTTTATAAAGTTTTTTCAAAGCATCCAAAGGACCAGAATATTTTTTCATCGCTATTGTATTTCCTCCATTTATTGATTGAACTTGTAAAATGCATTTAATTCGTTCAGAAGGTACAACCAAAATACTTGTAAAAATTCCAGCAAATGATCCAGTTTTAAAATTTTGAATAAAAGTAAGTTTTTCATTTGGATGAGTTTGTTGAAGCCATCGTCCAATATAACATCCACCAAAGAATACTGCATATAATGGAGTTACAGCTAACAATGGAGTTATCATACCTTTATATAAAGCCTAAAAATAGTGAAATGATTAAATTAGAAAACAAATTAAGAAACTTACAAGAAATCCTTCATTTTTGATAGTCTTTTTCACGCAATCCAATGCTCCAATAAATATTTGTTCACTTGAGTTAATTGATGGCGATGTTGATAATGAATTTGGCATAGTTTGAAGTCGAACTTTTATTGTATCAAATGGATGCCCAGTTGCGACATTACATATTCCTCCAACTCCTCCAGCCACAACATGATCAATAAAATTTATTTTTGACATTTTTTCTTTCTTCGTCTTTGACCAATGCTGCTGAGATGTTATTATCCATCAAGAAATATTTTGAAGGAAGAGACAAATTAAAAACTTAAAAAATGCTAATTTATTTATTTTAATTTTTGCATCTTCATGCAGAAATGAATATTTTTGCTAACGAAACTCAAATCTCATCCTTCAGGAATCTGACATAGCATTAAATTGTATCACAACAACAAAAGCCAATAAATGAGTTTGTACAAAATCCATAATTTTAATAGAGACTAATCGATTAGATGTTAAAATTATTTTTGCAATTATTTATTTTTCTTAAACATTAATACATAAATAAACATAAAATTAATATTCGAACAAAATATGATCATTTTACATTCTTCTTTCCTTTGTGTTGCTTCTTTTTGCTTTTCTTTCTTGAATCACTTTGAGTTGGTTGAGATTTGACGATGATGATCTTCTTCTTGTTCTTCTTCATTGTTTTGCTTTCTTGAGTTACGTCTTCAGCTGGCTTTTTCTTTAGATCGATGACCGTTGATTGGTTGCTTGGTTGAGATTGATTAGAAGGCTGCTTTTCTCGAGACTTTGAATCGGTATCAAGACCATCAATGTTTGTAAAAGCTTCAGGATTCTTAAAATAAGCATTTTCGAGGATGTTGATTGGAAAAGCTTTAGATGATCTTTCACGAAGAGTATAATCATGCTGAATAGTAGGAGCTTGACGACTAAAAAATAATAAATAAAAATGAGTTAAAACGTATGTATGAAGAATTTACCGTATCCAAGTGCACGCTTTGCGACGATTGAAATCCGGAAATTGAGTCATCAATGCAATGACCATAAGAAGAGGAAGCGAAAACTTGTGAATCATGCCCAATTCAGATGTGATGTATTCAGAGTATTCAGCACCAAAAGCAAAGTAAACGATGTATTCAGGAGTTGAACGAAGTTTGAGATATTCACGAGCTTTTTCTGTCATCTGTGTGATTCGTTTTTTGTCATCGAAATGAACACCATATCCAACAAGTTCCCTTTCAGCTTCGGCACTAAAAAATAATTCATGTAATTGAAGGAACAATAATATAAAAACTAACCTCATTCGATTCAATACAGCAAACATTTCAGAGATTGAGCAGAGGAAGATGTTGATTTCATTATCACGAACAGCTCTGCCTCTCACTTGAACATAAGTCCTGAAAACAAACATAATTAACTTTTAAATAAAGTATTATAAAACTCACTTTCTCATTTGTGCAACTTCTTTAAATGACAATTTCTCGAGGCAATCATGACGTGAAAGTGAGTCAACATGAGATTCAACAAGAGCAATTTTGTTGACGTCCATTCGTTCAGAAACCGAATGAGTTCCAGATTTGAGAGACTTTGCTTTGTTGTATTCTGATCGATATGCCATAGGATATGCAACATGAGGATTTCTTGGAGCTATCTTCTTTGGAGCTTTTACGATGATAGGAATCTTCTCGGCAGATGGTTCAGGTTTTAGAGCATTTGCTTGTTCTTCTTTTTCCTTTGGCTTTGAAGCAGCACCATTAATTTGTTCAACTTTCGAATCCACTGCCGGTGTCATATGTCCTTCGTGTTCAACTTCATTGTCTTCAACTACTGCTTTCTTTTGAATGTTCTTTATAGGTGATTCTGGTATTTCAATTACGACCTTTTTGTTTTCCATAGCAGCAGCTTTGTATTGACCTTCAGAAGGACCTTGCTTCTTCGACTTTCTTTTCATAACGAACCAGACACTAAAAAGCATATTTTTTATAGTAGTCAAAAATCATACACAAACTTACGCGATCACACAAAGAATGATCAAGATAATAAAAGAACCAACACCAATGAGTATCCAACCATAAAGAGGAAGTCCAGCTTCATCTGTTGATGCCGTAGATGATGTTAATGATTTTGATGATGATTCTTCAGTGGTTGTTGAAACTGTTGATGGTGGCTTGATCTTAGCATTTTTCTAAAAAGAGAAACCATAAATTATCAAATGATTGTAACAAAGACTTACCACTATAAGAATACATGATGGTGAAGCACTTTTTACAAAAAGTTTTTTATCGTTGCCTTTAGCTGGTGTGCAACCAGGAGCTGACAGGGGACTTTGGTCTGTAGAGAATTTCATATCATATTGAATTGTAGCTTGACCACATCCTTGAGCATAAATCCTTTCTGTTTGTGATCTCATAAACCATACAGAATCAGCATTAGCTCCAGCAATAAATGAACATTGATTTGAACATTTTGTTATACCATTAGGGTGTTTAACACCATCAAAGCAAACACTAACTCTAAAAATGTAATAAAACATAAAAGTTTTAAAATAAAAAGTAAAACTCACTCTCCATTGCATCCAGGAGTACAAAATTCAAAAGTTAATTCACCATCGATAATAACATCAATATCACCACTTTCTTTTATTTCCACATCAAGACCATTTTGTGTTCCAATTGAAGGCCGTGTTTGATCGTCAGAAGAAAGATAATCAAGTTGGTCATTGAAGTTTTCATTGGTTTTAATGGATGAGAAAACGGTATCATTTGCAGCAAGAAGTCGATTCGGTCGAATAAAAGCCCATGAAGATGAAACAAGCAAGAGAAGAGTCAAGACAACGCTGAAAGATGACGACGTCATTGCAAATGTCAAAATTGAACGAATGATTACAAAAACGATGACATGTTAAGCTTAAGTAGAAAAAATAGCAAATATTGAAACATTTTTATTTATTTACGCAAATTTCTAATTCAAATTTTTTTGCAATGAATTCTTTTTGCTTTACAAAGGTTGCAAATTGGAGGGAAAATTAACAACATTCTTTGAAAGACCGACGACAGATTAAAAAAGGGCAAAAAAGTAAATCGCTAAATCGTTATTACACACTAAATTCAGAGAGATTTTTCGGAGGATAAAAATTGGATTATTTTGTTTTTTTCCAATTAAACTTTTTGTTTGTGACTATTATCTCATTCATGTTCATGTTGTAGTTTGCGGTTGTATTTGAGTAAAAAGTTTATTAAAAAATGAAAAACTTTTCATTTATTTTTATTATTTTTGCTACCTTTATTTGGATTGAAGGTAAAAAAAGTTTTAGCTTTTGCGAACTCTACTGTACCCTTTCTAGCTCTTGGTGGTATTGCAAGTGGTGGATCAAGTGGAGCTCGAACCTCGAGTTCAAGTTCTAGTGGCTCTCGAACTTCAAGTTCTAATAGCGCTCGAAGTTTTAGTGGAAGTAGTATCAGTAAACCCTCTGGTATTTCTAGCTCTGGAAGTAAATCAAGCCCTTTAAGTTCTGGATCAAGGATAAATGGAAAAGTATTAAAGAAGCCACTTGGAAGTAGAAGTATGTTAAGTTCTCTTAAAACAGGTGTTGGTAGTATCGCAACTGGAAGAATAAGACCTGCTGGAACAATACATTCAAATACCCATGTTGGAGGTATCCGAAGTCATGGTAGCAGAAATAAATCAACAACTTTTCCAAGACAAAATGTAACTGCGAAAAAAATTGTTTAAAACATTCCTGCCTTTTGAAGTTAATTATTTTGTGTCAAAAATAAAAGTTTTTATTGTTTTTTGATTTTTTAATTTTGGAGACAATAATAAGTATCTCATAGTTTTATCGATGATACAAACTACTCCTAAACCATGGGTTCAATTTTGCAAAAGTATTATTTCATAGATCAGTCTTTGAAATTATTTTTGCTGCTTTTTTTAAAAAGCAGTTTTTGTTTCAAATTTTGTAATAATTTAAATTCAAAGAAACCAAAGGATTCTAGCATTTTGAAGCGATGTGTAGCGTGAAAAAAAGTGAAGTTTGAAACATTTTATTAAATCATTTTACAAATAAAAAAATAAGTTTTATTTAAAAATAATAATGAACTGATAAAAAATTATTATGGAAGACTTTCATTTAAAATTTTAATAATAATAACTTCCATAAATTGATTTTAATTGATGTTGGTATTCGTGGTAATGGAAAGTGAATATTTAAGCAATAATAAATGAAGAGATCGGCCAAATTAATGATTGAGCGAAGGGAGCAAAATATACAGATTTTGGAAAGGAAATTATGGATGAAAATGTGAGATGGACTTAACGACCATGACATTGATGTGTAAGAAGATGGTCGTATACCATAGAAATATTGGGTCAACGGTTTCTATCTACCGAACATTGACATCATGCCGCCCATACCTAAAAAATTAGATTATGTTTTTATTTGTAACTTGTTTAATTAAATATTCCATACCTCCCATACCACCTCCATATCCACGATTATAACCGCCGTACATTCCACGGCCCATTCCGCCACCATAGCCCCATTGAGCATTAGAAACAGCCAAAAATGCAGCAAATACAAACACGAAAAGAGTTAAGAAATTCATATTTATTTTTTTCTTGAGAGAACTTTCAAATAAACCAAAGAGTGATTTGTTTGATGATGTTTTAATAAATTTTCTTGCTTTCTTTTTATATTCAAAAAATTTTTCATTTTAAACAATGGGGCGGAACTGTTTTCTTAAATGATTAATAAACAAATGAATAATAATGAAATTAAAGAAATAAATAAACAGGTTTAATTTACAGCAAAATCAAAGATATTTACGCCTTTAATTTTGAAAGGGTTGAAGACGACCCAAAAATTAATTTCATGTAATGACCTTTGCTTTTGTTTCGTTTCCATTTCCAAGACAATTGTTGATAAACAAAAAAAGGTTTTTGAAAGAAAAAACGTGTTATCAAAAACACATAGACACAAACATGCAAGGAAATAAACAATTATTATTTAAGTAAGAAGGAAAAGAATAGCGTTGTCGTCGTCTCAAACTTGCAATAGATCAACATCGCAAAAAAAAATTTATTATTATAACCCAAACATGAGTGAATCAAATAATAACAATAAAAAAAAGCTCATGCGTAGGTAATTCTTTCTTCTTTTTTGAGTGGGTTAAATAAAAGAACAAAAAAAAATTGTATTTGCCAAAGAAAGAGGAAGTGAAAGAAAGGGAATAAGAAAAAAAGAAGAACAAAATAAAGTTAGTCTTTGACGGATTCAATGATGAATAAATTGAGAATGATTTGTTGAGATAATTGATAGATTTTCTTGATAACCTGAGTCTGATCTTATAGTTAATTAATGGAATGCCAAAAAATTATGAAAGGTCAATACTTTTTTAGAACTTTGAATAGCAGTAAAATAAGATTGGCTTTAAAATGAGAAATATTGACATTCCATTAGAAATCATGGCACTGTATGGTTTTTTTTTTCAAGATCAGAAAAATCCGTTCACCATTAGCTTATTTTTTATTTACTGAATATTCTGGTTTACTTTTTTATTTTGCTTGACTAACAAAAAAAAATATGTACAAATTCTTTCCCAAATATTATTTAAGCCTAAAAAATTGTAGTCTTATCTTTGTAGCCTACAAAAAAAAGTGACAAAATACACATAATTTTATAATAAAAATTTATTAAAATTATTCTTCTTCATTTCCTTCTTCTTCTTCCGTGCTTGAATCTTCAACTACCTCATCATCCTCTTCTTCTTCGTTCTCCTCATCGCTATCTTCTTCCTCTTCTTCTTGATCAAAGAAGAAAATTTGTGATGGAGTTTTTAGTATATTTGCCGCGATAGCAAATAATTCAAAAGATGACATAGAAATATTTCGAATTGTTAAACGATTATCTCGATTTGTTACATTATATTCGGGTAATCGAGCGCTTAAAATTTGAACATAATTTGGAAGGGTATCAGGTTCAAATTCTTCTGTGTCAATTACAATGCTGAGAAGTAATTTGTGGGAAGGAAAATTCTTAAATATTGGAAATTAAATGTTTCAGAAAAAAGAAAGCAAAAACAAACATTGCAAAAATTAATAATATATTCTTCGGGTGGCAACTCGATTATGCTTGCTTCATGTGAAGGGTTTTGAAGGATGATTGAACATTCCGAATCACCTTGATATTCCCATTTTTGAAGTTCATCCATAAAATTTGTTGTAAATGTGGGAGACATTATCCTAGAAAAAAATGCATGCATTCAATGCTCCTAAGAATTTTAGAGAAACTTGATATTGGCATATTTGGAAAGCTAATAACAAAAAATAACAAAAAAAATAATCACGAACCAAATATTTTCTGCTTTTTGACAAGCTTTTAAAAATTGCCCCAGTGACACCTCTCCGGAAATATGTTCTGCGCTGCATGCAAATGAGTGAATTTCAAATTGACACAATTCATCCGCTAATTCTTTAGTTAATTCAACATTTTGGGTGAAAATAACATTAAGTTGCTTCCATTTACCTTGAGAAAAAAAATGTTTAAAAAATTGGAAGAAAGAAAAAACAACTAACAAAAAATTCCACCATTTGTTGTTTGTTTTTGAAGTTTACGAAACATTTTCATTAATTTTTTTATTTCCATTGAATATGATATTACTAGATTCACTATATTATAAATTGCATGAGAATAAAACCATCGATTTAAATTTATTGTAGAGTAAATTAATTCTTTCGACTGAAAACGATTACAGTAAATAAAAAAATGGAAACAAACAAAAGAAGTTGCAACTCGAAATGGCTTGGTTCAAAAAAAAATTTGTTAAGCTTCAAAGGCATTTTTCCCAAAGATTCTTATATGTTAAACCTTCTAACGAAAGTACTAATAAACATTTTTAAGCCGCGCAATAGCTCCAACATGAGCCATAAACAAACTTACAGTTGAATGATAAATAGCTTCAGCCTTTCCTGAAACATTACGCAATGTTACCATTTTAGCTGGTGGTCCTTTAATACATGAAATAATTAAATTAGATAATTTATGATTGGTTTCAAATAAACTACGAATATCTGGATCAGGAAGATAAACAAGAATATATCCAAAACAATCCATATTTAACTCGTCTAACAACATATTTGTTTCCCGTATTTAATTTTTAGCTGCTGCTTTATATTGTTTGTTGTCATCTTTTTTCTTTCTTTATTTTTATATATGAAATAAATGTTGTGCATGTTGTTGTTTGTGCTTTATTTTTTTTACTCATTCAATTGAGGAGAACCTTTTCTTTATTTTTTGTTACTCCGGTCTTGAAAGATAGATCTTTGTTATCCAAGACTCGGCAGCGGCCGATAAACATACTCATATCCTAAAAAAATATTCCTGCAACGAAAAAATCTTTCATTTTTTGAATTTTTCAACAAAACAAAATTTTGCTATTTTAGTTATCAAACGCGTTTTTTACAATTAATTTATTTTCAAAAACTATGATGTCCTCCTCAACCGTTGAAGAAGATTATGATCATGATCAGCAAATGGGTTCAGTAAGTTTAAAAAAAAATCTAATGGCTTTATTATTATTTTTTAAATTTTCATTTTCAGACTCTAAATGAGGAACTTGCTGCATCCTTGCTTAATGAAAGTCAACAGCCATTGGATTTTGTAAGAAATGATTTTACAAATTCTTACTTATTCTTTGTTTTTTAGACTCTAAATGATGAACCTCTTGCATCAACATCTTTTAATGGAACTCAACAACAAGTGGGTTTTGTATGTCTTATAAATCTTTAATTTCTCATATGCTTTTCAGAATTCGAAACTTGCTGTTTTTCGAAATGTTGCCTTGTGGAATTGTTTTGATTTTAATAAGAAATTAATGGAAAAACGAAGAGGAAAAACATTCTATGAACAACATACTCGAATAAAGATGGTACCTGGAAATCGTTATTACAAGTTGAAACCAGAATATACTCGACCTCATTCATATCCTGTTGCTTTGATCGATGGACAATACACTGACGCTTATAAAAAATATACCCCAGAAGAATTAAAGAAACTTCCATTTAAAAGTGTTCTTGTTAAAAGTGATTTTCCTGTTATGCTTCGTCAACGGCCTCCACCAAATTTTGTTGTACCAAAAACTGAATTGGAAAGTGACTTGTTTGATTGAATTTTCATTATTTTATTTGTCACATTTTGTTTTTGTTTTATAAATGTTATGTCTTTTGATTGCTAAGGAAATGTGGCAGAAGAAGAAAGTAATTATTACATAATTGATAAGGTCACTAAAGCAACCCGAATGCTGTAAAGTGAAACAATAATGAAAATACTGCAAAACTTTATTGATCGCTTATGTTAGCAATTGGATTACTTCAAGCAGTACACGTTGCAACTAGACAAATGGAATATAAACTTATTTGCGAGAACAAAATTTTTACTTTTTATTGAAATTTGATATGCTCCATTTCTAAAACAATCACACTATTGTTCATACAAAAAAGAGGAATAAAGAAGATAAGATTTTACCATCATCAAAGATGTTTGACATCTTTATATATTGTTATCCATCCTTTTTCCCTTGAAGTCCATTACATTAGTTCTTGCAACGAATAATTGAATGCTTCGCCTTTTTTTATTTTTTGTTTGGCGGTTTTTCCTTTTTCTGCAAAGCTAAAAGCTTTAATTAACTTTTTTTTGTAATTAAATTTTTTGAATTTGATAGAATTCATTTAAAAAATATGACAGAAATCATCGAACCAGAAGAAACCCCTGATATTTTATCCACAACAATGGATGAAGATATCACCCAAATGTCCATGATTGAGATGGAAGATGAAAATACGCGTGAATCCATTCAAAGTTCCAATGGTAACTTTCTCCCTTTTTTTGTTTATATTTATATGTTTGTTTTCATTCAATTTTTTGTAGGTGAATCATCACGCCGATCTAAATCATATGGAACGAGGCCATTACCCGTGGAAGTTCAGCACGTTGAAATTCATCCCACACAAATAATTGAATATGAATGGCCATTAAAATCCGGACAAAAATACTTTATTCAAGTATGAAATAATGCATGCATTTATTTTATTCGCTTTTATTCTTCATTTACTTATTTTCTAGGAACAAATTGCTCAACTTTTGGGTGTAACATCTTTTAAAAGAAAATTCCCCGAATTAACTCGTCGATCGTTGGCTGGAGATGAAAGAAAATATTTGGTTGAAGAATTAAAAATCAATGAATCTTTACCCTTGCATTTATTAAATTCTATGACCGTATTGGAAGCGGCTGAAGTTCATCATTTAATGAGCACAAATTACGCTGAAATTTATAGCGAATATAATAAAGGTGTTTCGGAAAAAATTAAACAAAGTTTACTTCAAAAACAACGAGATTTGGAAGCAGTAAGTTTTATCGTTCGTTTCAAAGGTTTTGGAAATTTATTATTTAATGTTTTAGCTTGCAAATGATAAAGATAAACTTGCTGAACTTCGAAATGCTGCATTAAAAAATTGTTCAACCTTTAATAAAGATTTAGTTGAAAAACGTAAAGGCAAATCCTTTTTTGAGCAACATACCCAATTAATTATGGTGCCCCGAAATCGATATTACAAGCTCAAACCAGAATATACTCGGCCACAACCATATCCAGTGGCTTTGGTGGAAGGACAATATACAAATGTTTATAAAAAATTTAAACCAGAAGAATTGAAAAAATTGCCAATGAAAACTGTGCTTGAAAATGATGATTTGTTTCCTATTGTTCGACGTGAAAGATCTCCATCCAATATTGTCGTGTCTGAAGCTGAATTGCAAAGAAGAATTGATGCAGATAATAAAAGCAAAGTTCAGCGACAGGTTTGTGCCATTCTCCAAAAATGTTTTGCATTTGTGAATGACCATTGTTTATTTTTAGAGTTCAACAGTTTTTGAACCTGCATCACCTCGAACACCTAAACCCATTTCTTCACGACGACAATCAAATGTTCGTTAATTTACTAAGTTTTCTTTCATTTTTTCTTTTAAAATTATGCACCTCTCCTGTAATTATTATTTACATATATGTTTTATATTTTAAATTTTGCACAATACTTTTAAAAATTTTACAAAGATGATTTATGATAGATAAATTTTTTTGAATTAAAAATTTGGACTCTAATTTAACTTTAAAATAGTGCACTTTGAAACTTTTAAATATTTCGTTTTACACTTATTTTTTTGGTTAATTTAGGTAATAGCAGCAGCTACTTGCTCAGTATGTAAATCAGGACCAAATGGAATTAAACAAATTTTAATTCAATGTCATACATGTTTAACTCATATGCATCCAGAATGTTTGGAAATGCCTGCAACCATGTTACAAGTAATTAAACATTATGAATGGACTTGCATTGAATGTAAAAAATGCACAATTTGTATGAAACCTGATAACGAGGTTTGTCAAATATAAATATTAATATTCTTAATCTTTACAAATTTCCAGGATGCAATGGTATGTTGTGATAATTGCGATCGAGGATTTCATACTTTTTGTGTTGGTTTATCTCATACTCCACATGGAACATGGGTGTGTGATAAATTTTGTAGCGGTTAATTTTTTTGGTTTAATTTATTGATTTTTGGGCTTTATGTATTTATTTATTCCTATTACTCCAATAAGGATGATCTTTTGATATTTTTTATTTTTACTATCATTCACTTTTTTGCATTTTGGTCTCAATCTCTTTGTTATTAAATTTTTTCCTAATAAAAACATTCTTTTTTTAACTCTTTTTTTACTTTTAAAATTTTGCGTTTTAAGTCGCATAATTCTTATTTTACTTTTGAATTAACTTATTTTTTTCAAACCTAATAACTAACAATTTTTTAAGATCGGTAAATGACTTCGATATTAACAAATAATGCAGATGATAAATATCAAAAGCTATCGGTTGAATTTGCAAAGGTAAAATTTTGTTTATTTCCAAGGCTTTAAAGAAATTTTAAAATTTTGTAGCTACGAAATCAAATCCCCACACTCAAAGATGATTTGGATGAAGAAAAAAAGAAGAATAAACTTTTAAAAGTTTGTTTTTGGTTTATTTGTTTTTCCCTTTATTTTGTTACCCTTTTTATAGGATGATATTCGAATCCTTGACATAGATCTTCGAAAATCTCGTTCTGAAAATGAATCCCTTATATTTCGTAATGAACAACTTTTGCGAAGGATTGAAGCGTTGCAAGCAAATTTGGATTCAACCACCAATGCTTTTGCTCAGGCGAAAGCAAAGAAAAAGCATAAAGAAGCGAATTTGCGTATTTTTGGTCCAGCCCAACTTGAAGCAGGTCCATCAAGTGATGTGCCACCAAATGACCCTAAATTAGTTTTGGAACAAGAACTTGAGCGAAAATTAATTGAAAATGCAGATCTTCATTCAACCATTTATGATATGGAAAGGCAACATGAAACCGTAGTCACAGAATTTTCAGTGATTGTTAAAAAACTTGAAGCCGAAAATGATTCCCTTAAAAAAGTTTTGAACGATCGTACTTCAAAAAATGGTTTCGGTGGATATGAAGAAGATGATGAAATAGAAATTTTAAATGGAACCATTAATGGCGGCGGCGGAGGTGTTGGAAGAAATCATGAAGAAGAAGTAATAGATTTTATAACAAATTTATTAACCGATTCTCAAAATGGAATTGAAGCAATGACAAAATTCTTTGGGCTTATTGATAATCGTTCCATTGTATATCCATGCGATGCCACGCTTGAAAGTGTTCCAGAAGACATTCATTTATTTGGAGTTGAATGTGGGAGAATTGCAGAAAGCTTAAATGATATTAAAGGTGAAATAGCTGCTATTCAACTAAATTTAAAAGAACCCGATGGAATGAAAGAATTAAAATTAAAAATGAGTGAAATTCGTGAAAAGCTTGGTGAATTATTAAATGAATCAATGGCAAGCTTTTATTTTTGCCTTTAATTTAAATGTTATAAAGCTAAATATTTTTTTAGAAAGAAATTCAACCTTTACTTAAAACATGCCAAAGAAAAGAATGTGATGCACCTTGGTGTAATTCAAATTTGGATGAATTAAATGGGCAATATGAAAAATTATTTATTAAATCTTTTACTCGCCTTTCGGCTCTCTTACTTTCCAAAGATAAAAATAATGATTTGACCCTTCATGATGCGTTAGTGGAGCTTAAAAAAATCTTCCATCGATTTAGAGATATTTTTGGAAAGAAAATTTTTATTGAAAATCATCTTCCAACAACTTCAAAAAAATTAAAAAATTATAATGAATCCATTGAAAAATCTTTATTGCATTTAGTTCAAACCATTTCAAGATTACAAACTCAAGTGGAATCGAAAGAAAAGGTTCAATGGTTGAATGATATATTTGGAGCGAAAAAGATCCATCACGGAAATGGAAACTTCGAACAATCACAACAACAACAACCACCTCCAAAGAAAATGTCTGCTTTACAAAAACAAGCAAGCATCATCGAAGAATCAAATGTAAGCTTTTTCCAATCAAACCCAAAATAAAATAATATGTATTTATTTTTAGTCAAAATTATCTGAATTAAAAATTCAACTTCATGAAAGTCGAAATGAAAATGAAAAATATAAAAAAGGATTAAATGATTTATCTAAAGATTTAGCATTAAAAAATCATAAAATTGAAGAAATTGAAATTAAAATATCTGTAATTTCAAAACAAATGGAAATTCTTAAAGGTTCCACGGAAGATATAAAAAAATTGAGGGCTGAAGTGGATAAAACTCATGGATTGGATGATTTTCGAATAGTTGAATATTATTTTCTTCAAGAAGTTAATAAAATTACCACCGAATTGAGCCATGCTCAGGGTAAAGTTCAAAGGTATCGAAGAGATGTAAGTTAATTCAAAATTCCGATTTAAGACTCAAAAACATACTTATAAAATTTTAGATTGATGACCTCACTATGGTCCTTCAAAAACTCGATGTGGAACATAATGAATCCATAAAAAATATTGATGAACGAGAAATGGAAAATCAACATCTTCGAGATGAGCTTGAAACCACTCGACAAAGTTATGAAGATCAACTTCGAGTGATGTCAGAACATTTAGCAATATTAAATTCTAAAATTGAAAAACAATCTGATCAAGTTGTAAATTCTTTATCTCCTGGGCCATCTTCTCCATCGCCAAGTAGTACAAATTCACTCAAAGAAAATTTAAGAAAAATGGTTCGAAAATAATATTTTTAATTATAATTTTTATGTTTGTCTATCAAAATTTGCGAAATATGTCTGTGCCTTGATCTTTCTTTATTTTATTTTACTTTGTTTATTATTCCTTTTCTTTTTTTTGATGGAGTAAAAAATGTTTCATAACAAAAAAGTTTATGAATCTCAAACAAATTTTTTTTGGCATTTTTATTTATGCAACATTTTCAAAACTCCAAAAACATGCGTTTCAAAATCTTCAAAACCGGTTATATGAAGCGCAATGAAGCCATAATACAATTTTATTTCCTATATCCCATTTTCAAAAAATATTTTTATCTGGCAGTAATACTTTTTAATTGAAAAATTTCTATTTATTTATTTTAAACTTTTTTACTTTACATACATTCCGGCATATTATTATATTTTATTATTGAATAAATGAGATTATTTTTAATTTCGTGAGCTTTTTATTTGTCGTTGTTTTTTTGGTTATGAAACCATTACCATATTTTCAACCTTTTCTTTAACGAAAAAAAGGCCTTTTTCGCGAATTTGTATTTGTCTCTTAGGAAAAATCTGAGGATTCCGTCCAGAAGAAGAAAGACCTTTTCAGAATTTTATTTTATAAAAAGAAATCTTTTTTTCTGTGATAGCCATTTATTTTTGTTATTTATTTTTTAGGCATGGACAAAATAGGAGATAAAGAAAGCCTGGATTTAGCTAAAATTGTATTTGTTGGTGATGAAGAAGATATCTTACATGCTGGATATCCATTTACTCTAAAGCATGATGGAAAAAGGTTTGAAAATTCCATTTAAAAAATCTTGTTAATCGTTAGCTTTTATTTAGATTTCCAAGTGTCCTTCATTATGTTTATGCAAAAGTTTTACAACATTTTCAACTTCAAGATGATCATGTAATGGATATTCTTTCAACCCCTGTGCTTGAAGTTGTTCCAAAAGCATATAAATTATTGGAAGAAAAACGAGATCCTCGATCCGATGTAAATCAATTTACATCCATCATTCGTCAAACCGTTCAATATTATTTAATGCATGGTTTACGAATTCGAAGTGAACAAGATGAAAGTAAGCTTTGCTAATATTTTCGTGAAAGCAGAAAATTAAGTTTTTGATTTGCTTTTAGATTTTCGATTTAATTTATGCCAAACCAATGATGCCCTTTTAATTGTTTGTGATGAAAAGGATCGAGAATTGGGTGTTGGAATGAGTGATAAAACCTTTTATGAATTTTGGTCAAAAGGATATAAAATGCAAGATTTAAGTGATTGGATGTTGAATGAAATATTACGACCTAAAGCTGTAGGACAAAATCTTCTTGGTGGAATGTTGATGCTTCGAAGGCATGAAATTCGTGAAGCTCAAAGATTGAAAGTTCTCAAAAATCCTGAATTCACTTTTGATGGTCTCTCAACAGTGGAAGAAAATCAAATGACCGTAACAGCTAATAGCCAAATCCTTTCCCTTTCGGGCGTTCTCAAACCTTTGAGTAATTATTATAAAAGTATCTTCGATGTTAAAGATATCAGTTATCGATCGGTCGAACATTATGCATATGAAAGACTATTTGAATCACTAAAAATGGATGAAATTTATGTTCAGAAACTTCGATGCGTTCCTTCACCCGTCGATGTTGCAAATGTAGCAATGAAAATTTTGGAATCGCTAGAAGCAGAAAAACCTGATTGGCGTCATAAAACTAATAAACTTGATCGATATCGCCAAACAGCAATGAAGCATAAAATTTCAAAGAATACAGAATTTAGGCAGCTGCTTTTAAATACAGGAAATGCATTTTTAGTGGAAACAAACCGTAAGTTGGTTGTAGCTAGCTAAGAAAGATAAAGCAACTTGTTAAAGATCTGGCTTGAGAATGGCTTGGGAAAATATAATTTGACTTTATTATTATTATAGCTTATGGAGATGAGGTATGGACGGTGAATACGAATGAATATGAACTTCAACATCTTTTAACTAAACCAAAGATAAATGTTGAATATTTGGTGGAACTTATGTGTCGACGAAAAGAACCAACACCAACTCTCAAACATATTGGTCAAAATAAAACTGGGATCTTGTTAATGGAATTGCGGCAGAAATATGCTAATGCTACATTTATACCATATCCATTTATATCGCCGCCAGATATGAATATTCAACGACTTGGATTAACAAATAATATCATTTGTTTTACACCTGAAAGCATATTTCATCCATTTTATCCTGTTCCTATTGTTGTTACACCAAATTTAACTGTTCCAAGTCCAATACATTATGTTATCCTTTATTCTTGTCGGTATGTTTCAATGATAACAAAGCTTATGACTATGTACTGCGTTTTTCAGGTTCTTTGGATTTAAGCCTAATATGGAAAAGGAGCTATTAGACAATGCTGATGGATATGCATGTTGGTCAAGATTCAATTCGTATTTACAAACCGAAGTGAATATTCCATATGAAACGCTGAAAAAATATTTTATGGAAGAACGTCAAAGATTAATCAAATTTTCTTTATCTCTCATGTTTCAACAACATTCAGCCATTCTTCGAGCTTTATTAGAAACTGAAGATGCTTTATTAGTTTACTGCGCAAGATTTTCAACCATCGAAGCTGAACTATCTTGTGGTTTACGTGAACGTGATTTCCGACGAGTTTTTCAAGAATCACAAAGTGAGGTTAAAGAGGTACGCATTATTTGTTGGTAATTCAAATCAGAATTACCTTTTTTTAGTTAGTTGAAATATTCTTAAAGCCTCAAGTTTATCGACCACCATTTATCGGAGGAAATCGAATGGGTTTAATACTAATGGAACTTCGAAGACATTTTACTCTTGGTGGCTGTTATCCTTCTCAATACGAACTATTACCAATGAATGTGGAAGCTAAACTTGGAACAGATTCACCATTGGAAAATTATGTATGTGATAAACCGTTTATAGCGCTAAAGAAAATTAATTTTACATCTGTTTGGGCCGGTAAGTAACTCCATTAATCTTGTTCCATTAATGATCATAATTTTTAGATCCTCGAATTTTAACTTACAAGGATACCAAAGAATATTTAAAACAAAAGCGAGGCTTTCCTGTATTTTTGAGAGACGATGAAAAATTGAGCGATGTTTTGACGAATGACATCATTATTGATAAAGCTAATATTGAAGCATCAGTTAAAGGAAATGGACCAGGTCTTGCTTATTCTGCAAGCTTGCATCTTGTAAATATGGTGGATAAACTCTTAATTGGAAATGAAAGAAATATGATAAATATCAAGCATGAATCTGATTGCATTACATCGTTAAATAATGATCCTAAAGAAGAACAAGTATGTATTTTCTTTTGCATTGTTGGTGCTTGTTTTATGATTACTTTTTTTAGCCTAAACCAGAACCAATTCCACCACCACCTCAACCTACATTTAATCCAAATCTAAATCCTCAAGCATTTTTACCCCTTCCAACTCCCCAACTATTTCAACAGCAGCTTCCAATCCAGCAACAGCAACAATTGCCTCCACTACAAGGAGGACCAAATCAACAAAGATTTTATAATGATCGCCCTCAACAACAACAACAACCATCAAATCCACCACCAAATTTTTATCCTAATAATCAACAACAACAACAATCAAGAAATAATGATTATCGAAATAATAATAATAATAATGATCGAGATCGATTTGTAAACAACACCAACAACAGCAGCAGTGGTGGAAATAATTTCCGTGATAGAAGAGGAGATCGAGATGATCGAAATAATCGTTCTTCATCACGAAGCTTTAATTCACCAAATCGTGCTCGCAATTATAATAACTATCGTGGCCCTGCACATTTACAAAATAATCAAAATCGTAATTATTCACCTGCAAGAGATTCACAACAAAGTGGTGGAACGCCATCAAATGACAAGCACCAACAACAATACCAACCTGCATCAAGCCCAAAACCTAAAAAGCCTAAACGTGTTATCGATGAAGCAGATTTATCGGAAGGTGAAATTCTTAGCAGTGATGAAGATTGATCTCTTAACTTTTTATTTATTTATTTTTGTACTCTTATAAGTAAACGTTTATTTATTTGCATTTGTTTTATGTATGTAGCTCTAAATAAAAAAAGAAATAACATTTTTTGTGATGTTTTTCACTGCTTTAACAAATTCAACGATTCAAGTAAAAAAATCATGCCTTTATTAACGCTAACGTCAAAATCCTAATCCACATAAAACATTAGGACAAATTAGGATTTAAAATTGCAGAATTTTGTAACAAAAGCCATATGTCAAAGAGATAAGAAAGAAAAAAATATGCAAAATAAGGATCGACTTCATAATCAATGATGTTGTTATCCAACAAGCTTTACAAAAAGAAAGACAAATTTATTATTTCATTTATTCAAAGCAAAAACAACAAAAAAAAAACATATAAATCCTAACAACAAAATAATAAATTGGTTAAAAAAATAAGAGAGAGATATTTCAGCCTTCGTCACTGCTGAATACTTCACCTTCAGAAAGTTCATAATCTTCGCCAATTATAAATTCATTTTTTGAGACATCATCCAACTTTTCATCTTCTTTTCTCACAAATACAGGAACAGCAAATTTTTGTTTCGAAAACCTTTTCACAAATACAGGAAAACCACGATTTTGTTTTATAATTTCATTAGCATTTTTGTAACTTAAAATACGAGGATCTAAAAAACTTAAAATTACTGCAGAAATGTAGGCAAAATAATTAGAACATACCAGGCCAAACAGAAGTAAAATTAATTTTCTTTAGCGCTATAAAAGGTTTATCACAAACATAATTTTCCAATGGTGAATCTGTTCCAAGTTTAGCTTCCACATTCATTGGTAATAGTTCATATTGAGAAGGATAACAGCCACCAAGAGTAAAATGTCGTCGAAGTTCCATTAGTATTAAACCAAGTCGATTTCCTCCAATAAATGGTGGACGAATAGCTTGAGGTTTTAAGAATATCTCCGCTATCTAAAAGAAGAACATTAAACCATAAAATAAATTATTAAAGGTACCTCGTTTACATCACTTTGTGAATCTTGAAAAACACGACGAAAATCACGTTCACGTAAACCAGAAGAAAGTTCAGCTTCGATGGTAGAAAACCTTGCGCAATAAACTAATAAAGCATCTTCAGTTTCTAATAAAGCTCGAAGGATGGCTGAATGCTGTTGAAACATGAGAGATAAAGAAAATTTGATTAATCTTTGACGTTCTTCCATAAAATATTTTTTCAGTGTTTCATATGGAATATTCACTTCGGTTTGTAAATACGAATTGAATCTTGACCAACATGCATATCCATCAGCATTATCTAATAGCTCCTTCTCCATAGTAGGCTTAAATCCAAAGAACCTGAAATATGAAGCTATAACAATGTTAATAACAATATGCAACATACCGACAAGAATAAAGGATAACATAATGTATTGGACTTGGAACAGTTAAATTTGTAGTAACAACAATAGGAACAGGATAAAATGGATGAAATATGCTTTCAGGTGTAAAACAAATGATATTATTTGTTAATCCGAGTCGTTGAATATTCATATCTGGCGGCGATATAAATGGATATGGTATAAATGTAGCATTAGCATATTTCTGCCGCAATTCCATTAACAAGATCCCAGTTTTATTTTGACCAATATGTTTGAGAGTTGGTGTTGGTTCTTTTCGTCGACACATAAGTTCCACCAAATATTCCACATTTATCTTTGGTTTAGTTAAAAGATGTTGAAGTTCATATTCATCCGTATTCACCGTCCATACCTCATCTCCATAAGCTAAAATAAACAAGGTTAACTTTATTTAGGTCAATGCTACATATAAAAGCTAAACTTTCTAGCTCATCTCGTCATAGTTTGTAAGCAAAAAAACTCACGATTTGTTTCCACCAAAAAAGTGTTGCCTGTATTTAGTAGCATTTGAAGGAATTCCGAATTCTTAAAGATTTTATGCTTCATCGCAGTATGTCGATAACGATCAAGTTTGACAGCTTTATGACGCCATTCAGGTTTTTCTATTTCCATAATTTTCTCAGCCATGTTCGCTACTTCAACAGGAGACGCCACAGATCGAATCTTTTGAATATGGATTTCATTTATTTTTAATGATTTAAGCATCCTTTCATAAGCATAATGTTCCACAGATTGAAAGTAGATATCCTTCACAACAATAGAACTTTTGTAATAATTGCTTAAAGGTTTGAGAAGACCAGAAAGGCTGAGAATTTGATTATTTGGTTTCACTATCGTTGGTACATCGGCATCATCCATAATGTTTGATTTCACTGAAATAAGAAACGATTAGAAAAATTTGAGTAATGTTGGGCAAATGATTAATTTAGGAACAAGAACAATTATCGAAAACACTTTTTCGCGATGAATGATTCCTCAAATTTTTAGCAACATCTTCGCCACTACGAAAGTCGCGTCAAGAAATGATGGGCAAATTAAAACCAAATTTTTTAAAAACTTTTTTCGCAAAACAACTAACAAACTTTGAAAGTCTGTCATTATTAAATTACCCATGTATTATTCTTCTATTTTTGGTGAATTGATTATATTTTTATGAAGCTTTATTTAAATAACAAATCGAAGTGTTCAAAGAATTAATGCATCTAATGAAAGAAGCCAATGTGTGATGTGACTTTTTTTTAGCTTTTATCTAATGACTCCTTTTTTTTATTTACGGAGGTATGACGCTTTGGGTAATTAAAAAAAATTTACACCTCGGTGGAGGTCGAACCGCCGGTCAATGCGATAATACGTCTAGGGAACTAACCACTACATCTCCAAAGCGCAAGAAAACTTCATCAAAAAGAGGAGGAAATACAAGCGAGTCACATCTCCTTTCTTTAATTTTTCAAAGGAACTTACAATAACAAAGGGAGAAAACTGCCATAACCTTTTTTGTTTTGTGAAACAAACGTTATTAATAAAAACTTTTAAAATATTTATTCAAAACAAAAAGTCATAATAAAATTTAATTTAGTCATCCTTATTTTTTACAACATTTTTAGTATTATTTCCAAAACCTAACAAGCATTTAACTTTTCGAACAATAAAACATAAACTTTTGAAAACGATAAACAAAAGCAATAATGTTACTCCAATTACAGAAGCATAAACATCAATGTTATAATAAGTTATTGCATCCAATTTAGCTCCCATGGGTTTTAAATTATCTAAAGTTTTAAATTCAGCTAAAAATTCCGTCCATTTAACTAATAGAGTTTCAGGTGGAATGGGTTTATTATCAACCATTTTGCTCATCTTTCTTACAGCTTCTGAATATTTTTTATTATTTAAAACTTTTTCCAATGCTTCGGTGATCGTTTCTTCTGAGATATCTGATTTGCTTAAAACTATTCCAAACTCATGCTTTTCTGCAATTCGAGCATTTCGAAATTGATCACCAAAAAGTGGAATGGTTATTATTGGTTGAGCGGCGAGAATAGCTTCTTGCAAACTATTATAACCTCCATGAGTAATGAAAGCACGGGTTTTAGGATGTTCTGAAAACAATATAATATTGAATTTTATGGATTAATAAAAGCATGCTTACGTAATAAATCAACTTGAGGAAGCCAATTACTAAAATGAACATTGCTTGGAGGTTGAATATCGTTTCCTTCATAACGAAAAAAGAAATGAGTTTTAGGGAATTTTTTAAATGCTCCCATAAATGCTTGCTTCCAACTCAATGGCATTTTGGTTGAATTTGCAACGGAACCAAATGAAAATACAACTAAACTTTCAGCTTTTTCAACAATTTCAGAATATTCTTTATTCAAAGGTTTTGCTGTACTTTTTTTCATTCCCAAACCACCAATGTTAACAATTTTATGTAAAGTTGGTCGAGGAAGATCATAAAGTTCATTACTATTAACAAATACGAGAGGGGCATCTCGTGCAATATCTAAGAGATGTGGAAAATCAGCACCAAAATATTTTCGAAATAATTGAGTTTGAGGTCCAGCTGTAAATTTTTCAACAAAAATTGGAGTAAGTGTATGTCCAATAATGGATTTTAATCGTTGAATAAAAGTTAAAGAATCACCCGCGTCACTCATCATCGCTGAAAAAATTTAATTTTTAATGGATGGAAAAATGTTAATGGAAAAGCTTACGTGCTGCATAACTTGGTGGAACTGGTAAACCAATATAATAAGCAACATAATCCATCAACGCCCCTGAATTAACCCAAACCCAAGTTTTAGCTTTTCCAATATGTTGAATTCCAATGGGGCAAAAATCATACATGTGTGTAAAAACTACATCGAATTCAGCTGCTTCAAATCGTTGAATAAATTCTTTGTCTGTGATCATTTCTGCAATAAAAAAATTTATTTGTTTTGTTTTCAAACAAATAATTTATTCAAAATAAACGTGAAAATTGCATTATATAGTTTGTGACTCCTTTTTTTGACGGAAAAAAGTTTGAGTTTATTTTTATTTTTATTTATGTATCTCTTGGGTATTAACATGGTGGAGTGGCCGAGTGGTCTAAGGCGGTGGACTTAAGTTCCCCTGTGCAACTGCACGCGCGGGTTCGAATCCCGTCTCCACCATTAAAATACTTTTTTCCAAATTTTTTTGTCAAATTTTCATTTATAAAAACTCTAAAACCTTACTTTCGCAAGAATCAGTAAAAGTTTTCATCATAACAGATATAACTTCTCGTTTTTGTTTAGACAACATAGTCCACATGCTTTCATCAGCAAAAGCGGATTTAGCTTGTTCATCTTTAATCCATTCATAATCAATATTGTCCAATAAACCATTAACAACCCATTCTTCCAAACCTGGTCGAATTGGAGTTTTAAGAGTTTTTCCATAATCAATGGTTTGTAAACGAATTAAAGTTACATTATGTCCTGCATCAGCAAGGACTTCACCCATTCGTTGATTAAATAAAAACTAAAAAAATAATCCTTCAAAAATAATTTTTGGGTAAATTTTATTTGTTAGACTTTGTTATTTTTTCAAACGAAAATCAAAATTCTTCTAACTTTTTGCTTCACAACAAAAAACTTTTTTCTGCATTATGAAAACTTACTTGACTTCCAGAAATATCAGGTATCATAATTCCAATTTTATATCCATTTATCCCATTTGCAAATATTAAAGACAAAAGCACTATAAAACTTCTGCAAACTTTTGACGACCACATTTTTGTCGTCAAAAAATAAAAACAAATTTAATGTATGAATGAATAAATGAGTTTTTTTCTTCGATTGCAATCAACCGTTTTTAAAGTATTTATTTTTTTGAGTCGTGCCTTGATTGTAGTTAGCTGTATTCATGTTGTGACTTCTTCATATTTTTTTCTTTCCATTGATTATTCTTTGTGGTATTTCATATTGGAAAAGGTGAGTGAAAAGAAAAACACTATTCGACCAACCTTTTTTCTTGTTATCTTTTTTTGTTGAATTAACCTCAACAACATCATCGAGCAACCCATGCGTCTTATAGTCGGTCAATGAAAAGAACCCTTTCTTCTGTGGTGTGGGTACATGAAAACGTCAGTTCAAATAAAAATAAAAAAATAAAACAAATATTTCAAAATGAAATGTTTCAAAATTTTTTTCCATGGGTGCAGCAAATTTTTTTTGCAAAAAAAAAACCTTTTTTGTTTTGAAAAGTCACCGTTTGTCAACGACAAATTCAGTATATTTTTATTCCATTAAATTTTCTTTCGAAGTCCGTTGCTAATAAAAAAAATTGTTTGTAAAGAAACTCTTCCATAATTTTTAAACTTTGATTTAAAATACCAAATTTCCTGTTTTGAAAATCTATAACTATTTTTTGTGGAAATCAAACCTTTTTGTATATTTTTTTTTCATAACTTCGAGATTTAAAAAGCAAATTCGCATGCTGATTATTTTTCAGATATTGAAATTTTTTTTATTAAGTGTTCCTGTAGATCTTTGTAGTTATAAAGAGAAAAACTTTCTTGTAAAAAAAAAGAAAGTAAAAAATTAATGTTTTAATGCACAAATAAAAGCCATATTGTGACATACCTTTTCGTTCGTGCTTTGTTCTTAAAAACTACAGTGTAGCCTTTTAAAATTTTAGAGTTTTATATTTTATTTTTTATAATGCGATTTTCCTTTTTCTGCCCATCTTCCATTTTAGTTTGGGTTTTTAAAGAAATTTATTTTAATACAAAAAAAGTAAACAAAATAAAAATGGGTTTACAATAAAATTAAAAAAAATGTTTTTTGTACGTTTTTTCTTAAATTCAAAAGTAAATAATTATTACTAAAAAAACAAAACTAAAAATTACGAGATTACAATAGTGATGGCACAAAATTAATATAAAATTAAAAATAATTTCTAACAAATTAAACACGTAAGTTTTTTGTTTTTTTGAGGCAGTTTTTTTCTCATTTTCTTTATTTAAGATTTCTAAAATCCCAAATTTTCACGGCATTAAACTTACTTTTTCCATTTTTTTTAATCACAAAAAAAATAAATAATAAAATTAATAATTTATCGGTTACTTTTTCAATTTCTGAATTTTAGGATTAAAAACAACCACATGATCACTTTCCAAAGCGCCTTTAAATTTTTTAAGTTGATGGTATGAAAATTTTTGAAATTCAACTTTTTGTTCCAATGGAACTTTTAATTCCACGGTTTTAGTTATTTGAAGGGTTGGTTCACCCATAATTATTCGATTAAACCATGATGGACGAAGAATTAATCGTTGAGATTTTTTAATTGTTGCAGATTTAATATTTTGTTGTTGAGGCGGTGATATATTTTGATTTGTCGTCGTTGTTGGGCGCGACTGTTTGCATTGAAATGGAGGTAAATGATATTCATGATATTCGTTTTCATATGTGGCAGCATCCGAAGATGGTGGAATAATAGTATTATAAATTTGACTATTTCTCAATGGTCGATTAGATTCAACATAACTTGGCAAATCATTATGTGATAAAGTTGGATACATTCGAGTTCCACCCGAAATACTTGAGGATCGAAGAGGAATTCGAAAATTCATGGAAAGGTTGTCATTTTCATTTTCATGCTTTTCTATTTCTGCTAAAGTTGGTGCAGATGAATATGGTGGAGGACTTGGAGGTGAAGAAGAATCAGATGAAATTGGAATATCTGCTTCACAACCTTTTGTTTGAATTTCATGAAGCCGCCGGCGTTCTTCCTTAAATTATGAAAATTATGTTTTTGGAATGGAAAATTTTTTAAATTCTTGCAAAAAAGTTTTTATTGCTTTTTTAAAGTTTTGCAACTTGGAAAAATTATAGTCAAGTCTATCTTATGTTTTTTTCGAACAAACAAAAAAAGTTAGTCATCGCGTTTCCGTTTCTTCTAAAATTGATAAAAGTGTCGGAAATCAATAACTGTAAAAAGCACCGAGGCTTTTTTATTTTTACTTTTAATTCTCAATAAATAAATAAAAAATAATAAAAAAGCGGTGACTCATTTTTACAATAGCCTATAGTACCAAAATCCTTTTTACATTGATTCTTGCTGCAAAAAGTTCAAAAAAATCTGTTTTTTATTTGAATCAAAAAACGAAACTATTTTTTCCACAATTTTTTTATTTATAAAACTTAAAGGAAAACCAAAAAACAAAATATTTTTTAAATTTAATAACTCAACCGAGAAATAAAATAAATTCATTCTAAAAAAATAGGTAAAAAGACTTACAATTTGTTTAGCACGTTGTTCCTTAAGTTTACGATAAACTCGCTTCATAATTTTCTTTCTTTAATTTAAATTAATAAATTTAATTTAACAAAAAAGCAACAATCAATAAACTTTTTTAATTCTCTGTCTTTTTTTGTTAGCACCAAAGAAAATAAAAAAATACAGAAGTAATAAAACTTTTAACCACCGATAAGTAAAAGTGAATGTCACAAAAGGTATGAAAAGCTTTTTTTCTTTCTTTAGTAGCTTGTTTCTCTAAGAAAAAGTTTGATAAAAGCCAAAGGGAAGAAAAAAATGAGTAAAAGGAGCTTTTATACCAATCAAAAAACTCATATCTTTGTTTACATTAGAAAAAAGTGTGTCATTTTTTTCTTCTCAAAGTTATCAATTTTTTTCTATCAAAAAACCAGTGAAGCAATGTATTGTGACATGGAAAAAAAGGGTGAGGAGGATAGGTAGATGTTATTATTGTTATGAGTTTTCTACGTAATGAATTTTAACTTTCTGTGTAAGTGAATGCACGCAAGTTTACTTTTGGTAAGCAACCAGAAACAAGAAAAAGAAAAAAATGGTTATGAAAGAGAATTATTATTATTCATAATTGGCAATATTTAATTTGTGCAGCATCAACTACAATAAACTATGTTTTACGTAGAATGATCGAAAAATTGGGATATCCTTTGTCGAATTATTTTAGTCCATCGATTCTAATCAGATCTGCGAAGCAAAACAAAAAATATAGTGTAGCACGTGGAGCAATAATCCTTTCTGAGAAAAGAAGACGGTCAACATCAGACCTAAAAAAATTAGACCATTTTTGGCTCGGACAAAAATATATAGTTGATTTAATGCAAATGCGATATTGAAATTTTTAAAGTTTAAATAAGAAGAAATAACAATTTGATTCCTTCTTAGCTCCCTTCCTTAGTCCATAGCTATAGTGATTTCAAAGTGTATGAAGTGAATAATAAAATTTATAACAAAATAAAAATAAAACAAACAACAACAACAAAAAAGACGGAAAATTATCAAAACAAATTATTTATTTACAAAATGAATAAAAAATCCGCATAAATAAATATTCATTCCCCCACATTTATGCTTATGTTGAACCAAATTACAAAGATCGAAAGGAGCACAGCTATTGATAATGCGTACAAAAAACCTGTAAATAATATATTTTTATTTATTTTTTTATTAAAAAATTAAAATTTACTGAAGTTGTTCAAGGATGGATAAATCATTCAAGAAATAAATAAATTCTTCCATTGAATAATTTGTTTTAATGCCTCCTTTAAACTTTAATCTTTTCAAATCAGAGTGGATTAACATTTTCAAATCATCCAAATTTATACAATTTACTTCAAGGTCAATTTTTTCTATCAATTTCAAGCTAATGGGTAAACGTTCAAAAAAGTAATCATCAATTTTACCACTTCGATTTTTAATTTTTAAATCACTAATAACGTTGATTTTAATTTTATTTTTGAAAGAAAAATAATCATTATCAATTCCTTTGCATAATTCATCATCAATGATACAGTAGCAAGAGATTTGATATTTGATACATTCAATGTCGATTTCAACTTTATCAATAATATGGCATCGCTTTGAAAGGCGTCGAGTAAAAGAATTGATTGAAGCAAAAACTTTTAAAATTTTGGGATCACATATTTCAACGAATCGTCGTTGACAAACCCATGGAAGCGAAGGGAAATTAAAAATAATTTCTTCGGAAATCATTTCTTTTAATAAACCATTTGATTTTTGATTATTCATATTATTTGAATTATTTATATCAAAATAAAAAAATTGATAATAAACTAATGAAGATTTTAGAAAAATTATTAGATCATTAAATTGTTTACTTGTTTGGATTATTTATTATTTTCTTTCAAAAAATTGAAAGTGTAAAGTCTCGTTGTTAGGCTGCTCCTTTCACCACTCCTCTTATCTGCAAGATATGGAAAGATGATGGGCGGAAAACCAGTACCATTAGCCTCTAAGAAGGAGTGAATAATGTGCTTCAAGGGCGCATCCACAGTTTTAAATTTCCTTTTAAAATATGCAAATTATTAATTTTTGCTTTGACTTTCTTATTTTACAAGCTTTTTCAACTTTGAACTTTTTTTTTCTCAAAAAATTCATCACTCAAGAACGACAAAAGAAAAAATGTGTTTATTATTTATTGGTAAACTTATTTGCACTTTTCTTTATGCAGTTGTTGTAGTTCCGTTGGTTATAAACATTGCATTACCACGTAAGTTTTTTCTTTTCTTTCTTCAACAACCTTTTAATATTTTTGTTTTTGCTTTTTTAGATTGGAGAATTTATAATGATCCTTTATCGAACACACCTCAATTACAAACTGGAATAATAAGAAGTGGGCAAGGTTGTCGTCCAATAAATGGTGGATTAATATCTTTTAATGATAATATTACAAAAAGTATGGATGTTTGCGAAATATGGATAAATGTAAGTTTTACTCTTATTTGAGCCAAATTTTTATTCCTAAACCACAGTTTTTTTTCCAGGATGTTCCAACAATGGATGCAGTTGTATTTATGCTTTTAGCAATCACAGTATTTCTATTTATCTTCAACTTCTTCTGGGGAACTTTTTCATTTTGTTGTGAATGTTGCTGTGATCGAGTATGTATGCATGTTTTACCATTCACAAGTGGAATTGGAACTATCTGTCTTTCAACTGCAATAATCATCTTTTATGTCAATTATCAAAATGATGGAAATACAACATTTATTAGTAAGGCTTCCTTTTTTATGTCAAAAATTCTGTAATCATTGAACCCATTTTTAGAACCAGAATATATAAGCTTGCATAATTCGTTCTTCATGGTTTCTTCATTGATCCTTCCAGCTGTTATCTCGGTCATCATTGGAATTTTATCATCATTTTACAAAAAAGTTTGCTGTGAAAAATCAAAGAAAAACACACCTGAAGCTGCTTCAATCCTTGCTGGTGGAAATGTAGCTGCCGCAAATGAACAACAACAACAATAATATCAATAGAAAAAGAAATCCTTAGTAATTTTTGTAAAAAATTGTAATGTTTTTTGTAATAAAATTTTAATTTGCTAGAACACATTGTAAAAATGGATAAGGGTTTATTTATAAGTTTAACTAATTTATATTAACAGGAAACTGCATGCTTCATATGTGGTTAGCATTGTGAACGTGGAACACATCCACCTTGACGATTCCGAACTGTTCCTTGAGAGCATTGACATGAAGGAGGTGTGCACATCTTGATGCACATTTCAGGCTGAAAGCTTTTTTTTAGATTTATAAATAAACTTCCAAGTATGTAAAGCTATAGTAACTGGCTTCCATGTAAAAGATCATTGAGCTCAATTCAAGGAATTATGCTACCGTATTACTTCATTTGGAAGCTATCAGCATTGTTTTAAGACTAAACTCATGGCATTTGTTTTATGTAAACAAACCTCAGCTGAATCACATGAAGGTTCACAAGCGCTGCTGCATTCCTTCCATTCCTCATTTTGACCACAAATTTGTTGAGCATTAGCTAAAAAGCACCATTCAAATATTAGAAGGCTAATAAGTAATTTTTTAAAACCGATCCGCAATAAAATCAAAACTTACCAAGAGTAAAACTAAAGACAATCAAAGCAAAAATCAAAATAAAGCTAACTTTCATTTTTTGCATCGATTTTTTGGTCAAACAAAAATTTACTTTTTTCCAGAGCAACTTTCACTTTTATACTCTTTATTGATGTCAACCAAAGTTTAATAAAAACTTGTTTTTTACTTCGTTCAATCTTTGACTATATGAATACATCAAATTTCATTGGAATCAAAATGCATCCAAAAAAATATTAGACAACGACTATCGTGAAATATTTTTTTATTAATTATTTGACAAACAAATATTGATAGATAATAAAAAAACGTTCCAAATTTTGAATTTATAAAAATTGCTTTAAAAACAACAAACAAATTCTCTCAATAAAAAATACAAAAGAGAAAAGTCAAAAGGAAGCATTGGACTCGATGATCATCTATGGCGCATTTGGTAATGCGTACATTTGTCAACCCAGGAGGCTCGCAAAGTTCGAGCCCCATAGAAGACCTATCTTTTTTCCTGGTTTATAAAAAAATTTCCTTATAAAATTCACATGAAACTAATGGTGGTAAATTTTTTTTTGTTGGTTATAAACATCGTAAATGAGGTAACTAAAAGATTAAAAAATTATATAAAAAGTTATTTACAATTTTTTAAAGTTTCAAACAATTCATAAATAAGTTTTTGACGGTGATTGAGTTGAGTGTCTTCCATTCTTTTCTTTTTGTCAAGCAATCTCCCTGATTATCACTTTGTTTTGGTTTATTCTTTATTTGGTGACCTAGCTATTTATTATAACTGTGAAGTGGCCCAAGCCAAAAATTGCAATATAAGACTCAACAAGAAGAACTCATTTTCGCATTACCAATTGTTTTCACTCGTGAATGTTTTTTTAAATTATTTTTCTTTACAATTTCGTGTTTATTCAGGTTCCGTTATTATTTTATAATTAGATTTTTTGTAGCTTTAAAGCTGATATTTAAAATGAACCCTATTATTAAAAAAAAGCTGTTAAAAAATATGGATAATGGAAATGAAGGGTAAGTTTACAAAAAACCCTTCAGAAACTTTGCGATCCAAAGCAAAAAAGCAAAAGCATGTTTAATGGTTTTTTAAAGAGTTTTTGAAATAAAATGGAAAGATATTATATATTTTTTAAATTAATGTTTTTAATTATGTAAAACTACCTCCGTTTAAAATCAAAATTTCAATTAAGGAGGAGTAATTAAAAAATAAATTCGAATTTTTCGTTTGTTTAATTCGAATGGTTCAAAAGTTCGAAGTCCAAGATTTGGAAGCTCTGCTTTGTGGTATTTTTAGAAGTTTGCATTTTTTTGTTGATGTTTTGCGAAAAACCTTAGTTTTCCATTCGATTCTGTTTTTATTTATTATATTACTTTAATTTTTAGTTCGAGTTACAATATAATCTCATTTATCGATAACTTTACATTTAAAGTTGATGCTCACCGAATTACAATCAAAGAAGGGAAGCAAAACTTTTATTTTGCTCACCCTCGTGATGCAACAAGACATTATTCATTTAAAAAGAAATCAACAAAAATAACTATAAAAAATGTTATTTACCAGGTAGAGTTTTACTCTCACTTTTTTTTCTTCACACATTTTTATATTTTATTAGATACGTGTCCATAATAAATTCATCAACAGACAAACACTTGATCTGTATTTAGAGTTTGATGAATTAGATCAATGCAGCGATTTTATGCTTAATATTATTTCAAAGGGCTATGAAAAAGCGTAACTTTAGAGTAAGGTTTTAATACATGCAGTTAATAATTTAATTTTAAAGCTTAAAATGTTTTAGCTTATTTTCATGAAATGACAATGAAATTCCCACAAAAAAAAAGTTGAATATTATATTGTAATTAATTATGTTTTTAACAATAAATTTTGTTTTCTTTGAACCCTTTATTTAAATTGATAAGAATTGATTTACAAAAGTTTTACTAATTTTTATTCAATGTGACTTGCATGAGGTGGTTAGCATTGAGATCGTGGAATACATAGACCTTGATGATTTCGAACGGTTCCTTTGGTGCATTGACATGAAGGAGGTTTGCATCTCATGATACACATTTCAGGCTGAAATTTTTTTTTAAAATGATGAAAGCCATAGAAGCCGAATTTAGCAAAGGCTGTGAAAATTCCGCTATGATAATGTCATAGCTGTATTTCTCTTTACTATGGATCTTTTATTTGTGATTAAAGAAAATATTTAAATAAAACGGGAATAAATAATTTTAATTAACTAACCTCAACTGTATCACATGAAGGTGCACAAGCACTACTGCATATTTTCCATTCTTCATTTTTACGGCATTTTTGTGGAGTAAGAGCTTAAAAAATGAAATGTTAAATAATGGCGCCATCAATTATCATTATTGATCTTCAAAGCATTATACAATCATTTCTAAATAAAGTAACCCTGGAACTTACCTAAAGCAAAATTGAAAACAATCATCAATGCAAAAATCCAAATAAAGCAATATTTCATTTTCGTTTTTCCTTTTGTTTTTAACAATAATAAACTATTTTTTGTCTTAGAAAACATTTTCTTTTATAATAATTTTCCACGTCCGCTAAAGTTAAGTCAAAACATGTTTTTTTAGGTTTTTACTTGCGCTCAACCTTTGGCCAACTAAATGAATTAACGCGTATTTTTTTTGTTATGCAATGCATCTAATTAAATAAAAAAATATAAATGGATGGCGAGCATGAAACACCTTGATTCAGTGATTTGATTTTTAACAAACAACAAAATAGAAGGAGAAAGAAAAAAAGGTATTAAGTGTTCAACGCTTTATAAAATTGTTTTAAAGACAAACAATAACTCCTTCTTTTTATAAAAATAAAAAAGATGCAAGTCAAAAGGAAGCATTGGACTCGGTGGTCTTCTATGGCGCATTTGGTAATGCGTACATTTGTCAACCCAGGAGGCTCGTAAAGTTCGAGCCCCATAGAAGACCTATCTTTTTCTTTCTGTTTTATAATTTTTTTTTGTAAAATTCACCTGAAATTAATGGAATATATTTTTCGTTATGAACGTTGTTAAAGAGTTTGCTAATGGTTGTTCTAACATTTTCCCATCTCCATCAGGATTTTTGATTGTTTAAGTAAACGTCACGGTTAAAAATACATTAGTTAAGAGAATACACCTTATTTGGTGACCTTGTTCTTCATAATAACTGTGAAGTGGTAAAAAGCAAAAATATCG
The DNA here is from genome assembly GCA_028622995.1 of Panagrolaimus kolymaensis. Lineage (NCBI taxonomy): Eukaryota > Metazoa > Nematoda > Chromadorea > Rhabditida > Panagrolaimidae > Panagrolaimus > Panagrolaimus kolymaensis. Next base: position 8,348,450 of record JAJQJQ010000006.1, read on the forward strand.
ATATAAAAAATGCACAAGGTCACACCCATCCTCATCAGTCTTGGGATAAATTTACATCCAGTTCTAATCAATATTCACTCAATTCACCAGCTACTACCTCTCGCTCTTCATCTTTCTCTTGACCAAGTATTACTAATCCGCTTATTTCTTTGGATAATATTATTTTTATTATTTGCTATTCCCAATAAATATTATTTCAAGTAAACTCCAATAACGCCTTAACAAGAACTCATTTTTTGCATTACTAAATCAGTTTTATTTTTTTGTTTGCGAGCCGAAATGTTTATTTCATTCATCGGCGGTTTCGATTTCAAAATTGATGAGAACCGAATCAAAATAACGGATGCTAGACGACAAGAGTTTTATTTTGCTCATCCTCTTGATGCACGACAATATAGCATAAAGAAAAAATTCACTAATATTACTTTAAAAAATGTTATTTTGCAGGTTAGTTTTTACCTTATCGTTCTTCTTTCTTATCTTTATATCTATTTTTTTAGTCTCTTGACAATGGGAATTTCGAAAACAGACAAACTATGGTATTTGGAATTTGAGAAGGCCAAACAATTTTCAGATTTTTTATTAAGTATTTTTCAAATGAAATATGAAGAAGTAAAGCTCTAAATTTATTGTTCCCAAACCTTACTGCATTCTTTCTATTTTTAAACTTGGCCATATTTTTTTGTGCATTAGCCAAAAAAAACTTTTGTTGAATAATGAATGATACTATTATCTTCTCTTAATATATTTTTTTTAAAAACATCTATGAATCATCCCAATAATATGCGAGAATCGAGTTTCAGTATTTCGTCTTTTATTTTGACGTTAAAGATAAATTGCTTTTTTTTTATTGTTTATTTATTTATTCAAACATTAATAAAAGCAATATTTTTGCAAAATAAAAAAAACCACTTAAAGCAATCATTGGAGCATCATTTTTTTAAATGAAAAAATCATAAAAAGTTATTTACATTTTTTAAGTTTCAATCAAATTATTTTTATCGGCGGTTAACATTGTGATCGAAAAACACATTTATCTTCTTTATTTCGAACGAGGCCTTTATTGCATTGGCATGCAGGAGCTCCACACATTTTAACGCATGGTTTACTCTAGAAAAAAAAAATTGTGTTAGATATGTTTAATTTTGATAAGAAAAAAAACATACTCCAGAATCGCACTTATCTTCACAGGGATTGCTGCATTGTTTCCAATGTTCATTTTGGCCGCATTGTTGTGGTTGGGCGCTAACTAAAGTTTTCTTGGGGTTTTAGAAATTTGTTTTAGTTTTTAAAATGTGAATGGAAGATCCAAAACTTTAGTTATCATGAAAAATGTTTTAAGTAAGTTTTTTGTTCTTAAAGATAAGCGATTATAAATCCAAAATTTTCAATAATAATTTTAAAAGAAACATACCAAAAGCAATGCATAAAGCAAAAATCAAAATAATCCAAGCCAAATTCAATTTCATAATTATTATTTTTCTTTTCTTTCCTGTTTTTTAAAGCAAAATCAAAAAAACTAAGCTTTATAATAAAAATCTGGCTGTTTTTATAGTTGTTTATTCTATCAACATTGATTGCAACAGCAGCCGCCGTGTGAATCTATTTAACCATCTAAAATGTAAACATGTTTTTTTCCTTTTAACCTTTGGTTGAACGAATGCGTCATTTTTTTTTTCTTCTCAAAAGGGAAGAGTGAAATCACAAAAAAAACATAGAGACAGACAGCTGCAGCTGTGTGTGAATCATTTGATTGCATAAAAAAATAAATAAATAAAAATAAATAATTAAACAAATGTTTAAAAAAATTGCTTTAGTTTATTATTATACACTTTTAATCTCGGATTGATCCTTTCTGTTTTTTTTATATTAGTAATACAAAAAAATGTGATAATCTTAAGCTTATAAACAAACAAGTTACGTTAAATTTTTTAGATTATTAAAAGTGCGTAAACAAAAACAAAATCGTAAAAATGTTACAAATTTTAAAAGTGAATTTACCAGCCAAATTCCATTAACTGGTACAGTAAAAACCTTGGGAGTTAAAATCAACAAACAAAAAAGTTGCGTAAAAGTACATAAGTATGATTATTATTCTATGGTTCAAACAAAACCTCAAAAACTTAGCTATTTCTTTATTCTAAATTAACGAAAGCACCTAAAATTAAAATTCAGCTTGAAAACCCAAAAAAGTAATGGTCTAGCATCATTTAAATGTCATTTCTTCAGGCTCTGACAAGATTCCAAGTCATCAAGTAAGTTTACGAGCCATCGTATTTGATACATTTCTTTCATCCAAATTTATTATTTAAAGATAAATTTTATCTTTTGCTTTTCAAACTTATGATTATCCCTAATGGCATAACCCTTAAAAGCCAATACATATGTGTATCTCTAAAAGCGGCTGATGCTTTTGTATTTTTTTTCTCCTGCCATTCTTTTGTGTTTACCGCATCGTCCAAAATTTTTCAGCATCAAAAACTTTTTTCCCCGCAGCATCATTCGAAAAAAATGAAGATCAAACAAAAGGATTTTTTCCAATGAAACATAAAAGTTATTATTTATTTGTTTGGTTGAAGGACGACGACGGCAAGCAAAACAGATTTTTTTGCCGTTTTTTTCATTTGTTAGTTTTTAATGAATAAAAAAAACTTTTTTTGTTTGAATTTCTCATCCAAAATAATAAATAAATGGGAACAGTGTTGTCGGAATATGGAATGGAACGTTGGTCACTAATGGATTTCGCCGTTCGTTTATTGTTTTGTTTTGGTTTTACTTTTTTTTTGTTATTTAATTTTGCGGGAAACAAAAATATTTAATAAAAATGTTTACAGCAAAAAAAGAAACATTGCAAAATTGCATTCGTCAAAAATGAATGATTTTTGAAACTTTTGTAATTTTCGATAATTTTTTTAAACCCTAAATTCAAACTTTTTCATTTTCTTATTTGACCCCAATTTTTTAAGTAAAACACATACATCTGTGGATTATCTTTTAGCTCGATCAACATATAATAATAGAATAGATATAGCCATGGCGAATGGCAATGCTGCTGCCATTAGCCTTTAAGACAATAATAACTTGAATGAATGAATCATTGAAAACAACAATGATGCGCGAAGACGCTGTTGGAGATTTTTTTGTGGATATATCTAAAAAGCTTTGCAATGATGATTCAACAACACTTCCCAATATACCCTAAAAGCTTGGAATAAAAACAATGGACTTTTTTTCATTTCCATTTTTTTCTGGGTGATTTCCATTTTTTGTTCGTGCTTTTTTATTTTCTGTAGTTTTTTGCTCAAAAAATTTGTATTTTTGATTTTAAAAAACATAAAAAATAAGTTTTTCTCATTGAATTTTTCAAATATTTTCTCTCAATCAAATTTTTTCGGGTTTGCCTTTTTTAGATGTGCCATTCTTTCTTTTCACACTTAATTAAAACCTAAAAAAGTCATTCTCAAACCTTGAAATCACATTTTATCTTTCTTTGTTCATTTTGCAACTTTAATCTTTCGCTTGCTTTTTTTTTGATTTTAACCTTTCCATTTTTGTGTAACTCAAATCATTGTGTTTCAGTAATCTCACAAAAATAAAATATGTTTGATCTCTCAAAAATTTCAATATTTCGACGTAAAAAAAATAATTACATCGAAAAGCGTCGTGGACGTGGAGGAATATTTGGTGAATCGCATTTTCCATTTTGTGTTTCACAAAAACCAACTCAATTGGATCCCGAATTTTCGATAGATGGATTTCTTTCAAAATTACAGAATTTTCAAGAGGCAATTATTTTTGATAAACCCATTCTTCCACCAAAACCAAAAATAAATAAAAATAATGTTTTATCAACAAAATGTTATGTTGAAATTTTCAAAAGGGTTCCAGCTGAAGAATTATTAAACTTTCGATTAGTTTGCAAAGATTTTGATACAATTATTCAAAATCATGCTTTGGAATTACCAAAAATATCATCACATCGAGTTATTTTGAGCCAAAATGATTGTGGAAATTTTATTTGCATGAAAGAAAATGGATCTCCGTCAGATGACTTGCTTTTGGAAGAAATTGATCGACCACTGAGACATTTAACAACGGAATCTTTAACTTTAGAAAATATTACTTTAAACTCCAAAGTTATGAGATATTTTCATCGATCGTTTAAATATTCGATTAATGAATTGAAATTTGAAGAATGTTGTTTTGCTTTAACGTAAGAAGCTTTTTACAAATTTGACAAATTTTATTATGGTAGTAAATATTTTTTAGTCCAGATAAACTCGCTCGTTTGATAAGTCCATGGAAGCCAAAAAGTCTGGAATTTAATAATTGCAAATGGCTGATTTTGGTTGATAGTAATCCATCGAGCTTTGATCAACTTTTTATTGATTATTTCTTTTCGAATCAACAAGAATTGGATTCCTTGGTTATTGATTTTTCAAAATTCTCTCAACAAAGGTAAAACGTTTTCAAAAAATCCAATAAAAATAAATATGTGATTTTTAGATTAAGATTTACTGATAAAATTTCAAGAATATTTGATGAACCATTAAAACTTCCATCAACTTTGATTTTGAAAAATTGCATATCCAATATTTCTTGTAAAACTCTTCATGCTTCCATTTGGGTTTGTATCTCCTCCTTGTTATCTTTCTATGTCATTACAATACCCAAATTTTTCAGGCTTACATTGAATCAGTAAATAATTCCCTTCCATCAACAACAACATCACTTCCAAAATCGTTTAATTGGTCATTTGGAAGAATCGCTGATTCTCGAGATACCATACTTTTAACCCTTTCAAGATTTGCTGATTTTATTTTATCACAACATATTTCAAATTCTCGAGTTGATGTTACTTTTCAAGCTCAAACACTTTATCCTCCCTTGCATTTTTCTGTTGAATTTGACCCGCCTCAAGAAGCATATGATTGTCGAGAAGAAGATGAATCCGAAATTGAATGGGATGAATCCATTAATGAAAGTGAAAACTTCTTTTCAACTTCTGAAACTTTTGTTACCAAAAGTTAATTGCTTTTTAAATTAAATATTTATAGATTTTAAAAAATGGTATATAATTTATTACAATAAAATTCTTTCTTAAAAAAGACTGAATAAAGAGTTTGGAATGCATTTGGTTATTTTGTCACCAACAACAAAGGCAGTTAGCAAAAAAAAAAAAGCACAAGTATATCTTCGAGAAAAAAGAAAACAGAATTTCACTTTCAAAAAAGTTTTATTTTAGATGGGACAAGTTAAAGTTAAATTTTTTTAAATATTACCAAACATCCCAGCTATAAGCCTATGTAGAGGCAAGAAAAAAGACCTCGAAAAATATGAAAGAAAGTAAAACGCTTGAGAACAAAAAAATATACAAAAGAATGCTTTCATTTTTATTTTCATCACATTTCTCATTCTTTCTTTTAGTGGTGGCGTGAAGCAGTGGGGTTGAACAATCACTTGAAAGAGAGAGGTTCAATACCCATCTGCTTATTAGGCCCACTACCTCGTCACGTCACCCATTTTTTTGTTGCGATTTTTTTTAAATGATTTTTAGTTTAAAAAAATATTGAAACCCATGTGTCTCATCAAATTATAACTCCTCAATAAAATTATTTGTAGTATTTTTGAAGATAATTCTTATTTCCTCCTTCAACTGCAGCAGCAACTTATGTTTTTAACCTTAATGGCATCCCTTGAAAGCCAACACATATATGTATCTCCAAAAAATAAAAGGGGCTGTTTTTTGTATGGTTTTCTTTCATTATTTTGTGATTTCTGCTCTCCACTAATTCATCGACAAAAACTTTTTCTCACATTCAAAAAAAAATCAAACAGAAAATATTTTCTAATAGAAAATGGATCTCCATCTAATGATTTAGTTTTGGAAGAAATTAATGGACCACTGAGACATTTAACAACGGAATCTTTAACTTTGGAAAATATTACTGTAAATTCTAAAGTTATGAAATATTTTCACAATCTAAATACACACTTGGTGAATTCAAGAAGCATATGATTGCTAAAGAGAAAAAGAAGAATCGGAAATTGAAAGGGATGAATCTTGAAACTTTTTTGCATTTGTTGGTTTAAAAAAATCGAGAGATAAATTCTTTTGAAAGATACCGAAAAATAAGCAGTTGTAATAAGCATTTGTTTAGTTGTGTTAACATTAAAGTAAGCTGGTAGAGCAAGCATAACATAGTGGGGATGAATGAAAATTCCCTTAACCACTTAAAAAAGTCACATTTCAATTAAGAAAAGATACTTGAAATAGTGATACCACGTTTCATAAACCTTCTGTGATTCACCAGATGCAAGCAGATGTTGTTAAAAGTGGTGAAAAAAAGTGATCATCTCCGTCTGTCAAAAACTAATAATCCACAATCTCTTTTTCCTATCATCACATAATAGAAAAATAATCAAAAAGCAGTAAAAAAGATTTTATTAAAATGAACAAAAAAACATAATAATAAATAAGAACATGAAAACATATTACATACAATAAATTATTGGAAATCAGGAGTTGGAACATCAAATTTGATCATATGAAGTTCATTCTTCGCATGAAGAAGCTTTTCGTTGTGGACATAATGTTCACAAGCATAACACCAGACAGACAGATCAACAGTTGAGAGAGCCATACAATGATCAGGATTGAGATTGAAGTGTTCCATTGCATGATTACGAACATAACGACTACAGTTAACCTGAAAAACAAGTAGTTAGTTAATAATCAAATGTAAACGATAAAGGAACTTACTGCATGACAGGTTAAACAAATCCAATTTTCCTTCTTCATTTTATCTTCTTCTGATTCACATTCAGGACATTCTTGATTGACACCAAAACCAAACATAGCAAAATCTTTGACTGTATCCAAATGAGGGCAGGTTGTAAGCGGAACGACTTCATATGCACCGATGTCGTTTTCATTTGATGCTTCATCGACATCCATTGAAGGAGCATTGGTATTTTCTGCCATATTTGAATCTAAAATTGAACTTGTAAAATTGAATAAAAAGTTTTTTGCGATGATGAACACGAAAAATGGAAAGAAGTAAATCCTGAAAAACTCGAAAAAGAAGTTCGAAATAGGCTAAAAATGAAGAGAGAAGAAAATCTTACGCTCCATTGTCATTAGCAAATAACCATTAAATAGGCGCGGATTTGAAAAAAAGTGGCGAAAGAAGGAAAAAATAAGTATCAAAAACGATGGATGAATAATTAAAGGATTCAATAATATGAATTCATAATAGTGCTTATCACAACAACAAACAAAAAAATCAGGATAATAAGGATATTCATGAGCTTTTTGAATCGAAATTTTCTATTAATCAAACAACACATGAATGTGAAAAAATAATGTTAAAAAGTTATTATTAACGAAGAAAAGCAGTCTTTACTTTTTACTTACCTTTTCTTTGCTTTATAATAATTTCAAAAAATACTAAAGAAAAGTCATTGCAAAAAAAAAGCTGGAGATGGATGCATTCAAGCACTCTTTGAAGTGTGCTAAGTTCCAAAGCGAATAATACATTATGCTTACGGTAGCAATTCTCAATCTTCCGTTTAATTTCACTTTTGTTTTCCAAAAACAAAATCTTGATAATTTCTTCCCGCGTTATTTTTGTGGTTTTATTGTTGCGTGTTTTATTTTCTTATCACCTTGCTAATAATATTATAATTTTTAGGCACAAAATGTCTGATCAACTTGATAAAACTAAAGCCAAGGATATCAATATCCTCATCATTGGTGAAACTGGTATTGGAAAGTCAACATGGATCAACGCCATCGCTACATACCTCAAATATGACAAATTCAAAAAAGCTTCAAAATCTCCTTTGGTAAATTTGATTCCGACAGATTTTACTCATCAACCAAGTTCGCCATCAAAGAAAGAAGACGATGAAGCCGAAAATCGAGCCTCAATTTATCAAGATCGGAGGAGATGAAAATGAGAACACTGAAGCTGGAACCTCTCGAACTATCAAACCGAAAGCTCATCTTTTTGAATATAAGGATCGCGTTGTTCGTATCATTGACACTCCTGGAATTAGCGACACAAATGGAATCGACCAAGATAAGAAGAACATGCAAGAAATTGTCAATTTCATCAGCGAATTGTCTCATTTGAATTTGATTGTCTTCCTTTTGGCACCTGATCAAGCTCGCCTTACTCCTGCTTTCATTTTCTGTTTCCAAGAATTGATCACTCAATTTCATCGAGATGCTGCTCAAAACATCGTTTTCGCTTTTACAAAGTCTGCTAAATGTGGATTTAAAGTAAGTTATTTCTATTTTGTAATAGTTATTATAATCTCATTTTTTAGGCTGGTGAAACTCTGGTTCCTCTTAAAGTTCTTTTGAAGAGTATCAAAGATCAACAGGGCATTAATTTGCCGTTGAACAAGAAGACTACCTATGCTTTTGACAATGTCTCCTATCGACACCTCTGCATCTTGAGCCTCAAAGTAAGTTGTTATAAATTTTATTCTTACTCATATGTTCAAATTGCATTTTAGGTCAAAAATGGTGAAAATTTGCTTAACAAGAAGGACATCAAAAGCGCAAAAGAAAGTTTCAAAGTATCTCGTGAGGAATTCTTCAAGCTTCTCAAACATGCTCTTTATGTAAAACCACATGATCCTCATTCCACTGCAACTCTCAACTATACTCGAAACATCATTCTTCGAATCGTTGGTCCAATGACAATGATCTCTGTTTCTGTTCAACAAACTTTGGAAAAGATCAAAGCACGTGAAGCTCTTCTTGCTCAATATCGTGGAAACGAAAGTGAACTTCGAAAGATTCTTTGGAACTCAATTACTGTCGTCAGATATCGCATGGAAAGAAAAGAAAAAGTTTTTTGCAAGAATTGCTCCACACTTAAGAAATACACAGGCGATAAACGAATTCCTTTTATTGAAGCTGATCCTGAAATGGCTGATAATGATCCAATTGAAATATGGGAAATGGAATTATGTCTTCAAAAAAAAGATGGTTCATGGTATTGTGAAACATGTGGTGATGATTATAATAAAGGAACCGTTGTCAAGTTTTTCTCCAACTTTGAAGATGTTGAATATGAAAAAGATAAAACTATTGAAAGTCAACTTGTAAATGTTCACAGTGAGTTTAATATTGTTCTTTTATTTCCTTTTTTAAACTTGGATTATTTTTTTAGAAAGCCAACAAAGTATTGCCGAAAAGATTGCTGAGGAACACAAATTCCGTGATGAAATTATGCACGAACGTGAAATCATCGTCAAAGCTTGCGCTAAGTTTGCTGCATATTTAAAGTCTTCTTCCATTCTTCCCTTCAACGATGTTACAGCACGTTATTTGGATACCCTCATCGATGTTCAACTTAAAAAGGTTGGTTTTTCACTATCATCTTTGTTTATTATAATCTTTTATCCTTTAGAAAGATGGTTTTGAATCTGATCGCTACAATAATCTTTGCCAAATGAAGAAAGAATATCTTGAAGAAAAAGCTGTTCTCAGTCAAAATATTGATAAAATCGAAAATGCTGGCAACATTACTCCTGCTGATATCACCGATCTTGTTGAAGAACTAGTTGTCCTCAAGCATTATGGAAAGGATATCGATGCTGCTTTGAATTTTGTTAAAGTTGATGTGGATCGCGCCATTCTTGAAGAACCTGCTAATCCTTCTCCTGAACTTTCTGTTATTGAACCACATAAAACTAAAACATGGTGGCAAACTATTGGAAGCTGGTTGAAATTATAAGCTACAATGCTTTAATTTGTTGTTTGTTTTTCTTCAATTTGTGTTTTGTTTTTTTGTTTGATAAATTTTTTAAAACTTTGCTTTCTTCTTTTGTCGTTTATCATTTTGCATATATGTAGCTTTCATGTGTTAACAGCTATAATTATCTCAATACCCAAGTTTGATTAAAGACTATTAAACACTTTTGGCCGCTAATATGAGATGATTCATCCAATAAAAGATACCGCGGAAGGGTTTATGGATTTACGAGAAAAATTTTTTTAATTTTAGCACATTTTACAGCTTTCTAAAGCATCATATTTCCTTACAATCTTGTCTTATGAATAGGGATGCCCAGCCTTCGCTGCAAGGGCAATGCACTTACTGCGCAGCTAATTCGCAGCTTATTTTGCAGTAAAGGCGCAACTAACGAAAATACGCTGCGCAGTTACTGCAAATAAGCTGCGCAGTAACTGCAACTTCTTTTGCAGCTAATGCCCATTAACTGCAATTTTTTTGCAGTTATTATTTCCTTTCGTTTTTACGCTTGCATATCAATATAAAATTTGATCAAAAATCAATATTTCTCTTTATTAAAAGCAATATTTTACATATTGCTTTTAATTAAAGAAAAGTATTAACTTTTAACCCACGAATTAGAATAAACGCGACACGAATTTAGCGAGGAATAAAAAGAGGAACTAATCAAAACTAGCTATACTTAATTTGTTTGATTAGTTATTTTTTGGATCAAACACGGCATTAATATCCTGATACACCCCATAATAATATACAGGAATAAAAGCTTTAATAGAAAACACTTTTTTGGTTTAGAAATTGCTTTTTTGTAACTTTCATAAGGGATAAAAAAAAGTTCTGCAACTTACAAACAGAAACAATCTAAAAGGGATGATTACATGGAAAATAATTTTAACGATACAAATAACAAAAAATAAAGACTCTGTTACTTACTAAAACAGAGGTTCCTAAAATAAGAATGGATAAGACATACGAGGGAAAAAACTTTCAATAACTTACAAACAGAAAGTACCTATAAAGGGCATATTAAAACACGAAGAACAAAAAACACTGTTACTTACCAAACAGAGGTTCCTGAAAACATGAATACAAATAAAAATCTCAAACAAAGTTACAAAAAAGCAATTTCTTTTAATGAATAAAACCAAAATTATGCTTATGCTTTAGGTTAACGATGATAACAAGGGTAGAATTTTAATGAATAAAACATTTGCGAAAAAGCAAGTATCTTAAGCCCCAAAGGAGAAATTTTCTTAATTACATATAGGTATTATTAGTTTGCAAGTATCTTATCCTACTTTATTGCTTTTGAATTTTTTTAATTATCTTTTTCAACTATTACTTCCGATATGTTGGTAACTATATTTCAAGCTGTAAAATTCATTTTATTAAAAGAACGTTAAAAGAAATGGCAAAAACAGGCAACTTTAAAATTTTGATGCAAGTGGTATCTTCTTAATTTTTTATTGAAAGGTATTGTAATAATAATAACAAACCCTTAAAAAGTGGATAATTTTACTGAACAAAGCTATTTATAAAGCAAATAAAGTAAAACGCATAAATTGCTTACAAAATAACCTTTTTGGGCGTGAAATCTCTGAAAATATGAAATTGGCACCAACCGATAGCTTTTCGTTTGAAATAGTTAGGATTTAAATAAATTTTCTTCGGTAATAAAAAATCCTCTATTTGATTACATCAAAGAATCGAGATACAACTAAAAAACAGCCATATTTCGATACTTGAAAATTTATTCTCATTTTTTCAAAAGCAATAAACTGTCAAAAAGAGGTAAAGGTTTGGAGAAATGACTAAAAAAGAAAAAGTGTCAAAGTCTAAGAATTTTGAATTATGACGTAACCGAATAGAGGGGTTTTTATTACAGAGGAAAATTTATTTAAATCCTAACTATTTCAAACGAAAAGCTATCGGTTGGTGCCAATTTCATATTTTCAGAGATTTCACGCCCAAAAAGGTTATTTTTTAAGCAATTTATCCTCATAACTACTGGTTAAAAAAAACTTGGAAGTTGGAAACGTGTAATATTTCTTTTCAGACCACGAGAAAAGTAAACACTGCTTTATTTCCTTATTAACATAATCCCAAAAGATATATTTTTTAAATTATAGCTAACTATTAACAGTGCCAATTTATGGTTAAACACAAAAAAAATACTCCATCAACAAGTATTGTTATCATTACTGGTTCCAGAACCTCATGCCTTTATAGCGGGTGTAAGTTTGCATCATAAAACATTCGTTCTCGCTATATTATTAGTTTACAATCCCAACATTTTACATTTATTAGTAAAATAGAAACGAGAATCAAAATGTGATAAAAAAAACTAAAGGTTAACACGATTCATTAAAATCTTTTCCGAAGAAAAAAAAATGTGTGGACGTTCATATCAAAATTTAATTTTAGTCTTATGTATGTTAAAACTAATTTTAAATCCTTTATTTATAACTCTAAACCCCATGAACCCGGAAAATATGTGTACTTTTTCGGTTTCTGTTTAAAAAAACTTATAAGAAACTTGCCAACATAATATTTAAATATCTGATAAATCAATTTTAATTCGGGATTAAGGCGCGAAGAACTTAGAAGAAAAAATATGTAAAAGAAAGCGATAAATATGAAAGACATCGAATAAAAAGTTCAAGTTTGTTCATTTTCCTTTTAAGAAATTGTAACAAAGAGAAAAAATTAGCTGCAACGCTATCATTAAGTGCGCAGTTAAGTTGCAGGTAGTGCGCAGTTAGTGCATCGTTGCATTACCTGCAAATACGCTGCAAAAAATGCAGTATATTTGCAGGTAATTATTTTTGCAGCTTTCGAACCCTGGGTGGGCAGCGATGCCTTTAACGCTAGTGTTCCCCGTCTTTTTTTTCGTCAACGCTAGCAAAAAAGGCAAAAAAACATTTTTTTGGGTTCGAGTTCTCTCATATATTTTTAGACCTTATTTTTTATGTAGATCCCAAATATGTTAATATTAGCATGGGTTCTTATTCGACAGTAGCCTCAAACGAGTAAAAAAATCAGCTTTTTAATTATTTAACCCCTCAATCAATCCCAATCAAAGATGGGACTAATACTACAAGATGCAGAATTAAATTCTGCATCTATAGCTCAAAGGAAAATCAGGCGCCATCAAGCGCCGAAATACTTTTAGTCAAAAAACTAATGAAATGATTGAAAAAAATGTTTTTTTGATTGAAAAATTCATTTTTGATTTGAAAAAGACATTTTGGCATTAGAAGTCAAACAGCAAACCCTTTGACAAAGCTCTTTTGCAAAGCAAAAAGCTCTTTTTCAAAGCAAAAAAGAAGAAAAACAAGAGTGTTCCCTATTACGAAAAAAATGCAATTTTTAGAAATTTCAATTGCGTATTTCATTTATATTTTAATTGAATTTTGTTTTTTCGTTAATTCAAAAGTTATTTCAATTGAGCTAACTTATCTTTTGAGACAAAAATCAAAAAATTCTATCGATTCTGTAAAAACCGCTGCCCATCCCTACTTATGAAAGGCAAAGCACGTTGCTTTGTTTAGAACCTATGTAAAACGGAGTAAAAGAGATTTTAGTTGCATTTTTTATAGTAAACGATACAGTTACAATATTTCTTGTTCCATTATTACCATCGAAAAGGGGTCAAAAGACTAACAGTAAAAAATGGAAACGATTTGAAAAAAAGAACGTGGAAATTTTGGTTTACAATCAAAAAACTTTTTGATAATTAAAAAAGAGTTAAGTTTGAGCAACCAAATAAAAAGGCGAAGCAATTAGGCTTGAAAGGATTCTTCAAACACCATCAACTCTCATCGCGCAAAACTTTTTTCTGCGAAAGTATACGATCCTTTTTTTAGGATGATAGCTGAAAAGATTCATTCATTCATTCCTTTGATTTTCTTTCAATCGTGTTTTGCATATTTTTGCTATTCATCTCATTTTTGTTATTCCATCGTTATTTATCGCGTGTTTCTGTTTGTAGCATTGCTAATTATCGTTATATTTTCAGGCTTCAATAATGTCACTTGGTGAAATCAAAGTTAAGGATGTTAACATCCTGATCGTTGGAGAAACTGGTATTGGAAAATCAACTTGGATCAACGCCGTCGCAACATATCTCAAATATGACAACTTCAAAAAAGCGTCGAAATCTCCTTTGGTAAACTTGATCCCAACTGATTTCACTTACAATCCACCTCCACAAGAAACAAAAGATGACGACGATGAAATCGAAATCGAGCATCAATTAATCAAGATTGGAAATGATGAAAATGAGAGTATGGAACCAGGAAAATCTCGAACGATGAAACCTAAAGCTCATGTTTTTGAATATAAAGGCCGTGTTGTTCGCCTCATCGATACTCCTGGCATCAGTGATACAGATGGCATCATTCAAGACAAAAAGAATATGCAAGAAATCGTCGACTTCATCAGCGATTTGACTCACTTGAACTTGATCGTCTTCCTTATGGCGCCTAATCAATCTCGTTTGACTCCTGCTTTCACTTTTTGTTTCCAAGAACTGATCATGCAATTTCATCGAAGTGCTGCTGATAACATGGTCTTCGCCTTCACTAAATCAGCCGAATGTGGATTCAAAGTAGGTTTCGTTATTTTCTTTAACTATAGTAACTTCTGATTTTTAGGTTGGTGATACTTTTACTCCGCTCAAGATGCTTTTGAAAAATATCAAAGAACAACAAGGCATCGATATGCCATTGAAGGCAAAAACCATGTTCGCTTTTGACAATGTTTCTTATCGTGAACTTTGCATTATGAATGTTACGGTAGGTTATTCTATTCTTTTTATATATATCTAATTTTTCTTTTTTAGGGTAAGAATCTTCTTAACAAAGAACGAAAGAAGGCTGTTGCAAAGTGCTTCGATGTATCACGTGATGAACTCTTCCGTCTTATCGAACACGCTCTCCATGTTAAACCTCATAATCCACAATCGACTGCAGTCCTCAATTACACTCGCAGCATCATCCTTCGTCTTGTTGGTCCAATGACAATGATCTCTGCTTCTGTTCAACAAACTTTGGAGAAGATTAAAGAACGTGAATCTCTTCTTACATACTTCAATGGAGAAGAAGAAGAACTCAAGAAGGTTTTGCTTCGTCCAATTACCATTGTTAGATATCGTTTGGAAAGCAAGAAGATGGTCTTTTGTAAGAATTGTGCTACTTTGGAAGCTTATTATGATGATGCTCGACTTCCTTATATTACTGCTGATCCTGAAGTAGCTAGTCAAAATCCTTTGAAAATTTGGCGAGCGAAAGAATGTTCCAAGAAAAATGGTAAATACTATTGTCTTGATTGCAAAGGTGACTTCAAGAAAGGAAAGACCTACCGAACCTTTTACAATGTTCAAGAAACTGAACTTAAAGAAGATCAAACTATTGGAAGTGAAATTGAATATGTTCAAAGTAAGTTTTTTAACTGTTTTTACCCTTTATTCATCTCTCTGGTTTTTTAGAAAATAGAAAGGATATTGTTCAACAAATTGCTGAAGCTGACATATTTCGAGAAGAAATTATCCAAGAACGTGAAGTCATCATCAAAGCTTGCGCAAAGTTTGCAGCATATTTGAAAGCTTCTTCAATTCTCCCTTATAATGATGTCACATCTCGTTATTTGGACACTCTTATCGACATCGAAGAAAAGAAGGTTTGTATTTTTTTACTTTATCTCTTATATGAATTTTTTGTTTTAGAAAGATGGTTGCAACCTTGAATACTACCGAAGCCTTTGTCAAATGAAGAAAGAATATCTTGAAGAAAAAGCCATCCTCACTGAAGGTTTTGAAAACATCGAAATTGATGGTGCTATCTCCGCTCATGATATCAGTGTTCTTGTTCGTCAACTTATTGCTCTCAAACATTATGGTAAAGATATTAGTTATGCTTTGGCTTTTGTTAAAGAACATGATGACAGTAACTACAATGATCAAGCTTCAAATCCTCGACCTCAAACCAAAATGTGGCGAAAACTTATTGGAACTGTTAGTGATATGTTCACTTTATAAGTCCATGCTTTGTTTGTATTGTTTTTTTACTTATTGTTTGATTTTTCTTTTGTGTTTGTTCAATTGAATTTTTACAATGTTGTTTTTAATAAACCTATAGTTATTACTTTGTGCCTCTTAATTTTTGGATTTCTTCATGTTGTATTCAGGGGAACTAAAGTTGGGTATTTAGCGATAATTTCTCCGCACTCTAAGAAAGTATTCCATGCAATGCCACCATATATGTGTGCCTTTTGTTCAGCATTGAATCAGTAAAAAGCATTTATTATTAGCGTTGAGATAAAACCCAGGAATTCAGTGGCAACCAATTTTACGAATAGCATTACAAATCATTGGCTGAAATTTTTGAGGATTATTGTTTTGTTGGTCAAATTTTGTGTAAACGAAGTATACCATTACGTTAGCTATGGTTGAATGAAACTGATGGAAGACATTTTTAGCCTTTTCACCCTTTTCTCATATTTTTATTTGGAACTGTCAAACCTTACAATGATAGCACTTGTAAAAAACCTAAAAAAACTTCTTTGCAATCAATCTTTATTCGTTGAAGCTATTTGTATTTTTGCCGCAAACTATTTTTTGTTGATTTTTGTAATGTAACTTTCGATTAACATTTCCTATTGAAAAATTTGCGTATCCATTTTTTTAAATGACGGTAGTCTTTTCCCGCCACTTTTATCCTTGTCTTCATTTTTATCATCTTTCGCCACACAAAATTCATTTCGCTTCCTTTTTGAATCAATGTTTCAACTTTTGTTCGTCATTTTGCTTTTATTTTTTTCAGTATCTTTTGCTTCTTCTCCATCTCGACCTCAACGATACAAATACAATTCAACGAATTATTCACAAAAACATTTTGATTCATTCAATCAAACGACAGCAACATTTCTCACTGATAAATTGAGAATCCCAAATATCAATGATTCTTCTTTAACTTCTTTGGATGATCGAAAAAATGGAACAAATGAAAGTGAAAATAATTTTGTAACAACAACTTCAACTAATTTCTTTGGAATTTCATCGACGACGGCGGCTGAAACAACAACAAAAACTTTTTGGCAGAAAATTCCATTTTGGCTTTGGGTTATTATTGGAATCGTTGTGCTTTGTTTGATCATTCTTGTAATCGTTATTATGTATGTTTTTTGTTTGTATCTAAAATTCAGTCCACTAACATAAACACTTTTAGATGTTATCGAAAATGCTTTCGCAAGCTAAAGTTGTCAAAGAAATCCGAAGAAGATGATGATGCAGAGAATGGAAATCACAAGAATGCTGGAAATAAAAAAGAAAACATTTATTCAATTCTCAAAAAACATTTTCATATTAAAAAAGAAGTCAACGATCAAGCAAAACCGTCGATTTCGGCGATAGCAAATCAATCTTCCACATTTGCTGCTGCTCCAAATTCTACGATGGTTTCGAAGGCTCTAAAAGAAATTCATCACTTTTCATTATCTCGAAAGGGATGCTTTGGTAATTCTGGTCATTTAATTGTTAGAGAAATGAAAAAGTATGTTTGTGGGCTTTCATTGGAACAAACCTAAAAATATGACTATGTATCATTTTTGTTCGAGACTCCTCGAATTTGTCGATTCGAATAATTTCTTATGTTTTCCATGTTTCTAACTATCATAATTTTCAGCCGTTTTCCTTACATTCAAAGTGATAAATATCAACTTAAAGTGGAACTTTTCTATTGTCCAACTAATGAAATGTCTAAAGAACTAAGCAAACTTTCGTAAGTATCTCTCCAATTTTAAACCATGATCAAAGCCAAGTTCATTATGTTTTTTTAGTAAAATATCTGAAGAGGAATTAAAACGTTATCGTGTTCGATTTGATGCTGATAAGAAAATTGATTGGATAGGAAAAGTAACATGGGAATATTTACGTCGTTTTGAAGCACGTCGAACTGATGCATCATTTTGTTTTGAAATAATTCATTTCGAATATATTGCTACTGATTTTTCATCGCTTTCAAAATTTTCTGTTCCAATGTTATTTGTTGCTGCTTTACAACCACAATTTCCTGAAATTTATCGAAGAGAAGCATGCATGTGGTTACGGTAAATAGTTTTGCATCAAGTTGAGCTTGCTTCCTCTTTGCTTTTAATATCATAATAATAAGGATTGCTGTTTACTAGTAACAATTCAAAGGTCTAATAATAATGTTTCATTTTTCAGGCGTCAAGCTTCAACTACTCGTAAACTCAATATTCCTGCCGATCAAGAACTCATTCCTTTTCCAATCAACATCGTCGAAACTCCTAATGTAAAGAATTCAAAGTACTTCTATGGTGGTCCGATGAAAAACAAGGTGGCTCAAACTTCAAGAAAATCAATGAATTCATCATCTAAAAGTAAAAAATCAAGTCATCATGGAAAAAGCAAAAACCATGGAAAGAAAGGCAAACATTCCAAGAAACATTCTAAGCATTGGTTTAAACGATTATTTAATTTTTAATTTTGTTATCATTTTTTTCTTCGACGAATAAAGATTTATTAAAACTATTTTATTTTTGTAAAACATGCATTTTAACAAGGTGGAAATATAATTATTCCATAATTTTCGATAATTAACGTGGAACCAAAGTTCTTCGCAATAATTTAAATTTGCGCTTTCCCAAGTTTACTGTAAAAATTGCGTTCAATTTTTTCTTCAAAAAATCTCTAAGAAAACTTTTTGTCTTTTTCTGTTTGTTGAATCTTCCTTCGTTTTACTTTTGTTTTTGATATTGTAATATTTTTTTGTCGTGCCGATTAATTATTTGTTGTGTTGTATCCCGTGTATATAGTTAATGATTTTTATTTTAAACTTTCAGGTATCAAAAATGTTTGATGGTTTCCACACAGCTGTAGCTAATAGCATCAACGACCGCTCTCCTAATTTGAACTCTCGCGGCTCTTCAGTTATTCGAACGCCACAAGAGATTAATATCCTCCTCGTTGGTGAAACTGGAGTCGGCAAATCAACTTGTATCAACGCCATCGCAACTTATCTCAGATATGAAAATTTCAAAAAAGCTTCAAAATCTCCTTTGCTCAACTTGATTCCGACTGATGTTACCTATGAAGACGATGAAGATGAAGGTGATGAAATCACATATCAAACAATCAAAATTGGAAGTGATGAAAATGAACGCATTAAACCTGGTCAATCTCGTACGATGAAACCGAAAGCACATGAATTCAAACACAAAGGCCGTCTTGTTCGCATCATCGATACCCCTGGAATTAGTGACACTGAAGGTATTTTTGAGGACAAGAAGAATATGCAAGTAATCATCGACTTCATCAGTGATTTGCCTCATTTGAACTTGATCGTCTTCCTTATGGCACCAAATCAAACTCGGTTGACTTCTGCTTTCAAATTTTGTTTCCAAGAATTGATCATGCAATTTCATCGAAGTGCTGCTGATAATATTGTCTTCGCCTTCACCATGTCTGCTGATTGTGGTTATAAAATTCCCCGCAGCACTAGAAAAGCCACCGGATACAAAGTAAGTTTGATATGAAAGTTTTTTCCTAATATAGTTTTTTTTTCCAGATTGGCGCAACATTTCTTCAACTCGAGCTTCTTTTGGATGATATCAAGGCTAAGCAAGGTATTGAATTGCCTTTAACCCAAAGAGCTACTACATATCCTTTTGACAACAAATCATATCGAGAACTTTGCATCATCAGTTCTAATGTAAGCTTTGAATTTTATTTTTATATCTATGCAATTATTTTAGGACATGTATCAACTCAGCCAAAGTCAAATGGATTTGGTAGTCAGAGACTACGATCTATCTCGTAATGAACTCCTTCGGCTTATTGAACATTCTCTTCATGTAAAACCTCATGATCCTCAATCGACTGCGATTCTCAACTACATTCGATTCATCATTCTTCGCCTTATTGGACCTATGACAATGATTTCAACTTCAGTTCAACAAACTTTGGAAAAGATTAGAGATCGTGAAGCTCTTATTGAACAAAATCGTGGAAATTTAGCTGAACTTGAAAAGATTCTCTGGAAAAATTTTATCATGGTTCGATATCGTATGGAAAGAAAAAAAATTGTTTCTTGCGAAACTTGTGTAACTATCCAGCATTATCATGGTGATGAACGACTTCCTTATATTGAAGCTGATCCTGAACTTGCCGGTGACGATCCTATTATTATGTATTATGGTGGTGATTGCATTAAAGGAGAAAATCGTAGATGGTGCTGTCCCAATTGTGGTAACAAGTTCAACAGATTAGAAACTATCAAAATATATCACAACTTAGAAGATGAAGAACGTGAAAAAGAGGCCGCTGTAGAAAGTCAAATTCACAATGCTCAAGGTGAGTTTTTTATAATCTTTGTTTCACTTAAATACATTATTTTTATAGAAATCCAAAAAACTGTTGAAAATCAGATTACTGAACTAAACAATTTTCGTGATGAAATTATCCAAGAACGTGAAATTATCACAAAAGCTTGTGCTACATTTGCTGTTTATTTAAAGTCTTCTTCCATTCTTCCGTACAATGATGTGACTGAACGGTATTTGGATATTCTTATTGAAGTTGAAGAAAAGAAGGTTAGTTTTTTACTTCCACTTGCGTATACATAATATAAAAACCTTTCGTCTTTTAGTACAATGGTCACCAATCTGATTACTACAGAAGTCTGTGTCAAATGAAAGAAGAATATCTTCAAGAAAAGGCTCTCCTTAATGAACGTATTGAAAATAGTCAACGTGATGGCTCAACTACTGATCAAGATATTCGTATCCTTCTTCGTGAACTTACTGGACTCAAACATTATGGAAAGAATATTAGAGAAACTTTAGATTTCGTCACGGCTAATGATGATGTTGATATTTGTAACAATGCTCATAATCCTCAACCGAAAACTCAAATGTGGCGAAAATTTGTTTCAACTTTTCGTGATTTCTTCAGCTCTTAAGTTACTGTCTGTTGTGATTTGTTTTTTACTTATTTTTCTATCTTTGTTTTGTTATGTTTTTCATTGATTTTTACATTTTTTCAGTTTTTTGTTTGTTGCTTTTTTTGTATAAAGCTTTATTGTTTTTTAAATTGTGACATATGTTTGAACATCTCAACTTTTCGAGCAAGGAAAGAATGTTATCTGTTAGAGATATTGAATATTACTGAAAATTAAGATTCAAAAAAAATCAACGTAAAAAATGATCATACATAAGCTTCACTTATTACTTACAGCAGCCATTCAAAATTTGTGAAGAAATAATAAGGTTGATTTCAAAGATTCCTGTTACCCTAATCTTACCTATTGCTGCTGATATTTCTTTTACACATTTTATCTAAATTTTTATGTTTGGAAGAACGCGTGAAATTAGCATCAATCATAAGCATTGGTTAACTCGATTGATATTAGACGAAAAAATATTTTACTCCATTTGTTTGTGTCGCTCAAGTTTTTAGCTACATAAATGGTTTACTACTCCTTATTCTGAATCATTAAAAGACGATAAATATGAGTTTCTTTTGTGCTATTGGTTATGATTCGTTTATGGGAGTTCATGGCAGATAAAATTGTTTTAATTTCATTTATTTAATGAAAGTTTCAAACTAAGAAAATTTTAAATTTACGAATATTTACAAAATTTGTGCTACGCTTGAATAAAATAAATATATTTTTCTCATAATTATTAACACTGAATCGGTAAAACGCATTTATTATTAGCGTTGAGATAAAACCCAGGAAGGCATTGGCAACCAATTTTACACATGGCATTACAAATCATTGGCTGAAAAATTTGTCGAGGATTATTATTTTGTAAGAAATGCTTGTGTAGCAAAACCATGGATAGTGTTGCTAAAAAGAAAAGAGCGATAGAAAACTTACAGGAGGTTGACCGCATCGTAATGGACAAGATGTTCCGCAGCTTGTGTAATGTTCATTTACACCGCATCGATTTATTGGTGGTAGTGGCAAATATAAGGAATTAGCTGCAAAAATTATTAATTAATTGTCCTCCCATTTTCAAAAGCCATTAACTCACTCGCCGGAAAAGCAATACAAAGAATTGCAGCTACCAAAAGAATCCAAACAAAGCTTATTTTCATTTTTTTGTTTTTGAATCGTTGCAAAAACTGACTTTTCCTGTAAAAAATCAGCCATATTTATATGTGTACTTATCATTTTTGTTTTTCTCAAAATTTGTTTTTTCAATAATAAATTTTTATTTAAACATCAGCTGCTTGCTGTTGTATGCTTGTTTATTTGCACTTCCGTTTATAGAATTCAACAAAATTTTATTATGCATTTTTTCTATTTGAACTGTTTGTTTTTATAATTTAATCCTAATAAAAAAAATTCGTCATTTAGTGATTTAAAAAAATAGCATCCATGAAAAAAACTAAACAGAAAAGCAGCTGGGGAAGACGAAAACATTGAATTTACTCTTACCGTTATTTTAGAGAAGCTTTTTTCATTGTTAACAAAAGTTTTGCGATATGTGTGTGCATTGGCTTTTAAAGAACCGACTTAAATTAAAAGATATTAGTAATATTGGAAAAATTTATGCTCAATTCAATAGGTGTGAAAGAAAAACCAGAACACTTTATGGTTTGAAGTATTTTGGTTTGTGGCCCATTCAATGAAAGACTTTTTTGCTAATCATTTTTTTTCTTCTTCTTCTCATTTTGATCTATCTCAAATATTACATTTTTTCTCGTTATATTTTAGGATTATGAATTGGGCAGTTAATCATTATCTCCATACTTTTACCCCTCCACGATGTCAATATTTTTCTCTGCCATTAAGTGTAATGTCTTATATAACACGAAATCCCATCTCAGCTGAAGGACTTGTAAAAATTCAAAAAACTTGCAAATATTTTTTTTGCGAAACAAAATTATCGCTCTAATTTATTTTTGTCCGGAAGAAACGTATTTTTTTGATAATTATTGGCCCAATAAATTTCAACAAAACCCTTTCATAAAAGGAATAAAATATTGGATTAATCGAAGCTTTACTTGGCAAAGTCAACCAAGTATTTTGAAATATATTTATCGAACCACACTCGAATATTTATGTGTAAATAATCAAGACTTAACTTTAATTGAAATTCAATTTATCACCAATGGGGGGAATATAATTAGTCTTTCATTGGAGTATGTTAACGTTTACGACCCAGAGGGCATTTTGGTTTCATTTGATAAAATTCTTTCATATGTTCCAAAAGTTAAATATACTGATTACATAAATGCAAACGAAATTTATACCACACAAACTTTGGTAAACTTAATTAACTTGGAATTCAACTCAAAATTTTATGATTTTTCGTTAGATATCTATCATGTTAAAGAAAATACTGATATTTTACTTTTATCGGAATTTTGTAGAAAGAATGCAGATGAGAATTCAAGTTTTTGTTTCAATTTGAAAATGGATGACTACGAAAATTATGAAACAACTTTGAGCGTCGCCTTTAAAAAAATTCAACAAACTTGGAAGACACAGAAAAAACCCCAATTTATTGTATGGGGAGACTAAATAAACTTATTTTTTTAACAAAAATTGTTATAACAGCAAATTTCGATTCATCTCTTCCAACATGTATTTACTATTTTTTCTTGTTTGTTGTTTGTAAATATGAAATATTTTTAATAAATGCTTTTTCTATAATTGTTTCACTTTTTATTATTTTTTTATTTACGAGATCAAGCGAATATCCTCGAGGTCTCTTTTTACTTTTGAAATAACAAAAACAAAAAGGCTAACCATCAAAACAATAACAATCATCACCATAAAAAAGGATCTTTTCATTTGTCTTATTAGCTTGCTTTCAATTTCTTTGCATTTTTTGTTATTTGGTTTCATATTCCTAATATTAACAAAATATTAATCCTTTTCTGATTAAAGAAAACTTTTTTTATTTCCATTGACTTGAAAGATTTAAAGAGCCATAGCTATTTGCAGCCTTTTTCAAAATTTCGTTTACTGGGAGCTGAATTCATACTTCGCCAACCGGCAATTTGAATTTACGTGTAGCTACAGTAAATTACACGTTAAATTCAAACACGCGCTTGGCATTCGCAAAGTTCAGTACACGGAAACGAAATTTCAAAAAGGCTGCAAATAGCTATGGCCCTTTAAATATGTTTGGTATTATTTTGAGTGCTATGGAATTGTTTTCTCCGATTTATTTGGACCTCCTTCGTGAAAAGCGTTTGAGGCCCCTTCGTGATGAAGATACTTTTGATTTTCCATCTCTTCCATGGGTTTGTCAAAAACGATTTGCTGAAATTTGTGATGGCAAAACTTTGAAAAGTTTTGCTTCAATTAATTCATCAACCAAAAAACTTTCTAAACGATGCCATGAAATTAAAAAGATTGAAATAATAAATAATGAATCTGCATGCAATTATATCCTTTCTTGTTATTACAATGATGAAAATAAATTATGCCATGGTCGCGTTGATGGTTTATGCCTTTCTTCATTCAAGAACAAATTTACTGAATCAATTTGCATTATAAATCGGACAGAAATTATTGATGATAATTATTTAAGCCGCTTACCCATCAATCTTGAATTAACTGAAGAACTTGAAATTAATGCATTTTTTATTGATCTTAAATATTTGGAAAGCTTAATCACACCAAATATCAAAGGTTTTAAATTTATTGGTGGTTTTCAATCAAATGGTCCTATCCCAGATTTTATTGATTTTATAGGTCTATTATCAAAGCTTGAAAAATTTCGGTAAGTTTTTAATTTTTCATCAAATAAGAATCCCTTTCCATTTTCAGTTTGGTTGTTTTACGATCTCATTGCAACTTGTATTATATTATTGAAAGCCAACTTAAACGATGGCCTAAACTTTCTGTTCAATCCGATAATTCAGTTTTTATTATATCAAAGCGGCAACACTTTGAATATCGCAAAAAGACTTTAAGTCTTTATTTAAATTCAATTTATCATACCATACTTTTTGGCGTTCTAAATTTCATCCTCAATTCTTCAAAAATTCCAATTTATGTTTAATTTTTAAAAAAGATTAGTTTCATTATTTAGAACCTTAAACTCTTCTAAATATTGCTTAATTTTTTATGTTGTTGTTGTTAAAAGCTTTTTTATAATTTGTATTTATTGTTATTAATAATAAAATCTTAAAATTAAATATTTTCAAAAAGAAATAATTTGTTTTTTGTAATAGGGTCCAATGAAAGAAATGCTTATTATAATTACAATAAATTAGAAGCGTTAAAGGATATCCACCATAATTGAAATACAGAAGTTGACCTAAAAAGTTTTGATGTTGAAGCATCATTATTAGTAAACCGCTATATTTCTTAATGCCGGAAGAAAAACAAACAAGCCTAATTTTTTTATTTTAAGTTTCCTTTTTGCCATTTTACACTTTGTTACCATAAGAAAATTTGCATGAGAAAAATAAAAACTTTGAATTCATTTTCAAACAATTTTTTTTGCCACAAACTTTCATTTTTCACATTTTTGTGTTCGACGAAATTCTTCGCAAAACTTTTTATTCATCAATCATGGTTTGTTTTTTCCCCTATTATTTCTTCTAATTTACAAAGATTTTTTTCAGGATAACATTTTTCCAAGAATATTCTCTTTTGTGCTTTTATGTCATCTTGTTATTGGTTCATCTTCTGATCCAAACTTAAAAAGTTGTCTGAGTGATTTCTCTAAATCATGGATTTCAATTGCTTGTAATATTTGTTTTTAAACATTACCTTGCCTTATTTATTCATTTTTAGATTTTTCTGAAAACTATTTCAAACAAGTCAACTATACTGAAGAATATTTAGCCGGCAATGATAAAACAAAGAATTATGAAGAACTTTCATTATCAATTTGTACTTGCCGCAAAAACCAAGATGCTATGTTTTTTGCTACTCCTTATATGGATAATGAAATTGAAGAAATGTATGCTTATTGTTACGAGGAAGACCATATGCAAACTGAACTTTTTGATGAGGATGAAATATTGGATTCTCTTCTCCTTCAACAAATTGAATCAATGTCTGCTACTGTTTTAGATCCATTGCCTTATGACTTTTATCAAAATGACAATGCTTCTTGTTATGATTTTTATGGAAAACCTACTGTAAGTTTTACACAGTATACGTGATTTTTTAGCTTTGTTTTCAGCTTTTAGAAACAGGAAGATTCTAAAACTTGTGTTCATTTTATATGCTTTTTGTTTTTTAGAAGCAAATATTGGGACAAACAACATGCATGATCTCTGTCAATGTTTCAACAACAAATGAAGTCTCTCTCAATGTTTCATCATCAGTCAAAGATTATTTTTATTCTGGACCTTTACTTGCAAGGGAATTGATAGACTTTCATGATAATTCTGACGTGGTGAATCATTGCTTTACAACTTTCACGGACAATGATTTTGTAGGCCATTTATTTCTTTGATTCTTATATATATATTTTTTTGTGCTTTAGGAGTCTGATCTTGGCTACGATGATCGTTGTTTTTTCAAACATTCAATAGAAAATAGCTCTTTGATATGTTGTTGCAATAAATCTCCAGAATTATGTAAACCACCACCGCAAGACAAGTTACTATGCTTTCCTGGAAATTTTCGTGAGTTTTTTTTAACTATCGAGGGTCGAAGCGACCCATTTGAAGCAATAAGAAAGCAAACAATTGTCTTTGTTTTAATTTGCTATCTTTCCTTTTTGCATATGTTACAAACTACACCAGCTTTTTATATTCTTTTTTAAGTGAAATTTAACAATATGTATAAATGTTATTCTTTCAGAGACCAATAAAATTCCGTCATTTGGAAGTATATTAACTTCTGATTATTTTACCGAAGAATATTCAAATAACTCCTGCTTTATTAAAATGAATTATACAGGGTTGAAAGGTAAAAAGTTTTTTTCCATTGACTATGGAGCTAACAGTACATGTTATAACGAAGTTGATCTTTATCGTCAAGATTCATTTTGTTCAACCGAGTTTGAATTCACCCATAATGTAAGGTCTGTAACAAAATGTTGTAAAGATGGACATTTCTGTAATCAAAAGCTTATTCCAAAAACTGATCCTATTTTGAAGTTCTATGTAAGTGATTTTTTGAACAAACCAAGTGTATAAAATGGTAGTTAATTTTTAGTGTAAATACAAGGCGCCAATTTTGCTTTATCTGACTGGTACGTGTGATCTTTTTTATGATATTGCAAAGGAAAATCGCCATATAATTTATGAAGGTTTCAATGGAATAATTGCTGAGAATTCAAGGTATGCATTTTAATAATAATATTTTAACCTTAATTTTAAAAAGAGAGTTTTAGAACAGCTACAAAA
Source organism: Panagrolaimus kolymaensis (assembly GCA_028622995.1). Lineage (NCBI taxonomy): Eukaryota > Metazoa > Nematoda > Chromadorea > Rhabditida > Panagrolaimidae > Panagrolaimus > Panagrolaimus kolymaensis. The sequence continues at coordinate 8,375,576 of JAJQJQ010000006.1, forward strand.
GATCGAGAGGCAAGCAATTTCAATAAGAGAAAACATTTTGGTTGCAATTTTGTTTATATAAAGATTATCAAAGATGATTCGGGTAGTTGTGGAAGCAATACATTTTTGTTTAAAGATGAATACAAAACTTTTCTTCATTGTACGTGCTCTATACATCGTTGTGATGAATATGAAATACCTAAACCCATTAACGCAGATGAAACTTTTGAATGTCAGGGCTTGCAAATATGGACAAAATTTTACCATGATGATGATGGAACAACAATTGGTAATGAAGCTATTAAAAGTAATGATACTTGGATTTGTTATGTCTCCATTGATCCTGATAAAGATAAAATTATAGCTGGACATGTAAGTAATATCTCTTTTTAAAAAAACATAATATATACTTTTCACTTTCTAGATCGACATTAATAAAGAATCATATTATCCTAAATGCTTAGAAAACGCTACATATTTTATTCCAAATTTTTGTTGTGTAAATGTTGCTCAAATTCCACAAATGAATACAAGCTGTACAATACAAAGAATGATTCAAGGCCACGGAAATCCTGAGCATTCAAATTCAACAGATCATGTTCAATTCCATTTTGAGGATAACAAGAATTCTTCAAGCCAGCGTCATATTGAAAAGCCAGTTCATTGTCAAATTGAAAATATTCCAACGGTTTATACCAATAATATGGGTTGTCCTGCAAACGATGGATGTTTTGGAACTCGAAGTTTGATGAAATCTCAAAATGACATAGTAAGCTTTCATTTTTGTCGGATTTTACATTTTTACTTTTATAGTTACCATCTGGATGTCTTGGTGATGCTGAAGATTACATAAATGACAATATCACTTCATCAAGTTCAACTCTGGCATGTCGAGTCATTTCAAACTTCAATAAATGTTCCGTGGTTTACAGCGTGGATGGAAAACAAAATGTTGTATGTTGCTGTGAAAGTCTTGATGAAAATAACGCTTGCAAAACAAATATGGAGAAAGTGCCAGAAAAAATTGGAAAAATGGTTTCGACTTTTCGAACACCCAAACCATTATCATAAATAATGCATAAACTTCTTTTGTAATCACAAGATGCTAGCTAGCTATAAATAATTTAATCGTTAATAATTTGTTTTGTTTGTTTATTTATTTAATAAAAACTTTTTTAAAACAACTCTGGAGTTTGCTTATGAGCATTTCTGACCAATTTCTACCGCTTTTTTTGCTCCATTTTTAGCTATCCTATCCAAGATTTAATTTATTGTATTGGTCGCTTGTCAAAGCTGTTCATTCAGATGATCCAATTTTCGTTATAATCAAGCGGCAACACCCTGAATATCGCAAAAAAAAACTTTAACTTTATATTTAAATTCAATTTAACATGCAATACTTTTTGGTATTCAAAATTTTCTTTTTCAACGGTACTGAGATCCCCATTTTTGTTTAATAAAATTAAATCAATATTTTTTTTTTTGAAGAAGGATTTGATTCCACAACAAACTTCTTCAATCATCACTTAGGTCATTTGATATTCCCAATCATATAGTTCAGTATATGATGCACCAAGGTTTTGAAATTCTTTATCAAGTAAGGAATAAATCTGAAAATTTTTAAAGTTATTAAGACACAATAATTGCAAAGGTTAAACTAACCCATCCATATTCAGGTTTAGTTTCAAATTCCCATGAATCAATTTTTTCAAAAATCATTTTAAACACATCTGGCAATTTTCCAATAAATAAATCTTTCTTAACATTTCGAACATTCATTTTCATTGTAAAAATTTCTTGTCGTTGAATTCTTGTTAGTTTTGACCATAATAATTTACCATTAGCTAATTCCGAGCACATATAGGATTTAACGGGGGAACTATCGCTTCATGTTTACAGCGATTAAATGAATATGAAAAAACGAAAAATGGATTTGGAAGCTGATAGAAATATGGATAATATTTCATTATCAAATAAATCAACTGCTTCTATTACACCTTCCCAATATGAAAATATTTTAGAAGATAAAAAAAATATAAAATAATGGAAGAAAATCAGAAAGAAAGGTTGGAAAAATTTGAAAAAGGTAAAACTTAATAAATATTAAAAAAGTTTAAAAAATAATAAGCATTTTTTAAAGAAAAGCTTGAAGAACGTAAAGCTGCTCATGATAGAGTAAAGTTACTGGCATTCATTAAAAATTAAATTACGAAAAAATGAAGCTGTGAGACTTCAAATTGAAATGGGTTTAGAAGTTGAAAGCGAAGATATTATTAATGAAAAATTAGAAAATTGGGTGGATTTTTTATTTTCACTGGCTAAAAAATCAATTGAAACTATTGGTTTTATCGGGTTGGAATCTTGGCCAGTTAATCTTCGTCAATCAACGGTAGTTAAAAATATATGTAATTAGTTTAATTTATATTTATAAATTTTTAGATATTTGGAGCCATGAAAGTATTCAATAATTATATATGTTTTTTGGTTGCTAAAAATTGCAATCAAGTTGAATTTAAAACACATGAATTTCATTTCAAAATTTGCGAAGAATACAAATTCCATCTTTTTAATTTTTATAAAAGAAAAGTGGTTCAAACTATAAGCATCCTATTTACATCGATAATATACAATAATAAAAAAATTTAAAGCAAAAAATTAGAAGGCAACATATTTTTAAAACGATAGTCAAACTGTAATTATGATAATGAAAAATTGCTTTAACTTCTGTGTTTACAAAACTTTTATTCCACATAAACAAAAAAATATCAATAAATTTCTAAAATTAAAAACCTTATTTAAAAATATCATTTTTATTTTTTAAGATAAAGAAAGTTCAGAAGTATTTATCGTGTTTTTTGTTGCATTTCGAACAAGTGTGGTAAGAGCTCCAGAAGATCTGATTTTGGTTTTACCTATGACATTTTGAAATTTAGCAAATGGCGTAAGATTACTGACACCATTGGAATCTTTTTTATTTTCAATTTTAGAATTTTTTGACATATTTGATATTAAAATTGGAATGGAACCTGTTGAGGTAAATGCAGTTGAATTGCCCGTAAATATTGCAACCTAAAAAAATCTTTATTCAATGTATTTGTAAATAAAAATATTTGGGGCTGGAAATCGGTGAAATTCGTTAATATTGATTTAGAAAATATACGGTTTGCTTTATCTCAGAGAAAAAAATTGCACATTTAACCGAACATCGAAAACTTCAGAAACTCTCTATTTTTACACCAAAATAAAAAACCTTACATAAATGCTATATTGAACGGTGATAATATTGCATTTAGAAATCGTTGGCATTAAAGTTGGAATTGGAATAACTCGTTCATAAGTGCACTTTCGCTTTCCAGTATGCTAAAAAAAATAAAAATCTTATTCTAATAATCCTTCTTTAGCAGCAGCTTACTTTATTTTTAACCTTTTCAACTTGAAATTTTTTTGTACTTGTATCACATTTAGTTGATTTAATCAACATCTGGCTTGTTTCTTCTGCCGTGTAAGTTGTAATACAACAAATTCCTGATTCAATAAAACTAACAGGAAATTGTGAATCATTTGTAATTTCCGCAGTTAAAGCAATGGATTCCTCAAGAAAATATGCAATTTTTGGGATTGATAACTAAAAACTTAATTTAAACGCCTGCATTTTTTCTGGACGGTGAGGTCTCAAATTAAAAAATTATCACCACTAATTAATTGTTGCTTACCTTAACTCTAACATCAGAATTTAAAAAGCCTTCATTTTTTCCAACAATTATTTCAACTTTTTTACCTAAACTTGGTTTAGCAGCAAAATCCACAATGGGTCCAATAAGAAATCGCTGTTCCGCAGTTTTGTCAAATCCCCATGGAACGGTGATTTCTGCTTTTAATTTATACCGAATATGTCCATTTTTTCCTTCAAAACTTGGTGGACATTCTAATGGAATTTCGATTGAAAATGGAAAACGTGATTCACCAATTGGAAGTTTTTCATCAGAATTTTTAGGTTTCCATAAAATTAATTCAGTTTTTAAATATGTTTCATCACTTTTATAAAGTTCAAGTTCATTAGTTTTGCAACGCTTCTCCTTCCAAAATGTTGCATAACCTCGACCTGAAAAAAAGGAGGGTTTAGAAAAATTTTTTAAAGTGAGTAAAAATAAGTTTGATAATTAATTAATTTACCTGAAGCTCTCAAAGACATTTGTCGAGCTTTAACCATTTTAGATGAAATTAAAATCACAAAACCGGATATTGTTGATTTTGGAACATACACCGTTGATGGAGGAGGATTATCGAGGACAATTTGAAAATTATCCATTTTTTTCTTAACAAATTTAAATATTTTTCAACAACAAAAAATATTCCAAATTGAAACACCCTCCTCAACCTTTACTTTTTTGCAGAAGTTAGGAAATATGTATATTTCAAACAATAAAAAAAGGAGTAAAGCTTCTTTTTTCCTTTTTTGCAATAAATACTGTCTGTTTTTTTTTTGTCGTAGTTGGTTGGTGGTTTGAAAATTACCACTGTCGTAGTCGCCGCCGCCACAGACATATCATATCATTCACCCTCCGTCAAAAAATTTGCCATGATTTAATTGAAAAGCAATTAGAAATTTGATACAACACCAAAAAAAATATTGGAGAAGAGAGACTTTTAAAATGGGAAGAAGAAGAAGGAGAAGAAGATAAACTTCAAACCTTATTTCTTTATTTTATTTTTTCTCACATTTAAGTTAAAGTTTTTTTCTTCTTTGAAAAGTTGTAAAAATGGAATATGAGAAGTTTTTTAGTTTTTAGGAAACTATACTTCTTCGAAGAAAAAATAAATAAAATTCGACGATAAAAAATAAATAACAAGCGGAAGTTTGCAAAATAAAAAGACGACAACCGTTTATCATAAAAAAAAAATGGATGAAAAAGTTCAATGAAACCCAAAACAACAAAAATAAAAAATATGCGAGATTTGACCTTTTGCATTTTGTTATTGGAAAATAGTGTGCTTCTTTCTTTCTCTATCAAATTTTATGAACTCATTAAAAATAATATTTTTGATTGAAAAAAGAGTTCCAAAAACGATGACTCATAAACTTACCTGGCTGGGAAGCTCGTATGATCATAAAGATATGACTTCTAAAATGAGGCTTGACCATTGCACTTTTTGGTTTTCAGGCTGACTTTTATGGCTATTCCGCATCGGAATACGCCAACAGCTAAATTTTTGGGTTTTGGAGGATAGCGTTCGCGCTTCCTCCTTTATTTTCTTTTTTCACTTTTGCATTCTTTGTGACGAAATCTGTTACATTATGATATTTGCGGTTACTTAGTGTCATGTTTTTAAAATAATTTTTATCACCTCAAAACCTTTTCTCAATGCAGCAATCAGCCAAACAAAAATTACTGATTCATTGAATTTGATATTTGTTGTTTTCCTTTTTTTAACCTTTGATAGACACAAATATAAACATTGACGCAGCACCAAATCAGCGGAAAAGGGGCGACACAGGAAATAATAATAACGCAATAGAAAAAAAACAGGTTGGTTCGAACTTCGACGCAATAACATAACACGCTTGCGACCCCCAATCATCATCATCGAAAAAGTTTTTTTGTTCATTATTCATTTTTTTAATCATTCAAGAAAACGAACAAATGAAATTTAAAAAAAAACAAAGCGAAGAAAAAGCAACAGCTTTTATTAATCCGTGATTTTTTTTCTATGCTTTTTTCTTCTTCTTGAGGCTGTTTATTTTGCTTGACAACAACGAACGTGAATTTATTGATTCACCCGAGTTTGACTTTTTTTTCATTCTTTAAACTTTTTGGTAAATTTTTCAGTCATCGCAAACAAAATATGAAATTTTTGATAGTTTTGATCCTCGTTAGTTTTGCATTTATTTGTGAAGCGTGTAAATGTAAAGAACAACATGCTAAAGAATCATATTGCAAAGCTCATTGGGGTAAGTTTATTGCATTTTTAAATTATAGGAGGCATTATTAAAATAAGTTGTTAGTTAGTGCTTTAGTAATTTCTAACAATGTCAAAAGCAATTTTTGATGATGAATCACTCTTTTTAGTTGCCCACACAAAAATTCTTGTTCGTCAAACAAAAACTAAAATGCCTGAAGGTTCATCCAGAGCTGGATTAAATAATATTAAATATAATGTTGAATTTGCTGAAATTTATAAAGTAATTTTTTGCCTTTTTTAATTCATCAAAAAATTTTGTTAACAGGAAAATTTTTTTAGTCACCAGCAGAATTAAATGGAAAGCTTCCAAATGAAATTTATACTCCATCTGAACCACCAGCATGTGGATTAATCATTGAAGCAGGGAAAGAATATCTTTTAGCTGGTGAGTAAAGCATATATTAGAATAAGAAGAAGAAATTTTTTTTTAGGTCGATATGAAAATGGAATAATGACCACCGTTCTTTGTGGCCAAATTCTCAATGATGATCCTAGTCAACCATCATTTGAAAACGTGCTTGAATGGGATAAAGTTCCAGCATCTCTTCGAAATCGACTTCAAGTTAAAGCGTTTGAACCATGCAATTAAAAAAACTTTATTCAATTCAATTCGAAGCCTTTGAAGCTAATTAATTACAAATTTTGATTTATCAAAATTTTTTTTATATAACAACCAAATTCTTTGGCGAATTATGACAAAATCGTTTCATTAAATATATTTTACTAAAAAAAATTCGCCATTATTATTTTTATAAAAACTTTTTGACGTGTATTTATCTTTATCATACTTGCTTTTAAATTTAAATAAATATTAATAAACCTCCACATATTCTAGAGACACACACAACCATCTTAGTAACAACAATGAGTGATAATCGTCTGATCAAACTTGGAAGTCTTTTAGAATCTAAAAATCGAACCATTAGAAATGAAGCTGCATCAGTTATAGGACAAATTCCATTTACCAATGTTCATTTATTACCAACTTTAAGAAAATTTCTTCAAAATAATTTATGGGATACACGCGTAAGTGCGGCAGATGCTTTAGCTAAAGTTCTTCAAACTATGCCTGCTTCAAACCAAGAACAAAATTTTGATGTTGATAATTGTGGGGAAAAACTTGGAAGTATTGATGTCAAAAAAATTATTCAACATTATCGACCATTATTATGGTGAATTATTTTATGCCTTTTTTAAAGAACTAAAAAATAATATATATGGGTTTTAGTTCGGAAGGCGAAGAAATGAACGCAAGAGGTGTAAAAGTTTCTAAGCATGAAATGCGTTCACAAATTGATCAGCATTTAAATATGGAATCAAAAATTTATGGTTCCACTACATTTTTACAAGATACTGATATCGATCCCACATTAAGTCAAAATTTTTCTGAAGCTTCAAATTCTTTTGAAAGAATTGTAAGACGACAATACAAATAAGAAGAAAAAAATATTTAAATTTTAAGAGTTTTTTAGGAACTCAAAAATGAAATGGAAATATCTGATATTGATAATGAAGAGGAATTTGATCAAAGCTTTCGCCAACTTGTTGGTTGGATTATTCAAGATATCGCAGATCAAAAATGGCAAACTCGGCATGGAGGATTTTTAGCTCTTCATAAGATTTTGTCATATTCCTTTTCAAGGTTGGAGTTATCTTTTTTTTTTTGAGATTAGAATAATAATAAATAATAATAATATTAATTTATTTTTTAGATTAACACCAAGATGGATTGAAGCAATATCTCAACGAGTTATTGAAGTATTAGCATTAGATAGATTTGTTGATTTTGCAACTGGATCTAATTCTGTTGCACCTGTAAGAGAGACCGCAGCTCAATGCCTTTGTGTTATGCTTTGTAAACTTCCATTAAATTCAATGCTTACAAATGGAATAGTAAAACATTTGAGAGATTTATTACAAATTGACGATGATAAAGTAATTAGGATAATTTACTTTTAGAAAAATTTATTCCTTTTTTATTTTTTTAGCGATGGCAATGCCGACAAACATCTCTCATAGTTCTCAAATATTATTTTGCTGCAATAGAGCCGGATGAAAATTTTTATAAACTTGTCACAGATGTTCTCAATCGAATGAACGACCAAAATGATGAAGTCATTTCAGCAGCCATAGTTGCTTTAGCTTCATTATTTTCAAATGTAAATTTGATTGAAATAAAAAGAAGAGAATTAGCTAATTTAGTTATGGAAAGTGTTTGGCAAAAATTAAAGCAACCTGAATGTTTGAGACAGGTTTATAATAAAAAAATTTGTAGCTTTAAAATAACTGTATTCAATAATTTTTTAGCTTCGAGATGGGGTTGATTCAGTATTAACAGATTTAATTGGAATCGTGGATGTTTATTCTCAAGTTGAACCGGATTCAAATTTATCTGATTCTGAATTTAGAACTTTTGTGGATTTATTGGATCCACGATTAATTCAAAGAACTTTAAGAGTTCTTAAATGTTTGCTTATTAGTTTATCGAAACCTATTATCATTACCGATGAGGTTGATTTTTAACCAATATGCTTTAGTTGCTATATTTTTATTGTTTTCAGACCTTTTATCATCTTTTAAAAATGCTTTATCGTTGTTGTTTATTTACTTCTCCATCAGATGGAACAGAATTACTTGATTTTGGTTTAATAATTTTATTAAAGCTTGTTGAAGTTTTTGCTCATCGGTTTGGAAATCTTGAAGCTTTACATAATTCAATTGGATATTGGATTGGTTGTTTAATGTCCGATGATAAAAAAGCAGAAATAGGTATTATTTTTATAACTATTTTTTGAACTTTCCACAACCATTATTATAATTTCTAGATGTTTTTTCGCTATGTGTTGATGGCCCAACTTCATTAAAAAATGATCCAATTGAGTTAATATGTGGAAATGAAATTTGTGCGGTAACCGAAAATGAACGACCTAAAATAATACTTGAAAGAAAAATAATTCTTGCAAGATTTTTATCTCCCATTGTTGATGCCCTTTATCGCTCGGGTATGGTGATTCGAGATCAACCTGTTTATGTTTCAATTCAATTAATATTTCTACCATATTTGCGTTCAACCGTTTTATCTCAAAGACTTGGAGCTGCTTTAATGTTTAATTGTTGGGCTCGAATGTTTAGGCGGCAAGCGCTGAGGTTAGAGTTAAAAAAAATATTTCTCCTCGGGTGCCATTATTTTTTTGATTTTCAATTTTTAGGAGTGATTTATCCGAACCATTAATTTTTCCTGAATCTGTAGTAACTGAAGCTTTAAATGCTCTTAATTCTCCACCTGAAGTTTTTAATGATGTAATGTCATCTGTGCAAAATCTTGCATCAGAATGTGATGAATTTACTCGGTATTGTCGAAGAAATGGCGCTAAAGAAGGTGAAATGCCTGATTCAGCTGCTGCTGATGAACTTGAAGCTTATACTAAATCAGCTTATGATGCATGTATGAAATATTGTAAACCTCAAAATATTTCACTTGTTAATGCTCGGTTTGAATATATTTCATTACTCATTAAATCAACAAAAGCCACCATTCGAGTAAATGCCAATAGAGTTAATGCTTTAATAGGATCAGCTTTATTTTATTTCAATCATGCTCCACCAAAATTAACACCAATGATTCGACCATTAATGGAATCAGCAGAAAATGAAGATTTAATTAAAATGGCTGAAGAAACCCTTTTTGATTCCATTCCTTTAATGTTGCTAGTTACTTCAAATCGAGATCCATGTCCACATACCAAAATAGTTAAACAAATTTGTATGGGTCTCATAGCTTCACCAAATTATACTCCATCGATTGCTGCTTGGAATGAATCGAAAGATGAGACTACGATAATAACATTGTTGAAACTTGAACCAGATGAAAAATTATCACGAGCTAAAAATAGTGAAATGATTCTAAACGCTTGTTTTACTCATTTTGGAAATGATGTATTGGTAATTTGTAAAGAACTTACTAAATATCTTTCACATGATATTGATGAAAATGATCTTGAAGCTACGATGTTAAATGTTGAAGTAATTCGAACTGTTTTCCAACAATGGCAACATTTTCCAACGTTTGAACAAGCTAAAAGTCTCATAAATCTTTTAAAACATTCTAATCCTGCAATACGATATCGAATTTCTCGATGCATTCTTGAATTTGCTAAAGTTAACCTTTTTGAAACTATGAACCTTTTTTATGAATCCATCACGAAATATGTTTCGGATATTGATAGTGATTCATCTCGAGCTGGAGCGGTGGAAATTTTACTTCAACTTAGTAGTTTAGAAGATAAACTTGTTGGTGCTACATCACTTTTGGCGCCAGTAGCATTTGCAGCAATTAGCGATAAAATTGAAACTATTCGTGAAACAGCAGCTGCAGCTTTTAGAAAAATGGTAACTATTTTGCCTCTGGAAAAAGTAAGTTTAATTAATTCTTTCTTTCGAACACTTGGTTAATGTGATGGATTTTTTCATTTTAGGATGAACACACATTTGTCTCATTATATTCTCCAGAAGTAGCATTAAAATATCGTCAAAACCTTAACTTTTTAAATGTTCTCTCAGCTCCTTCATCCCTTCCTCTCCTAACTAAAGCCGATATTCCATGTTTGAAATCAGATGTGGATCTTCGAAGTTATCAATATGAAGGTGTAACATGGATGATGTTCCTACATAAATTTGGGCTAAATGGAATTCTTGCAGATGATATGGGTCTTGGTAAAACCCTTCAAACTTTATGTTTATTATCAAAAATTCATAATGATATTAACTTGAATGAAGATGGAAAACAACAACAAAATTGGTCCCTAATTGTTTGCCCCAAAACTCTTGGAAATCATTGGTGTAATGAATGGAAAAAATATTTCCCATCACAAAAACCTTTGAGGAAAACTCAAGAATTATCAGATGGATTAAAAAATTATGCTCCCATTGTTGTTGCATCTTATGAAGAATTAAGGCATCAACAAGCTTTGAGGTATTTTTTGGTAGTTAAGAAGCACTCAAACTCGTTAAAATTTTAGGATAAAACGTTGGAAATATGTAATCCTGGATGAAGGTCATTGCATTAGAAATCATACAACCCAACTTTTTGAAGTTGTATCAAATCTTATTTCAAAGCATCGATTGATTCTTTCGGGAACTCCAGTTCAAAATTCTCCCGCCGATCTTTGGGCTTTATTTCAATTTCTTATGCCTGGTTATCTTTCAACTCGAGCAATGTTTCATCAAAAATATATTAAACCCATGCTTGCTTGCAGAAATCCTAAAGCAACGGAACAACAAACAAAAGAAGGGGAAGAAGCTTTGAGCGTGCTTCATCGACAAATTCTACCATTTTTATTGAGAAGATTAAAAAGTGATGTCCTTAATGAATTACCTGAAAAGGTGGTACAAGATTGTCTTTGTCAATTAACAGAAATTCAAAAGGCTATGTATGCGGCAGTGGTTGATAAATGTTCATTGATGAAAGAAAAAGATAAACAAAGTAAGCAGCTTTTAGTGATAATACACGGCAGTGATTTTACATATATCGCGTGCTATTAGATAGATAGATTATCTTTTTACTAAAAGCAACATTTTTTTCAGAAAACGAATTTTCATTATCTGCTTTACATACTCTTATTTGTTTACGAAAACTTGTTGATCATCCAATACTTCTTGCAGATGTTTTACAAAAATTAGATTTAAAAGATAAATTTGATTTTCGCAAAAAAGCTAATCAAGTATGCATCTTCATTCCCTCTTATTTCTCCAAAAAAATCCCATAATTTTTTAGAGTTATGAACTTTCTGGAAAATTAGTAGCGTTAAAAGAAATTCTTGAAGAATGTCAAATTGGAAAGGATAAATCAGAAAATTCTGATTCCATTCATGAATCAAGTGGGGTTGAAGTTCCATCAATAAATACTCATCGAGCATTAATATTTTGTCAATGGAGAGCGTCAGTGGAATTATTAGCAAATTATTTTGATAATGGTGAATTAGGTGCAGGAATAAGATATTTACGATTGGATGGTACTGTACCACCAGCAGATAGGCAATCAGTTGTCGATCAATTTAATCAAGATGAATCTTATGATTTAATGCTTTTAACAACTCATGTAAGTTGTTTGATAATAATGGCTTTTATAATACCCAAAATTTAATTAAACAAAATACGTGTTCAGATTGGCGGCGTTGGTTTAAATCTTACTGGAGCTGATGTTGTAATTTTTCTTGATCATGATTGGAATCCAGTAAAAGATCTTCAAGCTATAGATCGAGCTCATCGATTAGGTCAAAAGAAAACTGTAAATGTTTATCGCCTAATTACTCAAGGATCAATTGAAGAAAAAATTATGAGATATCAAAAATTTAAATCTGATACAGCTAATGTATGTTATAAATTCTCTCAAAGCTTAACAAATTTCCCCTTATTTTTTAGGTACTTGTTGGAGCAGATAATCGCTCAATTGGTTCCATGGCAACTGATGAGCTCCTTGAACTTTTTAGTCTTGATGAAGGTGAAGGCTCAAAAACATCTAATGGTTCATCATCATCCACAGAAAGTGAAGGCCCTAAAGCTAAAAGACGTCGAACAACAGCAGCGGCTTCAAATATTCCAGGCGTGTCTGGTGGCGGAGCAGCAAGTGGAGGAGAAAAATGGTGTGTTGAAGATCTTTGGGATAATTCACAATATGAAGAACAGCATTCAATCACGCAATTTTTACGTAAATCGAATCTCTAAACTTTGTGAAATATACGGTATAACACTATCATGGATATTACGGGTTATTATTATTAATTTTTCCTAATAATTTATTTGCCTTTTTACTAATTTATTACCTTTTTTGTATCGTATCGTAAAATATTTTTTAATAAAAAGTAAAAACAACAATCTCTTGATGGAATATGATTTTGTAAGAATTGTTAAATTCATTCGATTATCTGAAACTAAACCCCATCCATATTTTCATTATCTTGTGTTATCAATTACAAAAAAATAATATTTACAATTTCCATAAAAGCACATAAAAAATTGTTTCAAAGTTTTGATTGAACGTTTTTTGTTCATTGATTTTTTTTTCACCGTGCTGCACGAACATTTCAAATTATGCGCGCATTTGCTATCCCACTTTTTGCCAAATTTTATTCAGGCTGCGTGTGTTGTCAGCCCAAAAACAAAAAAACTCCACTTCTTCAATGCTTTGGATTTTTTCTTACAATTTTTCAACGACTTTCAATCAATTTTTATCCATCTTCCTTCATACTTTTCGTATTTTTTGTTTTAAATTCACGCATTCAGCTCTTCTGAAACCATCTTAATATTATTTATCGGCAAAAATGTGGTTTTACAAGTGTATTTTGCTATTTGTTTCTAAAAATATGCTCTACTGGCCTTTTTTCCATCCGTTTGGTTATATGATTTTCACCTTTCTTCATTCACGATTGATTTTCCGTGTTATTCTTCTTTTACTTGCTGCTATAATATAAAATTTTTAGGTACTTTCAACATGGCTGTCAAGGGCAATCAGATGCTTCCTGGAAATCATTTCCACAAACATTGGCAAAAGAGAATTAGAACATGGTTCAATCAAGCTGCTCGTAAATATCGTCGACGTCAAACTCGTGTTGCTAAAGCCAAGGCTATCGCACCTAAACCAGCTGGTGGTCTTCTTCGTCCTGCTGTTCGATGTGCTTCCAACAAATACAATACTCGAGTTCGCCTTGGTCGTGGTTTCACTCTTCAAGAACTCAAAGCTGCTGGTGTTTCAGTTGTTGATGCTCGTGCTTTTGGTATTGCTGTTGATTTCCGTCGCACTAATTTATCTGTTGAATCTCTTCAAGTATGTTTTGTTAAACTTTTCATTTTCTTATATTTACTTTTATGTTTTTAGCAAAACGCTCGTCGTTTGAAAGAATACCGCTCAAGATTGATTGTATTCCCAAAGAAAGCTGGCAAAGCACGCAAAGGTGATGCAACTGAAGAAGAACTCAAACTTGCTACTCAAATTCGTGGAACCATCTTGCCTCTCAAAGCTGTTGAAAAACGTGTGAAGGCTCAACCTGTTACTGAAGCTCTTCAAAAATTCGAAGTATTCCGTCATTTACGTCGAGTTCGTGCTGATAAGAAACACAAAGGAAAACGTGATGTCAAAGCTAAAGCTGCTGCTGAAGAAGGCATTGGTGGTGGACGTCGTTAAGAACTTTTTTTCTCATTTTTCGTTGTTTGTTTGCTTTTGTAGCATATGTTTGTTAAAATAAAACAATTACTATTTACTTGTTGTTATAAATATGTTTGTATTTTTATTGTGACACATTGTATCCTAGCTTATGATACAAGTAATTAGAAAAAAGATATCATGGAGCTGGCTCGAACTTTTTGTGCGGTAATAGTTGTTTGTTGAGTAAGCTTTTGAAAGTTGAGCAAGTTTAGTACAAGCGAGATGAACAAATTCAGCGAGGCGGTTAGCTAATTCTGTTTGATGATTATCATTAAGCTTTTAGAAAATTGTAATAATGGCTTGTAGTGGCATCGCATTTTCTTTATTTCCGCATTGCAGAACTTTCCATAATGCTTTCAAATAAATTTTTTCTTTTATTGGCAATGAATAATCATTTTTGCAACAAACGTATTTTATGTTAGCTTTGCAGTTACACTCGATCCTTTCGAAAGCAATGCTTAAAACCCTAATGCTAGGCCATAAAATTGTTAACATCTCGACAAAGTAAACGTATATCCAAACAACTTGTTTTATTATGTGGAACAGATTCGGGATTTTACAAGCAATGTTTTCCATTCACTGCATTGATAAAAACTCCACTTTCGAAAAAGGCAATTAAAGTTAGACAATGTTTTTATTATTTTTATTCTGACACATTGTATCCTAGTTTATCATACAAATAATTACAAAAAAGATTTCGTGGAGCTGGTTCGAACTTTTTGGGAGATAATAGTTGTTTGTTGAGTAACGCAGTTGAAAGATGAGCAGGCGTTGTACATACGAGATGACCAAGTTCAGCAAGGCGGTCAGCTAATTCTGTTTGATGATTATCCATAAGCTTTTCATTTATTACAGCAATCATAGGTTTATGAATTTTCAAAGTTTCCAAACAAGTTCCAGCACCAGCATGACCAATGATGAGAGTTGCAGATTTCATATGTTCTTGTATTGACTTTTTATATCGGAAATATTCAATCTAAAAAAAGCTTCGATGTAAAGATAAAAAGTTATGTATGTATGTTTAAAGCTTACATTTAATCCATCATCAACAAAACAACCTCGATCTTCATTTTCAAGTCCATTGGGAACTAATGAACCAATAGCTTTACCAGCGCCACATTGAATAATAAGTTTATCAATTCCAACTTTATTTTTCAGCACTTTCTTGACTTCTGAACTTAATACAGCTTTAATTAAATCATCAAATTGTGTACTTCCAACAGTTACAAAGCATTCAGACATTTTTTTTTTTGTGAATTTCAATCAAAGATAAAGAAACGTAAGCTAGCTTTGAAAGTTTTTTTTATGTTTGATTTGCTTGCTTGCTTTTTTATTGAAAGGCGGCAACATGCAAAATGGAGGCAGCGAGCATTATTGTGAATGCTCAGAAAATTGTTTGGATAGCTTTTTTACTATGTTTTCAGAAGCTAAAAGTTTGGAGCTTTGGAGAAAAAAAGCTTTTTTTGTTTTTGATGAAAGAAAATTAAACAGAAATCTGCTCATTCATTATGAAAATAGCATTATCCCGGTGCCTTACATGAGAGATAATTGTTTATAAAATTATTTTTTTATTACATTTCTTTCATTACAAAAATGGTTATTACAGTGACAAAAAAGAAGAATGATTTTTTTACTTTGAAACGGGACAAATATTACGATTGATGGTTTTAAGAAGTGGGAACATTCCTTGTTTACAAACATTTGTATAATCATCATCATTAATGGTTGTAAGACCAATTCCAGCAAGGCCTTCACGAATGGCATATTTCATTTTATATGTGATTGTGCTTTGAGTTTCATATGAAATCCATTCTTGTTTGGGTGTAACTGAGAATGCAGAAACTAAATCATACATAACTTTAGTTCGAACACCTTCTTCATTAATTTTTAAGCAAATATCTCGTTGAGTTACAAATTGAATAAAATCTTTTTGAGCTTGTGAACCGGGTTCAGGGATAGCTTTGACTGCAATGGTCAAATGTTGGAGGATACCATAACCGGGAATATGCAATAGTAAAGATTCGCGTTTGATGCCTTGTTGGAGCCATGAATGCAAGACCGAATCCTTAAAAGTTTCAACGTTTTAATGGGTTTAAAATGGATTACTGAAGTTTCGAGAACTAAAGACAATATTGTTTTGCACAACAAAGAATACCTTTTGCTATATAAAAGTATGTATGAAACCCCGCAAACTTACAATATTAAGTTGATTGTCCTTTTCAGTTGAAAAAAGAGGTGAAACAAGTTGAGTGGTATTGGTTGAAGTTAGGAAGGTTTCAAGAACAATTCGATCAAGGGAATTAAGAGTTTCAATATCGTATGTTTGACTTATTTGTGAATTCCAAACAGGGATTCGAAGACTAACTGTTGGTGGGCATGGTTCTTGAGTACTTTGTGTGAGCGTAGTTTTCAATTCCTTAAGGAATTGAGTAAATGCATCACGATTTTGAGGGGTAATAAATTGATCACAACTAAGTTCAATGCCTTTCAATTTATGGGTGGTTAATAAGGTACCAATGTTGCCAATCAAAGTTGAACGTTGATCTAAAAAAACAAAATGTGTTTTTATTTACTTTCGCTACAAAAAAGTGTTTTATGCAAATAATTTTTGCTGCATTGAAACATTTTTTGCTAGATTTTTTTAGAAACTATAAAATAATTTACCCATCAATTTAGTAAATTGTTCTGGATTCATTTGACATTGAACTTTAACAACAACTCGACGATTTCCTTTTTCTTTGGCTAATTTGACGATTTCTTCCAAAGTTTTAGTTGGATCAGCTTGAGAGAAAACTATTTCTCCAGTGGAAGTTAATGAAGCATCATCAATGAGAATTTCGGTGCATTTATCGAATGGAATTTGGTCGGGTTTCAAAGAATCGCTAACACTAGCTTTAGGAAGTTGATAACTACAAGCAACTTGGAAATCTGGGACGCATTCACTCTTTTTGGATCGATCCACTAAAGCTTTACTTCCACAATAATCACAAACTTGTGATTTAACCAAAGTTCGAAGAAGTGGGAATGGTTCACCTTCAGGGCATTCACCATACATATTATCCATTTCGATTCCATGCAAATTTAAACCACCAAAGTTATTGAGTGATGCCCAAATTGCCTAAAATTAAAAAGAAAAAAGTTAGTAAATTAAAATGGGTCGAAAAAGAATAAATAATACCTTAGTTTGAATTGATCGTTCATCATCAAAAGCTACAAATCGATCACCTTGAGTGAGATATGGAACTCCAAGTTCTTCAACATTAAAAACTCGAGTATCATTTTGTTGAAGCAATAGACAAATCTGAAATTAAACCCAATCAAATAAAACTCCATTTATTTTGTGGCAAACGAAAAAAACTGAAAACTAACATCGGATTGTGAAACCGATCCAGTATTTCCAACTCTCATGGTAGATCTAAAAGTATTTGCTGGAGCACCAATATAACTTTCAGCTCGATGATTTTGAAAAAACATTCCCATGCCTTCAGCAGATAAACCAATGATGAGCTTTTCTGCAGGGATTCCGCGACTAACCCAATCAAATGATAATCCTTCCTAAAAATAAAATTGTTTTTTGGTATCCAAATTTTTATGCATCCAAAAATAAAAGCTTACGATAGTCATTTTAGGATCAGATAAAATTTCAGAGCTTGAAAAAAGTGGTGAATGATGTCCAGTGAAAATCTTGTTGTATGAATGGAATTTATAACCTTGAAGAAGGAAATAATTTACAGATTTACTAACAACTTCAGCATTGAAATGAGCATTGTATGTAAATTGAGGAGTTACAGAAACGATCAATTCTTTATGAGAAAGAACGCTTCGAAGTTCAGCTAAAAAGCTTGCAAGGGTATTGGAATCCACAACGGTTTCTGGGCTGGATTCCGTCCATGAAATATCAATTCCATCAAGATCATGTTCTTTAACGAGCTTTAAAAAATTTGGAGTTTAGCTAACGTGAAAAATGTATTTTTTGGTTAAAAAAAATTACCATTGTAATGCTTCGAACAGTTACAGTTCGACGATTTGGATTTCCAATAGCCATTCTCCAAATATCTTTAGTTTGTGAACCACCAATTGAAAGGATTAATCTTGGTTTTTCTTTTGCACTCCATTTTTCAAAAGTTTTGATATTATCTTTAATGAGATCGCTAGCTTTTACACCACCAAATGGCTAAAAAAATTTAACTTTTCAAACTTTAACTTTGGGGTTTTTGGAAGTCGTATCAACAAAAATTTCAAGAAAAAATGCTTAGCTGCTTTTTTGAAGAAAAGCAAGAAGAAAAAAAATTTGTTTACCTGTAAATCAGCAGAAAGAAAAATCATATGGGAGCACCAATCTTCTTTGAAATTTTTATATTCAAATTGTTCACCTTCTCGAGGTTGGAATGAACACATTCGAGTGCAATCCCCAACCAGATCTCGTCGCTTTCTTTTAACTTTACATTTGAATTCATTTTTAACTGTTTCATGCAAAGGGAATGTTCCTTTGTTGCACCAATTACTTCGATCATCCGAAACCAAACTTGAAATTCCGATGCCTTTAAAATTTTGTTCAGCAACCCATTTAATTTTATTCTTAAATGAATCATGATCGGGAAGAGCCAATGAATACCAAGTATTATTCGCAACAAATGAAACGGTTTCAGAAGTATTATCATATGTGAGGAGGGTTTGATCATTCATTAAAGTACAAACTTCATAGTATGAAATTTTACCATCTTTTCGATGAGTATATTTCCCAGGTGCACCTGGACCAGCAACCTTATCACCATGTCTGGTTGTATTTTGTCCTTCAAGAAGTCGATAGGATCGAGCCCAAGTACTTAATCCAACGATGATCTTTTCTTCAGGCACGCCAGCCATAGCAATTTGATCTTTAAAAAAAGAGAAAGCTTTATTCAAAAAAGTTAAAAAATAAAATAAAATCTTACTAGCTGTATCAGAAATGGTATCTTCTGAACCAATATGGGCATCATCGGATGCATGAAGGGGATCAACGGCAACAGCACCAGATGGATATTCAGTTGCAGGGGATTCATCACTAAGTAAATAAATTGCATCAATCAAAGGTCCAATTTCGGGTAATCGTCGACGAGCTTTACCTATTTCTTTAGATGATAAAGTCATGATTATCTATAATAATAATAAGAGTAATGCTTTTTTTTAAAGATTAACTACGAAATGGGAGGAAAAAAGTTTTTTTAGAAAAGCAAAGTTCATAGATCTGTTTCGGATTTGGGAGAAATGGGAAATTTTACTAATAAATATGCAACTAACACAGAATACTTTAGCGGTTAGTATGAAGTTTAATGAAAAAGCTAAAAACTCACGTCAATGTTTTGACGAGCTGCAGCTGATTTGTTTCGAAGAACTTGAAGAAATTCTTTCATTTCTTTAAACCATGTTTCATAGCTTTCAAGATGTAAGAAAATTCCATCAAAATTGTTTGCTTTAAGTTTGGCCAAAATTTCATCAGCAAAAACTCCTTGGGTCCATGAATTTGAAATGAAATGAAGGGTTCCTTCAGCAAAAATTCCAAGATAAAGCTTTTTGATTGGATCGTCAAATTGGTTTCCATCTCGCCATGTTTGAATTTTGTTTAAATTACTTTGGGTTGATGAATTAGAGGCGATATCGTTATTTGATGGAAATACAAGCTTATAATTTGAATCAATTAGAGCGAGGCCATAAATCAAATGGGTGCAACTGAGATTTTTGTATTTGTTGATATCGAGAGGAACGGTAGGATGAGGTTGAAGGATGCAATAAAAGGAACAACTTGGATTTTCTTCAGCTTGTTGTTGATCAACTTCTTGAGCAACCGCAACACCACAACTCAAAAGTATGAAGAAACATGCCAGGAGCCTCATGATATTTTGAGGATCCTTTGATACCCACATTCTAAAATTTTATAAGTCAATGACAAATTTAGAAAGAAAAAAGCATTGAAAAAAATAAAAGCAAGCTCGTCAAGCCAAAGTAAGTTTAATAAAAAAGTGTTTGAAATTTAAAAAAGCAGTGGAAACATTTTTTTTTGCGAGAAAAAAATTGATAAAAAGCTTTCAAGGCGGATCTGTCTGGCGCCATCAGCGGATATCATCAACCACATCACTATGCTTATGTTTTGATTTTTTTTTTGGATGTTGAAAAAAAAGAATCTTATTTGATTAAAAAATGTGTTTTAAACAAAAGTTTGAAAACGTTTTTACGTTCGAATGCTAAAAGCATTTGAAAGTGGTGCAAAAAACGGAACAAAACAGAATAATCATTTGCGTGTGTTAATAATTGACGTGATTCATGGAAAATTGTATGAATCAAATAGTTAATAAGAAAAGTTCTCATAAAGATTCATGACGCTAATAAACAATCGTGTGTTTGAAAACCAATGTTAAAAAGGTGCTCATGAAAATGGAATTAAGTGTCTTTTCTTTGGCATCAAAAGGTGCAATCTATGGCAAAAACAAACATCATTTGGAAATTGCGAGCAAAAGTTTATAGTTCTTCGTCGACATGATTGACCTAAATTAAATGCCATATCTATCATGATAAGCCTTGCAATTTGGCATCGATTGATTGCTATTAGGTCTCATATGTTCTCCAGCAAACAGCCAGCTTATCATTCAACAATCGCATTTATAACCAAAGAAATTTCATAAAAATTAACAATTACAATAACCCCAAAAACATTAATCACAGTTTATTAAAGCAAAAATAAACATATTTATTTGTTTTATAATTATTACAAAAAAATAATAAAATTACAATCATTCATTTATGTTCTTTTTTTGCGTGATGATGTTCTCCTTCAACAATATTTTGCACAATTGATGAATTAACTTTATGTTTCGGCATTCCATGAATAAAAAATTCACATTTGACTTTTTCTTTAGTTAAATTCTTTGAAGCTTGAGGTCCACCAGGTGTTATAGGATAAGCTGGAGTAGAATTGAAATGTTCTTTTTCAGAAGTTTTAGCAGCAAGACCATTTCCAATAATTTCACCAGAAGCTTTTTGTGGAGTATTTACAGCAGCATCCTTTCCAAGAGCTTCACCCGAGACTTTCTTATGTGGGGCTTTTCCAAGAGCTTCACCCGAGACTTTCTTATGTGGAGCTTTTCCAAGAGCTTCGCCCGAGACTTTTTGTGGCGTTTTTCCATTGATAGCAGCATCCTTTTCATGAGCTTCACCAGCAACAGTGGCTTTTTCACTTGGAGCTTTCGGAGCACCAGGCACTCTTCCACTAGCTGAATCCCGATCAAGTGAAGCAAGATCATTTGAATCATTTTGTGGTCCACCAGCTGCATCGACTAATATTGGTTCAGGTGTAGTTGAAGCTGCTATTGCTGGAGAAGGTGAAACGCCAGCTGAAGCTGCATTTGGAGTCGGTGATGGAGTTTCATCAGGATAAAATGATTTCCGTCTTACTCGATTTGATCTGAAAAAAAGAAGATGAGTTGAGTTAGGTATAAGCAAGTTAGAGTAAAAACAGTCTTTAAGCATGGCATGAATAAAAAATATGGATGAAAAAATGATGAAGAAAACAACATAATTAGCTTCAGAGTCGAAACATGTGGCAAAAGTTATATGTTGAGTCTTAGCTTTATAAACTCTTTTAACATTAATGGCTTCATTTAGCTTAGAAAAAAGCCCAAACTACAAAGAAATTAAACATACTTTGCAACAGCAGGACGTCGAGCAGCTTTAACTTCTTCAAATTCAGTAGGCAATTGTGAATCTTGTTCTTTTCTTTCTTTATCATCCTTCTTTGGTACTACTTCTTTAGAATCTTTTTTTGCAACTTCTTTCTTCTTATGATGTTGTTGTTCATGTTCTTTATCCTTCTGTTGACGTTGTTGATCTTTACGTGGCTTTCTTATTTTTTCTGATGATTGTTTTGATTTTGAATGTGTTGATCCGGTTTTAGTATTTGGTCGTCGGCTTCTAACTTTCTTACTTGTTTCAACAGCGTGTGATGTCGGTCGTACATCTTCTAAAAAATATGTATGTAAAAAAATGTTAAACAAAAAATAAAGGCAAAGCAAAGAAAAAGAAAACTTACTGCTCATGTTTTTCTTTTTTCTTTTTCTTCTTGTTTTTTGGTTTAGTCGCAAAAAGGAAAGATGAAATCAACAAAGAAAAAAAAGCTGATGAATCAAAAAATGGAACTTTGAAAAATGCTAGGGAAAATGAAAAGAAGGAAACAGCAAGCATGCGAGAAAAATTTGCATTATTGAAGTTTGCAAAACAAGCAATTTTGTTACAAACGTTTTATTTTTCAAAGACTTCTTTGCTTTGCGCGGGAAAATGTGAATCGTTTGTGTGAACCAAAAAAGCAGCAGAAGCAGATCTTGGTAAATCATCTTACCTCCAACTTAAGATTTACTTACCTACGAAATTTTTATGTGAGCATCACAAACTAATTATTTTTTTTATTTCCTAAATTAACGATATCGCATGTGTTCATTTTTACTGTATGCATGAGATATTTTGGCTTTCAATTCTATGACGACACATATCAGCATTTCTTTTGCATACAAAAATCAATCGAAATGTGGCAGTATTTTTTTTTGATAATAAAAAAAATAATTAAAGAGTCGGATTTTAAACGTTCAAAAGCTTGCCTTAGAAAATTTACAATTGTAAAAAAGCTTAAAAGCTTAAAATTGATTTAAAATTCCAGAACATTTTATATTTTTTCATCTTTTCTTCGGGGATGTTTGAATTTTATTACAGTGTCTCACAGCTATCCAGATCTTATCTAACAAGCTTTAATTAATTTAATGAAAAAACAAATATTAAAATTTAACTCGTGGCTGAGCGGATTTAAATAAACAAAATTCGATTTTCTCCAACCTTTAATCATTCAAAAAAAGTCATTTAATTAATTTTGTAGTTTAAAACAAAATGTATTTTTAAACTTTTCCACCACCGTAACTTTTCCATAAAAAGACAACTTTCTGAAGCATAATTTGGAAACAAAAAATTCATCTTCCTGCAAAACGAATATTCATTTCCACTAGGTGTAAAGCGGGCCTTCGGCCCGCCAGCAAAAGTTTTATTTTATTGCTTATAGTTTATAATGAACATCTCTTAGTTACTTTTTTGCGATAATGTGCTCATCCATGTGATTATAATATTAATCCTCCTCCCAGCATTTCCTTGCGTTAACGCTATTTAATTCCTTTCATCCTTACCTAAATATTTGAGACATTTCAAAGACAATTGTGCTTATCACTGTTAAATTTTTACGCAATAATAAAGCTAATTCACTCTACATGTTTCAAAAAAGGCTTACTATGAGAGTTTTTTCTTTTTCTTGAAATCCTCAATCCAAAAGTAAAAGATCCTTTCTAATAAGACCTTTAAATGTTTAAAGTGCTTCAAAATCACAACCATCGTCATCACTAACATTCCTTGCAATGCAAAGTCTATCTGTATTCATTGCATTCATGTTTATGAAAATTTTATTGCACAGAAGCTCAAGCAATTTTATGCAAATTTGTTATTTTCTTTGCTTTCTTTTTCTGGTCCTTGAAACCTTCCAATGATATCGGGTCCTTGTATCCTCGAAATTAGCTCCATGGATCCTTCACTTGATATTATTTAATTTGATCCTTCCTGATATAATGGCTCCATGGACTATGGATCTTTGGTCAGCTATTAGTTCCATGGATCATTGTCTTGATATTAGGTTCCTGATGCTTCCTCAAATGAAAACCGCAACTCATCACCATTTCATTTCCATGAAATGAGAATGCAAAATCGTTTTCTTCGTTTTCATTCATGTTTATGCAAATTTTTTACAAATGTCTCCTTCCTTTGATTTTCATTCTTTTGCAACTTTCCCAAGAATCGTTTCCGAGCACGGACGCACTAACTGACAATGAAAATTGTAGAGAAGGATTTTTTATGTCTTCGATAATTTTTCACTTTTATATCAAAAAGCAAATGCTTTTGCTTTCAAAAATATGCATATTTTGTTTCACTGTTTCTTCACTCGTATTTTTATTTTTTCAAAGGCAAAATAAAATTTTTTTCCAATCCATTATTTTACGGCTTTCGATCGAGGTTGTTTAATCATCATTTTCATTTTTTGCTGCTTCCAAATCTTTATTTTTGACAACATTTTTTTCTTCTCACAAATTCAGTTTTAATTATTTTCCGTTTTTTTTAAATATATATTTAATATGAACTGTTTCTTATTTGTGCAAAGATAGATAATTAAAGTTTTCACTCGATCGAATGAATTGAATTTTTAAATCTTGGACTTTTAACGTGAAAGATTTTTATTCGTGAATTTTTTTATTCTATGTTTTATATTTGACTATTTCTCAATTAATTACCTTCAAAATTTTAGGAATATTTCGATATTATACTTGGAAAACAGACAGGACAATTCAATAAAAAATGGAGAGACGGCTTAAAAAGGGTTTAAAAAATCGTTAGTTTTTTCTCTCACAAAATTAAGATTTATATAACAATTCTTTTGAATTTTTAGTTAAACATTTTTTCGTAAGGAAGGATAGTTCAAAGAATAAAGAAAAATTAGACTCCTCCAAGAATGATAAACAAGCCGATGTTCCAACTCTTGCTGGTACCGATGATATTCTGGAAAATCACGTTCCTGTAATTGGTGTATTAAAACCTGGTATCGTTCAAGTTACTGATAGTGATGAATCTCGCGTTAAATTATCACCTCAAGAAGAAGATGTTACTTCCAAAAGGTATGTAATTTTTATTAAAATTCTCTAAAACTGTTTTTTTACTTAGTGATAGTTAGATTGGTATCATTTAAAATAGCTGTAAGATAAAGTATTTTTTTAAATGCTTAGATTTTTTAACCATTTGGTTAGAAAACCACTGTCATTGATTCGCAATAAGGAATCGCTAATACAACTTTGACGATGGTCTTATTTTTTAGTTAAACATTTTAAAGCCATATTTATGTCTGTTTTAATTCTCATTTTTTTAGAATGGATACTTTCGTAATCGTGAAAAATGATATGCCCAATGACAAAATAATGCTTGCTAAAGAAACAATTAGCTCCTCAATCGATGCGAAGAAAACCTTTAGCGAGATGGGTAAAGAATTAAAGAAAGTATTCGATGCTGAATATTATGGAAAGTGGATCGTGGTTATCGGGCACTTTGTTTCTGATTTCTCTTCAAAAAAGAATAATCTTCTTGCTTTAAAAGTTAACGATGAATTTTTTGTTATGATATTCAGGAGTGTTTAATATGATATTTAATGTAAGTCTTTTTTTTTGATTTTTCACAACTTTATATCTTTCATTCGGTAAAATTTTTATAGAACCATGAACGAAAGGATGGTGGTGATAGTTGGATGTATATGTGCTCGGAATTAGCTAATGGTAAATTATTATGGTCAAAACTAACAAGAATTCAACGACAAGAAATTTTTACAATGAAAATGAATGTTCAAAATGTAAAGAAAGATTTATTTATTGGAAAATTGCCAGATGTGTTTAAAATGATTTTTGAAAAAATTGATTTATGGAAATTTGAAACTAAACCTGGATATGGAGAATGTACCTGAGAAAATCGGAGGAATGGTTTCTATCTTTTCAAACTAAACATAATTTGTAATCACATCAGAAAAAAGTTTATTTGTTTGAATATTTATTTATGTATCTATAAAAATTTATTTGTTGCTGAAGATTTTATGGAACTTTTGTTTGTTCGATGTTTTGTAGCAGTGATTTTTCAAGGTGCTGCTCTTTTTGTTTGTGGCGAATATTCTTTCTTAATCAACACACTATTGATGCATCATTTTTTATTTATCGACTATCTGGCTGTAAGTTCATATGGTCACTTTAAAGTATTACTAAATCTTGCAATTTAACGAAACGCTTTTATTTTTTTAACATAATACATTATTAGATTGAATTCAAAACAACAGCAACAACAAACAAAAACCTAAGAAAAACAATAAAACATTTTTACATGGCGAAAGCCGATGGGATGATTGTCGCGAAATTTTTCAACTACTACTACTCATTTTTGCTGTTTTAAAATGATTAACATAAAATAATTTTAGAGCAAACAAAAAAATGAAATAAAAAAAATATTACGTCAAAACTAATTTTAATCGAAAAGGCGATAAGTTCCTTTACTTGAATTTCAACAAACTTTTATCAGCTATCAATGAATAATGAGTCAAGTTTTTCTTCTACTGGTAAAAATAAAAATGTTAAAAAGTGATGAGTAAAATTTTTTTATTATTAAAATGAAACAAACAAGAATTTTACAAAAAATAATATACAAAGTTACGGTACAGAAAATTTCGAAGCTAAAAGCCGCAGTTTTGTGTTTAGTAAAATTTCAGATGCAATTGCTTCTCAGTTTCTATGTTTCCAGCGATTTCAAAATTCTTTTAATTTCATCCACTCTTTCTTCGGCTTTTAGCCTAAATGCTTGACATCTTTGCTGAATTAAGTTTAACTCTTGCCGATTGGCATCCTTCAGTTTTCTTAATGCATCCTTTTCAATCTCATCGATGGATTCCACTAAAGCTAATTTGGAACATAATTCATCAACTAAAATTTCATAATATCCTTGTTTTTGTTGATCCATATTATTATTATTATTTATTGGCATTGGTGATGGAATTGGTATAGCTTCATAATGGCTTTCAACTTCATCAATCCCTTGACGAATTAATTGTTTCATTCTAGCTTCATCTAATTCTTCAGCATTTTCAAATAATCGACAACTTTTATTACATTTTGGACATTTCCCATGTATTTGTCGAGTTTCACAATCACAAAAATGCTCATAATTTATATCCTTTTCTCGACAAATATAACATTGGGTTGCTCCACATCGGCAACTAAAGTTCAAAAAAGAGATTAGTACATTTTTAGAAACTTGAAATTATTTTTTTGGAAATTGCAAATTTTTGACTCTTTTTTTTGTGGGTTAGTTTAAGCCAAATAGTAATAATATAAAAATAAACTAACGTCATTTTATTACATCCATCTTGTTTAACATATTGCACGTTACATCGATGACAAACCCTTACAACAATTTCAGATAATTTTGATTCACTGAAATTTTTCCGAATTAATTTGAGGTTTATTATAATTCAAACAAAAAAGCTGTTTACATTTGATTTCCATTTTGTTCTTCTTCTTGCTTTAATTCCTCACAAGCTTTTCCTTCATGATTTTCATCGTATGGTCGAGGACAATTTCGACATTGAGTCCTTCCACATTCACATGTAAAATAATAATATACTTCATCGACGCATGATTGTAGTGAACATGAAGAGCAACTTGAAAGTTAATTATATTAAAATTAGAAAATAATGATGGAAGAAAAAGCTTACGTTACGAGATCTGAGAGTGAAGCGGATGTTACTGATTCATGTTGCATTCGCTTTTCGAGTTGCTCATGATCTTCGGGATTAAGATAAAATTTGAAATCAGCTAAAAAAATAAAAATAACTTCAAATATTTTTTGGAAAGCACAAATTTTAAGTTTATGAATTTTAGTCTCTAAACGTAAAAAAATAAATAGCAACTCATAAATCATAAATGTCTTCAATTTAAAATTATGTACTTTCATCTATGAAAAATTCGATAATCATATTAAAAACTATAAAAAAATGAGACTCACCAAAATGCAAAACATTTTTACAATTTGGATCAGGACATCTTAATCCTATTCCTCCAGGGGCTAAATTCATATCAATTGCTGCATGACTATGACCTCGAATGCAATCAATGCAAAGTCGATGAGGTTCTTTTGGGGAAGTTACATTCGATTCAAAGGGTTTACAAGAAATAAAACCTTCAAGAGATGAATAATTTTCAAAACATATAACACATTGAAATTCAGAAATTTTGCCAAAACCTGGTGAAACAGGAGATGACGAAATGGAATCTTTGCTTCTACGATTTCGAAATATATTTCTTAAACGAGTACCCATCTTTTTTATGTAATTTTTTTATTTGATGGAGCTCCTTTAAAGGCAAACAAAAAAAAACACTTTGAGATTGAACAACGATGAAAAAAAAGAGAAGAAAGAAAAGAAATAAGTTTTTTAGCAACAATGAAAGAAGAAAATCTTTAAAAAAGAGGTGTGTATTTAAAGAAAGAAGCCTCAAAAATTTTTTTTATCAGTCAACGATGTCTCGATGGTGACAAATCGAGCAAATAAAAACAAATCAGCAAGCTACGTGCTTATTTTTTACGCCTCCCTGATTTTATGATTCTTATTTTTCCATATCATTTTTAAAGGAAAAGAACAATATGAATGGAAAAAAGGACATTGATTTTTACCTGAATTTCTTTTGATTTTATTTTTAAAAATAAATTTTTTTTAAAGTTTCGTTGATCCAAAATCTTTGATATTTTGCAGAAAGACAAAAGCAAAAAATATTTTTATGATTTTGCTTAGCTTTTTTGTGAAACATGAACGTCATTGATTTTTGAATCAGTTTTTTTAAACTAATAAGAAACCAATTTTTTGAGAATAGAGTTCGTTGATGTTTTTTTTATTTTTACTTTCCAAAATTTTTATGTTTAACTTTATTTACAAATTCACAAGAAAAAAAGAAATGCAATCAATGACCGTTAAAAAAATATTTCATATTAATAAAAAGAAAACACATATATATTTATTTAATCTCTCTGATTATCTAAAATAAACTAGCGGCAGCTAGGGTTGGCTAGGCGATATATTTAATTTAAAGAAAAAACTAATAATTTTTTTATCAAAACCGGGGCAGTTTTTTTGCTGAATTTTAAAAATATAAAAAAAATTGAAAGAAAAATATTATTGAAATTTTTTTGTTTGTTTGCTTTATTGTTTATTTCTTGAAATGCCATTTCTGTGGATTGAGATTTTTGACATAAATAATAAAAAATTAAGTATAATCTTCATGCATTTTATGCCAATCACTAAATCCCACAGATCCAGGATAATAATATACTTCCATAATCCAATGAGAATATGAATCGCGGGATATTATTTTTCTTGGAGATTTTGCATATCGTTCATTTGGAAATTCCACAAATAACGTCCAAAAACCCTTTCGATTAACTTCATAAGTTTTAGTAAATATATTTCCTGGGGCCACATAAAAATCTGCGGTATTATCAACGCCAACCAAACGGAAAAATCGAGCTTCTGTGACATTATGATTTCTAAAAAAATTATAATTATGGATTTTAAAAATGCAAAAATAAAATAATTAAGAAGGCGGGTTCGAAACTATAAAGAAAAAAAGCTTAATTTTACAATTTTATTTTCGAGATAATAATTTTTTTTATTTTGCTTGAACATACCTTATCGAGAGAGTTAGCTGATACCTTCGAGGCCGATATCGATGATGCCTCCTATTTTCACATTCAACAAAAAACATTAATAATAAAAATAGTTTAAAATATTGCAAATTCATTATTATTTTTATTTGATGAAAACTGAAACAAAAAAAAATTGAAATTGGAAACTTTTTAAAAAACGATAAAAAATAAAAAACTAACATTTTCGCTATATTTTTTTGGCAGTGAAGTTGAAAAAAATATTATACAATTAAAAAAAATCTTCTTTTGAGATATTTTTGAAACACACAAAAATTGAGGATGACGGCAATATGAGGTTATTACGTTCCTGACATGATCTTTTGCAAAAAAAAAACAAAAAAGTCAAATTTCAATGTCAAAAATAAAATAAGAAAATGAAGGAAAATTGTTGTTCGATCGAAAGTTTTTTTTTTTGAGTATGAATCTGAAACAAACAAAAAATGATTGGAGTTTTAAATTTATTTTTTTGGAGGAAGAAAAAAATGGATCAATTTCAAATATTTCTTCTCTTTTTTTACACGATCGGAAACACGGGACAAATAAAAAAATAAACAAATAAAAATTAGTTAAAGAACGCGGTATTATTTTTTTTTGTTTGGTTGAAGGAAGAAAAAAGAACTGATTGCAATCGCGCGAGAGATGTTTTTTTTATTGTATTTTTAAAACTTTGATTAAATAATAAATAAAAAATAATGTAATTCTTCCATTTTTAAAGTGAAGTGTGTCTGTCTATTTGTCTACAAGACATGAGAAGAAGAAAAATCTCTAACAGAGAAAGAAAAATGTCTGCAAAAAGGACTTAATTGAAATTAAGAAAATTTGTTATAATTGGTAATAATAAAAATTAACTAACTCTTTTTGTCGAAATTTTATTTAAAAAACGATAAAATTTAGGCAGAAATATTTTTGGACTCAAAAATAAATAAATAAAATAGAGAGTTAATTCTCAATTTTTATCCAAACTTTTTCGAGGCTTTAAAATATAAAAAAATAACTAAAAAGTAAAATAAATAAAGCTTCAAAGCCCAAAAAAGGCTATTCCCAGACACAGATAAAAGCCTTTTTATAGAAATTCCAAAAAAAAAATAACAAAGCAAACAAAAGCTTCCAAAAAAGGAATAAAAAAATAATACCTGACTTCCAAAAACAAAAAGTAAACTTATAAAAAAAATGGAGGAGGATATCGAATTGCTGTGCCGCTGCTTTTTTTAATGTTGCATTTATTTTTTCTAAATCCTTAAAAATATTTAGCACAAATATAAAAAAACAAAAGCAAATATTTGATGGGAAACAAAAAAAGAAGAAAGAAACTATATAAAAAATAATTGTAAACATAAAAAATAAAAATCTTTTTTTGGAATTCAAAATGTTTAAAGAAAGCAAAAAAAAGTAATATTCTAAATCTATTTAAAAAAAAAGGAAGGCTGTTTTAAACGAACGCGTTTAACCGGAAATAAGAAATTATAAAAAAAGAGAACGTGTAAAAATGGCCTTAAAAAATTTTCAAGCTTGGTCGAAAGCTTGCAAAAAAGAAAGATCAGACATTTTTTTATTTAAAAAGTTTTTAAACTGGACACTTTTCTGATTGAAATAAGTGTTAAATAAAAAAATACAAAAGTGCAAAGTTTAGCAAACAAAATTTTAATCCTCCAAGAAACATCAAAGTAAAACAATCAAAAAAAGCTTAAATACAAATAAATTTTCTTTCCAATAAAGAAAAAAATCAACAATTTTTTCATTCATTCAAAGTTTGTGGATTGCATAAAAGAAAAAAAGAATCGAATAATTGATTTTAAGTTTTCTCCTTTCTTAAGATAATTGAAAACTTTTTTTTTTGTGGGCCATAAAGCAGTTTAGACAAAAAATGTGTTTTCTGCTAAGTTTTTTTGTATATATTTAAATATTGGAGAAAAAAATCACAGCCACCCATTCAGTCTGTCGTTTGTCCACGGACGGCTTTTGAATGACCAAAGAGAAAAAAATAGGGAGAATCTGCTGCTCGATGATGACCATTTTTGGTTTAAAGCAAAATGACCTCAATTCTCTTTTTATTATGAACATTAGTCAAAAACGATCATAGAACAAAAAAAAGTTATAATTTTTATTTTGTTAAATTTTGCGGAAAAAATTCAAATTAAATACACGCTTTCCTCTCAAATTTCAAAAATTGGATTATTAATTATACCTTTTGCGAGAGTTTTTTTAGTTTAAATGAATGAGACTATGTATTTTAATGGTGAGTTTGTTCATAATCGCATTTTTGTTAAATTTTGCCAAAATAATGGCGTAAAAAAGGTAACTTAATTGATAGAAAAAATTATGTCTAAAAAATATTGGCTCATCAAAAGATTAATTTTTTACCCATCAAAATCAAACTTTTTTTAGTTAAATTTATGAAATCTTTAAACAAATCAAAACCAAGTCAAACCTATTTGTTCCCTTTTCTTTTCAGATTTAACAAAAACGCGATTATGCAAATTTAATAGCGAATGATTTTATTAAAAATCAGGATATTTTTTTTTTCTTTTGAAGAAGATACAAACAAACAATACAGAAGAAAAAAAAGAGGATGCAATAGACGACAACCTGCAGAGATAGAAAAAAAGAAAGAAGAGGAGACCGAAAATAAGCCTCATTTTCTTTTTTCTTTTTTTTATGTTGCATTTTTTTCTTATTCGAAAACAAGAAACCCTCTTTTTTTATGGTCAAAAAATGTTTCTTTTTTTTTGCGATGGGAGAAAGGAAAAAGTCGCAGCATTTTGATTTAAATGCGCGAAAAACTTTATTTTTCAGTGTTTTGTGTTCTAAAACCGATAATCTTTATTTTAATCTTTTACCAACCAACAAAAAAATAATAATAGCGATAATTCGATTAGTTTTTAAAGCTTACAAAAAAAAAATAAGTTTACAGACAGAAATAAAGTGGAGAAGCTTTTTTTAGCTTTAAAAGTTTGTTTTAAGTTTGTGAAAAAAAGAATTTTAAAAAATATTTCAACAATCAAAAACCCATAAAAATCCATTAAAAAAATAAATAAAGGTTTGACGCTCAAGAAGAAAAATAAAATAATATTTATCCAATAAGAAAAATTTTTTTGTGACTTTTTATTTTCTTTGGTGATGTTTTTTTAGAAGTAGTATGCCTCTTTAAAAAAATAAGGTCCTCCACTCTTTATTTATTTATTTATATTTTTCCATCACAACTTCTTCAAATAAGGAAGAGCCCCAAAGGATGGAAAAAAGAAAAGAAAAGTGCCGCAATGGTCGTAAATGCATGAGTCAAGGGAGTCGTTTTTTATACAACAAAAAAACTTTTTTACGTATACACGTTGACTTTAAAGGAATTTTTTCTTGTCTTCTTTTTGGACAACCAAAAAAAAGTGAGTTGCTGACTTTTTTTCTTTTTAAAAGTTAAAAAAACAAACAAAAAAGAAGTTAAAAGCTTCGAGAAAAAAGAAAGGAAGGAGAGCCAATTTTTAGATTGAATTTTTTTTGGCACCCACAAAAAAAGTGTGTAAAAAATGTTTTTGCCTCTGTTTTTTAATTGCTTTGTTTTTTCTTTTGACTTTTGAAATAAAAAAGAAACAATAACGTCACAAATAATTTTTTAGAAAAAAAAAACAATGCTGACAAAAAAAACTTTTGGATTTTAAAGATGCCAATTTTCAGGATGGAAGGAATTGATAGCTTTTTCCCGAGTAAAAAAATTTGCCCAAAATGAAATTAAATCAGGGGAGTAAAAGAGAGATGGGAGAAAAGCTTCTTTTCCCTTCTTGATGTTCGAAGTATTCAAGAAAAAATTTTTTTACTTAAAAGAGATGAGTTTATTTTTGGTTTATTTTAAAAAGCTTTTTTTTATTTCGGAATTGAAATAGCGAGAAGCTTGAGTTTTCCTGATATTCAAGGATAAAAAATACTTCAGTAAAAAATGCGTTTTCATTATAATTTTTTTATGGCAAAAAAATCAAATAAATTTCCTAAAAGAAAAAACCGCTCCTCCAAAACAATAAAAATCAGATCAAATTACAATTAAAAAATCAAAAAATGTAAAACACCAAATTTTTTTATTGGTTTAAACAAAAAATAGGAATGTTCTTTTTTTTTGTTGTTATGTTTCAGAAACTGAAACCAAACCAAAATAAAATATAAAAAAAAAGAAGTGATGCACATTCAAAATATATAAAAAAAACTTGTTCGGTTCATTAAATTTTGGTTCAATCAAAAAAGAAAGAAAAGCCGCAATAGCACACCCGGGGTGTTAATTTATTGCTGCTATGCTATCGCTATCAATATGGAGGAGACCCACAACCATGGAAAATAAAACCCTTTTAAAACAAAAGAAAGACGAAAAAAAATATATATTAAAAAATTGCAAATATTTTTAGCTTTCAACCAAACACAAAAAATGAGAGAGAAAAAGAAGAAAATCATAAATTAAAATGAGTTATTTCAAGCATGAATAAATTTCAATGTTTTCTTTCTCTCTTTTGTTTGGTGGTTTTTAAAAGACACCACGAACGCTCGCGCGAGATAAAGAAAAGGAAGCAAAGCACCAATAAAAACAGGTGGCATTTTTGGGAGATACATGCAAGAAAAAAAAAGAGAGAAGAGTAATTTATCCCTCGAGAATTGAGAAAAATTATTCAAGCAATATTTAAAATTCAAACATTAAAGTATAGTTTTTTAAATTTTTAAACGGGTTTAAATTATTTTTTTTTATTTAAGAAATTCATAATGGTTTTTGAATTCGTAATTTTAAAATAATTAAAAAAATACAGTATAAAAAGTGGAATGAAATTTGGCACTTTTCCACAGAATTTTTTCTTTTCTTCCAAAAATAGTTTAAAAGAAGCTATTTTCAAGTTCAAATTTAAAAAAATGACGGCGACGCGCAATTTGTCAAAAAATTTGAAAGAAAAAAAGAAGATAAAATCTTTTTTTGAGTGATTTGTGACAGCAGTCGTAAAATTAATTTTGGTTGATAAAAACTTTTTTAATTTCAAGCGGCAAATAAAAATATGCCAAATCATGAAACGAGAGAATCAGAAAAAATGGAACTAATGAAACTTCGAAAATTACGGCCGACTTTTAATTTCGAACCAAAATCTTTTTTAAACCTATTTTTTTCTCGAATCACTTAAAATTAACATTCCAAATACCAACATCAATTTTTTGTTGTTGAGAGAGAATGAATCAGCCAGCAACAACGGCAGAAGTCATGAATCAGAAAAACTTGAAACTTTGATGAAAAGAAAAAAATATGTAAGTAAGTAGGCGTTGTTGGTTGCCTCGTAACTCTCAAAGTTGCAATTCACTTTTTTTTACGACACATTAAAATTTTGGACATCAAGAAGGGTAAGAAGAAAACAAAACAAAAAAACACATACAACCAAAAAAAGAAATAAATTTAATTAGAAAAAATCAGTTTTTTCTTTTTGTAATTTTTCTCTATCAAATAAATAAATGGTTAAAAGACAAAATTAAAATTATTAGAAAAAAAGGTTTCTAGTTTTTTGGTTGAAAAAAAAGTATCGCTTTCTGAAAAATATTTGCTCCTGGAAGCAGCGATCTTGAGATTCTGTTGTGGGTTCGTAAAAATCTCAAAATTTAGTTTTATCTGCTTTTTTTCCTAGAAACTTCGAACGTGATTGTGTAATTTAGAAAAATGCAAATTGATGAATAATCAAAAAATTAAAATCAAAAAAATGAAATTTGATCTTTTAAAAAATTATAAGAAGAAAATTTAATGAAAAATAATCTAATTAAAAATAATTAAAAAAAAGTAAAATAGCAGGTGATCGCAAAAAGAAAAAACCACAGATGAAAAAAAGGGTGTAAAAAAGCTGCCGATAATTTATTTTTTTTCGAACAAAAAAGAGATATATTCCCGATAAATCAAAAAAGTTAATAATCATTTTCACGCCTTTTTGAAATCATTTTTTTTATTCCTTACTATATTTTTTATTTTGTTTCCCCATTATTAACCTTTTGAAAATTTGGAGGCCACATGACAAAAAATTTATGAGCTTGAGTGACAAGCGTGGTCATTATTAAAAAAAAGTCTTTTAATTATATATTTTTTTTTGTAAAAAAAGGTGCGAAAAAAAATGGAGGTGTTAGTAAAAAAAATTTTTGATTGACTTTTATTTTTAAAAAACCTACGAATTTTTTCTCCTGTGGCTGTGAAAAAAAAAGAGAGGAAAGTAAAAAATTCCGGAATCCCGTTGCATAACAAAACAAAACAAAACAAAAAAATAACTTGCAAAAAAGGAAGAGAGACAGAAATTTACAAGAATAAAAAAACTGGATTTTTTTTGCTTTTTTTGGTGAATGAAAATGTTTATGGAAGTAAACAGCAAGCAACAAAGTAAAAAAAAGAAAATTATAAAAAAATTGAGGTTGAAAGAAGAAGAAAAAAGGTTAAATTACGCAATGTCGTCTCTCTCGCTAATATAATGGAAAAGCAGATGATGTAACTCTTGGTTAATCAAAAAAAATTTTAAACATGGATAGGGAAACAACTTTTCGAATTCGAACCTCAATTCATTTTAGCATTACTCACTTGAACCAATAAATAATTGATTTGACCAACTTTTTAAAATCAATTCTTCTTCTTGTGTTTTTTATGATGACAGAAGTAATTAGGTGGTTGGTTTTCTTCTCAATTACAAATTGTCAATAATACTTGAACGGTTTTCTCTTTTTTCTTAAATTTAATTTTCTTCTTCACAATCAAAAAGTAATAAATAAATTTGCTATATATTTTTTTTCGTTCTCGCATTTGTAGCCAATGAAACAATTTATTTTTTCTTCTTGTGTTTGATAAGTAAAAAAAGAAGAATTAAACAAAACGCAGAAACAAAATAAATGAAAAAGATTTCATTTTCAAACTAAAAGTTTTGCAATTTTTTTAAACAAAAATTTTACAAGTTGATATTTCGATCCATGCTTTTTGCTTTCTATTATAATTGAAATTTATTTGTAAAAATTTTGTAACAAAAAACGAAAGTGTAAATGTGAAATATCCGTGTGACATAACCATCATCAAAAAAAGGTGAGAACAAAAATTGACGATAAAACTGGATTTTTTTTTATTGAATCAAAATCAAAAAAAGAAAAGCTTTGTTCAAAGAAGAGAAAAGAGAAAGCGAGGAAAGGATGAGTGGATTACACAAAAGATCAATTTCATATATGAAAAGCAAATGATTTCTTTGGCCAGTTTATTCAATGGCCAGCTTCAGACAAACAAATTGATAGAAGATCAAAGCAAAGCAAACCTAAAGTGAAAATAATGATGATTAATCAGATTAATATAACAAATCAATTTTTTGAAAAAATATGAAAGGTTAATTGTAGCATAAAAATTTGCCTTAGGCGCTTAAGGAACAGACATTCATCCATTTATTTATGGCCACTTTTGGGTGAAAAGAAAAAATAGTTTCACCATCATCATTTTTTTTTGAACTCTTTTCCTTTCTCATTATTTGGGGCCATATTTATTTTTGTGAACATTAATTTTGATTGACTATTTTTTTCAAATCAATTTTTTGTCCCATTCTTTTTTTGGAAAGTCTTTTTTTGTTTTGTTGTGGCAGCACAATTATTAATAATAGTCAACAAACTAACTTGAATGGTTTGTCTTTATTTTCTCCAACTACTTATTTTTTGTTTTTGGGACCAAAGAAAAATGACCATTAAACCCAAATAAAAATAATATTCTTTTTAGTCCGTATCCATGGAATTACCAGAAACCCTTTCAATAAATGTCGAACAAAATAATCATCCATCAATATCTCTGCCATTGACGGAGCTCTCTACAACATCTCCATCAACTTCATCTGAAGCTTCAGAAACCCAATTAATTTCACCAACAACCTCAACACCTTTAAGCCAAAATTCCAAACAAAAGTTCCCTAAAAATCGTGTTTTACTTTCAACAAATATTAATTATTTTTTTGCTTGCCTTCTTGTTCCTCCACTTGGTTCACTTTTTGTTGCATTTTTTATTGGTTTCACTATTGATTATGGAGATTTGGTTAATTATGAATGGACTTGTGGGGTTTGTTTTTCATAACTAAACTTTTTAAAGTTATGATTTTTATTGATTTAAGAAAGCATTTTTACCATCGATTTCAAGAATAATTAATTTATCAAAAGAAAGAATATTTTGGAATTTAGGTTCTCTTTCACATTTAAGCCTTCGACCCCTTTTAATTATTTATCATTGTAAGTTTGAATCTTCGTTTTTTTTTTGGTTTGAACTTACAAAATTACGAAATAAGCTTCATTCAATCAAAAATTTTAGTTAAAAGATGCTTCGAAGCTGCAAGAATTCGTTGGGGCCAGCGTGAGCGCGAAGCGCGAACGCTGGCCCAAGTTGAGTTCGCCTTGACGTTGCGCAAGATCTCTTTTTTTTTCAACTAGCTTATTGATGTGTTTATGTTTATTAACTATGGCTGAAATTTTGTAAACTTATGAGTGCCCATCTATAGATTATATCTGTAAAGAAATCCAGAAAAAATTTTTTATAAATTGAGAGATTTGACAAAAAACGTGTCCCAAAAATGAATGTCCGTTTGTTTGTTTGTTTGTTTGTTTGTTTGTTTGTTTTCTGTCCCCTTTTTTCCTCTTAACGCGAAATGGCCCTTGTTTCTCTTCGAAAAGAAAAGTAATTATTTTTTGGTTTTTTTGAGTGTAAATTTTTTTTTCAAAATTTAATTTTTTTTAGTTGTAAAAGGTTTAGATTCATTTAAAAAAATTATAATAAACATAAAACATAATATACATAACAATAAACATAAATTAGTGAATGAATTATTTAAACTACAAAAAGAGAAAATTGCATTAAAAAAAGTTGAATAAAGTTATTTAATTATAATTTCTCAAAAAAGTTAAAAAATTTTTTGTTACATATTTGTTTCTTTTTGATAAAGTAGCATTCTGTAGTTTGTAATATTTCTCAAAAGCATTCTTCTTTGCTCAATTCTGTTATCGTCGATAACTTTCCAACCAGCTTCATTTGTTTTTACCCAAGTAACGTAATGAAGTGGACGACGTTCAATGGCTGCTATTAACTTCCAATTAAAATTAAACATTTGAACATTACCAAATTGACTAACGGCTAAATTTCTAATGGTTGAAACTCCATTTACAGTTGAATAAGAATCAATATGAATAATAATATATTGTAAATTGGAGTCCATTCGATTTTGCAAACATTGATTAACAAATTGTTGATGTTGATTAATACAACTTCTTTGTTGACGAGCCCAAAATGCAAAGAATTCTTGGAATGTAAGTGATTTAATTTCATGAGGAATATGTAAAGCTGGGAATAAGTATGCAATATAATAGGAATTTGCTAAACGAGGAGGACGGTTGCAAGCACAATTATAAAGTCTTTGATAATTGATTTTGAAAGATGTTGTTGCGTCAGAATGAGGATTTAAAGTATCAAAAATATCATCGAGTGCTGTTACTGCATCATTCATTCCAGTTCTTTGTCTTTCGGGGAAATTAACTCGAAGCCGTTGAATATTCAAATCTGAATTATCATAAAGACGACGAAGTTGTTGTAAGAGACGATTATCAGAATTTTCACAGTTATTAATTATCCATTCAACAGTTGGGGTGATTCGATGTAAAAAATTTACTGCGGCAATTAAAAAGCAATCGTTACCATAATTTTGAAGAAGCAATAATGGTTGATTATTTAAATCAGTAAGTACTTGTGGCTAAAAAGTAACAAATTTGATAAGGTTTTTAGAAATATATTTTAAAAATATTACCTCCATTTCCATTGAATTATTTGCAGCTTGAACTGGTTGTTTTACATTTTTAGGCTTTTTGGTTGGTGGTTGTTGTTGAGGCACCATTAATAAACTAATATCAGCAGTTGTTGGAGGTTTCCTTTTTCTTGATTTTGGAGGTTGTTGTTTGTTATCATTTACAATTTTGGTATCAACAGGCATGGGAAATTCTGGCAATTTTTGAGTTTTTCTCAACCGATTGTATTCTGCTAAAGCATCTTTATCAACTCGAATTTTTTGTGGATTGTAATCAGCTAACCAAAGACCTTTAAGGGTTGTAACACGACTGCATGCAACAAATGCTTGACCAGCAGAAAAAATAGTTTCAAATGAAACAATAGCATTTTGCAAGGTTAAACCCTGACTTTTATGTATAGTAGCAGCGAATGCCATTGAAATTGGGAATTGATGCCGAGTACATTGCTCTCCACCTCCAACATCGAATATCACGGAAATTTTTGAGATAAGTTGTTCCTCTTCAATGTTGTCAAATTTTACTCGAAGTTGGATTGGTTTATTATTGGCATATACAATGTCTAATAATTGCCCAGTTGCTCCATTAACTAAACCAATACGTGAATTGATATTTCTTTTTAAAATAACTCTTCCGCCAATAGCAAGATGTAACACTTGTGCCATTCCACCTGCTGCTCTTTGATCATCTTTGCTTTTTTTATTAACTCGGGTGGATTTTGTTGGTCGATTTTGCTGGGGTTTTAAAATCGGATATTCGTTTCTTTGATAAACTCTTTCTCTCACTCCTGGTTTTGATGTTGTGACATTTGGTTTTACTTTTCTTTCACTATCTTCAGCTTCAACAATTACAGTTTTTAATTTCAGTTTTTCCGAAACAACCATATTAAATTCTAT
This sequence comes from Panagrolaimus kolymaensis, assembly GCA_028622995.1. Classification (NCBI taxonomy): domain Eukaryota; kingdom Metazoa; phylum Nematoda; class Chromadorea; order Rhabditida; family Panagrolaimidae; genus Panagrolaimus; species Panagrolaimus kolymaensis. The sequence continues at coordinate 8,415,725 of JAJQJQ010000006.1, forward strand.
CACTTCGGCTTGAGTGGAAAAAAGGGCCATTACAGTAGGATCGGTTTTGTGGATTTCAATATATTTATTAACTATTTCTTCCATAGTTGCAACATTGCCATTGGTGCCAGGAATAATTTTTTTTCTCAATTCATAATGATCAGCTTCAATCATATTCTGAACCCTCATTCTTCCCAATAATTCAGCAAAATCTTTATCTTCGTTTTGTCTCATATTTGTTTGCAATTCTCTGTATTCGAATAAAGACCAAAATGTAAAATTGGCTATACTGCTTCCAAAAACTTTTGTTATTTGATGGGAGGTTAGATTTTTAAAAATATGGAATTCTTTAACAGGTGGAAGCTGCAACAAATCACCAAATGCAATAACATTGACGCCTCCAAAAGGTTCATCATTACATTTAAATTGGGTTAAGCGATAATGAATTTTTGCTAACATAATGTTAGATACCATCGAAATTTCATCGATGATAATAAATTTCACATCTTTAAATTGAATTCTTTTTTGATTTAATTTATCGTTTGATAAAGTGGATAGCTTTTCATTTCTACCATGCTGGACGTTAATATTAAATAAGCTGTGAAGAGTCGATCCATTGATTTGAACTGCAGCTAAACCAGTAGGTGCAGATATTAATACAGGAGGATGAGTTGTTGTTTCACCTTCTTTTCCATAAATAACAAATCCTTTATCTGCTAAGAGGTTAATTAAAAAGGATTTTCCTGTTCCAGCAGTTCCACTAATAAAAGCTTGAATTGATTTAAGTGTTGGATCTATTTCTTGCATTTCAATGTGCTTGAAAAGCCACTTTTGTATTTTATCTTGTTCAGTGTTTAACCGCTTTAAATTGTCCTCATATTTCTTTTTATCAACTTTGCGATTGAAGACTTCAAGCTCATCTTCAGCTTCTAAATCAACTTTAGCATCTTTACAAGCTTGATATAATTTTCTTCTGGCTTCAAAAATTTCTTCTTCCATTTCCAATTGAGCTGTTTGGTTTTGGATAATTTTGCAAATGTCGTTGTATGCATTTTCACTTTTGGTTTTTAAAGTTTTCATAAAATCATTCCAACGTTCTTCAAAAGAAGTAAAAGAAGCCATTAAATTTTCTTCATTTCTCCATGGAATAAAAAGCATACATAGCCTTCTGTAATAGTCTTCACGGCTTTTTTCATTATTGACTTCAAGCTTTGGCCAATATAATCGAGGGCAGAGAGGTCTAATTTTTACCATATTTTTTGAAGGAAAGTTGTAAATTTCGTATGATTTGGGGCTATTTGGATGTTGATAAAATGGTGAAAATTTATCGTTGATATGATAAAAACCATTAAATGGATTCTTTGAGGATTTTGCAGTAAAATCTTCATCCAAATCATTGTTCTCTGCATCTGGGTCTTGATCATATTCATTTTGTGCTTCTTCATCTTCAAGGGCAGCTCCTTCTTCGTCAAATTCACCCATTTCATCATCATGCGCTTGACCTTCTTCTGCTGCTATGGATGGGGCATTAATATCACGCATTTCAACATCAGGATTTTGAACATTAACTTGTTGTGTTTTTTTAGGGTCAATAGCAGCAGCAACTACCGAATCCGTGTCTTTCATTTCCACATTATTAGATTTTTCAATCATTTGATCTGCTTGGATTTTATTTAAGAGTTCAGCTTTTTTTCCATTTCCTTTTACTCGAAAATTTGTTATCATATTCATTAATGAAAATTGTTCAAGTATATCCAATCGGTTACGATAATATGAATCAATCCAGTTATCCAAAAATGTTTGCCCAAGATTATCTTTTGGAAGATCTTTTTGCGCTTTTAAAATCCGGCTTCGAAGTTCTTCGGCATTGGTATTGATAAATATTTCATCACAGCTAAATTGGTACATATGATGACCCATAAGCAAATCGATGATTTCTAATAATCCCATTTTTCGCTTTTTTAACATATCAATATAAATTTTAAATCTTTGTTGATTTGTAATGGGACTATCTTTTAAATCAGCTAACATTGAATCAGATTTTGATGATTCACCTTTTGTTGCATAACCACTCACGTAATTAATGATGTGCATCGTATCTTTTGATAAAAATTGGATGTCAATATTGGCTTTCCACGCTAATAACACCGAAGGATTATAGTCGTTTAGCCACTGCTCTACTCCTTTTCTTCTTTTTAAAGAATAATATTTTGATTTTCCATTTACGATTGCCATGGAATCTGTTGCAGCTCGATTTATTATTGTAACACCAGTTACAGGACGTTCAAATTCGAATCGGCAAGTTGTTATATGATGACCATCAACATTTATTACACGTTTACAAGTTTGCGTATGACCTTCAAAATGTTTTTGATATTTCATAGCATATTTATGCAAAATTGGTTCCTTAATTGGATCAGGCTCACGGGCAGTAACATGATCATCAATAAATTGAATAATTACTTGTTCATCGTCGCCAGGTTTTGGTGCATTTTCAGCCCATAGCAAACAATGAATATGCTCTGTTCCACGTTGCTGGTATTCAATGCGATAAAAATAATTTGTAATCTTTCCAAGAGGGCCATTTTCAACTAATAAGCATTCCTTAAAAAATGCACTAATTCTTCTTTGAAAATATCGACACCAATGATAAGGATCGAAAGCAATGAATTTACGAATGTTTGAGCTGGTAACCTTTTCACCATAAATTTTGGTGTAAACATCATGAATTTCTGTCCAATCATCTTCTGATGGATTTAAAGTTAGAAACCATGTCGGAGGACCAAAAATAGCAATCATAGCTTTTAATCGTAATTTTATTTTTTCCCAATATCCTTTGTGGCCTCGTAAACCAGCAAATTGAGTTGCCATGCATTGTTGAAGTTTTGGATCAGCAGATTCTAATGCTTTTTGAAATTCGGCAAGAGATAATTTATTTTTGCTTATCCTTGCTTGTGTAGCTATGCTACTTTTAATATCTGATATTTCAAGTCGGCCTTGAGTTACAGTCAAAAATTTTGCATTTTGCCCAAAACGACGATCAACATTTCTCAAACGGTGGCGTGTATACATACGGAGTGATAGAGGTTTAGGACGTTCATGATCTTCACCAAATTCTCCAGTAGGTAATAAACCGGGAAATGTTTTAGCATTAATATCTTTTTCTTTGGACCAATTTATTGGTGGATTTGGATTATTCAATAAAGCATATTGTTCAAATGCTGTGGTTGCTGGCCCATCATTTTCAATATCAATCATAGGTTGAATTTCAACATCCATTGTAAGCTCATGTGGATCATCATTGTTATTATCAATGAGAGCTTTTCTTTGTTGTTCAGTAGGATCTTTATCAAAAATAAGATTTTCATCTTTATCAAATGTAAATTTTTCGTTGATTTCGATTTCCTGATAAAAAGCATGTTTCTTTTTTAGTAATTTTAAATATTTCAATACTATTGGAAATCGAACCAAAGGTTTTCCATAATCAGTTTTAACAATGATGGTTAAATTTTTTGAACTCGGTAATGTGTTTGCAAGATGAGTTATAGTATTTTCTGTTGGTACAGGTAACAAGACCAATGCTCCTTGTTTACCTTTTAATTGTGTTTTTCTTCCAAGGATATCCGTCATTTGAAATGTGGATTGCACCGGACGGAAAAGCTGGCATAAAGCTTTTTCCAGGCAATTAAGTTTTCCTTCGATTTCATCCAAGTCATCGAGTTCCATTCCATTTATAACAGCTCCAGGTGGAATATCATTTTTTCTCATATGGGTTTTGCAGATTGTACAAATTTTAATCTTTTTTGATTCCGCTGCTAACATGCTTGTTTTTTTAATTAAGAATCGTTCATGTTCATCTGCATTATAAGCAATTACTTTAACATCTTTTGGTAATCGAAGTTGACTGCAAACATCACAACTTTCAGTCTCATTATCTTTAATTTTATTTTCAAAATTTTGAATAAGTTTTCCATGAGTGGAATAAGCATAATCTTGTGTTAGTTTATCTTTGCCTTCATGATAAATTTTTGAAACAATAGTAATAATTTCTTTTGGAACATTAACATACTTTGATAAATTAAGTAATTCTTTGTAGTTGCAACTTTTGTATGCAGCTTCAATACGATTTATAAACATAAAATATGTTCCAATTTCAATATATCGTCTTTTAATGCTTCGAATACCAGATGAATGAGGAGCAAATTCATCCAAAATTTCACGAACAGTTTTTTTGATTACATCATCGGAATTAAACATAATTTTATGGAGATTATCTGCCAATTCAAGAAATTTTGCTTCACATAAAGCTGTTAATTTTTCTTTAATAAATTTTGCTGATTCATGAGTTAATGAAGGACATTCAGCATTACATTCTTTTGCCATGGTCATTTGTGGCACAAGCTTTTCGGACAATAACTTCCCATGTTCAGGCAATTCTTTATCAGTTACGAGTTCGTCAAATACAAGCTCATTAAGATCTTTTTTTGTTTGATTTTCTTGTTCATTATGGTCAACTTTATTTGGTGGAGCTACAACATCTGGTACAACATCATCGTTCTGGGGCTCATCTTCAAACAATTGGATAATTACATCCTCAATATCTTCTACCTCTGTTTTATCACTTTCTGGATCACCAATAATTTTTGCGAAAGTTTTTTTCCATGCACGAGGGTAAACATTAGCTAGTTTTTCTTCACCTTCCCCAACATGAATACTAACTCTTATTAATTGACGAATATAACGATCTTTAGGAGTTTCAGTTTCAACATCAATAATATCCCCATTCATTTGATTGATTAATGCTTTTTGAATATTTTTTATTTTTTCAAAAGCCATTTGCTTCATCGCTTCAATTTTAGATGTGATTGCTTTGATTTGAGTTATTTGTAATAAAGCATCTTTTTCATCAGCTGGTGGTTCAGTTTGCCTGAGTTGAAACAAAAAACCAAGTTCAGCAAAATTTTTCATTTTTTCAGTAACTACATCTTTTTCAATTTTAGCTGTAAGTTGTTGAAATAAATTGTTACATTTCTGTATCCGCTTCAACTCTTTTTTGATACATCGAAGCTTCTTAAATCTTTTCATAAGAGCAGCATGATATAACTTTCCACTTTTTTGCTTCTGTCGAGTATAATGTTTACAGAGAGTTTCATATTGCCTGGGAGTTAAAAGCTTGTATTCTTGGATTTTTTCAAACAACACTCGATTGTTTTTGCTATTAATATCGTTGAAAATATTCATCAATTCTCTCATTCGTTTTTCTATTTCATTATAGTTATTCGCTTCTTTTCTAAAAAAAATGTATTGAAAATAGGTTTTAAATTTTTATAACTAAAAACTTACTGTTTTTTCCTTCTAATTTTTTTAAGCAATGCTTCTCTTCTATTTTTTCGTTCAGCTTCTTCCTCCGTTAAATTTTTACGTTGTATTTCTCTTGCCAATTTTTCTTTTTCATTATATGCTGCTATTTCCTGAGGTGTCATAGATTCACGCTCAAGCTGCCTGGCTAATTTTTCTTTTTCATTATATGCTGCTATTTCCTGAGGGGTCATAGATTCACGCTCAAGCTGCCTGGCTAATTTTTCTTTTTCATTATATGCTGCTATTTCCTGAGGGGTCATAGATTCACGCTCAAGCTGCCTGGCTAATTTTTCTTTTTCATTATATGCTGCTATTTCCTGAGGGGTCATAGATTCACGCTCAAGCTGCCTGGCTAATTTTTCTTTTTCATTATATGCTGCTATTTCCTGAGGTGTCATAGATTCACGCTCAAGCTGCCTGGCTAATTTTTCTTTTTCATTATATGCTGCTATTTCCTGAGGGGTCATAGATTCACGCTCAAGCTGCCTGGCTAATTTTTCTTTTTCATTATATGCGGCCTTTTCTTCAGCTGATATATTTTTACGTTGAATTTCAGCAGCTTCTCTATTTTTTTTATCATATTCATGTTGTTCATCCGAAGACATAGCAGCTTTTTTAGCTCTTTTTCTCTCCTTTTCTTTTTTATTATCCGCAATTTTTTTTTCTTCTGTTCTTCCTGCTCTTTGTCGTTGTTTTTTCTCCCTGGCTTTTCTTTTTTTCTTTTCCTCTTCAGTTTCTGTAACTTTTTGAATTTTTAACGGAATTGCTTCTGGTCTTACAGTTGTAGTTTTTGGATCTGGTTGCGAAATTTGATTCAAAGGTGCTTCCTTTTGGGATGGGTGTAATAATGCAGGATGCGCTGTGATTAAAGCTGGAACACCAGAAATATTGGGAGTTGGCTGTTGTGGAATTGGATTGTTTATTAATGTTGATTGTTTTTGGAAAGGATTTTTTGGTTGATTTATTAAAGCAGGACACGATATAATTGGAGATGGAATATCATGAGTTTGTGGAGTTGGCTGTTGTGGAATTGTTGGATTCTTTATTTGTGGAATTTGATTTTGAACTGGATCTGGAGGCGTTTGTGTAAAAAGTCCAATGAAGTTTTGAACAGGTTTTGATACAAATTGAAAAGGAATTGGGATTTGAGTTGTTGTTAAACGGGTTGGCCAATTAACTACGTTTCCTTTTCTTTCTGCCATTCTATCAAATATACCCATATATCGGTTAAATTCGGCGTCGATATTTAAATTTAATATTCTTCTGCATCTTCCAGTAAATCCAACTTCTTCAACAACGCGAATACAATGAACTGCGCATCTTTTTGCATCTTTTTGAATATTATGTGTTAATGGATGCGCGAGTATACATGGGATTGGATGATTAAAAAGTTCGTTACCAATTTTTTCCATTATTCTTTTTATCATTGAAAGTTTATGTTCGGAAGGTTTATCATTTCCAAATGGATCAACGAAAATTGCCATTCTTCCTCTGCCATCAATTATAAATACACTCCAATGTCTGTTTTCTTCATTCCACGGAAATATAATAAGGTCAGGATCATGAGGAAATACTTGAAGAGAATCTTTTGCATCAAGAATTATTGGATGGTAAATACAATTAATATACATTGAATTGATTAAAGCTATTCTTCTAAATGGTCCATGTCGAACAGCAAATGGAATCAAGCCAGCAATAGCCACGTTTACTTGAATTTCATTTAACCATTCATCATCATCCCTTTGATTCACATCGGGTAAACTAAAACCGACACCATCAAAATTTGCCACATTTGGATTTTGCGGAATTTGCGCAAGTGGCACTCGTGGTGGTTGACTAAGAGCTCTATAAGTTTTGAATATAAAATTTATTAAAAAAGTATATTTTTTAATTACCTATTTCCTGGATTTATATCTCCATTTACTTCAATTACATAACATTGATTTGATTTCTTTTTAGTGCCACCAATCTTTTGCAAACACCAGCATGTCACCAAACATGTAAATAAATTTGTAACTAAAAAAAGATATTTTATTTTAGCCGTTAAAGGAAATGTAATTTACCAAAACTTTTCTTGTTTTTTGGAAAAATTTGAGGGTCATCACGAATTTTTAAATGTTGGTTATATGTTGCTAAAAAAAATTTGCATTTTTATTACAATATTTATATTCTCTTACCAAAGCTACTATAATATTTTTGATCTGCTAATTGCATTTTTTTTTGTAATAATCTTTTCTGTTCCAAAATTATATTTTCAAAGTTTTTCATTTCGCTTGGTGGTTTCGGCTGATAATCTTCACTACCATCTAAAAGAATTCTTTATCACATTTTTCATTTTTTTAATAAAGTTTTCTTACCATATAAAGAAAAATTTCGTTTTTCCCATAATTTGTTTCTTTTTTTAATAAATTTCATTCGTGCCTTTAGATCTTCATCTTTTTTCTTTTGTGACACAGGTGAAGGAGGACCTAAAAGAATATTTAAATTTTTTGTTCTTATAAAACAATTTTTTCTTACCAAAATACCAATTTTCATGGTCTCGATCCTTTTTTTTCCTAAGGAAGAAAGACATTCTGAAGAAGACAAAAATTGAATTAAATGTTGAGAAATCACAAATATCAAGCTTTTTATTTAATGAAGAAAAATGGCAGAAGAAGGTTTATGGCCTGAAAGGAAATTTTCTAAGGTCAAAAAGCAAATAAATGATTCCCCTTTTTGGTGAACATAGTTTGTTGAAAATCTTTTTTTTTCAATGAGAGAAAGTCGTTTGAGGTCATATTCAACATGCCATGCCATCGCATTTTCGCGCCATGGATGTTTGTGGTTTTATCTCCAGAGAAAAATCTTCGGGGTCATTAATGCATTTATGTGACGTGGCGCGTCCTCTTATCCATTTTTGCCGCGCATAATTTTACTTGAGATGATGGTTGCTTTAATGTAACTTTCAAATGTTTTAAAAACCAATTTATTTGATACTTTTAAATAAAACACAAACATTAAATCAAATATACAAAAAAAAAATACAAAAAAAAAATACAAAAAAAAATATTATCTCTTCGAGATCAATAAAAGAAGGGAAATCAGTATTATAATTAGGCTAAAAGCCAATAAAAATTGGAAGTTGAGTAGTGAAGCCAATAAAAGTAGGGAAATTAAAAAAGTTGAAGTCAATAAAAGTTGTGAAATGCTTCCATTCAAATCATTCTAAACTCAACTTCGCGGCCCAAAAAAAATTTGACCATCCTTCTTATATAAATATCCTCTCATAAAAAAATAATTACAAAGCCTTGTGTCCTGTATCTAATAAATTAATTTTTAATTGTAGCTTTTTCTAACAATAATTAAGGATCATCACAATCTTTTTAATGTAAAGCTATGCTTTATATTTCAATTTTTTTGCATTTCTTTTTTCGTTATTATATTTTTTTAAAGCTTAGAATTAATTGATTTAAAGTTTTTTTGCTTCTTTTTGAAAAGTTAAAAATGTATGGTCAAGCACATTGTACATGGAGAAAAAAATGTTCGTAAACTGCGTGCACTTTTCAGTTTCGAAAACTTTCGAAATGAAGAAATCGCTCTTTTTTTTCTTCGTGTAGTTTGGTCAAAATCTTTCATTTTTAAATTTTTTTTGGGCCGCGAAGTTGAGTTTAGAATGATTTGAATGGAAGCATTTCACAACTTTTATTGACTTCAACTTTTTTAATTTCCCTACTTTTATTGGCTTCACTACTCAACTTCCAATTTTTATTGGCTTTTAGCCTAATTATAATACTGATTCTTCTCTCATTTTAACTTTCGTTTCCTTAATTTTATTAATATCGGGATTTTGTGAATTATTTTTTACTGCAATTTTAACGGTTGTTGGTGAACGTGAAGATGGAATATTACACATGGTATTTTTTATTGGCTTTATAAGTTCATGCATTATTTATTTTATTTCTGTTACTTTATCCACTCGTTTACAAAAAAATTATTCCTTTAATTCCACCGTAAGTTTTCTCTTTGATTTACAGCGAACTTTATTTTGTATTTTTTAGTTACAAAAATGTTTCAAAATTCGATTAATTTTGTTATTACTAACTTTAATATTAGTTCCATCAATTGGAATATTTTTCACACTTTATTGGACTTATTGCATTAAATTTGGTAAGTTCCAATAATTTTAGCAACTTTGATAAATACTTTTTTCAGCTTACAATGCTTTTGCATTCTTTGAATATGTTACAGTTCTTACCGTCTTTGGATTCCATTCCGTCATAATCTTAGAAATAAGCCATTTTAAAATATCTATTGTTTGTCCACAAAAAATGAAATCATAATAAAAATATTTTTATTTCCAAAAATAATAAACTCAACAATAAAAATAACAAAGTTTAAAAAAACTAAAACAAACAAAAAAATTAAGCAACATTTTTGTCGCGAATCATGATGAGTCCATTATTGTAAAGAATTTCAGCTAGTTCAATATTGACTTTCTTACCACAACCAAGATCTTTAACTTTGATCCATTGAGGATATTCATTAAATAAACTTGTAATGCCATCAACCATTTTAGCTTCAAGATTAATAATTTTTTGTTCAGCATTTTCTGATAGGATTCGGCTATTGGCCATTCGATGGATGAGAAAAGGAGCATCTTCGTTTTCATAAACCAAGCGTTGAGCATGTTGACGAATGAATCGAATTTCTTTCATACGAGTTACTTTGACTTCAGGTTCATTAAACATGCTTAATCCATCTCCACCATGAATACTATATTTTCGTTCCTCTGGAGTGAGCAAAGGTGGGAGAGCAGTTTTATAATATTCAAATGCCATTTTATCTATTGCTGATGCCATTCCATCACGATATGTTTCAACAATATCTTCAAGCATTGAATTTACAACTGGCATGATACTATAAAAAAAGATTAAATATAATATGACAGAGAAAAATACTCACTGTTCATTAAGGCCTTCTTCATAATCCAATGGAGCTACGCCACCCATTTCAAGATAACCAGGAGGAAGAGAACGACGTGCTGTAAGACGTGATTGACGAAGAGCATTCCATACATCAACAGAAATTCCTTTCATCATATGAGTAAAGGTAACATTGTGACAAAGTGAAATGGTAACATGAAGAGAATGTTCTTTACCACCAGTTGAAGCAGAATGATAAAATCCACGAGGAATGTAAAGCATATCACCTTCTTGCAAAGTTCCTTCAAAAACCAAATTCTTATCAGCCATTTCTTTTTCAGTGAAATTCCGACTTGATTCATCAGGAAGTGCTTCATCTCCATCAGCTGGAGCCCAAACACGCCAATATTTTTTACCTTCAAGTTGAAGAACGAATGCATCCACTTCATCCCAATGTGGTGCAAAACCTGCTGAATTTGATGGGGTTAAATATCTAAAAAAGTAAAGGTATAAACATTGTCAAAAAATCTCTTATGCTTACGTGTTAGCGCCAACAAAGCTATTAGTAAGTTCTTGAAGGATTTCACAAAGATACCAAATTTCATCATTGAATGATTGAGGATTGATACATTGAATGGACATATCAGCATTAACGAAGGCTTTAAGTTGATGAGCAAAGACTCGGCCAATGGGATTATGAGTTGTTCGACCTCCTTCCCGGTCATAATGAGCAATATTAATGTTGGTGCCATATTCCAAATCATTCTTAAAATAAATGGAAAAATTAAAGTTTAAAAATTTTTTCGCTAAGAACTAACTTCCTGAACCATTTTAAGAAGGTCATCACTTGAAAATAATCCTTTATAATAATTTTTATCTCGGCGATGGATGTAAGCTACTCGTTTTTGGAAAAGATGACTAAAAAAGTATTATGTTTTAATTTTTGGGTTAAATAAATGCTGCTTACTTGAAAAAGACTTCTTTTTCAATGGGGGCAACCATCCAATTAAAAGCATCCATTGCAATTTGAACGGAATGTGTATCAGGGATTTGACCGAATTTAAAATTAGTAAAAAAACCTGCATGAGATTTAGCTCCGGTGGTTCGTTCAAGCTTTAACATCATGGCGTTATTTTTAACGGTTCGATAACCATCAATATTAAAGTCATAATCGGTGGTCATTTGATACATTGGACTTATATCAGTATATTCATCATCACCAAGATCAATATTCAAATCCACATCGTCATCATCGTCATCATCATGGCCTTCATCTTCACTTTCATCTTCTTCTGAATCATCAGATCCATCAGCAGCAATAAACCCGCCAAGATCTTCAATTGCATCATCTGAATCTTCTGCATGCAAATCATCTTCATCATGTTCAGCTAATTCATCTAAATCATCAACAGGCCCAGATTCTTCAGAATCATCTGTTGATCCATAGCCTGCTTCATAGAGATCCTATAAATTATCTTTATGTATTTCTGTTTTTCCCATTTTTTAAACATATGACATACATCAAGCAATCCCATTTCATCTTCTTTTGGGCGGATAGTGCTTATAACATCATCAATTTCATCATCGCTATTTGGAGGTCTATCTTCATCATAACTCATAATTTCTTCATCATCATCTAATGAATCACTTCCAAATAGGCCGCTTTCATCAAATTCATCATCGGAAAAAGCTTCGTGGTCAACTTCAGAATCTTCAGCGTCTTCTTCATCGCTATCTTCAGCATGCGAAGAGCCATCCTCTTCATGGCTGTCAATATCAATTCGACCTGCTTCATCGTCGGAATCACTGACTTCAACTTCCGTGTCATCTTCATCATTACTACTGCCACTATGTAAAATTAATGGAAGTTGAGAAACATAATTTTCTCCGTCATCACTGCTGTTGCTTCCATCGCTATCACCACTATCATCATCATAAAAAGCTCCACCACCAAGCATATCAGCAATTCGTTGCTCTAAAGTTTGGCGCGACCAATCTTCATCATCGCTATCATTATTATCGCTTTCAAGTCTTGCTCGCTTTGGATTTCCATCTTCATCGGGTGATTCCACTACATAATCTTGATCTTCGGGATCTGAATCATCTCTTCGTTGAGAAATGGGAACAATGGCTAAACTTTCAGCTGCTCGTTGAGCTGCTTTACGTTTTCTTGAAGATGTTTTTGGTGGTGGTGTTGTTGCTGCTTCGAGTTCTTCATCCGCGGTTGTATTCATTTTATCTTCTTCATCATCAACAAAATGTTTTTGAGGAGAATGTGTTTTACCATTTGGGGTTGTGCCATTATGAATTGGAGTTTTGGGTTTCTTTTTATCTCCATGCTTCTTTTTTCCATTGATGCCATTTAACTGTGGAGTTTTTGGCGATTCATCTTCATCGACATCAATTTCATCTTCAATGAAACTTTTTTCTTTATTTTTCTTATTTTTTTGCTTTTTCTAAATTAGAAAATTAAAATATGCTTTTTTACTAAAAGTAAAATTTAACCTTTGAGCTACTTGGAGTATCAGCTGCCGATAACATATTTCCATTGGATTGAGGGACTTCAGTAACATCTTCCTCAACAGGTGCATCTAAAATTAAGCCTTAAAAACTTTTTTGTAATTATTAGCTATATATTCACCTTGAGTGCCATCATAGCCGCTATTAGCTTTATTTTTATTCTTTTTATTTTTCTTTTTCTTAGATTTTTTTGCCTATAAAATAATTTATTTTTATAAGGCGTTTGAGAAAGATAATTTAATAGTAACCTGGGAAGAAGAGCTCGAAGCTGCTGAGACATTATTTCCATTAAGCTTTGGAGTTTCATGATTTATATGGGCTTTGAGTGCTTCTAAAATAGAGAAGAAAAAATTATTAGATACATAGCTAAAGAAATATTATATTTTCTTGCCTGCAACTGAAAGACCATTAGGCTCTGCATCTTCTGAAGCCATTTGATCCATTCGACGCTTTTCAGCAAGTTCACGCTTTTCTTCCATTAATTTTTTTATATCATCCACCGTTTTAATTGGTCGTTTCACCATTGTTAATCTAAGATTTTTTATTTGATAAAACTTGGGTTTAAACTATGATTATGAAATCACGGAATATTCTCATTCACAAAAAAAAAATTGAGGCCTCAAATATATTTTTTTTATTTCTGTAAACTGAGGTACTTGGCGATGAAGATGCTTTCACCCTATTTTAGCGGGAAAATTTGAAATAACAACGTACATATGAAAGTCAAAAAAGAATTGATGATAACGAAAGAAATTGTTTATGGATTTTTTTCGGTGTATTTAAGCATATTTTTTTTAAATCAAAACAATCCATTTATGCTATTTTGCCTTTAGTTATTTTTTTGCCTTTTTTTTCATTCATTCGGTAATTGACCTAATTCTTTTTTCATAAGTATTTATAAATATATAATTCTTTTTATTTATTCCTGAAACGAATTTAAAAACCATTCAGCAACTTCGATTTTCTTAATAAATTTTTTAATATCTTTTGTGAATTTTTCAGATATCGATTGGCTTCAATTATAATTATTTACCTCTGCTAAACTAAATTTATTTTATTTCCTTCCTTAAAAATTATTTTTGTTTACCATTTTTGAATGCACGACCCTGCAACAACAATTATGGTACATGAAATGGATATGGATGTTGATGATGAACAACACCAACAACAACCAAAGCTTGAAAAAGCTAATGGCGAAAAAAAAGAAAATTCAAAGCGTTCCCATTCTCGGTTAGTTAAATTTTCATTAACCAATTTTATGATAGTTTAAAATTATAAACTTTTTAGCTCTCATTCCCCTGTCGTTCGTGATTCAGGAAAAGAAAAACGACGAACTAAAGAAGAACAACGATCTCCAAAATCTGAACGTTCTTCATCGCGACGAAAAGATCGGGATGAAATTGAAAAAGCTTCTAGTACCCGTTCAAAGGATAAAGACCGTGAAATCCGATCGAAAGATAAGGATCGTGAAACAACTGATCGAAAGCGTTCAAAAAGCCGGGATAAAGAACGTCGAAGACATCGATCTCGATCACGCTCCATCGAACGTGAAAAAGGGTAAATTTTTTAAACAAATTTTTTTATAAGTTTTATTAAAAAATAGGTAGTTTTTTAATTAATTTATTAGTCTTAATTTTTTGTTAATTTTTTTTTGTGACACATTCTAAGACTTTGCATTTTTTCTGCAGATTTTTGAATGAGTTGAATTCATTTGCTTATCATCCACAAAGGATGTTACCCACAACTTACTACTTCCATGTATTCGTCCAAGCTGATTGTTGTTGATACATATATATTTAAAAACATAATACAGAGTATGCCGAAAGTTTTTTTTAAAATAAGGTTTTTCTCGTTTTTTAAACGATAGTCTTAGTTTACAGACTTATATTTATGCACAAAGGACACAGCAGCTTTCTTCATTTTTGCGGCGAGATTGCAGATGAAATATAATATGAAAGATGGAAGAGTTATAATATCATAACCTTTTTAAAAAGGTAGAAAAAAATAATAAAATTTGTCATTTTTTCAGGCTTTTAAATACTATGATCTCTCACATTCATACCCATCATTTTTATTCTTTTTTTAATTAAATGTTTATCGATAGTCTCATTAAATTAAAAAAACTAAATTTTAATTTTTTCAGTGAGGGCCGTCGCCGAGAATCGAAAGATAGTAGTGATCGTAATCGCGAAAGCAGCCGCCGTAAGCGCTCACCTTCTAGAGACCGTTCTTCTAGGCATTCATCAAGAGATCGAGATCGTCGCAGCAGCCGTCGCTCCCATGATCGAGATAATCGTCGTCGTCGATCTCCATCACCTCCACGTCGTCGAAGACGTTCACCACCAACATGGCGAAGAACCACAAGACTTCCAGGTCCAGAAAGACGCGATGTGTAAGCTTTAGTAGTTAGCCCTTTGACTTCCCTAATAAATAATCCTTTTTTTAGAATGTATTTCCAACCAGCAAAAAGTATGCCAGAAGGAGCTAATCCTAATATGAGCCCTGAAGAACGAGATGAAAGAACCATATTCATTTTGCAACTTGCTCGGGACACACGTCCAACGGATTTGGAAAAATTCTTTACTGCAGTTGGAAATGTTAGAGATGTTCGAATTATTACCGATTCAAGAACTGGACGGTCGAAGGGAATAGCATATGTTGAATTTTGGGAAAGAGATTCAGTGCCTTTGGTAAGCTTTCTAATTTACTGCTAAACAAATTTACTAATAAATTTTTGTTATTATTTCAGGCTTTGGGTTTAAACAAACAAAGACTTTTAGGCGCTCCATTAATTATTCAACAATCATGCGCGGAAAGAAATCGACAGGCAGCTCAAACCCTTGGTGGAGCTTTAGGATTTTCAACATCCTTTAATGCATCAGGCCCAATGAAATTAATTGTTGAAAACCTTCACCATGATATTAATGATAAAATGCTTATGGATATTTTTGAACCATTTGGAAAAGTAAGTTAAAATACAAAAATAAAATAACAATTAATCTTAATTTTTTTAGGTATCTCTGTGTAAAGTTGCTCGTGGCTCTGATCGTACTTCTTTAGGCTTTGCAAATCTTGCATTTAAAAATGCTGATGATGCTAAAAAAGTTTTGGAACAAATGAATGGTTATGAAATAGCTGGAAAACCATTGAGAATTAAAATAGAAGAGCAAGAAGAAGCTCCACCATCGCCTAAACCCGAACCCGTTAGAGAAAGGCTTGCAAAAGATGAAAAAATTGAATTAGGTCATACAGGAAGGTTACATGTTATGGCAAAACTTGCAGAAGGAAGTGGATTAGATGTTCCACAAGCTACTCGAGATGCAATAGCCTCCCAACAAGCTGCAAATGTTCCACCATATGCCACCACAACCTTTTTCCTTAGTGGTTTATTTGATCCTACAACAGAAACAGGAGAAAATTGGGCGGATGAAATTGCTGATGATGTCATAACTGAATGCAATCAATATGGAGGTAATCAAATCATTTATTAGTATCAAAGAAAATTAAATAAAAAAGTTTCATTTTTAGGCGTGCTTCATATTTTTGTTGATCAAGCTGCAAAGGAAGGTAATGTATATGTTAAATGTCCATCAGTTTTAGTATCATCTAATTGTGTAGCAGCATTACATGGAAGATATTTTGCTGGAAGAATGGTTACAGCAAATTATTTACCTGCTACAAGTTATCATGATATGTTTCCTGAAGCTCAACGAGTTTCAAATCTTTTACAATCTGGAAGAGTGTAAAGCAGGTTGTAAAAACCCAATTACCTCAACAGCCGCCTCATAAACGTTTATTTAACTGTATTTTATTTTATTTTTATCACACAAAAAAATTCTTGTATCGTTTTTTTGGAACTTTTTAAATAAAAATATGTATATATTTTACGTGAAACAAAAATAATGAAAAACAAACTTTTCTAACAAATTTGCGATATTCCTAATCTCATTATAATCAGCGAAGGAATAATGTAAGACAAATAAAACTATCAGAAAATGTCACACTTACAATTTTTTTATTAGGAAAACGGAATAAAAGAAGCACACAAAATCGAATTAATTTGCCATCCATAATGTTTACAAAAAATGAATTTATTTGAATGATGAAAAAATGTTTAATTCAAATTTTCCTCACTCTTATTACGAAAAAGTATAACAGTAAGCAGCAAAACCATTTTCGAAAATTTCGTTCTTTCGAGAAAAGTTGCTTTCTTCTTCCAACATATGTAATTTTCATTATTTTCTTTGAAGTATTTGTAATTTCATTATTCCATACTTCTCTCAATCTCAACTTTTTCAAACAATGTCTGAACTTTCAAGCCGAACAAGAAAGCGTGATTATGATGATCGTTCAAGAGGACGGGATTATGAAAAGCGCTCAAGAAAATATGATGATTATCTACGACGCTCTCCATCGCCTTATCGACGCCGTCATCGAAAACGTTCACCTTTAGCATGGCGCCATTCGAAGAGACTTCCTGGTCCAGAAAGACGTGATGTGTAAGTTTAATTTAATCTTTTACTTTTTTAATAATTGACGATAATTTTCAGAATGTACTTTGAACCATCAAAAAGTATGCCAAAAGGAGCAAATCCTAATCTTACGTCTGAAGAACGAGATGAAAGAACGATTTTTGTTTTACAACTCGCACGTGATACTCAACCAAAAGATCTAGAAAAGTTTTTCTCTGCTGTTGGAAATGTTAGAGATGTACGAATTGTAACTGATACACGAACTGGACGATCAAAAGGAATTGCATATGTGGAATTTTGGGAAATAGAAGCTGTTCCATTGGTAAGTTTCTCCATCATACAAAATTTGGATAATCATGAACTTTCTTTTCAGGCTATGGGTTTAAGCAAACAACGACTCTTAGGTGCTCCTTTAATGATTCAACAAACATGTGCAGAAAGAAATCGACAAGCAGCTCAAACTCTTGGTGGTGCTCTTGGCTTTTCAACAGCATTTAATGCAACTGGTCCTATGTATCTTATGGTTGAAAATCTCCATCCTGATATTACTGATGACATGATCTTCGATATTTTTGTACCATTTGGAAAGGTTTCTATCTGTAAGGTTGCTCGTGACTCTGATCGTAATTCTTTAGGCTATGCAACTCTTACTTTCAAGAATCCAGACGATGCTAAAAAGGTTTTGGAACAAATGAATGGTTATGAAATAGCAGGAAGACCTTTACGAATCAAGATCGATGAACACCAAGGAGAAGCTCAACCACTATCTGAACACAAGTAGTTCAATGAAGATGCTGTGAAATCAAATCATTTTTTTGCATTTTTGTTTTTATGTTTTTTTTGCTTCTTGTTTTTATATGTATTTGAAATAAACCTTTATCAATGATTTCTTCATTTTTTTAAAACCTAAACGTGTTGCAATATTTTGTTATTAATATTCGAGGATTGCTTAAAAATGAATCAGTAAAAACTATGATCTCTTTTGGGGAAGGCAAACCTTTGTAAAAGATTGAACAGACTATTTACAAAGATGGCTGAAACATCTTCTCTTTTATAAAACAGCAGCATCTGCCTCGTCCGTAGCAAAATAAAATATTTAGAATTTTACGATATCAGCTTTCATGAAATCCATTTCTGCCTTTTATTTACTTACATTAAAGCCATTGGATTATTAAAACCTTGATTTTTATCTTTCTCTATGAAGATAATGTCACAAGCTTTAGTTATTTATCGAAGTCAATATAACAGCCATGTTTAATCCTTTGCATTTTTTATGTTGGATTTTTTGAAACATTTACTTTCAAATTTGTGCCTAAATTTGTAACAGTAAGTGTTTGGTTTTTCCACCCGAGATTCTTCCACGCGTCTTTTTCATTTTTGCGAACAAAGAAAAATTCATTTTCTCGGTTCTTCGTTCTTTTTCTCCTTTTTTTGTTTAAAACAAACTTTTTGCTTCTATTTGAACTTTTATTAAATCTTTTTATTTTTCAGTTCTTGAAGTGTATCACCATGAAGCTGTATGATTCTGATGATTCTGTTCTTGCAGCTTTTGAAGAACCTGATGAATCCGTTCGTGCAGATTTGGAAGATTCTGAAGATTCTTTTATTTTTGGACCCATTGATGATTTAGACGAATTGGCTGAAGATGATGAACAAGACTTACTCGCTGAAGATGATGAAGCTGATGATGATCTTGATAGCTTTGTTGTTGCTTCAAATGGCGATGACAACGGTGCAGAAGATGAAGATCTTAGCGATGATGATGATGAAGTATGGGACGAAGACGATGATATGGAAGTCGATATCCTCAATGATGAATCAACTTACAATGATCCAATGTACGAAATGGCTACTGATCATAAATTCGTCATTGATGGTTATGAAATCCTTGACAATACCATCCTCTTATTAGAAATGAAACGTACAACTGCTTCAAAGTCTCATGTTGGCGCTTTTGAACCCTTCAAATTTGGTCAAACTCTTGATGATCATTCCGTTCACGTTGCTGTTGCTGCTTTTAACTGGATGGTTGCACCGTTTAAACGTGAATCATTTTTCAAGTAAGTTAATGTTTGTTTAACAAAGATATATGCGTAATTTTCAGCCATCTTTTCCAACGTCGAGTTGTTTGTGTTCATCGTCGCCACAAGAAGTATTACAAAGGACTTTTTTCAAGTGATGGTCTCCTTGAAATGGTTCAGAAAGTTAGTTTTTAAACATACTAACCATTTTTCTTACAAATGCTTGTTTCAGCATGATTTGGAATATGGTACCAACATCAATATTGCTCATTATGATCGGGAAGGCGGTCGAACAACTCATAATCCCATTGGTCGAGTCTTTGCTCATCAACTTAAAGCCTTTGTTAATGCTGATATGTCCATTCAATGTATCAATCCTCAATCATTCAATGATGAAATTTGGTATCTTTGTGAAATCCTTCAAGAACTTACTAATAGCTTTGTTGGCGCTAACACGTAAGCATAAGAGATTTTTTGACAATGTTTATACCTTTACTTTTTTAGATATTTAACCCCATCAAATTCAGCAGGTTTTGCACCACATTGGGATGAAGTGGATGCATTCGTTCTTCAACTTGAAGGTAAAAAATATTGGCGTGTTTGGGCTCCAGCTGATGGAGATGAAGCACTTCCTGATGAATCAAGTCGGAATTTCACTGAAAAAGAAATGGCTGATAAGAATTTGGTTTTTGAAGGAACTTTGCAAGAAGGTGATATGCTTTACATTCCTCGTGGATTTTATCATTCGGCTTCAACTGGTGGTAAAGAACATTCTCTTCATGTTACCATTTCATTATGTCACAATGTTACTTTCACTCATATGATGAAAGGGATTTCTGTTGATGTTTGGAATGCTATTCGTCAATCACGTCTTACTGCTCGTCGTTCTCTTCCACCTGGTTATCTTGAAATGGGTGGTGTGGCTCCATTGGATTATGAAGAAGGCATTAATCAACAGTATGTTTTTAGCTTTTTGGATTCCTTTAACTTTATTCTTTTTAGTATCATGCCAGTTGTAAATTCATTGCTTGAAGATATCGTTGAAACATATCGTGATGGAGTCGCATCAGCTATAGATAAAATGGCATCTGAATATTATAAAACTGCTCTTCCACCTATGCTCACTCCAGAGGAACGAAAATATAGTATTCATGGTGGAGATGGATTAAGCATGTTCAATGAACCTGAAGTCAAAGTAACTCGAATGAAAGAAATTCGATTCATTCGTCAACATGCTCAACGCTTGGTTTATGAAAACGAAGATGCTCCTTTTCTCATCCATCGAATGGCCAATAGTCGAATCCTCTCTGAAAATGCTGAACAAAAAACTATTAATCTTGAAGCTAAAATGGTTGATGGCATTACAACTTTGTTAAATGAATATCCTCAATGGATTAAAGTTTATGATCTTGGTTGTGGTAAGAAATTCAATACTAAACTCGCTGAAATCCTTTACAACAATGGACTCATCATGATTCGTGACAAATCAATGGAAGGAGAAAAAGATACTGATAATGTTATTTAATTTTCTCATCTTTTTAACTTTTTTATCTTGTTTTTCATTGTTCAATATTTTTTTTATTTGATCTGTTTGATTTTATCATAATAAACTCTGTGAATTTTAACTTTCTTTTTTTGGTAATCTAAATGGTTTAAAACTTTTGTACGATTTGAGGTGTCTTTTATGTTATTTCTCTAAGCTTACATTACCCGCTCAAACGAAGGATGAATTTGACATTAATTTCAAGTCCAATATTAACATCTTTTTCTTTGAATGTTTTTTGATTGGGAATAAAGGCATTCGCACCTTTTTTCATTTTTGTTTTTACCTCTTTTGGCGGTGATTTATGCGTCATGATTAAATGATATTTCTTTGATACTCGAACATATGTTGAAAATTATGTGTTAGCGTAAGCTAGATTTCTTATGTTTTAGTATGCATTTTCTGCCATTTTCTAATTTTGGTTTTGCAAAATAAAATAAAGCATATTAGCTCGTATCTTGTTGTGATTCGAACTTTGTAAAAGATTGACATTTGGAAGTTAATAAAATTAACAAATTTATTTTATACAAGTAAAAATTATTAACAAAAAGAGTCAATAAGAAAAAAACAAACAAGTACAAAATTTAGTAAAACAAAAAGTGGAAAAAGAATAAACATTATGGAACGATTCAGATTCATAGCTTCAGCTTCCATTGTACCTTGGTCCAAAACATCCTAATCAGCCATATATTTTTCAGCAAAATTCAAATCTTTCACCATAACAGTTTTTCGATTAGCAAAGTAAGCCAGCTCATTCATTTTTCCAAAGAGTTCAGTAATGCAAGATTCGGTTACAATCTGAAAAGAAAATTAACATATTATTGAAGTTTAAAAATAAATTAACCTGAATGGCTTCTAAAGAACTCGCTCGGATGCGATAGTTTTCATTTAGTTGTTCTTCGTTGGTGATAAGTGGAGCGTTGATTTCGATCGCCTTTTTAACCATACGACACAATGCTGTTTTAGACATCATGAATTTGTCAGATCTTTGAAGAGCTCTAATTTCTTCACTAACCCGACTGACTAAAAATTAAAAAATAAAATTAGGACAGAAAAATGAAAGTGTTACTTTTCTTCTTCATAATAACCTTGTTTTGAATCCGCTTCGAGGCTTTAGGTGAAGATTGAGCAGCGGCAGGAGATGTCTTAATTGAAGGACGACCAGTGGTAGGAGATGCTTTAATTGAAGGACGACCAACAGCGATGGAAGATGATGCTTCAAGATTTTGAGATGATGGAATTTCATTTACAGGATTAGCAGGCTGAACTTCCATAGCAGAATCATCGGAACCATGTGAAGGAGATCGTTTTTGTTGTCGTTGAGATGCTTCATCTTGATTTTCATTTATATCACCTAAAAAATTATATCTTTACATTAATTGACTCAATTTCTCCACAGTTAATAACAATAAAAAAAACTTACGATGGTTTTGTGATTCGTCATTATCAGAATCTGAATCGGATGACAAATTAGGCATGAATTGCCGAACTGAATCGGCAGTAATAGGCGCATTATTTTGATGCTGCGAAGTTTTTCGACAAACTTGACGATTTTTTTCCATGACGGCAACGAAGTAACTGAAAAGGAATTTAGATGAAATTAGTCGACAAACACGAAGTTAAAAAATAACGCGATAAAAATTTTTACAAAATTATTTATTGTGTTTGCAATTTGAAAAGAAATATCGATGTGATGCTTGGATGATAACGGAGAAGGAGAAAATATGGAAAGAGAAAAATGATGAATTCTTTAAATTTTGTTTTGTTATTTTTAATTAAAAACTTTTGTAATCTTTCAAAACCGTGTTTGATTACTGTAATAATGCGAGAGATGAGAGATGATAACTATCATCGTTGTAAGAAACACATATTTTAAAAATATCAAATGGTTATGAAACTTTGTTTTATTTAAAAATTATGAAAAGTATGATGTTTATTTTTATTGCTAAATTTCATTTCTAATTTTTTGTTATCATTTCAAAGTTGGTCGTTAAAAACCATGTTTTGAACCATATTTATTTTTTCAATAATAAATATTATAATATTCGCATATTTCCTTCTTTTAGTTGTCTCTTGTTTTGGAATAAATTAAACCCGAGCGTCAAACATCCTATTGTTTTTCCAAAAATAACTGATACACGGAAAGTATAAAAGCAAAAATATTTATGACTGCTTCCATCAGCTTTTCTTTTTATTTTATTTATAAAATTTTTACAATAAAAAAACATGAAAAATATTTTTGTCTTTGTTGTTGCTGTTGCTGCCTTTGTCCTAGGTAAGCAATAAAATTATCTAATTGTTCCATAAGCCAAGTGATTATTGCCACTTTTACCATTATAATTTTGTAAAACATAGGTTAATGGGAAAAAATATTTTTAGTCAGTGCTCAAGTTCCTCCTCCACCAGCATCACCAATTGTTCAACCTCTCCCTCCAATTCCACCAGTTGTGGTGCCACCTCCATTACCTCCTGCACCACTAGCACCTTCACCAACTCCTGTATGTGGTATCAATGAAGTTTGGAGCCTTTGTGGAACTTTATGTCAACCAAGTTGTGCCATTCGAACGGTAATTTTTTATCCATCGTTAAATTTGTGAAGAAATACCATAATTTTAATTTTAAGCCTCAAATTTGCCCATGTGTTCCATCATGTCAATGTGCCATAGGATTTATTCGTAATCCATTAAATCAATGCATTCCATTAATTCAATGTCCAGTTATGTAAATAATTTATCCGTTAAAAAATATGTAAAATGTGTGTAAATACTCTGAGTTTTTATAAATCATTTAATGTTGTAAATATGTTAGAATGGTGCAAAAATAAACCCTTTTTGGATTAGAATTTTAACGTTTAGCTCTTGCTAAAGTCTTAATAATATTCATTCGATGATATGTATGTTTAAATCATAGCAGAAGAAAACTTTCTAATTCTTCAATTCGTATTCGAAAATGCGCCAGCGAAGTTTGTCTTGCAAAACAAAACCTAAGAATACTGTATAATGAAAGTTACATGTGAAAAACTCTCTCTCGTTCGTCTCCTTACAATTTTCCCATGAGCAACGAAGGAAGCAGCTTAAGACAAAGAAAATTGAAAGCGACAAAATGATGCCTTTCTTCTTCTTTTCGTTCGTTTTTCTTGTTTATCACTAAAATTAGAGAGAATGCAAAATAAGGTTAAGCCTTGAAGTTATTATTTGCAAAAATATATTTATTTGACTAGATAAATTGTTTGGTTGATATTTGATGATCACGAAGTTTCTTCTTCATCCGCGAAATCAATATCATCATTATTTCGTTTATTTGTTTTTAACTTTGATATTATTATTATTGCTTTACACACAATCATTTTTTAGTTGCTTATTTCACTGGAATTTTTCGTCTGAACTTATTTCAAAGATGTATCAACCAAATTTCAATATCTTTGATGCAATGAATTCCTATTCAACGTCCATGGCACCAGCTCCACCATCTCAATATCGTCATCATCATCAACAACAACCCATGATGAATCTTGGATACAACATGTTTGCTGCTAACAATCAATCATCATCATTTTCAAAATCAACAGCCAATTACAATTTCATGGCTAGTCAACGAAGCAATTTTCCTATGTCGCAATCTCACCAACCATCATTCAATCTTCCATCATTGCCTTCATCATCTGGTTTTATGCCATCCATGAATTATGCCGGCAACTCTCAAACTTTCTCTGTTGTTTCAAGTGATTCCAAAGAACCTGATAGTGTTCGAGAAGTTTTTTTTCGAACTTTGATGACGTAAGCTTTTGTTGATTTATTGTTTTACTTTACTTTACTGACTTTGCCATTATATTTTAGATCACTCAAAGAAGCTAACAGATGCTACAGTGGTAAAACAACATCATGGAAGAATCCATTCATGTACAAAACTACTATCTGCGATAATTATCGCTCTCGTGGTTATTGTCGTTATGGTGTCAATTGCTGGTATGCTCATGGTGCTCATGAACTTCGTTGTATTCCTGAAGTAAGTTTTTTTTTGTATGTTCAGCTTTGAAAATAATCCCTTCATTTTAGTCTGATGATCTCCCTGATCGTGACTTTATAACTCAATATCTCTCATTCCTTGGTCTTCCTAAGAATGTTCTTGATGATATCATTACTCATGGTTATAAGAATGCTCAACTTTACATCGAACATCAATGGTTAAAGTCAGCTGGAAAATCTCCTGGTCTTTCATCTTTTGGTTCAACCAATTCAAGCCCTCCTCCACCTCATTCACCTATCAATAATTCTCCTCCATCATTAACTTCAAATCTTTTTGGTCCTGTTGGTAATGGATTTGGTGCATGTATGACTTCAAATGGTGATATCGCTGCTGATTGGGATTCTATTTGCACTGCATTTGATCGTGTTGGTGCTGTTGATGAAACTCAAGTTCGTAACAACTTTACCAAATCATTCCGTCTCTTCCGTGAAACTGATCCTGCAAAACGTGATTAAGTTAAACTTTCTTTAACCTCAAATTATCATTTTTAATTTTAAATGTATTTGTGTAACCCATACCCGTTAAGTTAATTTTGTTTTTTTGTTTTCGTTAATTTTGTTTTTTACTTTGTATCCCAAAAAAGGACTTATTTGCAATTTGTTATTTTTTGTGGATTTTTTAACGTTTAAACCGTATATCATTTGTTTGTTTTGCAATAAAATTTGTTTTTTTAACTTTGTTTTCAAGTAATCACAACAAGCACAAGCCACAAAGTTAAATAAGTGTGGGATTGATAACACAGTTAGTACGCTCTAAAAATAGCCAATACAGTAATACCTTTGCAGACATTTCAGCCAAGGATTGCAGGCTGACGAATATAACTAAGTTGCAGAGAGTACATTGCATTCTCCTCCAACAAGTTTGCACTTACACATCTCATCACATCAATCAGCAGCAAGATGACTCGTTGCACATTCAATTCTCAAACCTCTGAGAATTTTGTCGATGGCCTCCGCAAGAAATGATCGTGCATGGTGATACTATTTCAATCGCTCCTCTAATATTGTTTCACTGTAAAACTTTATAACCAGGAATATGATTTTATTATTGTTGTATAAACTGTTTGAGCTTAACAGAGCAGCTGACCATATCGCAACAACGTAGAATGATCTAATGCGCATAGATTAGTTGGACGTAACAAAAGTAGAGTTCATTTCAAAAACAATTTTATTCAACCAAAACTCAACAACAAAAATACATAAAACACAAAGTAAAACAAAACATTCATAATGACAACCAATTTTTATCTTTGGTAAGCCCAGGATCTTGAATTGCGCAATTTTCTAACTTCTTAGCACCTTTGGAATAAATATGTTCGAAAATTTCTTCATTGGTTGTTGAACGCAAATCAGCATCGAATGTTACTTTCAGCTTTGATTCAACGAATTCAACTCTTTTGGTGATGTCGTTACTCCAATGACGAAAAATGGCTGCAACTTCCCATAATGATGATTCCATTGCATGACAATCTTTGAATGGAACATCTTCGATAAATGGATCTTTATCATAGTTTTCTAAAATTTTTTTACGATTATGCAAGGATGCTTTCTGGAAAAGGCTTACGAAGTTCATCACGATGTAGCATTTGTTTGACAACTTGATGATTGATGAACATATTTCGAAGTGATTGCAATAGTAATTCCAAAAGTTCAGCATGAGCAACCAAGCATGTTCTTGCAGTACGTTTAGCAAAAGCAGCGACTATATAAGCAGGAACGTGAGATGAAGACATGTACAGATCGAAATCTTTGATGAATTCAATAGCTTCAAATGATGGAAACGTAACAATGGCGGAGAACTTGGAATATAACGTTTCATAGAAGTTAGGATAAGAACTAAAAATTGAGCGAATATAAAGGTTTAGAAAGCAGCTCCAATAACTTACAAATTCTTTTCAAACATCAACTTTGCAATTCCTTTCAAAGCAAAAATACCATAATTAGTTTCACTTTTTTCAACAAAAGAAGTCAAGAAATCTCCAACAAGGTCGGCATTACTAAAGCAATCCATAGAATCATTTGTTAATCGACGCAATACAGGAACAACCATATTTTGAGGAATTCCACGATAAAGATGTTTCAACCATGCTTTTTCATACAAACTAATCCTTCGTTTTTCTGACATATCAAATTTATCATAAAATTCAGATTCCAAAAGTGGATAAAGATGTTCCTTCGGTATTGGTAAAGCAACAAGGAAACGCCATAAATTTTCTGTTGAATATTTTGAATTATCAAAAGCTGTTGGTTTAATTTCGAGCCAACAAAAAATTGCATTATACATTTCAGCATATTTGAAGAAGTTGGATACCAAAGTTTCAACAAGTTTATCAGAGAGACGTTCTTCCTTTGAACAATAAGTTGTGATAGCCTAAAAATACACAAAGCTTTAGAAATGTTGGACCGACGTTAGCTATACCTGTAGCAAGTCGACGATAACTTCAGTAATATACAATTTACCCTTTTCATACCGCAATGGTTCAGAATTACGCATTTCATCTTTTATTGAACGAAGTTTCTGTAAAAAACAAGGAGGTTAGAAATAGTGAAAGTTTAAACCGAAAATTATTACCTTTAAGTCATTGTTGTTCAAAGCTTCTAACCATTTATCCGGATTCTTAGGTTCATCAAATTTAATTGTAACATCCATGGTTTCAATATTTTAATAACTTTGAAAGGTTGTAAGGATTTCTTCAAAAACTAAAAATGTTTCAATCAAAGAATGTGTGTTTAGAAACAAAGAACTAAAGGCCAAAAAATGCTTCCAATTCAAACAAACATATTTGGTTTGCGTGAACCAATTTTCATAATTTCAACTTTTTTTTTCTTTCTATTATTGGAATAGAAAGTTTCGATTTTGTGAATATTATTTAGGAATAACAAATAGGTAGAAAAGAATACAAAGGTTTATTTAATCACTCAAACAACATTAAGATCGAATAACCAAAATATAAAAGCTTATGTTTCTGTGGTATTCTTCTCATCATCAATGAAAAAGTTACAAAATAAATCTAAAAGCTTTTTATTTGATAATAAATTGTTTTGGCGGACTAAAGCTGCTAGGGTCCATGGTTCCAAATATTCAAATTTAATATGTTTGATTATTCCCTTCAATACATCTTTTATTGTGGGAGATGGTTCGATTCCCGCTTTTCCATATCCACATTGGTTTTTAGCCCAAGCAATAACCTTAAATTTTAAAAACTTTAAAAATGTTTTTGCATCTAATAATTGCTTACTCTTCTAAATAAAAGATCTTCAAGATCAGGACATCGTTCACAACCCAGGGCTCGATAGCTGCGAACACGCACTAACTGCAAATTAGCTGCGAATTTTTTTAACGGGCGCAGGTAGTGCGCAGCTAAAAATCTTAGCTGCGCCTTTACTGCAAAAATTAGCTGCAAATAGGCTGCGCAGCATTAGTGCACTAACTGCGCACTATCTGCACACTAACTGCGCACTAAATGCAAAAAATGCAGCTAATTTATTATGTTTTTAGAATTAATTATTTTGGCTAGAAAATCAGGGATTTCACTATAGGGATACTAAATCTATCATTATTACACTTTTCCTGACTATGGGGACAAAAAAATAATAAGAATCAAGCTATTAACTCGGATTCTTAAAATTTAAAATATTAATTAGATTAGCTGCATTCTTGCACTAACTGCGCAGCTTTAAAAATAAGCTGCGCATTTACTGCAAAAGTTCGCTGCAAATTCGCTGCGCAGTTAGTGCGTGTTCGCAGCTATCGAGCCCTGGGAATACTTAACAATGTACCAAACTAAAGCATATGAGATCGGGACACAATTTCCTTTGGCATTGAGGTAAACAAAATTAACGTCTATCAAGAGATCGGGAAGAAGCTTTAAACATTTCATGAGAAGTGGATAAGCACAAGTTCGAGAAAGTCCTAATTCAGCGTACCGAAGGATGTTAGTTTCATTAAGTTGGTTTGAAATAAAGTTGATGCACTTTTCAACCAACATTGGAACCTCAAATGTGTCACCTGGAAATAAAAGTTACAATAAAACCCTTTCTTTTAATCTGAACTAGGTGTAAAGCGGGCCTTCGGCCCGCCAGCAAATGTTTCATTTTTTTGCTTATAGTTTATAATGCACATCTCTTAGTTACTTTTTTGCAATAATGTGCTCATCCATGCATTATAATATTATCCACTTCCCAGCATTTCCTTGCGTTAACACTATTTAATTCCTTTCATCCTTACCCAAATATTTGAGACACTTCAAAGACAATTGTGCTTATCTCTTTTAAATTTTTATGCAATAATAAAGCTAATTCACTCTACATGCTTCAAAAAAAAAGGTTTGCTATGAGAATTTTTTGTTTTTCTTGAAATCCTCAATCGAAAAGTAAAAGACTAATTAGATCTTTAAATATTTAAAGCGCTTCAAAATTAACAACCATCGTCATCGCTAATATTCCTTGCAATGCAAAGTCTATCTGCATTCATTTCATGTTTATGCAAATTTTATTGCACAGAATCTGAAGCCATTTTATGCAAATTTGCTATTTCCTTTGCTTTCTCTTTTTTTGGTCCTTGAAACCTTCCAATGATATCGGGTCCTTGGATCCTTCTCTCGAAATAAGGTCCTGGGATCCTTCCCCAGATATTAGGTCTCTACAATTTGGATCTTGTGCCCTATCACAATCCCATGCTTTCTCTGGATAATATCTTCTTTTTTTCTTCTTCAGCTAACGGATCCTTCCCGAGATAATAGCTCCATGGATCCTTGTCCAGCTATTAGCTCCATGGATCCTTGCCCTGATATTAACTTTATTGGATTCTTTTCTTGATTTTTGTCCCTTATGCTTCCTCAAAAGAAAACCGACACTCTTCACCACTTCATTTCTATGAAATGAGAATGCAAAATCGTTTTCTGCGTTTTCATTCATGTTTATGCAAATTTTTTAGAAATGTCTCCTTCCTTTGATTTTCATTCTTTTGTAACTTTCCCATGAATCGTTTCCAGGTGAAGACGCACTGACAATGAAAATTGTAGAGAAGGATTCGCTGAGATTTATTCACATTTTTTATACTAACTTTATCTCATAATTCCTTTTTTGTCTGTCCCTACATCGTCAAAAAATTTACCAAGGCGTAATAATACTTCAACATTGAATCCATTAATATGGCAGTCATCAGTGTATAAAAAATTTAAGAAACTTTTAAATTCAGGAGCATCAATGTTGTGGACTCTCATTCGAATAGGTTTTCTGTACAACTTTCTTTCCATCCAAGGTGATCGAAAACAAAGAATAAAAGTGTGAGCATAAATTTCTTTAAAAAAAATTTTAGCATCGAAGATCAAAAGCATGTTTGAATCCTAACCTCATCTCCAATAACAAATACAATATCGGAATTATTTCCAGTGTCAAATAAATTTTGAAGTTCTTTTATTAAAGAATTTTTCGCTTTACATTGTTGAAAAACTTCCATTGCAAAAAAAAATAAACAACAATTTATTTTTGCACAAAGATTTTTTCGCAAGCAGCGTAAAAATGATAATGATAGTTTTGAACAAAGCAAACTCCTTTCAATTTTCTTGCTGCTTCTCGAAGAATTATTTGTTGTTGTTGATTTCAAAATGTGTTTGCTTTTTGTTCCTCGAAAAAAGGAGCGTTCTTCGATTATGATTTTTTTTAATAAAGTGATTTTTTTATTATTATTAATGCAATAAAGAAATTTATGAAAAAAGCAACTAATTTATTGATTACTTTATAAGATGCATTCCAAAAAAAAAGCTATAAAAAGCTTCTAACTTCACATTTCTGTTCAAAGTAATTTTTTTAAAGTTACAACAAGGTTCTCAAAAAAAAAGCAAGCAATAAACTTCAATGAATGTCTTCACAAAAATTTATTAATTATTTATTAAAGGCATTAAAGCTATTGGATAAAGAAAATATTTGGTGATTTAAATAGATTTTTTTCTTCATCGGTTAATTGTTGACCGTGTATTTCTCCATATTTTACATTGCAACATTTAGCTAATCTTGGCAAGCACAGAAAAAAAAAGACTTCCAAATACTTTTGCCATATGCTTCGATAGACTTGTTTTTGGGATACCTTTAACCTTGTTATCCACTTTACATCATCACCCTCTAATTCAATTTCGTTTTCTGGCCATTTTTGTTCGAATTATCTGTGAATTTTTTTTTGTTGCGATGAATCAATCCCTAAAGCAACGATGGCATTCTTTTATAACCATAAGCATTTTGGCACCCTTCAATCAATCATTTCTCTAATTTTAATAATTATTTTGCCTCCTATTTTTTTTTTTGTTGTTGTTCGAATTATTATTTGATTACCGCAATTTTTTTCTTCGTATCTTCATTTTTTCCCTCGGCTTATTCATTCTTTTGAATTTGTCATTTTTTCTTGAAGTTAATTCCTCCGAGAAAAAAAATGCTTAAAAAACCCATAGTTGCACTTCGCCGAAAAGCTTCATCATTTCGTGAAAATTCAAAATTATTGAAACCCAAAGTTGATGTTGCTGGTGATGATACTAATAATAAAAAATCCCTTTCCGCTCCTGGTGAAAAGCGTCCACCATCAATTGAATTAGATCGATATTTTTCTATTGATGCATTTTTACATCGAATTAAACCCCATCGACGAAGATCCACTTATGAAGTATCTTCTGCTTCATCACTTCCATCAAATCCACAAAATTGTTATCTCGATGAATTACCAGAAAATTGTTTAACTAAAATATTTTCAAACCTTGAATCTTCAAATTTACAAAAACTTCGAATTGTTTGTAATCGATTTGATTCAATAATAAAAAAATCAAATTTAATTCCTCCAACTCAAGTGGATCGTTTGCAACTAAATGGAAATGGTCGAGGTGTCATTTATCGATTCTCTCTCAAATCTGGTCCTATATATGATCGATATGGATTTCATGAATCTGAAATAGATAAAGGCTTGAAATGTGTTATTGCAAAAAATATTATTTTTGATAATGTTTTTATTGATTCCACTGTTTCTAAAGCACTTTTTAATGGAATCAATTATGAAATAGAAGAAATTATTTTTGATTTTTGTCATTTTCAATTATCGTGAGTTTGTTTACTTATTTTGTTATTTAAATTTTTTTTAATTGGATAATTTTTTCAGAGCTTTTGCTTTCGCTCAACTTCTTCAAAATTGGAAACCTAAAAAAGTTTCTATTATTAATTGTGATTGGCGAGATTCAATCCATTCCAAAACTGCTTTAATCGATGACAGTTTTTTTCAATGCAATTTACAAATTGAAACATTTTTATTTTCAACCGTTGGAGTTAAAAAGTAATTTTATCTTTAATAGTTACTGTGATTTTTAAAATACAAATTTTTTTAGAACTTTGATTAGCGATAAAACATTCCAAAATTTTTCTTCCAATAATCTTCCACAATCGTTTGAACTTATTGGATGTGAAACTAAAATAACTTATGAAGGTATTCATCAAGCTGTAAAGGTTAGTTATGGTATTCTCATATAATTGTTTCGCAACCGAAAAAAATTATTTTTTAGGCTTTTTTCTCTTCTGCAAGTAAACCCCATGTTTCGGGAACTTCAAGGCCTACTAAACCATTTATTTGGAATTTTGGAAGATTTTATGGAACTGCAGCAGAAATATTGAAGAATCTTAAACCATTTTTATCCCATTCAAAAATAATTAAATCAAATTTCCCTAATTTTGAAATTCGTTTTCGTCCAACTCGAAGTTTTCCTGTTTTAAGTTTATCTTTGGTTTTTTATGATTTTGTTGATACTTTGGATTCGTCATATTCTATGTCAGATATTTCATGGGATGATAGCGAAGATGAAAATATAAATAATTAAGTCGAGTCTCATAATCAAAAAAAATTCAATTTCTGTTAGAGGATCTAATTTTGTGCATAATGTGTGTATTTTTGATTTAAAAATATTTATTTTATTAATAAAAAAGAAGTTTCAAACAAAACAATTTTTTTTTGATATAAAGCATTTATGGTTTTTTTTCTTTTCATTTATTAATTTGAATTATTAAAAAGTAACACTTTTTGTTCTTCCTTTTTTGAATCAAACATGAGTCCTTGATTTTCGGGAAGTACGGTAGCTTTTGTTGAAGATAAAATGGGTGGCAAAAGATTGATTCTAACAATGCAATTTTTCTGAAGAAAAAAAAACTGTAGGTAGCGCGAATGAGTCATTAGTTTTCAATTGAAAAAATAAAAGATTGGACAAACAAAAGGAGCCAAAACTTTTTTAGTTGTTTGTTAAAAATCCAACAAATAAAAAGCCATTGCTTTTTTTTCGGAAAGGAAGGAATAATTTCTCACCTTTTGTAATTCATCCATTCGTTTAAATACATTTTGATGAGGCATCATTTCAATTGTTTTTGCACCTTTTAAAAGACTATAAAATAATATTCAAATTCAAAAATTAAGTTATATTTTTTTTTTGGAAAATTGGAACTCACTCTTCTTCCGCTGCAGAACCAATTAAAGGATGAACTGAACGTTTGGCACTTTTTTTAGTATACAATGGAGATATTTGAGTTTCATCCCAAAATACATCCTTAACCATTTCAGGAGGATCAAAGCTTCCTCTTTCAACAAGAGTTAAACCAGCAATCAAATTTTTATCGATCACATAATTACATTCGAGATCATCTTCATCATCTCCAAGAGGATTTAAAAGCATTTCAGCTACCTTCATCCAACCCCTTAAAGACATATTTTTCTTTGGTAATTAATTTACCGCTCAACCTCGATACTTTATCAAAAAAATAAATAACTTACATATAAACAACAAATTGAATTATCGTAGTTATTGGAATCCAAATATCAAACTAAAAATTAATAAACAAACAGCAATGATTTTTAGTATTAAAAAAAACTTGCATCAGATCCTCTTAAAAATTGTCGACTAAATAAGCATAAAACAAAATAAATTCTAACGGACATAAATATAAGTTGAGGATAAATTAAAGGCACGGGAACCCAATCAAATTTTAATAAAGTTGAAAGGCCTCTTTGAAATTCATGAATTTCTTGGGTAATTTTTCCAAGTAAATGATCACTTGGAATTTTAGCATCTGCTCTTGCTTTACATAAATGTTGATAACACCATTGCCTGAAAATGGAAAGTATGTAATAAGCTTCAAAGACTTTGAGTTAGTAAAAATCCCCTGAATCTTGCGTTTTTTGTTCAAAGTTAATTAATTTTTTTATTGTTTAAATTATGAAACAAAAAATTGTTGCGAAAAAAATGTCCTTCAACAAATAAAAAAAACACACAAAATTATTGACTCGTCAAAAAGCATTCATTCTTTAATTTTTTTTTCGCAAAGATTATTCATAGTTTTTTTGTTATTTTTTTAGTTGAACTAATTCAAACATTTCGAACTACTACAAACCACACATCAAATAAGAAATTAAGTTTGATGCAATAAACTTTTCGATTAAACTAACACCAACTTTTTAAATTTTATGAATCATCAATTTTCTTTAAGTTTTTTTTCTCGGTTAAACTTACAATGGAACCCAATAACGTGAATATTGATCATTAACGCTTTCAATAATTTTACATTCAGGTTCAGTTAAAAATCCTGCAGCTATAAGAGTTTCTAATGCAGGAAAGCGTTTACGAACTTGCAAACTAATATCTCTTAACACAAGAGCCTAAAATAAATATACATAAATAATTTTTTTCTTTGCTTCTAAACAATTTTGAACTAACAAAAAACTATAAAAAACTTGCTTGATTAAGAACCATATATCGAACTAAAGTACGCCGAAGTAGTTTAGTTTCATCATCACAGCCATGAATAAAAGTTGCAAATGCCATAGCTGAATTTTCAATCCAACCTATTCCATTTAATACAGCTAACCATCGACCTATAACAGTGTTACACGCCTCCGTCTCCGAAGTTGGAGGCGGAGGCGGAGGCGATGTTTCGAAAAGCTAACGTATTTTATCGCCTCCACCGCCTCCGGAGACGGAGGTGATTTAAAAGAAAATATGTAACAACTGACCTACTACAAAAGTTACGAAAAACCCAAGCATAAACGTTAATGGAATTATCTAAAAATCAAAGAGCTTAGAAAATCCATAAATGAAATAGAAAAATACATACTTGATAAATATCTTTGGATAAATAAATAGAAAATTTATCAAATAGTCTAAAATAAAAAAAATATATGTAGTTTTATTATTGTAACTCTGTACTGTCAAGAATTTGTAAAATTTTATTTTGCAATGATACTATTTTAGTTATTGTAGCTCATATATGTATGTGGTGGGCATTAGACTCGATGGTAATGTTAAAAAAATGTTTTCATTATGGCTGCCAAAATTTATTAATCTTTATGAGTTTTATAGTTTTTTTGTTTTAATGCTTTTTTTAATTTACAAAAAATTTCAAAAAAATATGAAACATAAAAGTATGCTTCCAAAAACAGAGGTTATCCAATTTTTGATCTTCATCAAAGGCGCAAAATTCACCAAAAAAATATTTATAAAAAGCTGCTCAAACTTTTATTTTATTTGTTTTGTTTACCTATTTTCTTTTCTTTTTAAAGGTTTAATTCATTTCAACCCTTTATTTATTATTTTTTTTTCGAGAGAGAGAGAGGTGAGTGGAAGCGTCAAATGAAAGGGAATGGAAGGAGATTAACTTACTTTTGAAAAGTAAAAGGAAGACAAAATCGATATATTAAACTTATAGCTAAATATGCTAAAATCCATACCAATAATTGATTTAATACCGCTTTCCAAATGGAACCTTTCCAACGAAAAAGTAATTTAAAAAAACTTTTCGTGGATGAATGTGATACATCCAAAGCATATGTAATGGTCATTTTTATTTATTTTAGTTCAAAGATTTCTTTGACGCTTCTTCTTGGGTTCGTAAAGAAAGAAAACGCAAAGAAAAAAGAAAAACAACCTTTTTCTCTTTTTATTTTTCTTCTTCTTCAACCGGAAGCCGTAAAAATAAGTCAACGAAGAAGAAGCAAGCAACAACACATTGTTAAACTTCTTATTTTTAGACCACCGTACAAGTTATTCAATGCTTCTCAGATGAAGATGAAGTTGATCAAGTTGCTGCTGGTGATAATGTCAAACTAAAGCTCAAAGGAGTTGAAGAGAATGAAATTATGTCTGGATTCGTTGTTTGCTCGCCTGAATATCCATGCCGTGTTGGTAGAGTGTTTGATGCTGAAGTTATGATCCTTGAATTAAGAACAATCATGTCGGCTGGTTTTACTTGTGTATTACATTTGCATTCTGCTGTCGAAGAAGTTACTGTTTCTGTAAGTTTTATTGATCTTTATTTGCTTGAAAATAACTACAAACTTTTTTAGAGAATCATCTGTCGAATTGATAAGAAAACTCAAGAAAAACAAAAATCAAAATTTGTTAAACAAGACGACTTATGTATTCTCCGCATTGAAGCCGCTGAATCCTTTTGTTTGGACACTTACAAAGAATTTCCTGTTATGGGCCGATTTACTCTTCGTGATGAAGGTAAAACAATTGGTATCGGAAAAGTCGTTAAGGTTATTATTGAATAAATTTGTTCTTTCTCTGTAATGTAATTTATATCTTTGTTTGAATTATAATAAAGTTTTTCTGTTTTTATTTTTTCGTGTTTTTTATGTGTTGCAATGAGTTTACTTCCTCCTTTGTTTACCTCTCTCTGTTATGTATCAATAAACAAAAAATTAGTGTTATTCACATGCTTTAGTGCTCAAAACTTAAAAATTTAGCTTCATATGGTTGAATTTCTTTGAAAAACTTGCAAGTTTTTTGAAGCTTAACCCTTCCGATGGGATTACAGAGAGTAAAAAAACGTTCAAGGATTAAGCAATCAAGGCTCAATAAATTAAAAGATTTGAGAGTTTTGCAGAAATTGAAGCGATGGAATGGATCTGAAACTTATTTATTTTATGAATAAAATCCATTAAAATTTTTTTTGACGATTTTTGAGTTTCATTCACCAATTATTTAATTCAAAAATCCATCAAATTTTCCAAATTTAAAAAAAAAAGTTTACATTTGTCTATTATATTTTTATTTAATCAGTAATAAAAACAACGGTATTTTTTTAGGGGTTTTTTTAATTAACATACCTCGTTTGGGACAAAAAGCGTCGTAATGTTGCTGACAACAAGTATCGCAGTATTTTTTACGCCAGTTTTTTTTACACCAGTTACCATAAAAATACCCTATTGATTCGGAAGATAAACCATCGTTGAACATTTTAGACATTCGAGCTTGAAATGTGTCATAAACATTACAATCTTTAGACATATGAGCAACATCATTGCAGAAAGAACAAAACATGGCTGAAAGAAATACAAGATAATGATAATTAATTTTTTCCAAAATCTAACTAAAGGATCTCTTTTTTTTTTAAATTATAAAATAAAAGAAAAAACAGTGAATTTTCATTCAAAATAATAAATTGTTAGTAAACTTAAAAATCGTATTATAATATGACTAATGAAATGACTGCCACATTATTATTCCTCCATGCACAACAATCGCGTTTAAAGGTCATTAAGTAATCAATAAAGGAGGTCATTAAGAAAAAAATGGGTTCATGAAAATAAAATAAAAAACTAAATCAATAATCAGGCACTTTTATACATATATCCAAATTAAAAAAAGAAATAAATAACGAAAGATATTTAATGAACATAGTTTTGTATGACATTTCACGCAACTCAATAAGAAAAGTTTAAAAATCGACAAGAAAAACGTAAAGCTGTATTGAAAGCTCCTGAAGAAAAGCTTCATCTTAAACATACCCTTGCACCTGAATCCACTCCAGTTGATTTGAAGAAATTGAAGAAAAGGGCTGCTAAATCCATAACTTGAATATGGTGAATGTTTATTACTTTGTTGTTGTTGATTTTTGCTTGATTTTCCAATAAAATTGTTATATTTTTATGTTACAAACTAATATGTTGTTTAATGAAAGAAAATCTCTAACTAATAATTAGTAAAAAATATTTGACTTTAATTCGATGATAAGAGCAATTTTTCGATTTGAACTTAAAGCTATTTGAGGATACGCTGTCATATGATGGTGCTATCATAAATTTCGTGGTATACCTTGTGGAGGAGGATGTCATACACAAGGAGTGTAAAACCTTTCGATAACGGAGGTAAATAAACAGAAACAAATTCACTATCAGAAAATTAATGAAAATGGTTAATAAAAAATGATTCTGGTTAAAAAGATAAAATTTTTTAATTTGAACATGTTATTAGAGCCTCCTCAAAAGATCTTGAACCCAAAAAACAAAGAAAAAAAGGGCTTTACATCTAAATATGGTGGCATTAATCATCATTAAACATAACTTTGAGAAAGTTAAATACTTGAAAGGTTAATAAAAAAAAAGAACCAAGTTTTACACTCATCGCTTGCTTACATTGTGCTTTGTTATGAAGAAGAAGAAAAACAGCCATTTTAAGGTTTTTCAATGTTCCAACAAAAAAGCTTGTTGATTTTTTTGGTTACTAGGCGGCAGGCGTGCCTTCGGCACGCCACCACCTAGGCAATTCCGGCTTCATTGTTTTCTTCTAATAATTATCCAACGAAAATTTTAACATTCTTTTTCTCAGACAAACAAAAAAAAAAGACAACGAAATAATTATTTCCAAATTTTAAAATTTTTTTATTATTTATTTATTCTTTACAATAATCATCAATAACACTAACACAAAAATAACGAATAAGAAAACAACATATAAATATTTAACAAAGTATATATTACAACCATTTTAATTGAATCCTTGATTTTGATATAATTCAAATAAATCCATAAAGACCAAACAAAAAAATAGGAATTATTGCATATTCAAAATTTTCATTATAATGGGGTTGTGTTGGTAAACGGCGTTTTCGTCTTTGAGTTTCTAATGTCCAATAGTCAACATTGTAACCATTAGCCCGAACAACTGGACTAACTAACAATCGTGATTCTTGATGATTATCAATTACATCCTTGAATATAACATGATGCACAGCTTCATCATCAATCCATCGATTATTTTTAACGCGATTAAGACTATCCTCATTTAATGGGATATTTGTGTCAATTGGAGGTATTTCATAAGGAATCATCGACACCCCGTCATTATTGACAATTGGTGACCCAACATTATCAGTATCTCTTAATAATTTGGGTTTTTTCGGCGTACCTTCATTTTCAACGTTTTTTTCACTCAACTGATCAACAGAAAAGCCATCCTTCTTTTCATCATAAAATAATAATGAAACGTTTTGAGAAGATTTTGAAAGAGAGTGATTAATGTCACAATCTTTGTTAGGTGCTGATACAGAAGGCATTTCGCCTAATGCATCAAAAGACATTTCGTCTTTTTTGCACCCCTTGTCGTCAAAAAAATGCTGAAGAATAGAATCATCAGCCGTAGGAATAATTGCCATAGGCATAGTCCAGAGTTTTGAGAACTTTAAAAAAGCTTCCAAAGCAAAATTTAACATTTTGAAGAGAAAAAAATAACAGCAGCACGGTTCAAAAAATTATATATAATGATGTGACACAACAAAAAAAATTTAGTCAATGTTATATTTATGCAAATTAAACTAAAAATAAGTAATTTTTTTATTCATAGAGAGCATGAAAAAAAATTCATGCAAATTTTTGATTCATTCCTTTCATTCTTTTTGGAAGGGATACCTTAAAAAGTGTGTATCTTTTTCAAATGGCTACCTCCGGAAGATGCGACCCATTTTTTCTTTCATCTCAAAATATTTGCAATCCATGGATACCCAACAGCTTAAGGAAAAAACGTGATGTAACGAACAGACAACCAAAATTAGGAGGAAGGATTTGCATCAAAGTATGCAAATTTTTTGCGTTTTTTTGACGTTTTGGAAACCTCAAAAATAGTATATAAACTTCAGCCATCCATGAAAAATTCATCAGTCTTACAGCTGTCTACACTTCTTCATCGTCGTTCGTTCAACTCTCAACAACTCAAGAAAAAATGGCCGCTTTAGCTGCAGACCCACCCGCCTGCCAAGTACCAGCTGCTGGTGGAGCTTCAACTCATCAACTTGTAAGTTAACTTTTTCTTTTTCTTCCATTCTTTTCATTCAACGATTCGTTTTTTAGGTCAACTCTGGTGCTGCTCGTCTTGCATTCAAAATCAAGTCATCCAACAACACCGAATATCGCTTGAAGCCCGTCTTTGGATTCATTGAAGCTGGCGCCTCTGCTCCTCTTGAAATTACTCGTCTTGCTGGTCCACCAAAAGATGATAAACTCGTCGTTCAATTCGCTGAAGTTGCTCCAGATGCTACAGATCCTCAAGCTCCATTCAAAGCTGGTCCTGCTGCTGGCGAAGTTGTTATTCCAATTTCAGCTGCTTAACTCTAATTTTTGTCTTTTGTAATGTAATAATATTCTAATAAAATTTTAATTAATTATATCTTTGTGTCTTCTTTGATTCGGGGCTTTTTGGGACAATAGAGTTACATTTGCTTGCGTTAACAATCAGTTGAGTTATCAAAGTTTGCAGTTATGCTTTTATTGGAGTTTCGGATCACATTTTTAGTCAAAGTTAAAACCTTATTTTTTATCGTTATCATGATTAATGACAATGCAATTTATCACTTTTCACCTTTCATCATCAAAATAAACCATGTATGTCATCCGGTGTATTCATTAACAACAAAAAGGAGCGAAAAACATATTACAACAAAACTTTTAATATTAGAATTTTATTCAACAACCTATAACATAAATAAACAAGCTAAAACAAGAATTAACAAATTTTTTGTAATTTGCAAAGATACATTGGACCAAAATTTGATGGAAGATAAGGTACGATGAGTAAACCTCTTTGACAGTTGTTTGCAAAACGAAATAAGCCACTTGGAATCAGATGATTTCGAAATTGAGATAAAGATTTTTCAAGGCATTTTATACCAAATTCTTGTTCAGCTATAACAGCAGCATTTTCAACAACGGCATCATTTTGCATGGGTGAAAGCGAACATGTTGCATAAACCACAGAGCCACCAACTTTGAGTGAGCGAAGAGCATTGCTGAAATATGAAAAGGGTTAATGGAATCAACTCTGTTACATTGAGAGAAAAACTAACACTAATAATTTGACTTGTAATTGTGGTAAATTCAATCGAGCTTGCGTCAAATTAGGACTAAACAAATTTCCTTCATCTTGATTAACAGATAATCTATCAGTAGTACATGGAGCATCAACAAGAACTTTATCATAAACTCCTTCATCTGTCCATCCTTCAAAAACTGATGCATCTCGACGTTGGATAATGATTTTTGAAGCTTCTGGGGCCTCGGATGGAATGTACATTGATAATCCACGACGAAGTTGACCAATTCGTGATAACTTTGCATCAGTACATGTAAGCTTTTCTGTAAGATATAATTACTAGTGCGTGAAATGATAAGTTAATGCTTACCAAAAAGTCCAGTTTGAGCAATAAGAAGTGCTTTTCCACCAGGAGCTGAACACATATCCAAAACTTCATCAGTTTCTTGAAGATCCATTGCAAGTACGGGTAAAATTGATCCACCATCAAGAAGCCACCAACCTAAAAATTTTAAGCATTATATAAAATGTGATGATTGTCTTACTTGAAATATCGTTTCTATCTTTGATTGGTGAAGGAAAATCATCAAGGCTATGGGAAGGATAAGCAAATAATTTAAGATTTCGTGGATAAATTAAAAAGTCTTCTTTTTGAAGTAAATTTCCATTGAATCTTTCAACACCAGTGATCCTAAAAAACATTTACAATTAGTATATGGTGTGAGACATGTTCCACAATTTGATCAGCAAATGAAATCTTAGACAATGATACAATAATACT
This sequence comes from Panagrolaimus kolymaensis, assembly GCA_028622995.1. Lineage (NCBI taxonomy): Eukaryota > Metazoa > Nematoda > Chromadorea > Rhabditida > Panagrolaimidae > Panagrolaimus > Panagrolaimus kolymaensis. The sequence goes on from JAJQJQ010000006.1 coordinate 8,457,428, forward strand.
CACTCGATTTTATCCAATTTCTTTTTCTTTTTCTCATTTTTATCTTCAATTTGATTCAATTTTCCAAGAGTGTAAGTATTTGAAGGTTGAGTAAATTCATGAAGACCACTTTCTAATCTCATTTCAATAACTTCTTCGGAATTCTAAAACATTATGCCTTTTACCAAAACTGTACTAAACACAAAAAAAAACCAACCACTTCATTTTTAGCATTCTCTTCTTTCTTTTGACCAAAAGCTTCTTCTTCAGACCATTCTCCACCTTCGATATCATGTAATGGCTTTTTAGCAGTTTCAGCTTTTCTTCCTTCTAATTTTGAATCATTTATTTCTTTTCCACCGATCAAATAATCCATAATATTTTTGGTTCCAAGTGATTCAAGAATATTTTCATTCACTTCAGCATTCAAAGAAAAACGATTATGAACAGCAACAAATTTATTTGGTGTTAATAATCCTAACCGTATTGATGGCCATTGATCACCAAATAAAGGAGCATAGTAAAAATCAAAATTGTCTAAAGCAAGAACTGATGGAGTTTTGATTGGTCTTGAACGAGAAATTTTAGGCTTAAATAGGGCATTTTTTGATGTCAGCGTTGATAAATGAATTGGCCGAAAGCTTTGAAAACATAAATACGGATATGGCTTCAGCATTCTAAAAAGATCAACAACATTCATTGAAAATTCTAACAAACAAAAAAATCAAGAATGATAAAAATCAACGAATGGCGGAGAAGAAATTTTATAAGAACAATCGCGGCGAGGTAAAAGAGAATTCAAACAAAGGAAAAAATAAAGGAAAACCATGCATTTTTTAAAGAGTTTTTTTTGGAGCTAATACCTAATAAAAATAAAGGAATCTCTCTAAAAAAAATTTGTCCCGGTCATTTTTTTAGTTAGATATTTATCAAACTCTTCGTTCAAACAAATTTCAATTTTAACAATAAATTTTAAAAAAGGGTGGTTATTGACTTTTTGCAATATTTTTATGCAACAAAATTGCAAACAAAAATGGTTTTAAGAAAAGGTTTCTTCATTCAAGTCTCTCGCTTAGATAGAAGTAATCAATCAGCTTAACTTTTAATACTAAAAAATATAAGAAAACAAAAAAGTAAGGAAAGAGGAACTAACAAGTTTATAACCAAAAAAGAATCAGCAAAATCAAAAATAAATTTTTATTAATATAAAAGCAACAACAACGATTCAGTTTTTTAATTACATGAAATTTCATTCAAAGCTATATTTTCTAATAACCTTATCACGACAAGCCGAAATTAAAGCAGAGGTATTAACAGAAATATCATAAATAGGATCACAATCAGAACCAGTAAATTCAATAGTTGGTTCACCAGTGGTAAATAAAGTTTCATCATTGTAAGAAGCTAATGTTCCATCATTAAAAGCTCCAATTAAACCGAGAAGCCCTTGATGAAGTAAACGATTGACTCGTCCACGTTGAGTTTCAATAAGCATTTGTTGCTTTCTAAAATTTTTTTAGTATTCAATGAATGATTTTATAAAAAAAACAATGCAATTTATTACTTTGTTCTCAAATCATAAACGTTGATTTCGCCTTTTTCAGTGCCAACAAAAACATGCATACCAGAATCAAAGCAAATGGATGTTGAATTTCCATGTGTATCGAATTCAAATTCAGTTTTAGATGTTCGCAAATCATAAATAAAGGCTTTATTTAATTCACTTGCAGTTCCAACTAGATGTAAATCGGGATCAGAGAGAGCTAAAGCATTCAAATGACCTGAAGAAGGAGACCATTCTTGAATAGCCTTTCCTTCTCCACTATTCCAAACTTTAAGGGTGCCATCTTTTGAGCAAGAAACTACATTTTCACCTTCTTCAATGACAGCGATATCGCAAACAGCTAAAAATGAAACACTAAAGCTTTAAAATATGAGATGCAAGCCATACGTCCTTTATGTCCGATCATAGTTCGAGCATTCCATCCATTTTCAACAGAAAAAATTCTAACTGTCATATCCATTCCTCCGCTAAGAACTACAAGGCCACTAGGAAAGAAACGACATTTGTACACATCCAAAGCATGTCCTTCAAGATCACGCTAAAAGTATATACTACAGTTAAGTTTTAATAATGTAATTTCTAAAAAAGAGTTTTAACAACATACTAATCTCTTTCCACTAATTGTTTCCCAAATAGCTAATTGCCCAGTTGTATCAGATGAAACACAAATATTTCCACTTGCTGAAATGTCAGCAGAATAAATTGAAGCTTTATGAACTGTTTCATATGAAGTTTGGGGAGAAACAAAAGTACGAGAAATGCCATTTTCTAATTTAACTTTAAGTTTCTGAAAAGAATGAAAGTAAGCAAAGGGAGTTCAACGAGTAAAAAGTTTCTTACATTGCCATTTCGTTCAACTTTGTTATTCGAATCTTCATTTAATTTGATTTGACCATTTTCACAATCAAAGTTATAACTTATTGATTTTTCACCAAATTTCTTATAATTAACAAAAAAATTGTCTTTATCAGATCTTAAAAAAGGAAAACTATAAACTCGAAATTATTGGATCCACAAAGACTTACGATGAAAATGATTGTTGCCAATCATGCTGAACATTTATTTCATCTTCTTTAACCGTTTTAAAATCTGTCGTTGAATCATGAGACATTATGAAGGTATATAATAAATATTAATAAAATGTTATAATAACGATTTTGAATTTGAAAAAAATGAAAAAAGAAATTGTGAGGAAGCTTTTTTATATTGCTTGAAAAATTTTGAAAACATATATTAAGTATTGTTTATATCCAATGACCTTATGCCAAATTTATTTGATGACCTTATTTTTATGAATTAAATATTATAATTTTTCTACTTTACTTTACTTTACTTTACTTTATTTTATAAGTGAACATTTGCTAAAAGAAGTTCTAAGAAAATGAGTAGTTTAAAGCTGTTCGAAGTTATTAATTTTCTATTTCAGAATTTTCTTATGCAAGAACGATAATGTGCTACTAATCATCGTTGGAGTTTTTTATGGTTTAAATTTGATCATATTTTGTTTATATTTTTATTTAATAAATTTATTTTGTGCTTCGAAAAGCAATTTACTTAGCAAAAATATTTGTAATGAATTATTTTTTTGTTCATCGACAAACTTTGTTCTAATTGATGCTTCTCTTTTTTTTGATAACATCTTTTCCCAAAAGCTTATTGGTTGCTGCTGCTGCTTCCATCGAACACCACCTGTTTTTTCTTCTTCTGTTGTTGCAAATTTCCATAAAGATGTTGTTGAAGAGCAGAGGTCATCCATCCATAGTTTAATAAATAAAAAAAGAAGGAAGACATATTTTTTCCTTCTAAGCCAACCTCCTGCTGCCGCCGTTGATTGGTTGCTGCTGGTCATCATCGGCGACGACGACAGGCTTTTTGAACAAAAGAAAAAATAAACCAAATCGATTTACGCTACTGCGCGTTTTTTATAAACTAAACTTTTGCCATTGGCTTCGCCGTCGTTGTCTTAGTTCCTGATCTTTTTTTTCTCTGCTTAAAAAGAGAATAAACAACAAATCGTCTGTAATTTTTCCATTCGCAACAAAATGCGGGCTCTAAATATAAATTTAATATTTATATTTATTTTTTTGGTTAATTTTGGAAATAGTTTGGATATTATTTCTGAAAATGAAGCTCATCATAAAGATTTTAATAATCTTTATCCCGAAGTTTGTGTTTCCATTGGAATTAAACATCATAGCCATACATTACCATATTTAATGGGATTAATAGAAAATTTACGATATCCCAAAAATAAATTACGTATTTTATTTGTGGCTCAAGAAGAAAGTGATAGAGATACGATAAAAGCGGCTCAAATGTAAGTTTAAAGAAAAAACCTATGAGTATTAATTTTATCAAATAAATTTTTTTAGTTGGTCAGAAAAAATGTCAAAACTTTTCCTTTCCACGGGAATCAAAAATGCTGATGATGAAAATTGGATGGAATTTGCATTTAATTGGGCTCGAAATCAACAACAACAAAAAACATGCGAATATTTTTTCCTTACCGATGGAGAGAATTTCTTAATGGAAAATTCACTCAAAAAATTAATTAGCTTACAAAAAGTTGCAGTTTCTCCATTAATGAATGGACCATTTGGAAGATATTCCAATGTTTACGAATTATTAGATGTTGATTTTATTGAAAGAAAAAAAGTTGGAATTCAACAAGTAAAATTATATATCGAGTCAATAATTTTTTTTATACGGTAGTTTCTTTTTTAGGTATATTATTTTAATCTTCCAATGTTGATTAATATTTCTGATCCATCAACAAAAGATTTGACATTTGATGGTAAAAAAATTCCGGAAAACAAAGAAAAGAACGATCCAGTTCAAATTTTTGCAAAATCTGCGTATTTAAAAGATATTCCCTTATTTGTTGACAACCAAGAATTTTACGGTTATTTTCTAAATTCAAAACATTATTCAATTAATTATCACAAAAAATTGGTAAGTGAAGGAATTAAATTTAGGGAATATTGAGAAGCTTTAAAAAATTTATCATTCTTGCTTCGAAAAATGTTTTTTATTTAAAACCCCTATCAAAAACATTAATGGCTAAATTGTTAATATATTTTAGCTTGGCTACTTCCTTGCCAATCTCGTCTCGGATGCTGGTCCAATGCCTCTTCCCCATTCAAGCGCCTTAAATCCATGGTATCCCGAAACAGCCACGTATGGGTTTGATAAAATTTATGTCATCAATTTAAAACGCCGACCAGAAAGACTTCAAAAAATTTCGCTAATTATGAAACTTTTGGGAATTGATTTTCATGTTTTTGATGCTGTTGATGGAAATGCTTTAACCGATGCTGAAATATCTCGACTTCGATTCCTTCCAGGTTATGAAGATCCATATTTAAAGCGTCCAATGACTAAAGGAGAAATCGGATGCTTTTTAAGTCATTATTGGATTTGGCGAGATATTATTGATAATAAATATCAACGAGTAATCATATTTGAAGATGATGTTAGATTTGCAGAAAATGCCACAATTGAATTAAATCGAGTTGTAGAAGATTTAATGAAAACTCATCTTGAATGGGATTTAATTTATCTTGGACGTAAAAAGATGACTCCTCAAGGTGATGAATGGTATGTTCCTGGGCATCGATATTTAAGTTCTGTAGCATATTCATATTGGACTCTTGGATATGCATTAAGTCAAAGTGGGGCTCAAAAACTTCTTAATGCAAAACCAGAAGATAAAATGATGGCATTGGATGAATTTCTTCCAATCATGTATGATAAACATCCAAATCCCAAATGGACTAAACATTTTCCATCAAGAAATTTAAAGGCATATGCTGTTTATCCAGTTATTGTTACACCCGAACGATATACTCATGATGAGGGATATGTAAGTGATACGGAAGCTTCAACTGTAATCAATGTTGTTGCTTGATCATAAAAGCTGTCGATTGACGAACATGAAAACACTGCCTTTTTTTATTTTGTTGGGTATATTTTTATTGTTATTTTTTTACCAATTTTTTTGATGTTTTGTTAAAGAAAAAATAAAAATTTATTAAAGAAATTAAAATATTTTCTTTTTTTGTTCTTGTTGTGGTTTGTCAAGTAAAATTCAGCACAATTATAAAATGCGACTGACCGACGCTATGCTATATGTGTGTGTCTTTTTCCAAAGCTAGTCGCTGTTATTTACAAATGCAGCTGTTGCTTTTTTTTTTTTTCATGTCTTTCCATTTTATTCAGTTTAAATTATGGGCCGCGGTGGTGCAGTGGTTTAGATCAATCCACAACGAATCTTGAATTCATTTAAGGTTCGGAGTCACCAATTGCCGGCGGCCCGAAAAACAAACCCAACCCAAACTCTCCAAACAAAAAAAAAACAAACACTTTTTTATAATTTTTGTATTATCGTAAGAAATTTTATTAGTGCAACTGAAAAATAAGCAACAAAAGATACTAAAATTTGTTTATTTGTACAAGGTGACCCGTACTACTTAATTTAATTTTTACTTTTAAATGTTCGAGGTTTTGCTGGAGTAATGTATCAAAATCGAATAATACGGAAGATGCCTTACGAAGGATGCTAATTCTAGAAATTAAAAACTTTTTTTAAACATAAACTTAGAGAAACTAACCTTAAACTATCAAGCTTCGATGAAGAATTTATAATAAAGTCAATAAATTCTTCCAATGAACAACATCCAGCTTTGATACCTCCAAAAAATTTCAAACATTTCAATTCGGATGAATTAATTAGTGTTTTTAAAAGCTCTAAATTTATACACCATAATTTTATTTCAATTTCTCGAACAAAATTCATGCTAAACGGTAAACTTTGAATAAAGAGGCCCATATCTGATTTCTTTTCCCAATTATTAATTTCAATTTTTTCCATAACATTGAGATTAGTTGTTTTGAGAGAATAAATATTGATATCACACATTTCTTTGCAATATTCGTCTTCGTTACAGAAACACGAGGAAGTAAAACTACAAGCGGAAGTAAAATTAATTTTCACTATAACTCGGTTGATTATATGACATCTCTTTGAAAGCTTGTTCGTTGAAGAATTGATTGAAGCAAAAATTTTTAAAGTTGATGGGTCACAAATTTCTGCGAATCGTCGTTGACAAACCCATGGAAGGAATGGAAAATCAAAAGTTTCTTCATGGGTAAATTTTCTTTTAAAATTGTTTACCAATAAACTTTTTGAGTCCATAACAATTTTATTTGAGCCATCCATTGCAAGGATAAAAAAAAAAGCGAAAGAATGATTTAAAAAGAAGATATTACTTTTTGCTTAAAAAAGCTAGTTTGATTCTTGAGATTAAAAACTCCGGTTAAACTACACTTGTAATTGATTGTTGTAATGGTTTCATTATCCTCAAAGCTATTATTGATTTATCTCACAAAATAACTTTCAATAAAAATGCCTCCTTCTACTGATTTTTAATGAAAAATAACTGTGAAGGTGGCTCCTTAATAACAAACCTTTCAAAAAAAAATCAATTCTTTTTTCTTTATTTTTGTATTTAATAACACCCAAACCCCAAATCAAATAAAGAGGATTAAGAAAAGGATAAATCTCAAGCCTGTTTTTGGTTTTGTCGAACTTGGTAACATATTTTGTAAATCTTGAACTATTTATCAAACAAAAAAGTTATTGCAAATTATTTTAAAGTTGAATAAAGGCATCAACTATTTTTTTTATTTCCATGGCAACATATCCGTATAAATTTTAATATGAAACAAATAAAATTCAAGAAAAAGCAGATAAAATATATTTTTGAAAAAATATCAATTCAACGAACAAGGAAAAGTTAACCAAACAATTTTTTAATAAAATTTTGATTTAATACTAATAACATAGTACCATTAAAGTGAACGCCAAGATTTTGACATCGTTGAAGTTCAGGTAAGAGAAGATCAAATGCGAAGGGTAAAGTAGAGCTATTACGCATCATCCCAAATCTAGAAATGGGTTATTTATTAAAATCATAAAAAAAGGAAAGACTCACTCTAATTCATGAAGCTTTGATAAATCTTTAATAAAAATAATAAATTTTTCCAAAGGGTAACGGGAATAAATTCCACCAGCATAATTTAATTCTATCAAACTAGGCGAAATTAGTTGTTTCAACTCATAAGAAAACATATTTCTAACTCTAAGTTTGAGTCGTTTGATAGAATGTAAGTTAACAGGAAAACTGTGAAAAAAGGAAATAAGGCTTTTTCTACAGCAATTTTTAATACAAACTGAATCAACGTGATCAAGTTTATTTTTGAGTGAAGAAATTTCATATCCATTGGCTCCTCTGCAAAATTCATTTTCATTGCAATAACATGTAATGGTATAATTGCATGCAGATTCACAAACAATTATTTCAACTTTTTTAATTATATGACATCTTTTTGCGAGATTTTTAGTTGAACCATTGATTTCAGCTAAAATTTCCAAAATTGATGGGTCACAAATTTCAGTAAATCGCTTTTGGCAAATATATGGAAGTGAAAGGAAATCGAAATGATTGTCAGAAGGATTAAAATCAACTTCCTTAATCTTCTTCGCTAATTTCATATTAAACTCTGCCATAGTGCAAGATTTCACTGAAAATTAAAAATATTTTTTTATGAAAAAATAAAGCAAGAGAATTATAATAATTTATCTAAAAATGTCAAGCTTAGATGAAAGCGAAGCAACAAAAATGGTTTTTATATGCCATTTTTTTGGGGTTGGCCTTTTCGTTATTTCCTTTCATAAAAATAACCTGAAGTAGTTGATTGACAACGACACATGCATAATAGCAAGAGATTAATCAATAATATTCACCCAAATATTAATTATAAAGTAATATCCACCAGTTTAGTACATTACAAGGTATAAAAGAAATAATAATTGGATATAAAGAAATAAATAGTTTAGTTCTTTTTTTATAATTAATTTTGATATTAAACTTAAAGTAAATATGTTTAAAAAATAATTTTAAAATGACGTTAAATAAAATAAGCATTGTTCTGAAAACCATTTTTGTTTGAAATGATTCAAAGCGATCTGAATTCAAAAAGAACCTTGAAAATAATTGAGATGCGCCCCATGGCATGTAAACAACAACCGTAGAGATAAATCTAGGTAATCTTCCAACTTCATGGATACTTAATAAATAAGCTAAGAAGGATTTTTGAATGATCTCTGTAATTTATGTGTGATCAATGATGTAAAAATTAATTTTTCATGGCTATATTTCTGTCAATTTTGTTTGTTTTTTAATAGATTTTTCGTTTTATCAATTTCAATTCTCAACACCGATTTTTTATTTCAATAAAAAAGCACAATAAATAAAACGAAACAAAAAAGTGAGCGCCACAAAAATATAGTAAATGATTTTAGATTCGTCCAAATCGGGCTCCACGAACGACAACGGCGGGATGGGGATTGACAACGGTTGATCCATGAAAGCTTCCAATGGTTGAAAAGCCAGTTCCAGTAGTAACTGTTCCATGATTACTTCCGACAACGGATGAACCTGCGGGATGTACAACGGTTGCATGATTATTTCCAGTTGTAGAGGTACCATGGCGGCCAACGACAGCAGAATGAGAATTACCAACAGTTGATGCACCTCCACGATTTGCAACAGTTGCATGATTGGCGCCAACAGCAACATTTCCACCTCTTCCAGCTGCGTTAAAATGGGTGTTTCCAGTTGTTGCAACTCCATGTTTGCCTGCAACGGAAGAATGGGCTGTGCCTGCATTTGTAGTGCCAGCTTTATTAACAGTATTGACATGAGTATTTCCAACGTTTGAAACGCCAGCAGCTGTTGCAACATTAGCATGATTGCTTCCAACAGATGAAGAGCCAGCACGATTAACGGTGGTGGCATGATTAACACCAGTATTTGTAGCTCCATGACGACCAACTACAGATGTATGAGCATTTCCAACACTTGTAGCTCCGGCTTTGTTAGCTGTATTGACATGAGCATTTCCAACATTTGTAACTCCAGCGGCAGTTGCAACATTAGCGTGATTATTTCCTACTGCTACAGTACCTCCTCTTCCAGCTGCATTAAAGTGGGAATTTCCAGTGGTAGCAACACCGTGACGACCAGCTACTGTGGAATGAGCATTACCACTATTAGCAACACCAGCGGCATTAGCAACTGTGGCATGGTTATTTCCTACAGATGTAGCTCCAGCACGATTAACGGTGGTTGCATGATTATTTCCAGCACTTGCAACGCCATGTTGTCCAGCAACAACAGAATGGCTATTGCCGACATTAGAAGCACCTGCAGCAGTGGCAACATTAGCATGATTGGTTCCAACTGCAACGTTTCCACCTCTTCCAGCTGCATTAAAATGGGTATTTCCTGTGTTTGCAACACCGTGACGACTAGCTACTGAAGAATGGGCAGTACCAGCATTTGTTACGCCAGCTTTGTTAACGGTATTTGCATGTGAATTTCCAGTAGTAGCTGTGCCAGCTCCTGTTACAACATTGGTATGACCATTTCCAACATAAACAGCGCCATTTTTATTTACGGTAGCTGCATTGACTTGACCATAATTGGATACGGCACGAGGATGACGAGAGGCAAAACTAAAAACTCGCAATTATTTTTCAAAAAAAAAATAATATTAGGTTTAAAAACTTACACATCTGTAGTTAAAAATGTTGGAATTGCACAAGCAAGAAATAATAAATGAAATAATTTCATTTTTTTTTGAGATGCAGGAACTTGATTAAATTTAAAGACCAGTAAAAAAGAAAACCACAAAGAAGAAAGAATGAATGAATGAAAATTATGGAAATGGTCAGCTATTTATATGATTTTCTTTTAGATTTGGGTTTGTTTTTATTTTCATGCTCATGCATCACTTGAGACAATCATAAATAACTTGGAGGAAATTTTATTATTTGGTTATGCCAATTTTTAATAGAATTTATTTTTGTGAAGTTCAGCAAAAATGAGTTTGAATGAGAAAGAAGAGAAAAAGAAGAGGTCATTTATTTATTATTGCAATGATCCACTGCCATGGTTAGCCTCGAAAACAAAAAAACAACAATAAATCATTCTCAAAAAAACTAACACTTTTTTTTGTTTATTACTGCAAATCATTGCCTATTAATTACACATGCTGGCATAAAATAATTTTTTTATTATAAATCCTATTACATACAAAATTATTTTTCTAATAATAATAATACAAAATTTAAGTAAAAGCAAAACATGTCACATTTCCTCTTGTTGTTTCACAATATTGTTCAGCATAAATTGAATAACTAAAATCACCTTGAGCACATATAACATCAAATTTTAATCCTTCAAATGCTATTTCAGTTGCTTTTCGAACAAGCCTTTTAGAAATGGAAATATCCGTTACTATCGACTAAAATGTTTAAAAAAATTGTTTATTTAATGAAAAAACTTTAAAATGGGTTTTCATACTTTTGCCATTATTCTCGCCAATTTTTCATTATTACAAACGTTGGATGATGGAATAGGTAAACTTGGCGCAGAAAGTTGTCGAAGATGCCGATGCTGAAAGTTTTTTTTAAATAATTTTAGTAAATAAATAAAAAGCAATATAAAGTTTTTTTTTGAAGAATGATAAAAGCCAAAAAGAAGCTTTTTATTGTATTGAATTTGAGCCTAAAAATTGCTTACCCTCAAATTTTTTAACATTAAATAACGCCGCTTAAAAATATCGGAAGGATGCAATTCTTTTGATTCAGCTGAAACATCAGCCACTTTAAAATCTGGTGGTGGATCATCATAAAGATCTTTATCCTTTTCATCCGAGGATGAATATCTGGCTAAAAAAAATATACATAACAATTTTTATTTTCCAAAGTTAAAATTATTTTTTTTTACTTTTGATACTTGAAGTTTTTAAAGAAGCTTGAGAATTGGGAGTAATGTAAGTTCCAGCCACTCCACTAACTGGACCAGCGACACCGCTATTTGCATTGCCAATATAAGCAGCGCTACCTGGATATGAACCAGCAGAAACATATGAGTTTGGTGAATATGGAATACTTTGTGAAACTTGAACAGGTGCAGAAAATGGTAAAGCCGCTGCTGGTGCTGGCGCATAATAACCACCCGCTGCACTTGGTTGTCCACTTGAATATCCACCTGAATAAATCCCTCCACCACCCGTGGAACAAGAAATTTGTGGACATTGTGAAATTGGAGGACATATTGGAGCTGGTGGACATCCACCACCACACCCACAACCTCCACTACCTCCGCCACCAAAAAATGTTCCATTACAGTAATCCATTAGTATTAAAGATATTATTAAAAAATAAAGCATTTCTTTAAATCGAATTTTTCGCCTAAAAATTTAGAGGAGAAAAAGAGAAACAAAACTTTTGCAAAACGGAAAGTGAAATCATCAAATCATTGATGTTAGAAAAAAAAATGGAAAAGAGATAATCCAGCTTTTATGTAATAAAAAAAATCCAGAGATTCAGAGTAATCCAGAAGGCAAAATAATGGTCATTATTTTCAACATACAAACAATTGAGGACCTTTTTAATGGACTTTTTTTTATTTATTTGAAAATGAGAAAGAAAGCAATTATTTGAGGATAAGCAGTAAGTAGTAAGTAGGCAGTCGAATGAATCACAAGGATGTTTGTACGGGGCGGCTCTACGTTGTGATGCGTGCAAAAATCCGGAACGGTTTTTACGCAAAATTACATTCATTCATGATTCCTTTCTTTTTCTTTTTAATCCTCTTCTCCCTCTCTCTCTGGCTTTAAAAGATGGATGTGATTATCAAAGTGAAAGTATGTATATAGAGATACTTAAAGTTTATAGGTAATGATGGATATAGAAAAAAGGAACTTGAAAATGACTAATCAAAAAAGGTAAATTATTATTACGTAAGCCGGTTAGTTGAGCAATATCCAGGACAAAAGATTGAAGATGTGAAAAAAAGTTGCCTGTAAAAAAAACAAAAACCTTCAAAATTATTAGCAAACATGAATCCAAAAAAAGTGAGAAAACAATCAACAACATCTTTTCCATTTTGTCTATTAAAATACTGTCACTAAGTCAGGCAAGTAAATTTTTGTTTTTATCTCTCGAATTCTTTGATTGAAAAATTTATAAATCAATAAAAGTTTTTATTTTTTTAACTTTTGCAATTAGCAAGAAATAAAACATAAAAGCAAAGAATCATCAGCATTATCCGGTTCATTCCAACAAAAAAAAAATAATGGTTGAAAGTTCCAAAATTCTTTAATTAAAAAGTTATTAAACACGATGTTTGAAAATTAGAATTCGATCAAATTTGTGTGTGTTTCTTGGATAACGAATTTTCGGGGTTTCATTTTTGATGATGTGATTATGTCGATTATGGTGGGTGCTACTTCTTGGAGCCGATTTAATTTTATCTCTCTAAAATTAAATAAAAACAAAAATGGATGAGTTCGAGAAATCCTCGAAGAAGAAAAAAAGCATACCCAACCAATATTAGATTGATCAACGCGATCAAAAACTTGTTGGGTTTCTCCACCAAAAACAGAAGCAACAACAACAAAGATAACCAAAATAAGAAAAATAAAAGTAATACCTTTCATTTTTTAACTTGAGTTTGTCGGTGATTCTCTCTGTCAGCCGAATCAGATGAAAATGGTTTAACTAATAAAATTTGAAGAAAATAAATTTCTTCCCTGTTTCATTGATTATAATAATCGTTGGTTTAATGAATAATATTATCTCAATTTATTTTTGTTTCACATTCTTTCTGTTTATGATTCACATGATTTACCCATTGCTTTAGTAAACAAATGTACCTATAAAAATTTGAAAAATGGTTTTTTCTTTGTGTGTTAGAATAATAACAGTTTTCCTTGTGATCGTTGATTGAAAAATAAAAATAGCTTCTTTATTGATTGCTCAAAAATTAAACGAAAAATGCAAAAGAAAGAATTTCAATTGAAGCATTGCAAAAACAAAAACGTCCAAGCTGAGAAAGGGGAAAAGTACAAAATTAGAATAATTTATTTAAACCGTTTAATTATTTGCACAAAAAATGTAAGCGAAAATTAAAATACATATAATACTGTTTATATCTGGCACGAAATACTGTAGAGAGAAAGAGACTTGAATACTAAAAATTATTTTATTCCTTTATTGATTCGTTCGATGATCTCATTTTTTTCTTCTTCTGGCAAGAAACAAGATTTAGCTGCATTGAGTTGCTAAAAAATATAAGCAATTATGATAGCAGCAAAATAATAAGCAAAACTTACGCATTTTTTCAACTGTTCTAAACTTAAACCAATTTCATTCTTAGCTAATCGAAGTTCGGTTATGATTGAGTTATCAAAGCAAGTTGGATCATCAGTGCTGATTGAGAAGTTAACACCATCTTTTTCCCATTTACGAAGAGGATGTTCAGGCCAATTTAAAGGTACAGCTCCAGTCATAACAGATGAATATGGGCAAGCTTCGAAATGAATTTGATCTTCAAGAGCATATTTCTTATAATTTTCTGGATCAAGTGTTAAACGATATCCATGACCAATTCGTTCAGATTTCATTTCAACTATAGCATTTACAACAGATTTAGCTGTACCACTTTCTCCAGCATGAACAGTTCGATGAATTCCACGTAATGCCGCTTCCTAAAATGGTTTATTAATAAGATTTTGGTATATAAAAAGCTTACCTTGAACATGTTGACAATTTTAGGTTCATATTGTTCATCTGCACCTTTTGAGCACCCAGCAACATCAATTCCAACAACACCCATATTTTTCAAATTTGTGGCTAAAATCAAAAAAAGTATTCATAAAATTTCTTTATTTATCCATAAATAAGCTTACCAAGATCCAATACTTCATTAGCGTAATCTTCATATCCTCGAATACAACATAAAATTGATCGTGCTTTTACGCCATAATCTTTTTCACCTCGAACAAATCCACGATAAATCGCTTGAATAACATCTTTAGGTGTTAATTTATCACCTTTATCAGAATCACATAACAAATGAGGAGAATAGCGAGCTTCAAAATAAATTACACCAGCATTGGCTTGATCTTCACACGTTTCATGAGCAATTCTTTCAAGAGCAGAAGCATCATTTTTAATTATCGGTAAGAAGATATCAAATGCAGCTAAAACTTTTGATAAATTTGCTGGTTCATGAGTAACAAGAAGCTTCTTGACATCTTCCACCGATTTTGCTCCATGTAAATCAATCCGTTTCTTCCTGAAAAAAAAAATGTGTTTAGTTTCGTCTCTAATCGTAAACTCCTTAAAAGAATTTACGGCCACCAAAAACCAATAATCAAATTCTTTACGTTAATAAAAAAAACTAACTGTGCAAGTTCAAACAATGTTGAGTGACGAACAGCTCCATCAAGATGTAAATGCAATTCGATCTGTAATCACTAAATATAAAAATTTTTCTTACAAAAGGTTAAAGTAAAAAAAGAAACCTTTGGAAAGTTTAATTCATCTGAATTTGAAGATAAAGTTGAAGAACCCATAATAGAAATAGGAAAATGACAAAATTTATGTCCAAAATTTAATAATGATGAAAATAATTTACTTGCAACTGATCTCTTTTCAATCATATTTTTTTTTCGCTCGCCTTTTTAGTGTTCGCTCAAATTTTTTTATATTCAAATTTTCAAACCTTTTATAAGTTGGGAAAAAAAAACGTGGCAAATCTTGTGACTTATTTAATTTTGGTTCTTTTATAAAGGGTTTATTAGGATCTGAAAGATATTTTTGTAATAAAACAATGTAATTATTATAAATAATTGTCACGAATTTGTTTGCAAAAACTATAAAAATTTTAACCAAAGTTTTGAAAGAAAAAATTGAAATTAATCGTCTGCTATCAGATAAAATCTTAGCACGAAAATTTCTTGTGGAGGTTGTTTTTTTGATTTTCTCTAAACTTTTTCTTGAAAGTGAAGAAACTCCATTTGCTTGCTTTTCGAAGAATTTATTCAAAAATTGAAACATTTATTTATAACTTTTCCGTTATTTGTCTTTTCAATAAGCTTATATTGATTTTTCTCAATTACAGCAATCAAACTTCAAACAAATATGTCAGTTAGAATCAGCGAGTAAGTTCCTTAACATTTTAACGCTTTAATATTCTTAATTTCTCTTCTTTTTAGTGTTCTTCCAACTCCATCAAATGCTAAAGATCAATGGGATGCAGAAGTCACAAGAGACACATGGTTTAAAACTCGTGATGTGATTATTTACACGTTTTACTTTACTTATGAAAAAACTTATGACATCTTTTCAGGCTTCAAAAGAAACTACTGCTTTAGCTACAAAACAAGCGCCACCATATGGAAAACGTCTGGGTTTTTTACCAAGAGCTATTGAGGTTTGATTTGTTATTCTTTCATTGCTTTTGATCAGTTAAATATTTTTCAGGATTTTGGTGATGGCGGTTCTTTTCCTGAAATACATATTGCACAATTTCCTTTGGGTAAGTTGTATTTGACTAATAGCTGTTTTAACAATTACTAATGTTCTTTTTATAGGAATGGGTAAAGATTCACAACGTGGTGCTGCTGCAAGTAAAATTGTGGCTCTTCAGTATGATGAAAGTGGAAAGCTTAGATTTGATGCCTTGGTAAAACAAGGTCATGACAAAAATAAGACGGTTCATACGCGTCTTTCTGATACGAAGTCAAAAATGATTGATGATGAAGATCCTGAATTGCAAAAGCCAGATGAAGATGCCATTCGTGAAACAACTGAATCAACCAAAGCGGCTTTGGAAAAGCTTGTCAATTCAAAAGTGGCATCTGCTCTTCCTGTTCAACATGCAAAGAAGACAGGAGAATCACAATTTATTCGTTACACACCATCTCAACAAGCTGCTGGTAAACCTGCTCAACAACGTATCATTCGAGTAGTTGAAGAACAAGTCGATCCAATGGAACCGCCAAAATTCAAAATCAATCAGAAAATTCCAAGACCTCCACCATCTCCTCCAGCACCTGTATTACATTCACCACCTCGTCGCGTCTCAGCTCAAGAACAAGCAGATTGGAAAATTCCACCATGCATTTCAAATTGGAAAAATCCGAAAGGATACACTGTTGCTTTGGACAAAAGATTAGCTGCTGATGGTCGTGGTTTACAACAGATGCATATCAATGAAAACTTTGCTAAATTTTCTGAAGCATTGAATTTAGCCGAAAGAGGTGCTCGTGAAGCTGTTGAAGCTCGAAATCAAGTCAAGAAGAGAATTGCATTGAAAAATAAAGCTGACCAAGAACAAAAAATGCGTGAAATGGCTCTTCAAGCTAAAAAGGAGCGAGCTATGGGCCGTTCTGTGTCTACTAAAGATGACGTTGATGACGATGTAAAAGAACGTGAAGCTATCAGGTTTGTTATCTCTTTAGTAAAATTAACCTCACTAAAATTTTTTAGACGTGATCAACTTGATAACATTCGTAAAGAACGTAACATTGCTCGAAGTCGTCCTGATAAGCTAGAAAAGCTTCGACATGATAAAGATCGTGATGTCAGTGAAAAAATTGCTCTTGGACTTCCTGATTCTCGTGCAAGAAATGGTGATACTCTATTTGATGCTCGATTATTTGATCAATCAAAAGGTCTTGATAGTGGTGGAATCGATGATGAAACTTATAGTGCTTATGATAAACCTTGGAGACCTGAAAATAATATTCAAAAAATTTATCGACCAAGTTTGTTTTAACTATTCTCTTTTCATCCCTTTAACATATGTTTATCTTTTCAGCTAAAAATAATGAAGCTGCGATGGCTGAAGATATGGATAGGATAATTTCCACAAATCGATTTGTACCTGAGAAAGGTTTCGCTGGTGCTGAAGGCAATCAAAGAAGTGGTCCAGTCCAATTTGAAAAGCAACAACCGAATGAAGATTTGTTTGGTCTTAATGATCTTTTGGGTGATTCTTCATCTCGTAAAAGAAGTGGACGTGAAGATAATTTCCCAAGTAAACGTTCTCGACAGTAATTTGTATTTTATTTTCTCTTTTTCTTTTTTTTTTGTTCACTTTCTTTTTCATTATGTTTGTCATAAATTATTTTTTTTACTATTGTTGATTACTTGATTATTTTTATTTACATATTTTTTGCATACAATAATATAACATGGCCGAACAGAATACAGTGAAGCAGTTTAATAGGAATTTGCCATAGGCTATAAAAAATGTCAAGGCTTTTACAGCACAAGCATGAAAGCATTTTTTTATTACAAAGTCGCTGGCTTCACTGATTCTCACGTTTTATGCATTTTGTTGTATCAGAAGAATGATTGCATGTTTTAAAATACAAAATATTTTTTTCATAAAAAGTTGAAAGTTTCATTCGTGAGCTTTTTTGTTTTCATTTTTTATCCTTTCTTTTGATTTTCAAAACATTTCCAATCAAACAAAGTGTTGTTTTGATTCAAAGCTTTTATCCTTTTTGTTTTTTTTTACTTTTGACAGCAGCAACAAATTTACGTAATTTCCTTAGGCAAATTATCGTTAACTCAGAATATCAATGAATCACACACAGCTGCTTTTTTAAACATAAAACAAAGGCGGTTCAAAAGCTTTTTTACACGTTTGTTTTTATTGTGTTTTGCATTTTAAATTTCGACGATAATTGAAAAAAAGTAAAAAAGAAGGCGAAAGATGATGAAAAAACTAACCGTAATAATGGCAACAACAACAAAGGGGAACTCGTATTAGTACAAACATACAACAACAAAAAAGTATGTAATACATCAAAAATTTTGTAAGAAGAAAGAATATATTCACCGGAAGAAAGAAACAAGAGCAGGAGAAGATTAGTCAAGGTAAAAAGATCGAGAATAAAATTACAAAAAAAAGTTAAATGCAATCAATTGATTTGTTTTTGAAAAAGCTGAAAGCCGATAAAGTTGAGAGAGAGTAAATTCAAGATTGAATGGTGGTGGTTATGGTATTGGATTGATACATGTTACAGAAATCTCGATGAAGGCATAAGCCAAGATATGGTAATTGGTTTATGGAAACATTCATTTGAATGAGTTTTCTTGCAACTAAAGTTTTAAGGGATGCCGAATAATCGAGAACATACATATCAGCTAAATCACAAAGATTTCCTTGTCGTCTAGCTTTATCGGGCCTGAAATAAATTATTGGAAGTTTTTAGTTTTTTTATTTAATAGTCAAATATGAAACTTACATAGTTCCACCAAAAATAAATACTTTATCTCCAACGATGGCAGTGCATTGCCGGCGTCGAGGAGTGGGATGCTCTCCATCTGGTCTTAATTTAATCCATCGCTTTTGTTCTGTTTCAAACATATAAAAATCATTAAAATGTATATCATTTACACTATCATAACCACCAAATAAATACATTTTTCCTCGATATTCCCACATTGAATGTGATCGACGTCCGGAAGGAATATCTCCAATGGTTTCAAGTTCTTCCCAAACATTAGTTTTTAAATCAAATGAATATAATTTATCACAATATGTATCCAATGCCGATAAGGATGTGGTGGTAGAGGAGGTGGTAGTTTCTTGAATATCTCCACGTCCACCAAAAATATACATTTTATCATTTACGATGCATGAAGCATGAAAATCTCGATGAGATGGAGCTTTACCAGTTGTAGTTAAATTGGTCCAAATATTTGTTTTAAAATTAAATACATATACTGCATTACTATATAATCGATGGGTGTATTCAAATCCGCCAAAAATATACATTTTATCTCCATGGGTGCAAGCAGTATGTCCATCTCGAGCAGGTGGAATTTGGCCTTTAGCTTCAACGGTTTTCCATTGTAGTGTTGCTAAAAAAGATTTTTTTCTTAAATTTTAGTAAGTAAATTTTGCCTTGAAAATATTTTCAAAATGAAATCCTTTGCTTCTATGATTCGAAATTTTAATCTCTCTTGTTTACTAAGCAAATGCATTTAATAATCTAACAGCCATAATCGAAGAAAAGAAAAAAGGTTTTTAACCAAGAAATTATTGGTGTTTGGTTATTTTAACTTATGGTTGTCACCGAATAGCGCTGCTGCTTATTTTTTGACCATTCCTTTTAAAGTACACAATTATCTCTCTTTCACTGAATCAACAAACACACGAGGAAGGTGGTAGCTAATTAAATATTTGCTTGATTTTTTTTATCTATGAAACTTTAAATGGACCTTGTTTTTCGACCCTCATCATCACATGCTTGCTTATTTGATTATACTTATCACAAATAAAAATCCAATAAAAAGAGAGCAACAGCAAGGTGTTCAAAGTATGCCATGTGGAAACTGATAAAAAAAAATGCTTAAAAGAATTTGATTTTGATTTTTATGCTTCCCAAAGAAAAAAAGTAATAAATTTTTTTTTCTCTTCTTTTAAAGTTTTTTGTTTTATGATCAAGTGTTCATTGGCCCAAAAAGCAATAAGAAAAATGATTGCCAGAAATGGCTCGAAAAATAAACTAAAACAAAAAAAAATGAATCATTATTACGTGATTTAATCTAGTCGCAAATTTAGTGAAAGTTGCGTAAATTCAAACAGGTTTTTTTATATTTTATTGGATGAGATGATTCAACCATGAAGAAAAAAAATAGAAGATGATTTTGATTGGATAAATGTTTATGAATTTGATACTTTTGATATTTCCGGTTTTTTATAAGGTTACATGAAAGCAGCCTGAATTAAGCTCGGATTCGCTAATGTAAAACTAACGCACGAAAAAAGTTAACCATTTGAAACTTTCTTTTTAATACAAACAAAAAAATTTGGCTCAAAGACAGCGCCGCAAGCAAAAAAAGAATAAATAATTACCTGGATTGAATTCATGCAAAGATGAATTAGCTCCATGTTCATCAGATCTTCCACCAAAAAGATATGCTTTTCCATCAAATGCAACAACGGTATGTCCATAACGTTGAAAGGGAATATCTTTTTCTTTTGTCGTCGTTGTAGTTATTGTTGGATGATTGTTTGAAGACGAAACAACGGAATGTAAATAATGTTCTTCATCATTTTCATCCGTTGTCATTTCATCATCATCATCTTCATTATCTTCTTCATCCGATGATTCTCCATCCTCATTTAAATATCGTTGAGGAATAAATCGAGTGGGTGAAAGTTTACCATTGGAAGTTTTAGTTCGATTATTTCTTGATGGATGCTTTATTTCACGCCAACGATTGGTTACTAAAAAAATAAAAATAGTTTTAAAGCCATTTAATTTTAAGGCGTTGTTTGTAAAACAAAGATTTAAACCAATTTCCAAAATAGGCGATGTGAAAAATTTTAACTAAAATCTTAGAACCAGAGAAGTGCCCCTTTCAAACCCAAGTAAAAATAAAACTCACGCAATTTCTTTTATTAATTTATTTTTTTAAACTAGCGTTTTTATTATTTTAAACTTTTTTTCTTTTTGCTATTATTATTATGACGATCCTTTTTTTCTATTTATCGAAAGTTATTACAAAAAAAAAAATAGCGCCACTGATGTGTGATAGTTCAGGATCACACAATTTTTTTTATTTTGTTTTGCAAAAAAAATTGTTATCGCTTTTTTTCTTTTACAAAAGAAAATCCTGTTTAAAAAAAATATATGACTAACCAGTATCCAATACAAAAATATCAATATCATTTCTTGCATTATAATTTGGTCCAGAACAATATCCACCAAATGAATATATTTTATCTCCAATGGATACACTAGCATGATTAACTCGACGTGGTCCACCATCCAAATGAAGAGTCCACCACATGATTAATTAATTAATTAATTTATTATTGAATTGAAGAGTAATGAAAAACAAAATAAAAGTTAATGTAAATATTTTTCTATTGAAAAAAAAGGTATCTGAAAATAGTATTAAATTAAGAGTTTAAAGTTTGTTTGATAAATTAGGCAGAAAAATGATGATAGGAAAATAGGAAAACAAGGTTGTAATAACTACCGCGAGAAGTTTACAAATTCATGGAATAAGGAAATAAAAAGAAAATGAAGTTAAAAGTGCACTTTTAAATTTAAAGTAAAAAAAGAAAGTAATATCGCTACCTGGATTCGATTCTATGGATGGCTTTGAGGGTTACGAGTCTGACTCCATATACCACCAAAAAACTTGGAAAGCTTAATCGAAAAATGGTTCAAATAATCCAAAAAAATTAAAAGTTCACGGAATTTTTGAAGTTTTTCAGTTAAAACTCTCTCAAACAAGAAAAAAAAATCCGTTTGATGGGCCAAAAAACTTTTTTTTCTTTAATCAATCAATTTCAATTGTTGTTGAGTTGTTGCTGCTGTTTTTATCGCGTCATTGAGAAAAAAGAAAAAAAGAAGAGCAACGACGACGTAGGTGAAAAGAATAAAGACCATGTGGACCGTGAAACAAAAAAAAGGAGCAGAAACAAAAATCAAGCACTTAAACTTTTTTTTAACATTTAAAAAAAACGAAATTGATGCTTAATGATCGAAGTAAGCAATAAAAAAAATTAATATACATATATATTCTAATCATCCCAATCCCATATCACATAAAGCTATTTACTATATAATTTTTGAGAGAAAAAAACTCGCAAACAGAAAAAAAGGGTTTTTTGTTTTTATGAAACATTTTTTTTAACTAAAAACAAACTTCTTATTTTTTTTGAAAGAAAAAAGTATCATTGATAATAATAATAAAAAGGGGGATATTGATGATAGCCATTATAAAGGGTTCTCAGATCAAATTATTTCAACACACTTTTAATTTAATAAAAAGTTTTAGTTTTAAAATGCATGTTCGTTCACCAATGAGAAAAACAAAACAAAACAAAACATTTTATAATATTTTTATCTGGTTTTTATATTATTTTTTTGTCGCCTTTTTATAGCAAAAACACCCATCCATCCCAGCCATCACCATGATCATGACCAAGTGATCTTCTCTTTTCTTTTGTCTTTCCTTTTCTAGGCAAAAAAAAAATAAAAATAATGAAAATGGAAAGGGATGATGATGGGAGGGGAAAAGAAAGGAAGAAAACGAAAAAAGATGGACAACAACGTGACTCTATGTGACTATAGAAAAATTATTATTGAATAAACAACAATTATTTTTTTATTTTGCATGTCCCATATTTTTTTATTTGATCGATGTACAATGTACAAAAATCTTTTCTCCTTCCTTCCTCGTAAAGTTTCTTTTTTTTAGTTGGCAAAGGCGCCAAAGCAAAGCATGCATATGCATGGAAGAACTAATAATGATAAGATGAGGCCAACAAAACAAAAGAAGTATATTGTGAGGGCCATAAAAATTTAGTTTGGATGCAAAAAACAAAAACATATGCGATGAAGAAAAAAAAATAAGAGATCAATTTATTTTTGAAAAATTTTAGATAAGCAAAAAATGAAATTTGCGGAGTTTTTTTTCAAGATTATTAGGGATTGGAGCAGATGTCACTGAAATTTTAGGCAATTTAGCCCCACTGAGGAGGTTCAGAAAAAATCCAAGCATCTTTAATGTTTTATTAATTTGAGCGAAAAAAAATAATCAAAAACCATTGATTTTAGAGTTACTTAATTTTAGCTTCCACCAAAACTATCTCTCGTCCGCTAATATTTTTACCCTTCTCCAAAGAGCCAACTTTTAGTTACAAAAAAAATCATAAAACTTTCACTTTTTTTCACGATCTCAAAAAACGACCACCAAAAACTGTTAAATCATCGAAGAACACCTCCAATTTTATAAGAAAAAATGTTATGTGGCCGCTCGAAGTAGCCTACCCCAATCATCAACGGAAATTGGATGGAAAAATTAATAAAAAGAATTGAGTAATAATTAATCATCCAAAAAGGAAAGATCGTCTTTTTTTTTATAATCATCTTTGGGTTTTAATTGCAAGAAAAAGTTGGGTGTTTCAAGAAAGTGAAAAAAAAAAAGTGAAGTAGACTGAAGCGATCGGTATTATTTGTAATAAAACCCAATAAAATTGATGGATGATTTTTAGATTTATTTATTTTAAAAAAAAGACATTGAGAAAAATTCCTTTACTGCGTTCACTTTTTTTAAAGTTGTAATTAAACACGTTTACAGTTTGAATTGAAACTTTAAAGTCTTAATGGCCTCAAAAAAAGAAATAATAATAAATATGGATGAGCAAAGAAGTTTGGAGTTTAAAATAACAACAAAAAAACAAACAAAAAATGGATAAACTTTGATTGATATATACTACCTACGATACTTCCTTGTTGAAGTTCATCTTTTAAGGAAGTAAACAAAATTAATGATTAGCAATTAAAATAAATATTTTCATAAAAGTACATAAACATACATAATAGGATTACTGTAGTCACAAGCAGTGTTGTGACTAGCTCCGCCAGCTCCGGCTCCGGAGCGCTCCGCTCCGCTCCAGGTCGGAGCTCGGAGCGGAGCTGGAGCTAAATAAAAAAAACAGCCGGAGCGCGGAGCGGAGTCGGAGCCAAAAAACATTTTTGAAAAATTTTAAAATTTATTTTTAGTTGGTAAAAAAGGCTTTGTTCAATTCCAATGCCTCTAAAATAGCTCAGAAATGCATAAAAATAAGGTTATATTAGCTCTTTTTTTGAATTATGCTTATTTGAAAAAAAAAATTTCGGAGCCGGAGCGGAGCTGGAGCCAAAAAAAAATTTTGCCTGGAGCTCGGAGCGGAGCTGGAGCCAAGATTTTATGAAAGTAACAACACTGGTCACAAGGAAGAAGTTCAGGTAAAAAACTTTTTAGGAAAAATCATGCTGCGATATCTTTCAACCTCGCCACAAACGAAGCATATTTTTATAAAAAACTTCCACTTCGAAAAAAAATTATCTGAGGATTCAATAAAAATGGAATCAAAATTTTTCGATTTAAAAAGAGAAATTAGCCGCCGCAAAGTTTTTTTAAAATATGTATTCTTTACAGCACTTTTTTCTTATCCAAAACAAAAAAAAGCCATAAGTCATTTTCTTGAAATTATAAATACACTTTAGACTAACTAACAACATACATCCTGGGAAAAAATAAATAAGAAAAGAAGAAGAAGACACAAAAGTTTTTTTGTGTAGGGTGAATTGTTGCAGGTGCATGCAGCTGTTGTTTCAGGATTTTATATTATATAGTTTAAAATGACTATTCATTCTCAAAGGCGAACAAAAACAAAAAAATGAAAAGAAAAGAAAAGAAAAAAGTGAAATCGTCGTCGTGATGTGTGTGTTTTTTATTTTTTGTTTGAAAAGATCCGACGATTTTGCGTGGACGACGATAAAAAAATAAATGAAGAAGAAAGAAAGAAAGATAATCAAGTGGGTATTTGAAAGTTTTGAGAGTTTGAAACAAAAAAGAAAAAAAAAGAAAAGGGAATTTGATCTCAAAATTGGGACATCGATAATTGAAATTTTTAAAATATTTAATTAAAAAATTTGGCTAAAAATAAATACAAAAAAGCAAACAAAATTTCAAAGGCAGTGGGTGAGTAATTTTTTAAACAAACAATTCGTATCCCAAAAAAATTAAGTTTATCGTTTACATTTTTTTCTTTCAACAAAATTGACCAAGAATTTGAAACAAAAAATTCCGTTTTTGGTTTTTAGGCAAGCCTCAAAAAAAGAAGGGTTTTTACTTTCCATTTCCTTATATATCGATCAGCAAACGATTGCACCAAGGTCGTCACAGTTTCATTCCAATCAAGCCTGATTTTACTTTAGCATTAATTTTTAAGAGTCCCTATAAAAAAAATCAAAAAAAGTAAATTTGTTTTAAGCCACGAGCAAAATTGACTACAAAAACTTCCCATCACATAAATCTGTTTTTTTTTTAAACTGAAACACATCGTTTGCTTTCTTTCACTCATAAACGTTTAAAAAGTTTTAAGTTTTTGACATTCACTTTTTTTACTCCGCCTTATTTCTTCCTTCGTTTTTTGTTGTTGTTTAAACCAGTCTCATTCATTCAGTTGTTACAAGCTTGATGAAGAAGAAGAAAAAAAGAGAGATTAGGAAATACAACAAAGTTGGCCGCGATCTTAAACCCAAAAATCCATTTATTCTCCCTTTTTTGGGGCCCAAAAACAAAACTATCAAAACTAGTTTTTCTCCTGCCTTCTTTTTTGATTTCCATGAAGAAGCAAGCACCACGTGTGGAAGAAGAAGCTCCTTTTTTTCCTTTTTTCTTAAAAACAAGAATATTTTCCAACTTTATTTTTTATTTTTTTTTATTTGTTGATTCGTTGATTTAAAGTCCTGATTTTGGATGTGGATTGGTAAATACATACATAACATATATAACGGCAGTTGCGCTAACAAGGTTGCGATTGCATAATCGCATAGAAAGAAAAGTATCATCATTTTTTTTTGCTTTTATTATTTATTTATTTTTGAAAAACTCCTTTAAAAGCCTGTTTAATTAGAAAACGTTTTTTCTTTTCATTTTTATTTTTGATTAAAATCTTTATGTTTTTTTGCTTTTTTCTTCTTCTTAGCTTTCATTTTGATGATTACAAGTTTCCCTTTTTTGATCTCTTTTCACTCATTCATTCATTGCGCAATATAAATTTATCTTTTGAATAAATCTGATCTATAAGAAATATTATTTATATTAGATAAAAACAAATAATGATCATGGAAAATTAAACAACAACAAAAAAACCATATTTTTAAAGCGAACAGTGAACAAAAAAAAGCAAGTAAATATGGTCCCATGATAGTTGGAAAACAAAAAAGGTCGATGCAATTTTGGAAATTTGATATTTTGTTGAAATAGCGCAGTGGGCTAAAAGCTTTTGATAAAGCCACAGTGAAAGTTCGAATCATTATGCCACCATATTACCGATGAAGAAAAAAAACTTTTAGCGTGAAAATTGATGATCGCTAAGTAGTCATAGTTACTCAGAGGGCTGCCTTTTTTATTTCTTTTTTACTAAAAAGATTATCAAGAGTTACATTAAAAATAAATATAAGTTTTCCCAAAACTTGGTTAGTTACACCACGTCAGAAACCTTGGGAAAGTTTAATCTCGATTTCACAGACGATGCAAATTTTGTGAAAGATGAATGAGAAAATTTCATTCGAATGAAAACAACAAAAAATTGAATCCTCAGTCATTTTGCATTCTTCATTCATTCAACAACAACAACGACGACGACAAAAAGAAAACAGAAATCTTCAAAGTTTGGTGTTCAAGGAAATTAAACCATGACAAAGAAAGGAGGAGGTAAATCCAAAGTTGAACGTGATAATAAAGAACCAACAAAAAATGCTAAAACATCTAGAGCAGCCAAAGATAAAGATAAAGACAACAAACATGCAACACCAGTTAAAAATGCTGATGGATCTCCAACGGTAAGCTTCTTTTTTTGTCACTAAAAACTTTTAATTTACCTATGTTTATTATGTTTTAGGCGGGAGCACTTGCAACAATGGTAAAAAATCTTCGAAAAAAGCAATTAACTCGTGAAGATACTTGTGGAGTTGAGGTTGGTGGTGGTGCTAGTGTAAATGTTGCTGAAGGTGGTGGTGGTGGTGATGGATCAAAGAATGATAAAAAGAGTGTAAAAGGTGGTAAAAAAGAAAAAGAACTTCTAAGTAAGACAACTAATAAAAAAAAGAAATCACAACATCATAAAAAGAATCGAACTCAAAGAACTGAAGAACGAACAGAGGAAACGGTAGTTGAAACAGGCAGTCATCGTGAAAAGGATAATAACAACAATAATAATGGTAATAACCCTGGAAGAGTACGAAATGTTCCAACATCTAAAGCTCAAATTGATAATTATAATCAATTCATGATAGTAAGTTTTTTTTTTTGTACTCCATCTTGCTTTGAACGAAGACATACAGCACTTTGGCATTCATACATATCCTTTTCGTGTTACTTTCATGATCCTTAAAATTTGCAAATTTATCATTTTATGTATTTATTTTTTAGGAAGCCTGCAACGTTAGCGTAAATGGAATTATAAAACAGTTCAATGATTTTTTAAAAGCCTTTGTTCCACCTGGTGCTACTACCAAAGCCTTTGAAAAACATGTTGATAAAAATCGTTACAAAGATGTAAGTTTTGTCTTTCTCTTTTTTTTCTTTAGCTATTTCATGATTAATTATTGTTTTACAGGTCATCTGCTTAGATCAAACTCGAATCATATTAAAAGGTAAACCTGGTGAAAATGATTATGTTCATGCTAATATTGTTGATGGTGAACCTTTATGTAACAAATTTATCGCATGCCAAGGACCTGTAAGTTTACTTATGTTAGTTTCAGATTTCTCAAAATAACAAATCCACCTTTTTCAGTTACATAATACAACGTATGATTTTTGGAGAATGGTTGTACAAGAAAAATCACAAAATATTTTTATGTTATGTCAAACAATTGAAATGGATAAAGAAAAGTATGTTTGAACATTGAAGGATTTTTTGATATTGCATTGAGACAGAAAACATTTTGAGAGTGTATTAAACTTTTTTTTACTTTTCAGATGTCATCAATACTGGCCGAAAGATAAAGGATGTGCAATGACATTTAAAGATATTGGAATAAGAAATATTGAAGTTGATAAAGTATCCGATAATACATCAGTAATATCCACGCTTCAAATATCTTTAGGTGGTAAAGAATCATTCTCATTGAAACATTATCATTGGCAATCATGGCCTGATCGATCTGGTAACTTTATCTTTCAAACTTTAAAATCAATGATCAACTAATTCTTTCTTTTAGTTCCACAATCAATTTTGGCACCCTTCCGTTTATTAAAAATCGCAAGAACCTCAAAAACACCTACAATTATTCATTGTTCAGCAGGCGTAGGTAGAACTGGAGCTGTTATTGGAATCGAATTAGCACTTCAACATATACTTACTGGAAAACCAATGAATATGACTCAAGTTGTTCAAGAATTAAGAATGAAAAGGATGCACTGTGTTCAAACTGATATGCAGGTAATAATCTTTTTTTTATATCACTGCCAAAAGCATATTTTGATGGTCATTTATTTTTTAGCTCGTTTACATGTATCGATGTTTAATTGCTTATGCGGAGGTGTCAGGTTTACTCAAGAACAATGCAGAATTGGATGCTCGAACAAAATTATTTATCCGTGATTATGATGCTTTAATAGCTGAAAGATTAACTGGTCCTTCAAATTCTCCTCCAAAACTTCCAACATATGCTGTTCATCCATCAAAAGAACATTTAATTCAACATGCTCCAAATCAATCATCACCTGCTCAATCGCCTCATGGTACTCCATTTAAACCTCAAATTGAACATTTACCTCCTGGTTCTGCTCCTGCTAAAGTATCTGCCGAACTTCCACCAAAATCTGATTATTTTTAATTTACAAAAATCTTGAATAAATTTTGTTTTCATAACTTATAAACTCATCGCTCTCTTCCTCTACAAAAGGATTTGGAAAACTTCAAAAGCGACATTTGTGTGTGCTTCCTTTAGGAGATAATTTAAAGTTTGCTAGTAGAACACATTGAAAAAATATTTTTATAAAACAAAAGTAAAAAAAGAGCATATTATTAACAAAAAAAAAATAAAACAGGTAATACAAAAGCACCAGTTTTGAAATGAGCGATGAAAAGACCACAAGTTCCGAGAACCATCAAGGAGCAATCTCCACTTAATAAACAGGAGGTTTCAAGAGCCAGCTGAAAAATTATTACACGATTAATAGACCACAAAGTAATGTAAAAAAACATACGTATTGTAATATTCAAATCTTCGGCTAGGATGCCTTTCAGCTCGGTCCATATCATCACAGCTTCTGATATCATGAGCTTTTGTTGCAGGTCGGTAGCAGAACAAGCATTGATAATATTTGCAGTGTTGACATGCGAAAAAGCGCACAGAATCAGGTACAACAGCGCGACAGCCGCATTTGCAACAGCTAAACGTAAATAAAAAATTAAAATGAATTTTAAAAAAACAACATACAATGTGAATTTCTCATGAGGATTTTCAGCACAGTATGCATCAACGCTAATATGAGCGACCGTGGCATGAACAGGTTCGTCCAATTCTGGAGGAATAAGATGGTGGAGTTCAGCTGAAAAAGAATAGATAGAGAATGGAACAAAAAAACTATAACTTACACAATCGAAAGACGTTGTTACAACCAGGAGCAACACAAGCAAAACCAATGCCATTTCCAGCAATATGTTCAGTATGTTCGGTG
Source organism: Panagrolaimus kolymaensis (assembly GCA_028622995.1). NCBI lineage: Eukaryota > Metazoa > Nematoda > Chromadorea > Rhabditida > Panagrolaimidae > Panagrolaimus > Panagrolaimus kolymaensis. The sequence goes on from JAJQJQ010000006.1 coordinate 8,487,115, forward strand.
TCATATTCAGCTACCTTTGGAACACATCGAGCACAAAGACGATGTGAAGTTGCAGAGGGATCAATGGTCAAGTTTTCAATCTGTTCGTTTACATTGCCAACAAAAGTGCATTTGACATATTCTTCAGATTCTTTGATACTTTCTTCACATTTAATGCACTTATGGCCATCTTCAGTTTCAGTATTACCAGTTGGTGCGATGACATCATTGATATCTTCATAACCTTCAAGACCGCAGTCTTCATCTTCACCCATGGACATATTCAGCATTGAATCTGAAAAAAAGAGTGATTTAAAAGTGAAGGATAAAAGCATAAATATTAACCTGTATTTTCAGAAACATCAGCCATGGTTGATCAATACTATGTTCAGTATGCGAAAGCAAAAACGATGAAAACAAGCTTTGTTGAACAAACGTAAAGCTAAAACACAAATTTTGGTTTATGAAAAGCGTCAAAATCAAAAAATTGCAAGAACGAAGCAAATAAAATTACAGTATCACGCACGAATAAAAATGTAAATATTTCCTTTTAAGAGTCCAACACTTTTTGAAATATCAAAAATTTAGCGATCTCAAAGGCTTGCTTTTTAGCAGAAAAGTAATAAACCATGCATTGTAAAACTTTTATCGCTTAAAATTTTTTTAAGGCTATCATCTTCCGGAGACACTTGCTTTTATAAAATCTTATAAAACTGAAAGCTGGACTTATTTAATCAGAAAGGAATGCTTTATGTTTGCCATACTTGTCCCAACAATTACGAAAATGCTATAAATATATTTTCAAAAAGAAAAAACAAATGAAAAAACTAAATCAAAAACACAATATTATTACACAGAAACAATAACTAATAAATGGTTATAACAAATAACAAAAACCCGTAGTTACAAAAATAAAACAAAAGAAAGATTGATGTTAGTTTTCTCCAGTTAAATGCGCTTGTCTTAGTAAAGAATCAATTTCATCCATAGACATTTTGAGTTGAATTCGACGTGTGACGAGGCCATAAGATTTCACATCAATATAACCCATCCTGAAAAAAAGTAAAAGTTAATAAGCATTCTTCCATATTTGCCCCAAACAATGTAAGCCAAAAGAAATAAGTAAAATCGATGACATGGTTTCAAAATGTTTTAACTAACTAAAAATAAAAACTTACGTTTGAAGTGAAGATAATATTCCAGTAGCTTGGCACATTTCCATAGGTTCCACAGCTTGTGCAACACAGTTTCTTCGATAACCTTCATAAACCGAAAAGAAATCCAATTCTTCAAGAGATGTTGCACGAACTTCTTGAATGATTGAACGAAGTAAGCATTCTTGATGAAAGGAAAGTGACTTCGTAAACATAAGATGTAATGATTGTAAACCTTCTTTGATTGCAGCTTGAATCTAAAATTTAAAAGTATTGAATGAAATGAAACAAGAAAATTATGAATAAACTTACGTGTTTGTTAGTTAATTCTTTAGCATCTTGTTCAACAGCAATTTCAATAGCACGTCGAATAAATTCTAACGCTTTACGAAGATCACCAGAGACAGCAGCAACTTTACGAGAAACTAATCCAAATACTTCTTTGTTTGATGAAATTTTTGATTGTTTAACTCGATAATTGAGAATCTCTTCGATTTCTTTAAAGTTGTAAGGTTGAAATGTTATTCGATTATAACCCTAAAAATAAAATCATTAGAAAGCTTAAGACCAAAAAAATTCATACCAATCGACTTGAAACACGTTGCTTTAAAACTCTTTCAGGTAAATCCAAAGTATTTGCAATTCCAATAACCACAAGTTTAGCTTCTTCAGTTGAGGCCCAATCAAAAATATCATATACAACATCTTGAGATTTGGTACAAAGCATATCCAATTCATCAACAACCAAGAGAATGAAATCACGATTTTTATCATGGACGTTAAATATCTTTGACAATTTTTCTCTTGCAGTTTTAGGCGCAATTGATCGATTTGAACGATGAAGAACATTGTAGATTTCAGAGAACACATGTTGAGGTTTAACCAATTCAAGACCATTGACATAAACATGATTGAACTTCGTCTTGGATTTCTTTTGGAGCTTTTGAATTACTTTGGTTACACAAGCTGTCTTTCCAGTACCAGGAACACCACTAATATAAATGGAACGATTGTGAACAGAGCTCTTTGGACCAATAGCTTGTTTAATAAACGATTCAATTTCTTTACATTGTTCTTCACGTTTGAGGAGGACATCAGGTAGAGCAGAAGTGTGAAAAGCTTCATAAATTTTCATTAATGGATTAGTTTCACGCTGAAAAGTTAAAAGGAATAATGAATTATAACAAAGAAGAACTTACTTTTGTTCGAAGTCCTGCTCTACGAGTGGCTGTTTCTTTCAAGCATTCGAGATCCAATTTGGAAATAGGTTCAATTAGTATCCTCATCTTCGACGTCTGAAAAATGAATTCGATAAGTAAAAATAAATGGTTGAGAAACACGTGAAAAAGGAAACAACAAAGACAAGATTCAAAAAAAGGGTAATGTTGTTGGATTCTAAAGGAAGCAACTGAAAAAATTCGGAAAGAGTGAAAGCGTTTTTGAATCCTCGCTAATTTTATTTCATGGATTTGGCAAAGAGTTGTAAGAGCCGGGTTTTCAGAAAGTCTTTGAATTTTAGGCTCATCAACTCATGATCATGACTGCTGCAATGTTTGAAAGAATAATAAAATAATTAAAACTTACTGGTGGTTCTTCAACAAAAGTTTCAACCTCATAAATTAATCCTCTCGAAGCTTTTGGTGTTTTTTTTTCTTTTGAAACTATCGTATCATAATCATCATCTTCACTGGTAGTATCAGAAATATTATTATTATAATCCTCCTCATTAAATTCCTCTTCCAAGCCATATGACGGCTCATAATTATTATCATCACTTTCACTTTGATATTCATCTTCTAAACCTCCACCTAAATTTTTCGTTGGATTTGAAGGTTTTCTTTTTTGAGGAGTAATTGATCGGGTCCTTTTTAAAGAAATTTTTAACGGTATCTTTGTTTCAATTTTATATTCAAAATCATCATTATCATTTTCTTTATCGTTTTTTATGTTTATTGGTTTAGTTGAACGCCGCCTTTCTATCTTCTTTTGCTCCAGCTTTGCTGGGGCTGGAAGAGATCGACGCTTTGGAGGTGAACCTTTATACCGATAATTTGCATCATCTGAATCACTATCGAGGTTAAATGCATATGCATCATCGCCTTTTCGTTTTTGTGGTGAAGAATTTTGAGTATTATGGAGCGGGGCAGCAGCAGCAGATAAACGAGGAGATGATCGTGTCTTTGATGAAAATAATTCTGGCGGCGCATTTTCATCATCCATAAAATTAATTATTTGATTATTACATTCTCCAAATGGTAATCGTTTCTTTGCAGAAGATTTATTTCTCGTAGAACTCTTTTGCTTTTTAGAATAATAATTTTCTTCATCTCGATAATTTTCTTTATCTGATCCTCCATTTATTGGACTTCTTCCTCCACTTTGACGAGCTGGGGAATATATGCTTAACTGAAACCACAAAAAATTAAAGTTAAATTTTTTAAAAGCATTAATTAATTGTAACCTTACATTATCAAATTTACACAGCAATGGAGTTGTTTGACCTTTTCGAGGTGGAGTTAATTCATTTAAAGCTTTAGTTTTTGCTTTACGAGGCTGAAAAAAAAATAAAGCTATTGGATTCTGAGTGATTAACAAAGACAACAACGTTAATAACATACTGTTCCATATCGAGTCATTTTTATATGGGATTAAAATTGATAGTTGTTAATTAAACAAAATAATGGAATAATATGTATTATTTGATTCGAAGTAGAAAAACAAATGGTAATTGATTCAAAAATGAAGGAATGTGAGTAAAATAAAATAAAAATGCGCGTATTTTGTGTGCTTTTTTTTGAACAGCAACATTACCGCCAATTTTTATTTTTCGTTTTGAAAGGATCTGAACTTCTTCGAAGGGCTTTTTTCTTCTTCTCGACAAAATATTGAAAGTAAAGATTTCCAAGTCTTCTAACTTCAATGATTTCATGTAAAAGTTTGAATGTTTTTTATTTTTTGCCATGTCAGAATTTCAGTTTGTCGTCTTGTCTTACACACTTGATTCAGATTCCAAAGTATTAATTAATCTATTAGTTTATAAATTACAAAACTTACCTTTTGAAAAATTTACTCCTAAAATTTCTGTTATGGCTTATGCTAATTTTTCCTTATTTTTATTTTTTTCCTAAACCTTTTACGCGTTTTCACTTTTTTCTTCTCTCGTTTATCACAAGCATCATTTTCAAAATGTTTTCATGCTTTCGAATGGTTGCTCCTTGGACATTTTTAACTTTGATATTATTTTTTAAGGTTACTGGTGTATCAACAGATATTCCTGATACTGAAAAGAATATTGGTAATGATGCTGTTGATGGAGAATATTTGGAATCGTGTTCAATGGCAAATTTACTTATTGCAACTCGTCAATACAAAGATGGTGGTCGATATGCTTATGGTTTAACTGTGGATTGCATATTCTTTTGGTTTGATCTCTTACAATATGAAACGATTGAGAAAGCTCTAGATTATGTAAGTTTTTCACTTTTTGTTTTCTCTTCCTATGTAAAGCTACTCTATTGCTAATCTAACTTCTCTCTTTATAGTTTCAAAATCAATGGGATATAGATGATATCACTAAACTCAAAACACTATGTCCTGTGGATATGTTCAACATTCGCTATGTTTCACAAGGTAAAGCACCTTACTTTGAAATCATCGATCTTCAGTCTGGCTCTCTTCATCCAGTCGAAATTGATTGGAATGTAACTAAAGATAGAAGGCTTTCATTTTTCCATTTTTCACCGTCAACACATATCGATATAAATGGCTGGAAATTTGCTCATAGTGGTTGGACAGGTTTTTATGAAGATCTTCTCATACATGCAAAACCAAAAAAGAATCAAAACATTGTGAGTTTTAATGATTGAACAATTTGTGATTATGTATTATGTTTGTTGATTTTTTAGGGAAAGATGGAAGTCAAAACATTCGTTCGATCGACCAATGAAAGAGTTCCTGGTGGTTGTATAATGCAAAGTTTCCACGATCATCTATTGTTTCAAATGGTTCCTCTCGTTGGTAAAGAAGCTGCAAATCTAACCAAGTTTTTTGAAAAAGGATGGCCAAGTAAAGATGAAGATAAGCAGTAAGTTTTTCTTAGGTTTATAGTCTCTTAACTAAAGGAGTTTCATGCCATGTTTCAACTAACTCATCTTCCTTTTTTTAGTCATGCTGCTAAATATTACTTCTTTGGGATCTTGAGTGTACTCGTTGTTGCTTGCATATCATTTTTCGGATGTTTGGGTCTCATTGTATGGAAGCTGCTTGACTATTTCAAAATGGAAGCTAAACGACGTGAAATCGAAAAATTTGTGGTTGAATGTTATGTGGAAAAACTTGAGAAATTTACTAAAGCAACCCAAGCTTCTAAAAAGAAATCAAAAAAGTTGAATAAGAAGAAAAAAAAGATATCGAAAAGCCGCAAAAGTGTAAGCAGCTATCACCATCGTCGCCGTTATTATTCTGATCCTGAACTTCCTCATGGTTCAAAGATTCTTCCAATACCAGATGAAAAAGATTTCTTCGCTTCGGATAAAAAGAAACTAGAACCCAAACATAAAACAACTCAACGTGCTCCTTCAAAAGGATCCAATGCTTCTGTTTGCAGCCTTCGAAGTTTAACTCAATCGTAAGTTTACTTTTTTTGATAGTGCTATTAGTTAAAGAATTGTTTTTTTAGGGTTGATGATTCTCTTGATTGGACATCTAAGGGTGTACCTATGTCAAAGCGAAAGCAAGCTTATAAACAACAAAAACAAGACAAAATGAAAGATGAAGATGAAGCTTATAAACTTGGCATGAATGTTTCAAGTTATCGTCGAAAACGTAAACAACAACGACATGGTTTTACTGAAGACTCCACTCAAGGAACAAAACATCAAGCATCTGATAATCGAATGGGAGCTGGTACACCAAAGGCAAAAACTCCAACATCGTCTCAAATGCATAAAAGTCGTTCATCAACAGTTGAAAGTAAAAAAGATCAACAACATGCTACAAAAGAACCTAAATCTGGTGGTGGTAATAGTGTTCAACAAGTTAAAAATGATGTTAGCCCTTATGGCTCTATGATTGTTCCTGGATCAGCTGATCCTCTTTCAAATCCACAAAAGCCTAAGAAAAAATAATTTTTGTGTTTGTATTGCTTTTGTATTATTGTATGTAAAAATAAAGTTTTATTAATATTTTGTCAAATGTGAAATTTTTTGTTTTGTTTTACTTTATTTCTTACTTTTTGTGAAACTCGTTTATTGAAAGATACAAATGGCTTCAATCAATACCAATAAAAAAGTTGTGGCTTGTAAGATATGGTAAAGGAGCTACCGCAACTTGTGGCATGTATGTATCACCAAAATTAGTAAAAAAAATTAAAAGTAAACAAATTATGTTACATACATAAGAATGGTTTTATGAAAGCATTTATTAAACATGTAAATAAAAATCAAACTTTGTTAGTAAATTCTTCAATAAAAGTCAACAAATATCTTTTGATGCAATTTGGTGCTTTTTTACAAACTTTAGTTATTTCAGGTAAAAGGCTTTTATCCATGGAACCAATTGTCAAAGGCAAAATAAGTGCTGCTCTTGCATATGATTCATTCCATGGAACATTTTCTGTTTCATTAATATTAATTACACCTTGTGAACATGACCAAATAATGGTAGGAGGAACAGTTGGCTCTGTAATTCGTTGACACATTAGTATAATGAATTCACGAATTTCTGGATAAACATAATCAACGTTTGAAAGTTCTTTGGATGTTTGGATTGCTTCTTGACGGACATCATTCTCATCCATGTATGAAAGTTCCAACAAAACTTTGATGAAATCATATCTTTGTCGATTTCGGGTTAGAATAAGTTCACGCAACAACGTTACCATACTGAAAGCAGAGGTTTCTGGATCAGCACAAGCTTTTCGAAGGATGTGAAGAGCATTGGGAGTTATAATAGGGGCTTCTAAGAATATTCGATGGAAGAGTCTAAAAATATCACGAATGATGAATAGGCACAAAACGAATGGTAAGAACTTTACGTATCATTATGAAGATTTTGTTCAAATAATAGAGCCAAAGTATTTACCATTACGGTATCATAACGAGCATTATTTTCAGCTTCAGAGAATATACAAGCTTCTTCTGAATCTTTTACACAACAACTAAATCCTTTTGATTGATCATAAAGTTCTGTTAACCAAAGTAAAATTAAATCTCCTCGAGTTTTTGGATTTTCAAGAATAAACTTGAGTAATTTTTCTTCCAAATCAGGCGTAATATCACAATATAATCTTGTTACAATAAAAATAAGAGTTTTAAAAAGATTTTGACGTTGTTTTGGATGATTTATTAATGATTCATTATTTAAAATTCGTTGAAAAATATGTTGACGAAGTTTACGTGATTCTTTTTCATTAAATGGTTTTTGACTTTCATGATAAATATCTTCTCCACCTACAACAACAACAGCATGTGGTGGTAATTTTCTTTTAAATGGATATGGTAAAGATAATTTTTCTTGGGATTTCTGCATATCTATCTTTGTGATTGGTTTTTGTAATTTCAAAAAAAAAATTGTAAAAATGAATAATGATTGCCAAATAAAAAAAATGGTCGTCGCTAATAACAACTATTCGCTTTAAGATATATTTTATTTTTTGTTCCATAGAAGCCTTTTTACGATTGCCATGGAAAAAAAAGTTTTATTGTTCTTCAAAAATTTGAAAACTTGTATTTATTTATAAAATCGTGCCTTGAGCTTTTATAATTTTACCGACTCAATCAACTAACAGATATGGAATCAAAACAATGGTGTGTTATTGCATGCGAAGAAGCGATGCATAGCATTATTGAAGCAGAAAAACTTGTTCAAGTAAGTTTTTTTTTAACTTTCTTCTTTATTACGAATTCATTAAACTTATATAAATTTTTTAGCAAGGTCATAATGATGCATTTGATAAGCTTAAAACTTCTATGATTGACATATTCCGGGGATTAACTGTTAAAATTTCTGAAATTGAAGAAGATCGACGCCAAAAATTACAAAATATTTCCCAAGCCCTTGCTAATGAAAATTCAAATGAAAATGTTAGTCATTTGAATTTTCATTAGTTTGATTATTCACATTTTTTAATATTCCTTTTTTTACAGGGTGGTCCGGGTGCTGCTTTATTGAAGGAGAATATGAAGCAATTACAAAAGGATAAATCTTTTCTGGAAGATAGGCTCAAAGTAATTTTTTGTTTGTTTGTTATCTTTTCACTTACATTAACACATTCATTTTTTAGGGTTTCACAAAGGATATTCATCAATTTAAAAATGAAATAGATGATTCAAGAGCTGCTGCAAAAGCTGCAATATGTGATCAATGTGGTACTAAACCTGTAAGAAGCTCTAAAAAAATTTTGTTTGCTCAATAATACGTGCAAATGTTTTTCAGAAAGATGCTCTCTTCCTTCCATGCAATCATTTCATTTACTGTGAAACTTGCTCCGATGATATGAAAGATTGTACATATTGTGGTGGAAAAATTGCTGATCGAATTATTGTTGAATTTTGAATTTACGCCTGTTTGGGCTTCTTGCGCTTTGCTTGTATTTCTTTAGATTGTTTTTATTTTTCATATGTTTTTTTCATTCCTTTTTTTAACATGTATATATAAATTTTTAAAAACCATTCATTATCATTCTGTTTCCACAATTACCAAATGTTGTAATCAATGTTTATATTTCTCTTAAGTTGGAAAACATGTATCTTGTAAATCCAAAATTTTAGCGATGACAGAAACGTTTGAAGCCAAAGCTAAAAAGGGTCGATGTCTAGCATTTCCTGGTTATTGTCCAAAAACTATAGCTACCTGTGAATTTGCTCATCCTTTGGTCAACTGTGAAAGATATCCGAAGTGTTTTCCACAATGTACATATCTTCATCCTATTTGTAATTATGATTGTAAAAAGATATTATGTCCATCACGTTCTGGTGATTGTTTAATGTTTCATCCATGGAGAGATTCGTAAGTGATTATTTCTTTTCTTTTTTTATTATTGGTTTTGCTTTGTAACAGCTGAAATGGTTATGATACTATAAAATGCGTTGGAATTTGCTTAAGTAGCTGGAATGAATCTTCATATAAAGTTTATCTTTATTTTCAGATATCGACAAATGAAGAAAAAGCTTCCTGACCCTGATGGAACTGATATCGATGAATTTTCAAGACTACGTGATCCACCATTATTAGCAGAATTGCTTGCCAAATATGATCCAAATAATATTCATGAATATGGTGGTGAAGTGAGTCATTTTCATGGATGCTACATTACTCATATTTCTCAATTTACTTTACAATAAATATTATTTAGAGTTCAATGACGACTTCAATGACATCGAAAACACATGGAGGAGATAATCCGCTTGAGGATGAAATAAATGAAGTAAAACGACGAATTATTTTGGTAAATCGTTTCCTTCTCTACATATAAAAGCCAACCATTAAATTTCATTTTATTTTTTAGTTAGATATGGAAATAAACGATAGAAAATTTCATGCTGGTAAATGTTTTGAATGTATTAATGCCGCTGCAACAATTATATTACTTCCATGTCAACATCTCATCTTCTGTAACAGATGTTTTTCTCGTACTCAAGGTCTAAATCGTGATGGTTTTGCTCCAATTGAATGTATTTTATGTGGGATTATGGATGAAGGGTTTATGGATGTTTATGCCCATTGAATAATCTTTCTTGCCTTGCCGTCGTGTGCTTTAAAAATTTTGTTTTCGTGCCTTTAATTTTCTTTGTTTAATTTTTTTATAATTTCTAAATAAATGCCTTATTATTTCTTTTATATGTATCTATGTGTTTTTAAGTAACCCTGGAAACAACCTTAACTTTCTTTTGAGGTTAAAAAACATAATAAAATTTATGGCTTTATAATCTAATTCCTCCAAACTCGTGGCGGCTTTCACATTTTATTTACATAGTTGCTTTCACATTCTTTTTGTGCGTGACTATTTTCTTTGTGTGTTAATTCTTTCGAAAGTTTTATAATCATACTTCCAGATCTTATTAAACCACAAAGTTACAAATAAAATAATGTTCCTAAAATCTGCTGCATTCATTACCGTAATATTTTGTTGCATTATTTTTGATAATGTTTGTAAGTTTATTTTATCTTTTTTTTAAACTAACTTCTTTAATGCTTTAAAAGCACATTTGTTTGAAGCAGCAGCATACTACTGTAGTTAGAAGCTTTTTGTGTTATTGTAGCTACAAATTAGATAGACATAGACATTCATAATGAACTTTAATAATTTCAAATGTGTAAATTTTAGTTAGTGTAAGAATACAAGAAAATGCAACAACGGATAATCTTTCCACAACTTCAACGACACCCAAAACAAATATGATTGAACATTCGAATTTGAAAGTGTTGAAAACAAAAGCAACACCACCAAAATCAATGAAAACAGAAATAATTTTACCTGCGACAACTTTGCAACCTAATATTGAAAATGGTTCGTTGGTTGAAGCCTTAGATTTGGCAAAAAATAAAATTCAAGAACTTCAAAAACGAATTAAAAAAGATAAGAAAACAAAAGCAGTGGAAGAAATTCCAGCTGCTGGAGTTGCGGCGGCGGCAATGACTACTGTAAAACCTGAAGAACCATCAGCGGCAGCAGCGTTAGGAACACAGGAAGCGGTGGCTCAACCCGACAATGATGCATTGGCAAATAGCTTACGAGAAAGATTCCAACAAGCTCAAAATAAAATTCAAGATGTTTATAATAGCACTAAAGAAAGTGGGTTATTTTGTTGAGCTTTCAAAAACTTTTTAAAACACATCTTGGTTTCAGAAATTCAAGAACAAAACAAAAAGCTTCAACAAGAAAACGTTGAACCTGCTGTTCCAAATGGAGCTGCTGCTGCTGCAACAGAAGTAAAAACAGCCGATGTTGTTGCTACTGCTGCTGCTGTTGCAAATGAAAACAAAAAAGGTATTTGTTTGTGTTTTTTAATTTAACAAAAAAGAAAAAATTGCCCACGATCGCGATCGAATCGATTACATCACGTACACCCGTAAAGTACTATTAGCTGAAAAAAGAGAAGAAAAAAACTTTCAAGAATTTTAAAAAATGTTTCACGCGACACACATAAAATTACTTTGAAAACTTTCCTCTTTACTTTTCTTTTATCAAATTAAAAATAATTTTTTAAGGTAAAAAAGAAGCAGCAGCAGATAGTTCTTCAAAAGCTGAAGCAAATGTTCCAGCTCCAACAGCCGCTGTAGTTGCATCAGAACCATCAACAGCGGCTACTACAGTCGTCGTCGCTTCTCCGATTGATGCAGCAAAAGCGGTAGAAACTTTTTCATTTAATAAAACCGTTGATTTACCCATTATTAAACCCGATGATAAACAAAATGTTCTTGTTGTTGGAGGTAAATTATAGAGGAAATTAATTTTAAAGAAATAAATAAATAAATTTTAGATAAAGCAAATGCATCTTTTACTCGAACGCAGAATTCCCTTTCTCTTGAAGCCCATAACATTCTTTAATTAATTATTATTTATTTTTATTAAAGTTTATGAATTTTTTGAAAGAAGTAATAATAATAAAAAATTTTGTGTTTGTTCCATCGATCATTTTTTTGTGTTTAAAAATAGTGACTTCTGACTTGGTAAAAAAAGTTGTGAAGAAAAAAGTTTTGGAAAGCTGTAATTTTTCTTTCTTCAATTTATGCTTCGATAAAAAATGATATGGAGAAACTTTCATATTTTCTTTAACCAATAAACTTGTTATTTTGTAGTTTATGGATTAGTGACTTATTTTCTTTTATCCCTGGGAAATCTTCTCACATGATGAATGGCAAAAATAATAAACAAATTTAAAGGTACCATTTTTTGGGTCCAAATCATCCATTTTTATTAGTCCTTTATTCTATCAAATCATGACAACTTTTTCTTTTTCTTTTTTTCCATGGGTAATTCAAAATCGTTTTATTGAAATATGCGATGCTTCAACTCTTGCTGCTTTTTCTCAAATAAATATATTTGCTCGAAAATTATCTAAAAAACGAATTCAAATTGTTGATGATTTAGAACTTTCTTATAAAAAGGATTTCAAATACGATCCTTTAAACCCTTTAGAAATTAAAAAATACTTGTTTTTATATCATGCTCCAACATCCTGGTTGGAGAAAAACGTTTTTCATATTCTTCCATTATATTCTCAATTATGTATTCTTTCAGTTGACCTTGATATAAAAGCTTTGAAATATCTTATTCTTGGGCCAAATTTAAAAAACATGTTTTTAATTATTAAACTTATTTATGAAACAATTGATGAAGTTAATGAAGTTGTAAATATTTTACAAGCAAGAACTTTCAATAAGATTTCGTAAGTTTTTTTTGAATGGTAGAAGAAGTTCCATGACATTCAGAGGGTTGATTTAAAGAAAAAGAGAAAGTTTTTATAGCGGAAATTTAACATTAAATTAAATTCTTTATAAAATTATACTATTTAGAATTTATTTCTACAACGATGATCCTAAAGAAAAACAACAGCTTAAAATAGCATTTAACGATCTTAGAGAAAAATATAATAATAATAACAACCATATAAAATCTTATGTTTAAAATTTATAATGGATTTGAAACGATGAAGCGAACGCTTCCATCACATTAAACAAGCGACGAACTCGAAGTTAAATTTGATTAATTAAACGTTTTTGTTGTTTATTTTTTTCTCTCATTTTTTTGTATGAATTTTTAATTTTTTATTTATTTTGTAAATAAATCTCGTTTTATACACGAGTCTATTGTTATCGTAAATATTACTGTTTCGCATTAAATACGGCCATTGAAAAACTATCAAAAAAAAGAAAGTTTGTGATGGAAAGGGAAACAACATACAAGCGCATGAAAATTAATTTTAAGGTTATTAACCGTTTAATTTGATCAACAGCAAATATTTATTACCTTATTTTTTAAAGAATTTAAAGTTGAAGTTGATTCCACAACAAAAATCATCGAAAAGAATGCATTCCAAAATTGTTTCTTTCTTTTTAGTTTGATATTGCAGAATGATTATTGCACCAAAAAATTTTTTTTCATGAATAATGATTAGGTTTCTTATTACAATTTGATTGACACAAATTTTTCTTTATGGATAGTGTTTCTGGATTGATTGTAAGAATCAAAAATATTTTTTATTTTTTATTTTCACCAAAAAAATAAAAATCAACGATAAAAACAAAGAATAAAAAAATTATCAACAATTATTTACTTTTTATTAATTTAATTATAACTTTCAAAAAAGTTTAAAAATATGAGGAATTTTGTATATAAATTTTTAAGGCACAAAATGAAAGTCAAAACAAAGAGAGAGAGAAAAATTATATTATTTTTGATGAATGCCATTTGCTGAAAAACAAAAAACTAAAAACAAATAAAAAATTTGAGATCAATTTTAAAGAATAATTTTTTTCTTCGTTGATTTATAAAACATCTTCAGACATAGTTGAATTATGTACTTTGCGTTGAGATAGTTGAGAAGGCGGTGGAGAATAATGTCTATCTCCACCACTGCCTTCGCGGTGTGGTGGTGGATGCCTATCTAGAGTTCCACGCTTGCTTGTAGGACTTCCAGGATATGGTGGAACTTTATCTAAAAAATATTTTTAATTTGTTAGATTAATTTTTTGATAAATTTTTTTGGGGATCCACAACACTGTGACAAGATGAAGTTTAATAAAGGTGTAAATAAAAAATACACAACATCAAACAAAAAATGAAACTTTAAAATTTTAAAAAAATATTTTTTGACAAAATAAACAACTTCGAATTTTTTTTTTCAAGATTTAAAAAATTTCCTAGTTTTTTCTTTTTACTCCAAAAAAATAATTTCACTGGGATTCTTAAGAATTGAATTAACTAAAATTAAAAATTCTTTTTTCACAATAAATTTACAACATCGTGACACCAATTATATTAGCCTTTATCAAACACACCTCCTTCATGATAAAAATTATTTTCAAATCTATTAATTGGTGATCCTCCTCTCATTACGGGTGTTGGTGATGTTGATTCATCCCCAACCGTAAAATTAACTGGTGGCAACGATGATGTCACCGATTTAGCTGGACTTGATAAAGTTGTTTCCGTACCTTTTTCCATTAAAGCTCTCATTAAATCACTTGGAGGAGAAATGTTTGGTGGAACGAGACGGCGTTCTTCACCAAAATCTTTTGATTTTTGAAATGCATATCTTTGATAATGTCGTTCTGGGCCTCCATGATTTTTATCTATTCCAATATTCCTTAAATCTGTTTCAGATCTGGATTTTCTTGCAATTTCTATTCCATGAAATGAAGCCCATAGAGCTTTAACCAAATCCGTTCCAAATATAACCCCCGAATATGTGGATAACATTCGAATGGCAAACATTCCATCAGCTTTAAGATAATTTTCAACAAATTGTTTAATATTTCTACGAACTTCTTTTTCTTAAAAAAAATATTTGGTCACTAAGTTAAGAAAGTTAAAAATAGTGGTCTTTCTCACCTTCTACAGCGACGGGATCTTCAGACATTTCAAGATGTCGAGCAATATAACCAATATTGTAGCAAGGACAAAAAGCTACAATCCACCAATAAACAAAGCTTCCAAAGGTAAACACAAGTAAAAATAAATACCAAAGATATAGGAAAATGAAAATTTTCTGAAAAAAAAGAAATTCTTATAGTCTGAATTTTTTTAACTAACTTCATTAAAAATATTAATAACTAATACACATTGAATTGTGTAATCTTGAATATTGCCCATTACTCGCACCTACAAATTCAATATTCAAAACCAAACTTTTATATAAATATTAAAATTTTACGGTAAAATCACAAAGTGAAACGCGAGGAAATACTCCACTTTGTTCCCATGAAGTTCCATTAATTAAATCTCGAACTGCTCCAAATCCATAAAATCGATATTTATCAGTTCCGAGAAAGCTGAAACCCAAAAAACTTTTTTAAAAACAGCTTTCGTTAGTTAAATTTATATTTTGGTGGAATTTTTCATTACAAGATTTCGAGTGTCAAACTAACCTGTTCATTAAATAAAGTTGTAAACCAACATTTAATAAAAATAAAAATTTAGTGAATAAATACATTATGCAAACATAATATGCGCTATATTGAAGATTAAAGATTCTAAAAAATCGATGAGGCCGAATATTTCTTCTTTGGAGGCGTCGATGAAATCGAAGGGCGCCTTGAAGATGGACGCATAAGGATCGAATGTTAGCAGCTTTAATATCGGGTTTAATATTATTTGCATCGGATGCAAGTTTAATAATTTGTTGAATTCGAATTCCAGAATAATCAGCAAAATGCTTCCATAAAAGACTTGGCAATCGAAAGCATGCAGCACTGATGAGAAGAAAAAATGGTACCCATTGATAATATGATATCCTTCTTTCTCTACGAGCTTCTGTATGGACATCAGCTATCGTATCCTTCATTGGAATATAATATGTATCTGATGCAAAACAATATTGTTCAGCATACTAAAAATTAGTAGGAATTAAATTAAATTAAATTCAACTTGATAAAGACAAAGAAGACAGAAAAAAGTAAAAAATAAAGCTAAAGAAAGCAAAGTTTTAAGAAACTGAAAAATTATGAAAAGATAATTTTTTTGTTGACGAAAGGAGATCTCTTCAAATTTCTTTATATGGCCATTAACCATAGTTGTTGAACCCTATTATTATCCTGCAGAAGTATTTATAAGGACAATCATTAAAATTATGTTAACTGAATGGACGCAATTTGATGATGACTTGTAATTAAATAAAAACTAAACATATAGAATTTATGGTCATTGTTTGTTTTTTCACTTTAACGATAATAAGTTTTAAAACCAAATTAACGCCAAACTTATTTTAAACAAACAAAATTAAAGTCAATAAATTCTGAAGTACCTAGTCTTCCAGCTTTTAAAAATTCCCAATGAAAAATTTCTCGACGGTTTCGCTATTATAATCACCGTAACTAATTTGCCATTTTATGGAATCCAAAAAATTGTTTTAAAAAGCTTCTAACCTCTTCTGAACCTGTAAAAGGCATAACATCTGGAGTTAAGCATTCTATTGCACGTCCACTAAATTGTTTATAACTTTGAATTAATGCTATTGCAATAAGCATATTAGTTGTTAATAAACTTAATGCATCTACAACATCCACTAATGCAGCATCATCATTAATAAATCTTCCAGCAAATATAACATTTGATAATGCATTCATTACCTCTTTCAAATATAAATAAATCAGAAGACGAGAAAGGAAGTTATTAGTAGCGTCGGCGGAAAGTGGTTTTTCTGATATGTAAACTTTTTTTCACTCACGCAACATAGAAAAAAAAAGAAAAGAGAAGCAAGAGTGTGATTTGCGGCGGCGGTGGCAGTGGCGCTTCGCTTCGTTTACAGTTTTTTCTTCTTCTCGCTTTTGATATTTTTTTTCTCGTTGATTTATCATCGTTTAAAATATAGCAGCAACAACAACCAAAAAGAGAAAAGGAAGAGTTAAAGGGAGCAGCAGCATCAATAACATCGACGTCGTCGAAGTCAAGCATCAGCCAACTAACAAACAATAGCCTTGATTTGGACATACAAACAAAAAAGCAGACGATGTAAATCTCAAAAAGTTTTTGAAAACATGGTTTCAAGAAAATTCAAACTTTGTCGTAAAACTCATTTTTTTAAGGTGTGCCTCTTTACGTAAAAAATTATTGTATCTTTTGTCGATTCAAAAATTTAGGTAAATATTACTAACATTGAAATCTCATAAAAAAATTTCGATAGAATCGAGGATTCTGTCAAGATCAAAGAAATAAAAAGAAAGAAAGCATAAAAAAGTGAAAAAGGGAAAATGTTGAAAAAAAGACATATGTAAAACATTAAAAAAGGGAAATACTAAAATATGTATTTATGTGTACTCACCTGTTCCCATGCTCCACTAAATAAATCAGGTACAAGGCATTCTAATGGTTTACCACCAAATTGCTAAAAATGAAGGAAAATTAGTGGAGAGCAAAAAAATCAAAGATTGATAATGATGGAAAATCCCAAACTTATTAGCAATCATATAGTTTATTAAAAGTAATTAGAATTTTAGTAGCATTTGAAATTTTTTGGAGAATCCTAATTTTAGATAAAACCCAAAAGTCATTACGTCATGTTTATTTTTACACATTTCTTGGAAATCAATTACTTATTGTTTTGAAACTTTTTGAAAGTATTGAATTACAATGATCGGCAAAAAAGGCTAATGTTTGTTTATTTTTTCTAAACAAAATTGATCAACGAAAAGTTTTTTGCCCCGTTCGAAAAATAAAAAACTTTGGTCAAGCTTTTTAGTTCCAAAAACGACCATTTTTAAGTTAAGGTTTAAAAATAATAAAATTAGAATTTTATAAAAAAAAAGGAACTTACTTTAAATGAAACTAATACAGATAAACCGATAAGTATATTAGTTGTAAAAGTTGCATGTAAGCGATCAACAAAATTTTTATCTTCTGATCCCGCAACATAATGAAGCATCGAAAGGGCGGTTGTGAGAGCCATCTTTGCTATTTATTCTTGCTGCTTTTAGAGATAACTACTTTCTGTCTTTCAAAGGGCAATCAAATAAAATAAAATTAGGAAAAATAAATGTAAATGAAAAAATAATAAAATTAATTTCAAAGTAATTTTTTTTTTTATGAAAAAAGGTCGAACATCTAAAAAACAAAGTTAAAATTTAAATTTTTTACTCAACAAATAAATATATGGAAATGGAAAAATAGTGATTGGAACGCGGTTTAAAAAAATATGTGGTAGTTTAGTTAAAAGGAAAAAAATGGAGGAAGAAAAACAAAGAGAAAAAACAATGTTTTTTTTTTTTGAGGGAGAAAGAAGGGGTTTTGCTGCGGTGCAATGTAACAACAACAGCAAAGAGTCATTTCAGCTGCTTGGGCTGCCAAAAAATAAAACATCATCGCCGCAGAATTTTGTTAGGGAAAAAGAAACACATTCTGAATGGACAATGTTGAATTGGCTCATTTTCTTCTTTTTCTCATTCTCAATCGATGGTTGAAATGTTATATGTTAGAATTATGTGAATAAAGCAACAACAACCAAAAAAATTTATTTTATTGTGGAATAAAATTGCCAAATATTTTTTTCTTTTTTAGATGATATTATGGGAAAGGCAAATCAAGGAAAGTTTGATTCAGCTATTTTCTTTGAATATTTTCTCATAATTTTTGGACAATAAAAATATCTTAACAAAATAAACTTAAGAAATCACGTTCTTGGAAAAAAGCAATTTATAAAACTTGGATTAATAATAACAAAAAAATATAAAAACCAACAAAAAATAAAAATCTGTGGTCATTTTTAGTCGCGCATTTTTTATGGCATAGAAAAAAACTTCAAAGAAAGAATAAAAAAGATTCCTCAATTTTCATTTTTAAAAAATATTTAAACGGAATTTAACTATTTTTTTCTCTAACTTTCAATCGACGACCTTGGAAATCAAAGTAAAGAAAAAGAAGGAAAAAAAATTGCGTTTCAAATATCAAAATGAGAGAAAAAGGAAAAACAACAATAACAACATCTGGAACGCAGCCGCAAAGGATATATGTACATAAAAAGCGAAATGACCACTAAAAATAAGCATGGAAAGTAAAAAAATTGCCATTGGCAGTGTGAAAAGCAAGTGGCCGCTGCCATTTTGCATTATTGATTTGCATCTTTTTGAAGGAAAGAGAAGAAAATGGAAAACACGGTGAAGGAAGGCAAAAGCATAAAAAGCTTTTTCCGTCATTCATTTTTTCTTCGCTGCTAACAAAAAAAAGGAAAAAGCAAAACAGCTGAAAACTAAAAGAAAACAACCAAGCAAAGTTCGTATTTCCGAAAAAAGCTGCAAAACACAAAACTTCTTGCGCAACTTTGAAAGAAAAAAAGAAAGAAAAAAGATTATAGGCGAAAAACTCGGGGCTTAAATGCTTCAATTAAAACTAAAAATATTGAAATGAAAAAATGGTGAAAGTAAAAACAAAAGCAGCATTTAGGAATAAAAAAAAATAAAAGTGCGAAACACTGGTTCAATTACGAATTATTTTTTGTTGATGATTCACTTTTTTATAGAAAAAGGAGGATAGCTGTGGACAGCTGGAATAATTTTGTTTCAACATGAAAAACATTGTAAAAGAGATGATAGTGCATAATTCCAAAAGGGTTAAAACATTTTTTAAAAAATATTTTATTGAAACGTTTTATGTGGCTTTAAAAAGTATGAAAAGCTTTAGTCATAAAAAGTAAACTAAAACAAAAAATATTTATGATTAAAGAAAACAAAAGTTTAAGAAAAGGAAAAACCATAAAAAATGTGTTTGTTTTTTTAACTTTGGCAATAAAAACACTCTAAAATCTAAAAACACCACGGGCTGATTAGAACAATGGCATTGTCATCTTCGACTTTGAACTTTTTTCCTTTTATTTCGTTTACGAAAAACTAAAGTTCACAAACCTTACTTTCAAAATTATAAAAAAAAAAATGCGGCGTAAGAAAAAAAATAAGATGTTCACGATAATAAAAAATATGGCGGCAACTTCGCTAGCTTTTTATAAACATTTTTTTTAGAAAAAGAGCATCATACTATAGTTAGAGAGAGAGTTCGGCACCAATACAGATTGAAAATGACGCAACAAAAAAATATTCAAGATAAAAAAACATAGAAGCATCATAAACTTTCGAAATGGCTTCAACAAGGCTTTAAGCAAATTTAGTGGCAGTGGCATGCCTTCAGGGGAAGAAGAAAGCAATGTGGACGCATTTTGAAATACAATTATATTAATTTATAAATAAAAATGGGCTAGAGAAAAAGTGCTTTACTTTTAAATTACAAGAAATTACTTTTATAAATACAAAAGTGTCTAAAGCGACACTTCGGTGCTTTTAAAAGATATTATTGTTTTTTTTTCTTCAACACTTTGGAATATATATATCCGCAAAGAAACTAAACAAAGCTCAAAATAAAAAATAAAAGCAGCCGAGTAAATTCGAAAAGAGATTTGTTCTGTGATGTCCGTCGCTTTTCTTTTTTTTTTCATTACATAAGCAAGCATACGTTTCAAATCTTTTCTCATTTTCTCATTTACTTTTCAGCCACTACCAACCCTGTTTGCCACTAATATTTACTTGCTGTTGGCGGTGTCGTCGTTGCTAGTGTCAACATTCACTCAACTCCCCGGTTTTTTCTTGTTTTTTTATTTTTATTTTCTAATTTTGTTCCAATTTTTTTTATTAACGCTTTTTTTCTTCAACATCAAATTGAAAGAAATGAAATAAAAAGATTTTCTTTGCCATCAAAAAGCAAAAATTAAAAAAATCATTGATTGACTTTGGCTCTCATATGTTCGATGTTTGAACTTTTAAAGGAAAAAGTAGAGACAAGGATAAATAAAAATAGTCATTAATCTTGTGGCTTTTTTTGTTCGATGATAGTTGAAGAAAAAAATGGAGAACTTTTTTAGTATCTCATTGCATGCTGAAAGCAGCAGCTTTAGTTTGTGAAATATAAACAAAGAATCTTATTTCAAAAACAAAAAATGGCGAGAATTTTGGAGTTAGTTAAAAGTGGAAAATAATTGAGAAAAAAAAACTGAAATAAATAAATACCAAAAAGCAACAACATGAATTCAAGAAATGTAACCTAAAAATATTATAAAATAAAAGAAAAAAATTTGCTAAACTCAATCACAGTCAATTTCCTTCAACAAACAAAAAGAGAAAGTTTTTAAAAACAAAACTAAAATATTTCAAGTCATTGCGCGAGCAGCAGAAAAGAATAAAAGGGTGAAAAGCGCTAGATTAAAACCTATCTCACCGTTAAAAAAAAGTTGCGGTCATTGAAATTAAACAAAACAAAAAAAAAATGAAAGAAAAACCAGGGAGTTTGTTTGCTTACTATTTTTCATTCTTTTCGTTTTCTTTAAAATAACTCTCTTTTATTTTTATCTTCCGGTGAGCAAAAATGCTTTTAAAAAATAAAACAAAATTGAATAAAGAGAAGGAGGAATAAAAAAAATGAATTTTAAGACGCTTGATGTTGTTGTTTTGACAATTTTACTTATAGTTTAAAAACAGGAATTTTTAGGGAAATTACCAACTTGCGGGAATCCCAACTTGCGGGAAAAGACAAATAAAGAAGTTTTAAAAATGAAGCAAATATTTTTTTCCCTTTCAGCAGATCTTATTTTTTTCTTTTTTTTGTTACTTTTCATCAAAAAAATTCAAGCAAATCCAAGACATTTAAGAAATGGCAGCAAAATAAATCAAAAACAGTCATTTTAATGTCTCAATCTTATTTAAAAAGTTTTGAATTAGAAAAAAAATTGCAGAGTAAAAGTGCTTTATTTTTATGATTTATTAGGTGTTTTTACATGCATTTTCAATAATATTTTTCAAAACGGTTCCTATAGTGCCGATTTGGAAGCCATCAAAAATTACAATTAAAGCAAGCATCAAGCATTGACATACTTGTTCGAATTTAAAACTTTTGAATAAAAAAAAAAATTGCAGAGGAAAAATGCCTTATTTTTATGATATTTTATGCATTTTTACATCCATTTTCAATAATATTTTTCCAAACGGATCCTATGGTGACGATTTGGAAATAATTTATAGTTGTTACGTTCACCTCGAAGTGATCGTGTACATACATAGAGGAAGAGGTCCATTAATAAATTATGGATGTTGGTTGAAGGTCATAATTGGTATGCGATTCAAAACCATGTTGGGAATAATCTTTAAAAATCATATAATAAATATTTGGATAAAAATATCCATATGCTTTATTGAACACCGTAATTCAAAACGTGATTCAGCAAATTTTTTAATGTTTTTCATTTATTTAAAACCCAAATATCTTGTTGATGAGCTCAATGATTAAAAAAAAAAGTGGAGTTCGAATATTTAGTAAAATACATAAACTACAAGAATTTAAAAACAGAAAAATTAATTTGGAATTTTTTTGATTTTTGCCAAAGCATTAAATTTAAAAAAGGTTTCTTTCTTTAAGTGAAAAACATTAAATTTAAATATTCCTAACTTCATTGAATAGGTAGTTGGGAAGAAAATGGATTAAAAAACATGAGAAAAAATATATAATAAATGATTTAGGGTAAACCACTATTATATTTTCTTTCAAAATTGCCCAAAAAAATGGAAAATTTCATTCAAAATTCAACAAAAAGTTCACTTTCATATAGTCCAAAAAAGTTGTTATATAATTACCTGGTTTTCTGGCGCAGTGGAATTTTTGCAAGACGTTGCAGAATTTTCGCTGGGTTCGAATCCCGGTGCACAACCACAACAACAACCACAACAACAACCACAACAACAACCACACCACAACAACAACACAAAATTTTTGATTTTTTTTGCTTATTTAAATTTCTGATTTATCATAATAATTAATTGTACAAATTCTTTTTAATGTTCCAAAAATGTACATACATAAAGACCTTGCTACACCTTTATTCAACGACAAAAACAATGCGTTGCATGCTTACAAAAACTATGGCTTTTTTAGTTTGAAAAAGAATTTGATTTTTTCTTTTATTACTTTTAGCAATGTCTTTTTATATATTTAGCAACAACAACATAGCATAAAAAATAAAAGAACAAAAAAGATACTTTCCTATTTATCAAAATTTACATATGATGATAAACTCGATTTTCATCGAAAATTTTTTCATTGGTTTTTTTTTGATCGTTTGCCAGTGAGCAGAAGGAGGGACTTTTTAAGAAAAATGAAAACTTCAAAAAATGATTCAAGTGAAAAACCGCTTTTATCCTTATCTGTTGATTCCACTCAAAATATAACGGATGTTACTCAAGAAGAATCTGAAGATGTAAAGGAAGGAGGCGATTCGAAAAAAATTCCAGCTGATAAATTTAATGGGGTTTTGTTAATTATGATATTGCAAGGATTTGGTGCTCTAATGGCTTGGAATGTTTTTATTACTATTGCTCCTACGGTAAGGTATTATTATTTTTAACTAACTTTTCTTTAAGTAAATTTTTACAGTACTTTCGTGAATATAAACTCAAAGAAGCAAATTTGAATGAAAATATATCAACAACCAATCAACCTGCTGCTTATGTTCGAAATTTCATGAATTATGTTTGCATTTGCAGTGAACTTCCCAATCTTACGGTAAATGCAATTGCGCTTTTCATTGATAAAGGAAATCTTTTTATTCGAATTATTATTTCACTTGGTATTTGCATTTCTGGTTGTCTTTTCACAATTATTTTTATATTCATCGATGTTTCAAGCTGTAAGGTTTTTTTTCTAACTTAAATCAATCACAACAAATCATTTTTAGGGCCACTTGGGTTTTTTATTCTTACTATGGCTACAGTAATTATTTTGGATTCTGGTAGTGGAGTTTATCAAAACAGCATATATGGGATAGTTGGTTCGTTTCCATCAAAATATATCAATGCTGTATGTCTTGGAAATTATATTTGTGGATTGATTGTAACATTGATTTTGATTGCAACGATTGAAAGTTGGTTTTTTTTATTTGTTTTTATTCACACTAAAGATTTTTTTAGTTTTTGATGATCCAAGGCATATCGCGATTGTTTACTTTTCATTTGCCATTCTTGTTCTTATTATTTGCACAATCTTCATGTTTTATGTTCGCCGAAATGCTTTTTACATTTATTATGATTTGGTTCAACGTCGAGCATCAAAAGAACGTCCACTGAAAAAAAACCGACAAAAAAATGATCGAAAACCGATCGTTTTTTGGCTCCATTAGCGACGTTATTTTGGCCTACAGCGTATTATAAACGACCATGTTATATGGCCGTTTTGTGACTATAAAATTGTCGTTCTTCAACTTTTTTTTGATCGTTAAACGACTATTTTTTCGGGCATGGTACAAAAAAAATTTCTTGAGTTTTTAGTGAAATTTTGAATATTTTAATATTATTTAATATGTCAATCAGATAAACTGATAGTAATCCAAAAATTAGATACTATGGTATACCAAAGCTTTTATAGCTGAAAGAAATGCATAGGCAATCCTTCGTTTATGCTAATTTAGGCCAGAGCTATTACTACTGAACCTATATTAACAATTTCTAGTTTAATAATCTTCAGATGGAGTTACGCACGGCTATGCCGCCACCTTCAGAAAATGAACCAGAAATTAATCGAAACTTGAACCAAAGGTTGTTCCTTTATGTGATAGGGTATAAACACAAGGGCTACGTTTGGGTTTTCGAAAAAAATGTGAGCCAGAGAATAAAAGAAAATATTTAGTCGTTGAACGTAACAATAATAGTCGTAAAACGATAGTTTTTACGATATGATGTTATAGAACGTTCATATTTTATGTGAACGTTCTAAAACCGATCCTATGATAGTCGTGAAACGATCATTCATATAGAAGTTCTTAAAACTACCGTATTTTGAACCATCGTTTTGAAAAAGATGAAAAAACCGTCGTAAAATTGCAAAAAAATAGTCGCTTTATAGCCAAATAAAAATGGTCGTTGAACGAACATTCGGTTTTTTTTTCAGTGTCGTGTTTATTCTCTTAATGATTACTTCGTCACTTTCAAAAAACATTGGCTTTCATTTTTCAATATTTGGGCTGTATGCTTTGTAACTTTCTTCCTTTTTCCATCAGTGCTGATCGATATTCAACTTTATCCTCCTTCTCGTCATGATACTTGGGATTTTCCAGTTCATAAAAAACTTTATGGAGTCATTTTTGTTTTTCTAAACTTGAATCTCTTCTCTGTTGTTGGATGTAAACTAGCTGATTTCTTCAAATGGCCTTCAAAGAAATATGTTGTAATTCCAATTGTACTTCGCATCATTTTCATTCCAATTTTCTACATGTCAAATTATCGTCCTGGTGGAGATCGTAATGCTAAAGTTACAATTGAGAATGAATATGTTGTTTTTGTTTTCATCGCTTTAATGTCTATTTCACATGGTTATTATTCTGCGCTTTCTATGATGTATGCTCCATCAGGTGTTGAACTTTCAAAATCTCGAATCATTGGAAAGATGTCTGCGTTCTTTCTTGTATTTGGTATTTCATGTGGAATCGCTAGCTCATTTCTTGCCGAATATCCTGTTCTTTGGTGAATCATAAACACATTTCCTTTTATAACTTTGTTTTGGTCTAATTTATTGTACATATTTCTCATTTTGTAGTTACGTATTATAAAATAAAGTATGGATAAATAAGCATAAAAGGCATAAAACAGGAAAAACGTTGGCTAACAGTATTGGTACTTGACTAATTAGACGAAGATAATGTGAATCACCACGCAATGATGGTAATGCAAAAGTTTCACGAAACGGTTTTATTTTTTTAGCACTTGGTCTTCTTCTAGTATTTATCGCGCAAAAAATGGAAGCTTCTTAATAATGTCTGGAAGACGAAGAAGAAGAAAAAAGCAGATGTTTAATTATTTTTACAAATGTGGGAAAAGTCAAAAAAAAGAGACAAAAGAAGAAAAAGGGAAAAAGCATGAATAATTAAGAAGTTTGAGATTGCGTTTTTGGATTTAAAATAGATGGGAAGACAAAAGCTCAAATTTGGACATATTTGGCAGTTTAAAGCTTTAAATGGATTTAAAATTGGCTGTTATTTTATTATTTTTACTTAAATTTTCTAAATTTGTTTTTGGAGCTCCAGTGGTTTCAAACACCAATGCTGTTCTTTCAAACCATTCAACATCGTTTGTTGCTAATATTAACGACTCTTTCCAAATTCCCGAATCAGAATCAAAAAATGGGACATCCTCAATTTTTGATGAAGAATTCGAATCACTTACAAATGCAACTTCCTCTGACGATGACTCCGTCACTCCACTTCCCCTGTCAATCTCCTTCGCAGATGAAGGAGTTTTACTTCCATCTTCCGATGATATAAACGAAGAAAATGAAACCATTCCAGAATGGTATAATAAAGATCGATATAAACCATCAGAAATGCCACCAATAGATAATAAAGTATTTAAGGAATTTTCGAGACTTTCCAAATTAACTCAATATATGCTTTTGGATCCAAGATTTGCCGAAGATGCAAGTTTTTTTTAAATTTTAATAAAAAAATTTGTTTATTTGTAGTATCAAAGAGGAAACCTTTCATCGTTAACCAAAGTTTTGTATGTCGTTTATGGAGATGCTGTAAAACACGTTTTTTCTTCCCCAGCTTTAACTCAACAAGGACTACCACCAAGAAAAAGCCGAATTCGATATAGAATTAAAAGTTTGAATGATAAACCTCCAACGAGTTAGTTTTATTTCTTAAATCGTAATTTTATTAATTCGTGTGTTGGAAATTATTTTTTTCCAGAATGCAGCGAAATGGGTCGAGAAACTATGAGATTATTTTGTCCATTTTCATATGGATATCGTTGGTGGGATTGTTTGATGCCGGATGAAGTTTGTGATGGAATTCCACATTGTGGACTTGGAGATGATGAAGATCCAAAAATGTGTCTTTATTTTAAAGCCGCGTTATCTCAATTTCAACGAGCTCAAAAAACCATTGAAGCCGCACAAAATCGTCAGCAACGAGAGCAACAAAGAAAAATAAATGTGGAACTTTATAATCCTATCGACGAAGAATAATTAATTTATTTAGTAAAAAAAGTAACAAAAAAGTTTGACACGTAATTAAATAATTTTTTAAGTAGAGTCCATCCTAAAATCCTTCTTCAGTTTTAATGCAATTTTTGTCAATCGTGCACCATGTTTTATCATCCTAAAAAATATTTAGCATTTTAATTTTGTTACCGTATTCTTTAGAGAAACTAACCCTGCATTCACATTGTTGACATAAACCTTCACTCCAAATTTCTCCATCATCTCTAATTTTTCCATTTTCACTTAAACAATTTTTATTTGGCTTTTCAAGATTTTTATAAATGTTATGTGATCGCCGTTTTCTGTAAAAAATAAATGCTTAGAATTAATTTTTTATCACTCGAAGAAAAGAATTTGTAAGATAAATTTACCGAAGATTATTTTCATTAATTCCACCTAGAGCTGAACCTGAGCAAGTTTGATCACAACATGACATCCACATTTTTAATGAGACGTCTGGGATTAGATCACAACTTTTATACATGCTTGGTTTATCTCCTAGGTACATGAAGACATTATCCTAAAAATTTGGTTTATTATCATGAAGACTCATTTTGGCTTTGACTCAAAATTAGACACTTCATAATCAAAAATTTTAGAAATCCAATTTTTTAAAATTTTCTTTCCAAAATCCCAAAAAAACTCTTACTTGAACTTTATCAATATTATCTCCATTATTACACAATACTTTAGCCAAGGATGTCTTTTTCAATTGTTGTAATTGTAAAGGAGTAAAAATTCCATCATTTTCATACCAAAATCTATCACCATCTCGAAGGCGTTTAAATTGTTCACCAATGATGCATGAGAATGTTGGACCCATTAATGCATCAGGTAAACGCTTTTCAAGAACTCCACCAACCCAAAGATCCAAATTTCCTGGATGTCCATAAATTTGTTGAAGTTTAGATAAAATTGTTTTATCTTCGAGATCCAAACGCAATTCTTCCCAATTTTGTGGAACTGAGAGATTACAAAATTGTCGATATTCAAGATATCCGGGAAGTCCATGATCTCGACCGCGTTGAATATTCAATGCTGCTAAATCCAATGCAACATCCGAGGCACGATGGAAAAGTTTTTCAGTTAGTTCATTATTGAGAAGTTGATTGGAGAGAGGCTTTTTGAGAGGGGAAGCAAAGAGGCCACGAAGAAGTGGATCGATGCCGCCTTCAGAAAGTAAACGTTCGGGAGCAAAGAAAGCTTCGTGAAGGAGAATTGGGCCAGCGGGAATTGTTTTGAAATCATTACCAAGTCTAAAAATAATAAGGATAATAAAACTTTTGTTTTTTTTTGTCTCGAGTTCAAAAAAATGGCCAAAAAGTAAATATTTTTTGTATAAAATTCGCATATTTTAATTACCAAAAAAATTTTACCTTTCAAGTCTTGGATTAATTAAAGTATGACCAAATCTAAATGCAGCTGTAGCAAATTCATTTGACATTGATGGATTTATATTTGGATTATAACCTTTATATTCACCAATCCATTTATCAAATCCATCTTTTCCTAGAACTAATGGAAGCCAATGTTTATATGAAATATGTTGCATCATAGCTCCAAGAATTTTTCTGGTTTCTTGGAAAATTCTTTCACCATCCCAATCTGCATTCATTTCAAGTAATTTTCCTGCAATTCTATTATGTTCTCGGAACCATAAAGTATGCATTGCAGTGAGACCAAGTTGTTCATTAGCTCGAAAATCTCCACTTAAAAAGCATCGAATTGGATTATCTACGCTTCGATTTCGTCGACAATCCATAAGGGAATCTTTTTCAAATGGCATATAAGGTTTTTGGGTTGCTGAGACTATATCAAATCGAAGCAAGCCATGATCACTGAAGAGATCACGAAGATCGAGAGCATCAACTTCGCTTGAACCATAAATCATGGAAGCATCGATGAAACTCGTAATCTAAAAAATTTGTGGGATAAGATTAGTTTTTCTAATTTTAGGTTTAATCTTACCAAATTGACTTGTTCTCGATATGTGACTTGATTGAAAATCAATGAAGTTTCGCCTGAACCACAAACGGCAGCGGATCTTTCAAATTCAATACATGGATATTTCATATTTCGACTAAAAAACAAAATAATTACATTTTCTTGCTATACAACTATGTAAAAACTTACTGAGTTCTTCGTTTAGGATCATTTAAAGGTAATGGAATATTAAAGCATGGATCAACATTTTCGCATGTTTTATTACAAATTGCTCCACCCATATATGTTTGTCTTGCTAAAGCTGTAGCAAAGAAAGTTACATCATGATCAAGGAATTGTCCCCATTGCATTAACATGGAACTAAACATATGATGTGGAGTAATATCTCGAGTGCCTATGAGTTCAAGAGACACCGTTCGGGGATTGGGTTTACGATAGCCATAATAAAGTCGATCATTATTCCATCCCACGGGTTGATTAAAACCATTTTCATAAATAGGTGGAAGGAGGCGATAGAATGGAATTTGAGAAACCCCCCAAGTTGGATGATCGAAATTATTGCATTGCCCTGTGTAACTTCGATATTTAGAATGGAAACACATATTCGTGCAAGCATCTTTAAATTGTCCATTCATACAACCCGAAAGTTCCATAATTGTTTGAATGTGCGAAACAGAAAGAACTGATTCGAATGACATATTTGTTAATAATTGATTTGGATTAAAATTAAGTCCATGTTCAACATGTTTTTCAACAAGTCGAAGACTTTCTTCATAAATTTCTCGAGCTCTTGAAAGTTCTGTTGGACGTTTTAAAGCAAATTTAAAATGTCTAAGTAATTCCCCGGGTGATGAAACACCTTTTTTTAAATCGGTTTGAGTATTGGCAATTGCTTGATCAACATTTCTTGAAGCTTCTTGAACAATATTTTTAAGAACTTGAGAATTCAAAGAAGTATCGAGTAAATCAAGTTGACTGGATTTAACAGTTAATTGAGCTTCGGCAGTCATAGAACCAACTGAATTTCCTGCCATACACGAATATAAGCCATGATCTTGTCGACCAATAGCCGAAATAGTTAATACTGTTTCATCATCCGAAACTGAAAAGTGCCCTCTCAAAATTGGAATTTCACTTCCATTAAAAAACCAAGTTATTGAAGGTTTAGGTTCTCCACGAGCTGAACAACGAAAAACCACTCTTTCACCGGGTCTCGCTTGAATTGCTTTAGGTCCATCAATAATCACGGGTGGAGAACTATGAATAACTTTAATATTTGCTGATGATTCAATTCGACCAAATTGATTATATGCTTCACATTTATATGTTCCAACATCTCGATCCAAAAATGGATATATTGTTAATTGGGTATTATCATTTTTCATTTCATGCTTTCTCGATAGTTCAATATATTTTCCATTAAATTGCCAACGAATTTGTGGACGAGGATTACCAATTACTTCACAATTTAATTTTACTGCTGAACCTTCTCGATAACTTCGATCTCGAGGAGTATAAGTAAATTGAGGCTTTCGATCATCCAAGGGTGCAGAAGCTGACGAAGCTGAGTATGATGAATGATGTTGTGGCTGATTTTGATTTTGAGAGGTATGTTGATGCTGCTGATGATGAGAAGCAGGTGGCGATTGGGGATTATTATTATTATTAGCTCGTTGATGATGTTGAGAATTTAATTGCCTTGAATGTCTCAAAGGTGAAACCACGTGATTTATAGCGCATTTAAAATTGATTGGATTATATCGGCGTTGAATGGCCAAAGTACCATTATCAATTATTTCATAATCTTCAACTATCGAATAATCAAGAAGGGTTCCCCTTAAAAAAGTAAAATTATGGGAAATATTACTTTTTTGTTATTCGAAAGAAAATAGTTTAACTTTAAAAAACCGGTTGAAAAAACATGCAATTGCGAAAAATAAAATAAAAATGCAATTAAAAAAATTGCGTGAAAAATAGGTTTAAAATTAAATGCAAACAATAAAGAAAGAATCAAAAAGGTGCAAAGATTAAAATTTTTATATTAAAAGTTTTTAGAAACTATAGCTGCTATATTGCGAAAAAGAGCCAAAAGTAAAAGACATGGGTTAAAAAACAAAAAACTTACTCATAAATCCAATCAATGCTTTCAGAATTTTCAAAGCTATTACAATTAAGTAAATAGCCACCTTCGGTTTCAACAAAAGTAGCCGAAAAGCATTTAAGTTCATCAAGTTCGAGGTCGACTAATCTTTTGTCGCGTAAATTTAATGGATGCATACATTTTGCATGATGATCCTTTTCCAAATCAGGCTTTTCTTTTAATAATTTTACGATTCCAGTGAGTCTAAATTTTATTTTCTGTTTTAAATTACTTTCTGGAAATTCATCACTCACCGACAATCACAATTCCATGGATTATGAGCTAAATTTAAAACTTTTAAATTTTTATTTTGATCAAATACTCCGTTTGGAAGGGTTTGCAAGCTATTGTGGATTAAATTGATGGATTCTAAATCCATTAATGT
The DNA here is from genome assembly GCA_028622995.1 of Panagrolaimus kolymaensis. Classification (NCBI taxonomy): domain Eukaryota; kingdom Metazoa; phylum Nematoda; class Chromadorea; order Rhabditida; family Panagrolaimidae; genus Panagrolaimus; species Panagrolaimus kolymaensis. Next base: position 8,518,434 of record JAJQJQ010000006.1, read on the forward strand.
ATCAAAGGCATGTGGATTGATATTTGAGATTCGATTTGCGTGGGCATCAAACAAGCGGAGAGGCGAAGTTGGTCGAGAAGCCAAAGGTGGAATAGAGCGAAGATCATTTCGACCAATATAAAATCTTCTTAAAGCTGGAAGAAGATCTAACGTGTTCTAAAATATAAAATAACTAATATTTGTGGAATTAAAGTAAATTCTGTTACGAAAATTATTTTCTTTGCAAGTATCACATTTTTTAAACTCTCATCAACATAAGTTTTTGTCACGAACGTACTTCTTCAATTTGTCGAATTTTATTTGCTCCCAAAATAATTGTATGTAAAAATGGAATTTTTTTCAATGGTTCAATAGGAACTCGATGAAGACTATTATGTCGAAGGTCAAATAATTGTACATTTGTTGTCAAACCTTCAGTTGGAAATTGAGTTAACTCTTTAGAACTGCAATCAATTCTTGCATTATTAGCAGCGCCACATTCACATTTTTCTGGACATTCAGGGCCAGCATATATTTTTGGAATGAAAAGTAAAAGCAGCAGAAGGATCATACTCACTTCTGCCATATTCTTTTCCAAAAAAAGAATCTGGTTTAAATACTTTTTTACCTAAAAAAGGGATTTGTTAATTCGATGGGAAAATAGGGTATAAATAGAAAACGCATAAAGGCCAGTTTACGAAGTAAAAAAATAGGCCAAAGAACGTCAAAAAAAAATAATGCAAAAAAAGCAACAAGAAAATCCAAAAGAAAAAAAGATATGTCAGATTTATAAAATTTAGTCTTTAATCAAGTTTAAAGTTGTTGTTCGTTATTTACAATGGCTTTAAGAAATCATGGAAGGCCATAAAAAAATTCCCAGAGGATTTTTTTCAGAACAGCATTAAAAGTTAAAAAATACATGCACGAACTAAAACTTTTTTTTAAATGTCCATTCATTCTTCTCTTTTTTTCTAGCCACACACTCTCTCTCCCATTTCTTTTGATGTGGGTTTTGTTTTAACTTCTTTTTTTAAAGAAACTGAAGAAGAAAAAAACTAGACAATTTCAAGACATGCGGAAATCAGATGAACGCAATCACCTCAACTCTCACTAAACACCAACAACAGCAACAGAAGGAGCGGTAGCAGTCGATAATCAGTTCATTCACATACATACTAAATTTATTTGCCAAAAAGAAGGGAGAAACAAAAGACAATGAAAAAGGGAGAAAACTCCCAATTTTAATTTTTGCTGCTGCTGGCGATTGTGGTTGTTTTTTCTTTCGTGATTATTTTTTGGAGTTTTGCTGTTATGGCTGATTAAAAAAAAGTTTTTAAACGCAGTTGGGTGTTTGGAGTTTTTGGTTCAAAAAAAAGGAAAAAACAAAGATTGCTTTTTCTTTGTAATTTTTACACAATCAAGAAAAATGAAAGGTGTTAGTTGAATGGGAGGAAAAAGCTATATAAAAATAATCAGTTCCGCGCAACAACAACTCCAAATTAAACCTTTTCTCTCTTCCATCATCAGAAGAAGAAGAAAGGAGAAAAATAAAATGTTAGAAGAAAAAGGGCAACTTCCCACTCTTTCTTTATGTCTCCACCCATTTTCTTTTTTTAACAAAAAAAACACTCTCCATTTCGCGTTTTCTGACTCACTGATTGCTTTCTGCTGCCGTTGACCAGCATCCTTCATTCATCGGTATTCAACGACAAAATGCAAAGCAAACATAGACTTTTTCTTTAAAAAAGGTAAATTTCGGCACATTTGTTTTTTTCTTTTTTTTCTTGTCGTCCACTTATAGTTTAAGCCTAATCTCTCCTTTTTCGAAAGGTTAAATAAACAACAACGCTAATTACACCTTCATCTTTATTTAAAAAAACACCAAGTACAAAAAATAAACGATTTCAATAAAGAATTTAAAATAAAGTAAATTTATTGTTTATTTCTTCCTTTTTCTTTTTCAGCAAAAAATGTACTACGATCAGCAGGTTCAATCTCATTTTCACGTGAAAATGACACTAAGCATCTTTTCATAGCATATGCATCTTCACCATCAGCATAATATTTAGCTTCAGTTTCAAAGATTTCAAATTTGAGTGTATGCTTATATAAACTAAATGCAGCACGATTTGATACACGAACATGAAGAGAAACATAACGAGCATTATAATTTTCAATCATAGCACGAGCAGTATGATCCATTAATTTTTGTGCAAGACCAAGACGACGATATGTTCGTTTAACAGCAAGTGAAGTGATATGTCCATGTGGTTCATCATCTGATTCTTCTTCCATCTTTGCTAAAACATATCCAACGACGGTTCCCTAAAAATGAAGTAAAGATGAGAATGAAAGTTTAAATGAATGAGGAAGAACATGACAGCTTAATGTCACAATTGCTTCACCAAGAGTTCCAAGAATATATAAAAATTCCATACCTTATTATCTTCAGCAACATAACTTAATAATGGCCACGATAAAGCATGATACATATAATATTTTAGTTGATAATTTTCAGGAAGGCATAATAAATTACATGCTTGAATCTTTTGCAAATCAGCAACATTCGCAACTCGGATATTCATTGAGCCTGAAAATTTTTATATGATTATATGTACTTTTAACTCGGCATTCAACACGTAAACACGTAATAATTGTTTACAAAAAAAGGTTTAATAAAATCAAAAACAAGGGCACACAAAAGTAAGAAAGTTTTAGAGTTCATCAAAAAATGGAAGAAAAAAGTCTTAGAAAAAAGGCAGACAGAAAAAAGCGCGTCAAGAAAATTTTCATGTTAGACTTGCTTTGTTTTTCATAATGGAGATGCTATGCTCAATTCAAAGCAAGCATTCATCAAAGAACTAACTTATCGACCATTATTTTAATTACATACACATTTAGAAATTACAGAATGTTACAAAACTTATTGTTAATAAAATTATGAAAAATAAGGTTCAAAAAGTGTAGGTAAATAATATTGACAGCTTGAATTTGGCTTTACGATAGTTTAAAGAAGTTGGATTATCCGTGGAATAAGTTGGATTGGCTTCTGTGGCTTTAGTTGAAGCTATGGTTTCAGAGAATTAGTAGATTCTTGAAAATTTTAAGGATCTCTATTAACTGGATATGTGCTTGATTGACTATCGGATTTGTCTCAAACTGTGATTGGTTTATGAGAATATGTAACTACAGTATCTCATCCAGCAGCTTCATAATTTCATAAGATTTTCAAAAATAAACAGGTATAAAAACTTTTTCAAACCGTCTTTGAATAGCTAAAGCAATAGCACCGTTAGAGCTTCACTAACATGTTTGCTAAATAACACAACTTCACGGGGATTATTCATTTCATAAGCTAAATGTTCAATAATTCGTGTACCTGATAATGCAAATGGATTTCCAGTAGCAATATCTCCACCAACAAAGAAAAAATATCACTTTCAATTTTTAGTTAATATTGAACGGCAAGGCATTGAGCCGCAAAAGCTTCATTAATTTCAACTAAATCAACTTTTTCTAATGGAATACCTGATTTTTTGCAAACATTTTGGATAGCTTCAACTGGTCCATATACCCATAATAAATGCATCACAACAAACTGAATGCCAAGCAACTAATCGAACAATTGATTGAAGGTGTAAACTTTGAACAGCTTATTCACTGCGACTACAACTGCAGCAGCTCCATCACAAATACCAGAAGCATTTCCAGCAATAACAAAGCCATTGAAACCCGGATCCACATAATCGATTAATGGTAGCTGCTGGAACTTCAGTTGGAAGTCCATCTTTAATCAATTAACCCAAAATTAAAAAATCCTACTTTCAAATAAATTATTTGTAATCTCTTTTTATTATAATTTTTTCTTTGCATAAAAACTTTAGAAAAACGGTCTCCAAAATTTTTGATCCGCAAAAAAAAATTGCATAGAAAATATATCAAGTTTTCCTTTCTCATGCAAATTTGGAATCATTTGCATCTGAATGATGGCAAAGAAACAGTATAAAAGCTGACCGATTCAATGGAAAAGCTTCAGTCGAGTTTATTTTTAACTCTTTCGTGACGTCGCTGCATCATCGCATCCAACATGGCTTCTTACTCCGGTGCTCCTCAACAAGGTATGTTTTTTCTTTTTACTTATTTTCTTCTTTTCATACTTTCGTTTTTTAGGTGGACAACAATGGGTTCAACAAGGTGGTCAATGGCAAGGCCAACCCGGTCAATATCAAGCTGGTCAACCTAGTGGTCAACAATGGTATGGTCAATCCGCTGGTGGTCAATATCAAGCTGGTCAATATGCTGCTGGTGGCCAATGGCAAGGTCAACCCGCTGGTGGCCAATATCAAGCTGGACAACCTGGTAGCCAATGGCAAGCTGGACAACCTGGTGGACAACAATATCAACTTGGTCAATATGCTGCTGCTGGTCAATATCAAGCTGGTGGACAATATCAAGCTGGTCAATATGCTGCTGGATCTCCATATCAAGCTGGTCAACAACAAAATCAATATCTTGGTGCTGGCTATGGTCATCGACGTGAAGCTCCTGCTGATATTCAAGCCCAATATCGTGGCAAACCTGCTTTCTATGATGCTAATCGTGGTGTTCTCTATGATGGCAAAACAGCTTGGTATTATGCCCCATCTTCATATGGTGCTGGAAGTGCTCCTTATGGTCAACAATCTAAAGTCGTCACCGCTATCGAAAACACTCCATATGGAACACGTATCACTATTGGAAATGGCTCACAAGGAAACCTTCTTGAACATGCTGCTGGTCATTCATCTCAATATGCTCTTGAAGGAACTGCTTACTCTCTTTAAATGTTTTGTTTTAATTTAAGCTTTCCTTTTTTGTGTGTAATTTTGAATGTAAAATAAATACTTAATAACTAACATTTTGTGTGTATGGGAATATGGGAGGGAAAACATTAGAGCAACTTTGGAAGTCAATAAAGCAAGGCTACAAAAAAAATTTGGAAAAAAACTTTGGTCCAATAAAAACAAGGCAAGCTTTTGCTTTAAGCCATACACAACTTTGCAGCAAAAAAAGCTTGATTAAAATTTTAATTGTTTCCATTTGTTGAAAAAGAAAAACAGTAATTTTTCATTTCATTTAAAATCTTTTTGTTCTTCGAAACTTTTAGTTAAAGTTTATTTTATTCTTATTTTTAATTGTTGCCTGCTTACTTACTTTTTTTCTCAAAAAAGATTTTTTTCAATAAAAAAATGTTTATTTACCCGTAAACAAATTACACAAGAAGCTTTAAAAAAAAAAGAAGACATATCCTAATAAATATTATTTGGTTCATAACCTTTTGACCATCCATGCCTTTGATAAAACCATTGATTTTCAAGAAGAACTTTTCCTGTTTTTTCATCAAGAAGCAGACGATTCCATGTTTCAGGAAATTGATCAAAGTCAAATGCATCCTTTCGATGAATTCCAAATTTTCCAACTATTCCATTATAATATATTGGAGTTTTATTAGGTAAAAAATATGCCATCCACCAGCCAAACGTTGATCCAGAAGCTGAGAGTAAAAATGAATCACAAAATTTGCTTCCAAAATACATATCTTCCCCTCGAGTTTGGAGGGATGGAGAATAAATTTGATGATAAAGGGTTTTATTAAAATTTAAAGTTTCAACAAAATTTTGTGTTTCTCCAAGAAAAATTAACGACAGCTGTTTTGAGAAATTAGATTTTCGGAGATCAACTTGTATAAAATCCATTGCGGGAATGAGAAAATCTGATCGAGTTTCCAATTGTTTGCTTATAAGAAAATCTCCACGGCGAATATATACGCACATTTTATGGGAGGCATCATCACTAAAATAAAAAATAAGTTTACGATAAAATAAAAATATCGCAGCATGACTCTCAGTAATTCATCGCGGTTATACCAAAAAATATTTTTTCAGAGCCAATTTGAATTTAAAAAACACTTACTTGAATAACTTTTTCGTTGCTTTATCAATTTTCAGCCTTAAATCTTCTTTGAATTCAAACAATTTTAGAATTTCAGTTTTGTGTTTATCAAAATATTTATATGATTGAAAATAATTTCCATTTAAAATTAGATATTTTTCATTGACATTTTTAATCCTAAAAAAAGTTCAATAAAATCAGAAAAATCAAACATTTCCTCCCTCATTAAATATATTTTTTTGATCTTACTTGTTTGGATTTTCATATTTACAACAATTAAGTCCATAATCCATTTGAGCGGAATCATTCGCTTCAATTGACTAAAAACTTTAATGATAAAAAAAAATATTTGTGGAAAAATGCTATTTACTCGAGGTTTAATAAGATTAAATAAATTGGGAAAAACATGATAAAATTCTTCCATGGTTTCATTTTGGCATAATTTTGTTGAATCATAAAATGGCGTTCGATTTAGGCTTTGACCAATGGAATAAAGGGAAGCAAAACGAAACATCTAAAAAAAGAAAAAAAGAAATGAGTCAAGCTTTAAAAAATGAGAATTTAGTCATCGGTAAAAAAAACTACAAAAAAAAAATGAAATCTGTGTGTGATTCATTTTCAAGTTTTTTAATAGCCTTAGAATTTTTTTTTGGGGATTCGTTACAGTATAAAAAATATTATAACTATTTGTTTTCGCAAAAATAAATAATAACAAAATATTTGTTTTTTTAACTCAAAAAATTCGGTTCTTTTTGGAAAAAAATGAAATGCATATAAATATTCTAATAAAAGCATTTACCTGATTGCCGATTCCACTACAAGATTTATAAGTGGCACCAATATATGTATCAAATATTTTTAGCGATGGCTGAGTTGTTGTTTGATCTGTTTTGTCAAAAAAATAAATTGTTGGTAATAAATCTAAAAACAAAAATATTCATAACTTTAACTTAAAAAAATATTTTTGTGTTCCTATCTTTTTGCTTTCACACATTTCGCTAAAACTCCTAAAATTCGATCGACGGTTAAAATCAAGAGTTAAGTTTACCTATTTCATTAATAGTTTGAGATGGTTGTTGTTGAACACCCATAAACCAAATAAATACCATAGAAACACTTAAAATTAAACATAATAAAAGGCTAATATAAAAATAATAAAAAGTTTTAATTTCAATTAATCGAATTCGATAAAGGGGTAATATGGTGAGGCAACCTTTCATAATGATTATTAGTAAAATTTATTTTTATTTGTTTCATTTGAAACCTAAAAAACAATAAATAAAGCACCGAATAGAAAAAACTAAATAAAAAAATAAAATGTAAACATTTTTAACGATTTTTTTTGTCTTTTTATACCGACAGAAAAAAAATGTAATAATAATTTGAGAAGAAGATTAATCGAATATTGGAGATTAATAAATTCCATCCAAACATACATATGTGATGAGTGATCACTCACATACGTGGCCGATTTATGACTGTATGCATTGAAAAAAAGTAAGTTCATAAACATTACCGTTCAAAAAAAAAGGAGAAGAAAGAATATTGCTAATAATAATCTGAAATCCATCAAATCAAACAAAAAAGTATGCTTCGTTAAAAAAAATTTTGTGAGATTTCTTTGAGAAAAAAAATGCGACAGAATATTTTTTGGGTTTTGGCCTTTGCTTTTGCAGATTTTTTCCATGCAAAAGCCTTTCATTTTACGCGGGTTTTTTTTTCTTGCTTCAAAATTTTTTCATAAACATTGTTTTTTAGTTTCTTTGCTACTAATAACTTTTGTACAACGATGTCTTATGATAATAACTACTTATGTAATGATGACAATGAAAGAAGACCTAATCTGTAAGTTTATTTGTTACATTTAATTTTTCTTCATAAAAAATAAGTTATTGTTTTTTAGGATCAAAGTGTATTACTCGAAGGAAGAAGAGATTTATGAAGAGTTTGTATGCTTATTGTTCAACCATCTTTTTGTTGTTGTTGCAATTTCTCATTTTTTAGGAAAATCTTATAACAAATATGAATGTATCTATGACTGTACAAAATGATCAATATTATGGTTTATTTAAAGATGATTATTCGGATCTTCCACCACATTTGAAATATATTGCTACTTGTGTTCCAACTCGACAAAGCTCAAGAATTGAAGTTCAAATATTGATTGTAAAGAAATACAAGGATATTGCAATTTGTTATGTTATAGCACCATTTTATCGTCCAATCATAGTTTTTCGAAAGCTTGTTGAGTAAGTTTTTATGATGCTTGTTAGTTAGTTTCAACGGTTTTATAACTTTGATTTTTATGTGTTCGTTTTTCAGGAAATTTGATAAGCTAATCATTGGAAAGTCTTATTTTGGTTATGTTCACAAAATGTATGTGCCTCCTCCTAAAGAACTTACCATCGTGTTTACTGATCTTTTTGCTATCCTGTATTCTAAGTGGTACTTTGATTTAACGGAAGAACAATTTGAAGGTGGTATTGTACATAATGGATATTTTATGGTTGGTTAATGGATGGATGATGGATTAGCAAAAGCATATTTTCTAATGATGGATTATTTAGATTAAACGAATTTTGTTTGAAGTGAATCCTGTTGAAATTTTGAATTTTGATGGTTTCAATGTTTGTTACACCGATTTTGGCGCCATTGTTATTCCTTTATCTTATTTGAACTTTGATGGTATTTTTTTTATTCCACTTTTCAAACTAATGACGATTTACTTTTTCAGATTTAACCGAAAAGGTTCACATTTCTGGATCATTGATGTTTTGTTTACGTGGACTTAGTATGAATCATTATGCCTGCTGGCAATTGCTTAACAATTTTACAGTATTCAAAAATGTAAGTTTTTGTTTATTTTGTAACAACTTTTAATGGTATGCTTTATTTAGAAACGAATGCACGCAAAATGTAAAAATGGTATTTATCAAAAGGTTCCATGGGATAAAAAACCAACACGAACAACTATTAAAACATATGGCGGAGATTATATTATGATTCCTTATACATCGATGGCACCAAAAATTGTTGATAAACCAAAAGAAATATTTCGTGTTTTTAATCACAAAAGATTTCAACTTCTCGAATGCTTTGTAGAATCATCAACTTTTGTAACATTTCATCAAGTGAAGCAACGAAGAAGATAATGATTATGAAAATATTGTTTTTTTGTTTGTTATTGTTTTGTTTTTTATGTTTTAATAAATCATATTTTGTTTCAAATTTTTGTGTCAAAATGAATTTAAATTGTCGGAAAATATTTTTTTCAAAAATCATTATTACAGATAGGCATCATCTCTTCCAATATAAATGCACATTTGTGGTCTTTGAGTTTTCAGAAGCTTGAATAATTGTTTAAGTTCCATTTTGTATTTTCGTGGTAATGGAATATCATAACATACTTGGAAGATCCCTTTATCATTCATATGATTTATAATGAAGTTTTCAATAGTTTTTATGGCAATTAAATCAATTACTGGAGAAAAATGACATAATTGAAATTTTACTTCTTTATTGTTTAAACAAGATAAAGCATTCTTTAAAACAATATTGCTTTCATTTTCTATGCTGAAAATGAAATTATATATTGCGAGTTTATAAAGATTATTTTTTTTTTGATTTTGAAAAAGTAATAATTTAAAGTTTACTTTGAAACAAAACAATCTATTAAAAAAATGAGTTTTTCGAAAATATTTAATGGCATACATAGGGCTGGCTTTTATTTAAAACAAATCTTCCTCTACTTTTGTTTTGCTTATTCTTGTCATAAAAAAAATCTAAAAATTAATCAGTATTATGACACTTACATAAATTCATTGAGAAGTGGAGTGTTTATAATGACATTAGATACAAAATCTTCATAATTATTAATTTGACATGCAAAAATTTGAAAATGTTTTATTGAAGGAACTAATAACAAATCGATCATTTCTTTGTCCAATTCGCACATTCGAACATTCACTTTTGATAAAGAAAGAAATATAAGTTTGGTAAAAAAAATTATTTTAATTTCGTTCAAAGGTACATAAATAAATTCCATTTCCGAACTTACACATATTTTATGATTTAATCTTAAAAGGCACATTAATTTTTTGAAATTCATAATCAAATTATAAGGTCTCGCAGTAAAAAAAGCATACAGTATTTTGTTGAAAATAAGAGCCAAAACCAAAAAAGCTTTTCTTGAATTTTACTATTTAAAAAAAATTCATTTATGAAATAAAAAAATTCGGCTTTAAAACTAAAGTTTTCAGCTAATGGACTTTCAGCCTTTAAATCATTTTAAATATTCTTTTTCTCGTTGCGATACCCTCTCATAAATGATTTTAAGCAAAAAAAAAAATTAAAAAAGTTTACTTGAAAATTTTATCCTTGCAAATATGTCCAAATGTTTGATTATTCTGCCATTTTACATATTGAATTCCTCCATATTCAATACGAAGAATATCAATTTTTCGATGAATATATTTTCCAAACGATTTTGAAACTCGAAAAAGTTTAAATTGAAGCTTCGAAGGTGCTTTTTTACAAATAAAATACGTTAAAGTTGAAGGAAATGAGGGATGAATAATAGGCTTTTTTCGCTTGAAATAATTTACGAATTTTTGAAATAAAGAATACACAAAAATTGAAAATAACAAGGTTATAAAAATAATGAATGCCATCATTTATTCCAAGAAATAAAAATAAGACACAATTGATTTATTAACCACAATTTGGAGTTGAATGGCAAAAAAAATGTTTGGTCATAAATGAAAAAGCTAACAATGCACAAATATTGTGCTCGGTTTTTTGTTGTTTGGAAGAAAATAAAAATAGAGGTTTTTAAAAAAATTATGGGTCAAAAGGGTCACGAAACTAAATATGTTTCCTTCAAATACAAAATCATTATAAAGCACCAGAAAATATTTATTAAAGCATCGGTAGTTTTTCCTAGAGTATCCTCAAAATTAGTAATCCAGAAACAAAATATGAAAACATGGTTATCAAACCACACAATTAGTATATAAAAAATTGAAAGGCATGGAAGGAAGAGTTTGATTAAAATCTATGAGGCCGAATATACATATTCTTTTTTGAGCAGCGGTATTTGGTTAAAACAATAGGGACAAACAGTGGAATTAAAATGCGTTGATAAACGAAAATAAATGTTTCCTCTTTTTAATCACAAAGAAAAACAACGGATGAATGCTTACTGAAGCAACGTAGAAGATAATGGATGAAAAAGAAAATTTGAATAATTTGCTAATAAGATTTTTTTGTTATTGTTAACCAGTGACACGGGATCCACATATTAATATATTTAAAAAATTATAAATTATAATAGAGAAGAAAGAGCTCTTCAATTTGATATAATAATAATTAAAGGGTTTATAAAACAATAATAACAAAACATTCAAAACATAAAATAGTTCATTGCACAGAAAAATTGAAGGCACAAAAAAATGTGATCACAATAAAAAATAAAAGACACCCGTAATTTTAAGTTGTACCAAGTTTAATAAATAAAGAACAAAAAATTATTCACCCGTATAATCAATAAAAAAAAGTAAACAAAAATAAAACTAAGTAACAGATTAAATTTTTTAAACATATTAGTTTCAGTCATCCAATTTGAAAAGCTTCTCGTCATCTTCTTCGTCCTCATCTTGTTCTTTCACTTCTTCTTGAACATCATCATCATAATCATCACAAATTTCATTTGCATCATCTTGAACTTTAAAATAAGCTTTGATTTGTTCACTAATCAATTGAGCATCAGCATCATTATTGGCAATATTTAATTGTTGTGGAGAATTAAGTTGTTCGTGATTAAATATTCTTTGAAAAATTAAACATCTATATTTGGCTAAGTCATCAAGTAAACGATTACAAACGATGGAAGAATTACTATCATCAATAACAATCCATTTATTATCCTCGTTTCTTCTCCAAGTCACATAATGATGATTTCTAGCAATATGTTGAATGGCGCCAATCAGTTTCCATTTAGCACCACCAATTTCATGCCCATTTATATGCAAAGAATTAGAGGCAATGAAGCGTGGCTGTCCGGTCGCATCAACATTATTAATTCCGACATTAAGATAAGTTTGACTTCGAGTGAAAGAATAAACATCATTTGAGACGATTTCATGTTGCTGTGTGCACATGAAGCCGGTAATTACATTTGGCCCAACAAAATTTTCTAACATTCCATCGAACGTTGAAGTCACTTGTTTAGTTAAGGAATTAACAACATTCAATTCCAACATTGATCCCATGGTTGGTTGTTGTGGAACTCTTCCACATTCACATACATGATAGGTATATATCGGGAATTCAAAAAGGCTTCTTGAAAGTTCGTGAAGAGATTGAATTAATGTCGAAAACATTTCAAAACCATCATGCTGATCATTTGTGTTGGGATTATATCGATAATTTGGATATGAGTTTCTTAAGGCTTGCACATCAGGAACTTCACCACTCAAAACTTTCATTAATTCGTGATGTGATGCTGCATCATTTTCAGGAACATTATGAAAGGAATCCTTCAATTCTTTCATCAAATCAATTGCATTTACTGCGGAAATCAAGAAACAATCATTAAATACATTTTTAAGCTTTAAACAATCATTAGCACTGCGATATTGTGGCTGAGAAATCTGGGAACTTGAGACATTGTTTATAACTGATGATGGATATTGGAAGGTTTGTGTTAAATGTGTAACATCATACATTGGCAGCGCTGAATTTACATCAATACGAAATTGAGATGCTGATGGTGTTGATAATGGTGAATACACATTGTCATTAATTTGATCAATGACATCTATAACATCATTAAAAATTTGCTGTTGTGAAGCCTTCACTTGTTGTGCATTCATGTCTTTTTGTTGATCATCATCTTGTTGTTTAATGGCGGTTAAAACTTCTTTAAATACAATATTTTGAGCATGAGGAATTTTTTGACCATTTGCAGCAAATCCAGTATTTTGTTGCCTGACAAATATTCGAATATCTTTACGTTCACGAACACGACTCACAGCAACGTAAAATTGCCCATGAGAAAAACTGTCCGTATACAAAATGATGCCTACTTTTCTCAAAGTTTGACCTTGCCCTTTGTTGATGGTAATAGCAAAGGCTGGTCGAATTGGAAGTTGCATTCGAGTAAAATCAGGTAAAGAATCATCGGATTGATCGGAAAAATTGTTTAAAACGGCAACAATAGGATAAATTAAACCTTTTGATCTTCCAGTGAGAATACGGCATGCAATATGATGATCGTACATTTTTTCTACCACCATCCTTGTACCATTACATAAACCAAGTGGAATAAGGATATTTCGAGTAAGCATAACGACTGTACCAACCTTTAAACGAATAGTGTTTGAAGGAATGGAAGAATGTTCGAAATTAGCTAGTTCTTCTGAAGTAAAATTTTCACGTAATATTTCATCATCTGGATAAAGGGTCGATGTCATAATATTGTTAGCAACATAATCTTTATGGTCACCCTTTAACTTTGAAATAATCATTTCATTTAAATCCTTTACAGTTTGATTTAAAGGTGCCATTAATACTGCTTCAGAAACATAATCGAGGTATTTTTGTGATTTAGTATCCCATTCGAAAAATTCTGGTGGATAAACAAAATCAATCACTGGTTGAGGATGATAAAAAACGATATCATCAGGGAGTTGAACTTTATTAATTCCAAAAGTTGTTGATTGATTACGTCCATTACCCACATCATTAATCCATGCTGCATAATTAGGATCATCAGCAGCTCTTACATTTGTCTTCAAAGTATGGATTTTGAAATTGTCTCTGAAGAGAGGTGAGCATAACAATGAAGCTTCAAAAGATGCTCGAGCACTTTCATTTCTCATTACAGGGAGAAGTTGTTTAAAATCACCACCAAGAATAACAGTTTTATTTCCGAATTTTGAATGATGTTCATCAAGTCCAACCAAATTCTTGATAAGTCCTGCAACATGCTTGAGGACAGATTTATGTTGCATTGGGGCTTCGTCCCAAATAATAACATCAGCTTCACGAATTAAACGGGCGAGAGGAGAGTTTTTTGGGATGTTTGGTTCTTGATGGATGTCAAGAGGAATGTGGAAAGCAGAATGAGCTGTTGTACCACCATCAAGTAAAGTTGCAGCTATTCCAGTAGACGCAACAGCAATAACTTTTAAGCCTCGTGCTCGGAGCATTCGAATTAAAGTGTTGTAAACAAAAGTTTTGCCCGTACCACCGCTACCTTGCAAAAAGAAAAGGCGTAATCGGCGAAGGTCTTTTTTGTTTTTGATTGATTCAATGACTTTGTCAACAAAAGCTCGTTGTTCGTCATTCAATTGCTTATAATCTGCTTCACCATCATTATCTTCAGTTGGAAAAACATTATTGATGGAATCTATGAGATCATCTTCAGAGACATCAGGAAGATTGAAATCTTTGAGGGTTTTTTGATGATGAAAAAGAATTGAAGCGATGTGAGCAAGGGCCTTTCGAACTCGAATTTCTTCGGGTATATCTGGATTGTGATCGATGAGGCTTTTCCAATGATCATTCCATAAAGCTGCAGGATCTTTTGGTTGATTATAAATTAAAAGCAATGCGAATACAGTTCGACAATCTCGTGGCATGTAAGATGAAATAATTTCTTCCATAGTTGAATAACACATTTTATCATCAACATAAAGGCCTCGAGCTACTGCAGCTTCATGGAAGGTTTTGTATTGAACTTTTTTGTACCATTTTAAAATTCCATAATTGCTTGGTCCTTTTACACACCTTAATAGTTCACGCAAGCAATATTTTTCAACCTCGCTAGGGTATATGCATCTCAAGCGGCCAACTACTTTGACTTCATTCTTTCGACGAATCCATTCTTTATTTTTTTGATCCCATCGATAGTATTCTGGAATTTGATGATAATATAAATCCATTGATCGAGGTTTATCATCATCATCAAAAATAAAAGGATTAACAATAAAAGCTTCACATTCATCATTCACTAATTTGAAGAATGCAGTAAGTTTAGAAACAGCTTTATCATCTTCCTCAACTCCATCATTTTCAGTCAATTTATTAAGGGTTTCTTCATCATCATTGGGATCAAATACTACGTTGTGTTCGGATTCCAGATGAACATCAAGTACTTCAACGGAATGAGATTTTTTGCAACGGAACATTCCAATCAATCCCAAAATAGCCTCAGTGGCACTCATTAGCTGCATCTTGCGATATTGAGTGATTTCATTGTAATCCACTTTGTTGCTTGTATCAGGTGAATTTTTAATTTCACGAACTGAGACGAAGGCTTGATCATTGCCCTTGTATATGTATTTATACAAATATTTGACGCATTTGAGACCCCCGCAGTGTTCCAAGTTGATGTGGCAGTTGTATTTGAGTATTAAATAACGGTTATGTGCCACCACATGTTGATTTGTCATTGGAATATTGCGACGTTTTCCACTTGGAAAAGTATCAATTTCGCGTCGATCAGCGGGTCTTTTCAATGCAGCAAATCCATCGGTTCTTATAACAGTTTCATCCGAGAAGTTCTTCGGGAAATCTTTTGAACAAATTCCTTCCTTCTTTCCTGGGCCACAAATACCTTTGCATTTTCTTGGATCATGCATCATAAATTTTAATACACTATCATGATAACGGAGCTGATATTCGGCATCATAAGAAGTATCATTTTCATCTGGCATGACTGGTAATTGGGCGGTAATAAGATCATCAAGTTCTGTTGGATCATTATATTTATAACCTTCTTCCATGGTTAAGAGCAAATGCAAATGAGGCATACCTCTTTTCTGAATTTCCAATGATACGGAATAAGCAAGCACTTTTCCAAAGATGTTCCTTTCAATTACATCTTTAAGAAATTCTTTAGCTTTCAATTTGAAAACACGAACGGTAAGATCAGGCCGTTGAATCCAAGTTTCTCCAGGCCGAAGATTTTCAGTGATCTCCGGCCAGTTAGGATTTCCAGTAAATGTTGGAAATAAAGTAGGAAATCCATAACGATTAGCTATCGCGATGTTATCTTTAAATTGTTCCTCCATATAGCGGCGGCTACCTCGGAAATCTTTGTTGAGAAGAATAATTTTTCCTAATTCTTTTCCACGAAGTGCTTCATCACGATTAATTTTAGCTTGAAGAGCTTCACGAAGTCGATTACATTGATCATAACGTTTTTGTCTATCTTCAGCTGCTTGCAATTTTTCAATCCAATCTAGCCTTTGCCTTTGAACATTAAGCCATGCACCGATGTAAAATTTTTGAGTAAGCTCTCTTAAACCATTCATTGGATTGAATTCTTTAAGTTGTTTTTCATTTCGATCAAAAGGCAAAGAGCTATAATGTTGTTTTAAAGAAATATTTTCTCTTTTCTTTGAAGTTGTTTTGGGGAAGTCATCTTCGCATTCGTCAAAATCTTCATCAGAATCACTACATAAACCTTTTTCATTTAAAATATCATAATTATCATCAGATAAAATATTTAGGGGCGCCGCCGCTTGAGTAAACGCTGATATGGGAGCATTTACAGTTGATTGAGTTTGAATATGTTGAGGTGCAGAAGAAGCGACAATGAGAGGATTTTTTTTATTAGTAAATGAATTTTTAACAGCAGGTTTAAGTTTTTTCATTCCTGGGCGCCATCCTTCTTGACCATAAATGAAAATTAAAGGATAAGCTGCTGCATCTGCGTATGAGTTGTAATGTGGAATATGCCGAATATCATTACTTCCATCTTTTGAAATACCAAACCAAATACCTTTGGGTCTTTCACTGTCCTCTTCAGCATGATAAAGAGTAAATACTTGCCCCCCTACAGTTGGTAATGTGAAGCATCCAGGATTTGTATTTTTTTCACTTCCACTTTCCCACACCAAATAAAATTTTCGAAGGACTTTGTTTTCAAGTGCAGCCTTTCGCTCGACTTCAGCAAGAATATCTTTCGTGTTTGCAAGTATCTTTGCGAGAGGATGGCATTCACGTAGCATGGCTTCAAGTAAGCCAATAAGTTCTTTATGCTTAACAGCATCTTCAGCTTTAAAATGTAATTTATGAGTTAGATCAGATATTCTATTTTCACAAGCTTGATTTGAATCAATGGTATAATTTTGAACAAACATTGGATTGGCACCAAGATTCGGGTTTAAATCACCTGCAGTATGCTTAAGTTCTCCTTCAACTTTGAATGTATCTGCGTGACGTTTTACGTTAGCTGAAGTTGAAATCATTGCCATCAAGCTGTTGAATTGGGTAGATAGTTTCCAAAAATCTGGATGTGCAGCAATGGCTTCCCATATTGGAGGCATTTGTGGAACATTAGGTATGGGTACTGTTCCATAACTACAGCATGCATTACTTGTTTCACCTTTAAATAGCATTGCACCGCATTTATATCGGCATGGGATATTCATTGGGCCAAGGTAATGACGTTCTGGATTTATTTTTGAACTATTAAGAGCAACAGGTTTTCCTTGTTGTCGAAGAGAATTGATCTGCTTTGTTCGTTTATCATCATAAAGTTGTTTAGTTTTAGCTGTTCTTGGAAGAACTCTTTGTGATCTTCGAAGTTGAGTAATACGTTGCGTAGATGGAGGAGCAACATTCTTTTGTTGAATCAAATCATTATCCTCCAGAAGATCTCGTGGTTCATCAGGAAATACATCATAAGCTTGATCTTCAATATATTCAAAACATGTTGGTAACCAATTTGGAATATTAATATGTTCATTATCTTGACGCTCAAGATTGAGAAGATACAACCCTGCCAACAAAACACGGAAACGTGCATTTTCTCGTTTAATATTAAGTTTATCCTTTTCAAAAAACATAGATTCTCCAAAGAATGAAACATGTTCAGCAATAAGCATAATATTAAAGGCACTATCTCCTTGAAGTTCTTGATAGTTAAAAGAATCATAAGGAGCTCTTTCACAATTAATATTATCATTAATAATTTTTGCGGATTTTAATTCATTCATGATCATTGTGCAAATATCTAGTTCTTCTTCACCAAAAACTACACCAAGTTTAGCTCCCAACGGAAGGGGATCAAAAAATAGAGCTGTCTCAAGATTGCAATTGATTATTAATATTGTCCAATTATTATCTTGCAATGGAATGGGGCAAAGAATTAAATCCGGCATTGTTGGAAATACTCGAAGGCAATCCTTAATTTTAAGTGGCTTTCCCATTTTGTATGAAGAAATAAATAAAGGATCTAATACAGTTATGTTGGAGAATACAATTTTAGATGCATGCCCAGCCATGGAGCACAAAAAGTTGGTGACTTGAACATCATTGAATTTTTTTGGTTCTTCTGATAACATTCGAACACTATTAAAGAAAAGGCCTTCATAATTTGCTTTTTCTTCATCTTCTTCATCATTATCATAACCAATTTGATCCCTCACTTCACAATCATCAATTTCATTTTGTGTTAAACGATCACTTTTATCATTTGAAATATTAGCATTAAGGCGCTGATTTGTAGGAACTGATGGATTTATTAAATCTTCAAAAGTCCTCCATGGCCATTCGGGTATATTTATTCTTAAAATACATCCAGAACCATTTAATCGTGCCAGGCGCTCCAAAACGTAGTTTATTCTGTTTCTTTCAACGATCGTATCCAATGCAGGAAGACGTCTGGATTCGCCATTGAGAATATATGATTCTGGGATAAGAATATCATGGAGGCCACAATTAATACCATCCAATTGTCTATCATATGATGTTGTTGGAGCTTTTACCAATTGAATGTTATTTGGAATGATATTGGCAGAAGATAAATCATTAAGAATTTTTTCACATTTTTGTCTTTCTGTAGCAGTGAAATTTGCCCGATAATAACCATCACCAAGGGTATCATAATAATAGGCTTTACGTTTCTTAACATCGGCAATTAAAATGGTCCAATGAAAGTTGGCGTGGTTAATAGGGCATAAAACCAAATCGGGATTTTCGTTATACACCTTCAAGTAATTTTTAATACGTAAAACGTTTTCATCAATTATTGGATGAGGATCAATCAAATAAAAAGGATCAAGCACACCAATCTTTTTATATTTTCTTCCAGATCCGCACGCTGCCATTGAGCTCAAACAATTTAAAATATGATCGCCACCCAAATATTCATCAGGTCTAAGTTGTCGATAAACTTCAAGAGGTAACGTAACTCCATTAAAATTTGGTGGTTCAATAAAAACATGATGCAAAACATCTCCTTCGCCATTATCAAATTGAGTATTATTATTGCTTTCAAGTTGAAAAGAATTCATGGAAGCCGCCTAAATTTAAAATTTAATATTTTTGATAAAAACGGTTAAAATAAAAGTTACCCTTTCAACTTTTCCATGCGCATCAGGCACTTCCAAAGAAATCGAATCATCTTGAGCATTTTCTGATGCAACTTTGCTTCGCTTAGGGGCAACCTTAAAATTATTATATATATAATCACACATTTCTATTTTTAATAAAAAATTACTTCATTAGCCTGATCATTTGTAGTTCTTTTTAAAAGAACTGAAGAAGAATTTTCTTCAATTTCATTATCAGTTGACATAGTGCTATCATTATTATCAGTAGCAATTGATAGAGCTTGAGATTTTTTTCTTTCATTACCATTTTTTCTATTTGCTCTTTTTTCTCTAGCTTTTGTTTCTAATGATTTTTTCTTACCTCCTCCAATCAAATCATCGCATGATTGAGGAGGAAATTCATATTCATTTTCATCCAAATGAGTTTCTTTTGGCTTTTTAGAAAATAATTTCAATGGATTCAATGACTAAAAAATTATAGTTATACAAATTATCTACTATTTTTGAAAGCTCACGAATTTAACTGCTTTCTTTTCTTCTTTAGCCTTTTTCTTTTCAACTTCTCGCTTTGCATTTTCACGTTGTATAGCTGAATCCTTTTCAAGTTTCGCTTTTTTCACAGCTTCCTTTAAAGCTATCTCCTCTCGCTTTCGTTCTTCTTTTTCCATTTTAGCCTTTTGTTTTAATGATTCCTTTTCAAGAATTTTCTTTTCTTTAGCTTCCTTTTTAGCCTTTTTCTTTGCTTCGATTTTATCAACTAAAAATTTGTAAAATACATATATATTATGATTTTGTGATTAAGGAAAACGGTTACATTCGAGATTATCAATAGCCAATCCTTCAGCAAATAAACTATCGATACGCTCACATTTTTCTTGAGTTGGAAGTTGCTCAACATTAGCTTTAATTGCCATTTTTATTTCACATTTTTCTATAAAAATAAATATTTTAAAACATTCTCTCTTTCAAAAAATATTATATACCTTCATCTGAATCATTTTCATCATCGCCACCAAAAAATCTTTCTTGAATTTCAGCAATATTCATATCACGGCCATTCTGAATTTCAAAATTTTTTTCTTGCCAATCATTTTCATAGTCATTCATAAGATTGTTAAAACTTTCTTCTCTTTCTTCAGTTTCAATTTCATCTTTTACTCGCGCATCCTCTTCTAATTTTAAAGCTAATTGATACATATTTTCTTCATGCTCTTTAATTTTAAGCTTTTTGAGTTGTTCTTTAATAAATTTAAGTTCACTACCATACAATGAAGGAAGTTCATTTGTATCAGATGAAAATGGGTAACATCCAGACGATTTCATAATATCTTCATTTGTTATTTCACTTTGAAACATCTCATCATCACATCGTTCAACTATTTGAAGTATTTTTGATAAACGTTCAAAATCCAATTCATAATTGACATTTTCTTCTGGAGTTGAAATGTCAACAACACACTTTTTTTGTCTTTCTTCAAAAAAGCCTCTCAAATCTCGTAAGCTTGATATTCCGAACGCCCAAGCGGGAAGTTCTTCCCTTTCAATTGGATCCGGATAAAGAATATTTGGGTTTAAGCTAATTGTAGAATCATTTGCCATTTTAGTTTTTAAATCTCGATAAAGATTTTTTGAGAATAAAGTGGAATTATCAGATGTTGCATTTTTTAAATCTTGGGATGAATTTAGATTCCAAAGACAAAATCGACTTTCATTATAGCTAATGGTGGAGTGGTTTAAAGCCTTGCGTTGTTGACGACGGATATGCACCATTAATGATTCAGTTTCATCATAAAGAGAAGTGGAAAGATTACCTTTACTAAAAATTTGATTTTGGAATCATTCAAAAAATGTTTCCATTTTTCTTACCGATATGTTTCTTCCAAGCAACGTTTAAAATGTCTTAAGCTTATTGTGGAATTATTTTCAGCTAATTCTCGACGTTGCTTTCGAAGGGTTTGAATCATCAATGGATCATCATGATTTTGTTCATAGAAAGATTTTGATATTTTTTTTGTTGTTTGTCTAAAAAATCGAATAAAAACTTGGAATATATATGTTTTGTGTGATATTATTTTACCGAGTATCATTTAAAATTTCTTTTGGCTTTGCTTTAAAAGCCTTGGGTTCTGGCTTCTGACATTGTTTTTGATAAGCTTCATATCTGGAATTAGTTATTAAGTTTATACAAAACATATTGCATATTAAACTTACAATTCATCCATTTTAGTTTCATATGAAATAGGTGGAGGCTTTTGATGCATCCGATATAAAGCTTTTTGTTTTCGCTCTTCACGTTCTATATCAGCTTCTTCCTTAAATTTCTTAACTTCCATGGGATTGCTAATTCCATATGCAAATGCGCAAGGCCCGGCATTTGCTTTAATGTCACCATGTTCAACAAAATCAGGATGAAGGCTGATGGTAGAATTATTTGAAATGCCAAGGGTTTTTCCAATTTTACTATCATTAACTAAATTACTTCCATTTAAGCTTATTTTAGAATCATTAATAGATATTTGATTATTTTGAATAAAATCCTTCATCATTGCATCAGATAAATTATGAAGATAAAAGTTACTTCCAAAAGTTGTGGATCTAAAAAAATAAAAGTATTGTAGAAAAATAATAGGGTAAAAAAGAGAGAGATTCTTACAATCTGCTATTTTCACTAAAAAAATATTCTTCTCGAAATGTTATTATTGAAGAATTGGATGAATATTCTGCTTGAAGATTTTTATAATCATTGATTACTTTCTGTACATCGCTTGAATTAAGTGGAAAGAAATTTTTTTGCTTTAAATAATTTGAGCTAAAAAAAGAAAATTAAAAAGTATATATATTTCAAGCTATAAAAATTACTATTGATTCATTTGTGATGTATTTTGATTAAAAGGATCATCATTAATACCATTACGAATATTAGCTTTTCTTTCAGCTTCAAGTTGTCGACCCATGAGTGTAGCATACTTTGCTTCATGTGGCTGTTGATATCCAAAAGCAAAAGTATGAAGTTCCTCCTTTTCCCAAATGAAATCACGTAAATCACGATCATCAGCTTTATAGGCTATTGAAGGAGGGTGAAGCAAACATTGCTTTTGGAAAAATTGAAGTCTGAAAAACAATTTTTTAATTAGTTTTGAGTTTTTTAGACATAAAATTAATTTACTCCTCGGTTATTGATTGCTCAGGTTCATATATTACAGGGATCATTCTATAATCAGCTTTAACCATAAGCTGATATCTTTCCTTCTCTGCTTCTTCCTTAAATCTTTGCCTTTCCAAATGAGTATGAGCATTATGAAATGCCCAGGAAAAAGTTCCAGCATCCTTTTTTATGTCACCAAAATCATAAAAATTTGGATTGATGCTGGAAACAGTTTCGTTCTGGGGTATTCTCCGCTCCGAACTGGAACGCATCATTTCATCACATTGACGAAAAAAATTATTAACATTAACTGTTTGATTTGAATGAGGTTGATCACAATTGCGAAAGAAACCATTTAAACTGAGCAATTCATTTGAACTAATTTGATCACAGTTTTTTAAAAAAGAATTTACATTGTTTGAAGAATTGATTGAAGAATTATTAAAATGATTAGTGGAAAGAGAATATTCCGAGCTAAAAAAGAACAATATGTTAAAAATAAGAAAGCTTTAATAATTAAAAACATACACAACATTTTTTGAAGGTTCAATGGATGCTGAATTTTGAGAACTGCTAACAAAATCAAAATTTGGCATCAAAGGTTTTTTATAAGAATTCGATAAAAAAATAGGGATAAAAGTAGGTTGAGAGCGAGCATTAGTTGATTGAGCACCACCTCTACTTGCCCTCATTATTCCAAGTCTCAATCGCTTTTTTTTATTCCTAACATCATCATCATCATCGTTTGAAATATCATACATTAAAGGATGATTTGATGAAAAATCGATAATTTCATATGAACATGAGGGTTTTTGTTCTTGCCTTGGAATCATCCTGAAAGTAATAAATTTATTTTAACACTCATAATAAAAAAAACAATCATAATAAACGGAAAAATTTAAATATATTCAATCAAAAGTAAAAAATTCAGCTAACAAACATAGCACACTTGGCCAAAAATGCTTATTTTTTTCTAAAAGCAGAGAAGATTTTTTTTGTTTAATATTTTATATTCAAATTTTTGTTTGTCTAAAGGAAAATGAAAACTGAAAATTTATTGAAATATGTGTGTAAAAAGAGAAACGATGAAACTTTCATCGATAAACTCAATAATAAATTTACCGCATATTTTTTATTTGTTTTTGGTTTCATTGTTTATTCTTTGGAGTGGTTTAAAACTCCAATAGACTGTTTTCCGAAATCCGAATGGCCTCCATCCTGGCACACATATGCCAATGCATATTGTTATCATGGACCTTTATATTTTGTTGGTAATGCCTCATACCCTCCGCTTCCAGAATTGTTTTCAAAGAATCGAAAAATGGTAAATTACGCGGTAAGTTTTTCGTTAATTTTTGAGAATATAAAAAATATAAAAAATTTGAACATTGAAAAAGTTATTTAAAAAAACATTTTATAAAAAAACTTTTTTAGTATATTCCTTTTTATTTTTTTGTTATGGGACTATGTTTGCAAACGCCTCGATTATTTTGGAATTTCATCAATAAAATTTCAAGTAAGTGGTGACACAATATAATTAATTAAAATTTTATTTTTATTCCATTTTTTAGCCTTCAAATTCGAATTATTTATGAATGCTATGGTTGAAAATTATTTGATTAATGTAAAAGATCAGTGTAAATATGTTGATGGTTATCTTAAACATTTCAAAAATTGTGCAAATCAACGTCGAAAAAATTTAATAAGCGGCAAATTTTTATATCGATCATTTTTATGTGTTAAATTGATGAATATCATTAATAACATCATAATTGTAAGTAATTTATTATAATTGAAGTATAAATATTAAAAACAAAATCTTATTTTAGTTTTTCATGTTGACCATTCTCGTCGCGGATCAAAAAGTTGATTTATTGGGAATTAAAATAATTGAAAATTTGTTAAATCGTCTTGAATGGGGTGAAACTGGAATGTTCCCACGAGTTACTGTATGTACCTTCCTTATTCGGGAGCTTGGTGAAGGTCCATTAACCACAATGTCAAGAAAATTTGTGGATTGCAAATTATCGAATAATTTATTAGTGGAAATGATTTTTTTGATTTTATGGTTTTATTTTCAAGCATTGATGATTATTAATATTTGCTCTTTAATTTATTGGCTTATTTTTCCATTGAGATCAAAATTTTTTATTAGCCAATTAGTTAATAATGCCACAAAAGGGCATAAAGGAAGCCAATATAAAAGAAATCTGTTTTTATTTAATAGATCTCTCAACACCGATGGACGATTTATTTTGCAAATTGTCAAAATAAATGCGGGCGATCAAACTGCTGATGAATTAACAAAATTATTAATAAAAGAATTTGAACTTAATTTTACTTTAGTTTAATTTATTTGGTTTTATACTAAAGTTGAAATTCTTTTATTTATTAGTTTGCAATTTCACCGGCAGTTTGATAGCCAGCATTGATTTTTTACCATTTGTAAAATATATCGCCCATCCGTGTTGAGAGATTTATGAAATAAAAATAAATTGCTTTTAAACCTTTGTAAGATTGTATAAGGTTTTTTATGTGTTTTTATTGAACTTTGTAAATTATTGGAATTGTTTGTAAGCATTTGCAAGTCATTGAAAAATTTTTGTGTAGTTGTTTGTTTTTGTTTGTTTAATTTGAAGGTCTTTTTTACTGTTTGTTAAATTCTGTATACAAATTTTATGTATGTTTAATAATTTATTTAAAAAGTTTTTATAATTTAAAGTTCAAATCTATGAAATTTAGTAGAAATTCGGGTTTTTTTTTTGTTGGTAAATTTGCTTAATAAATATGTCTTTAAATAAACTATTTACTTTAAAAATTTACCACAAAAAAATTTCACAAACATAAAGAAGACTTTAATCATTGAAAAAAAAATTTTAAAAGCGATTTTATTGTTCCATTTGTTTTCTAAAAGTAGCATCGCGTATTTTTATTTTTGCTTGCGCAAAAATCGATTAATGCCGTTTAAACTAAAGATAGAAAAGAAAAAAAGAAGCAACACAATTTTGCAAAAAAAATTTCCTTTTTCATTAAAAGTGAAAATAAAAAAATGTTTGTCTTTTTGACTTTTTGAATATTTTTAGATATTTTTTTTAGTTTTGATTTTTATTAATAAATTATTCTTGCGAAGATTGATTTTAAAGAGGCATTTAAATAATGACCATAAAAATTTATCTAGCTAGCTTCTTCAATAAAAATCTTTTCAAAAAAAGGTTTTTAACAACAAAATATTTTTTTAAGTGTCGGAGAAACGGGTATTGGCAAATCCACCAATTAATAATAAAGACTCGTACGTACAAAGATGTGGCAGCATGAAAAAATATTAAAAATAATATGTATTACTTTTATACAGTTTCAATAAAATTCAGATGCGTTCTTCTTTTTTTTTGCTTTTGTTTATGACTTTTCTTCTTTGTTTGAAACAAATGCGTATTTTTCAAAGAGAAAAAAAATTAGCGATATCTTCCAGCACACCTATTCAATATGTTTTTTGCATTTAAAAGTAATTTTTTTCTGTCACTAAAAAATGAAAGCAAAGGCACAAAAAAAAGAGCGCTATGCGCACCTTGAATTTTTTGTCAAAACATTTGTGCTTAAAAAAAGGCTTATGTGTGTGTATTTATTTATGGTTGCGCAAAAAAAAAAGTGATTGTTTTGGCGTTGAAACTAAAAGGAAAAAATCAATCGATAAAAAAGCAGCGCAATTTTTTCCAATGAAAAATTTATTTTTCATTAAAGGGAGTGTCTCAGGCGATGGCAGGATTCCTTACGACGGGTGTTCCTAGCCCGAAAGTTTTTTCACTGTCTCAAAGCCTTCCAAAGTGCTACAAAAACTTTGAAGCTTTTTGTAGCTATTTGTAAAAAAATTTCCTTCCACGAAAAGCATTTCGAAATGTTTCGTAAGCAAAAACAAAGGGAGCCGTCGTAAGGAATTCCTGCCATCGCCTGAGACACTCCCTTTAAAAGAGAAAGTAAAAAAAATTGTTTGGGTTTTTTCCTTTTTGAATTGTTGATACATATATTTTTTAAATTTTATAATCAAATTTTGAGAAAGATATCATTTGAAAATCATAATTTTTTGGGTTTAATTAACTAAATGGCCATTAATATTTTTAAATTTGATATAAAAAAACGATAGCAATTCAAGGATCGAATTTTATTTAAAAGATTACAAAAAGTATGAAGGACAAATAAAAATAATTTGCAATTCCACAGAAGTGCTACAGACAACATGAATAAAAATAAAGGAATACTTGTTTGATAACATGCTGTTTCATTAAAACTTTTAAGAAATAAAAATATTTTGACACTTGTAAGAAGAAAGCTTGGTTAAAAAACGTATAATTTGTGGAAAATTCAAACAAAAAACCTTAAAAAATCTATCTGTATTTTTTCTTTTCTTTTTTTGTCGCCGCAATACATGCATGCCGCTCATTGAACATTCAAAACTATGTAAAAACCAATTTGGTAAACAATTGCCTTAAAAATAAAAACTTTAAAACATATGCCGTTTCTTGATTTTTTACGATTTTTTAATTATTATTTTAAATTGGGTTCTGAAAAAAATTTAACCACATTTTTTCTTCTTTTTCTTTCGCGCTGTTTTGAACTTTTTTGTGATTATTATGTACATCGACGAAAAGAAAAAAAAATCAATAAAGCCCATCATTTTTTATTTTGTACTTAAAAAAAGAGTTGCGGACTAAATCTGCAAAAAATTATTTAAATACCTTTTAAAAATAATTCCTCAATGATAAATAATTGTTTGAGTCAAAAACATTAAAAATATGCTATTTTTCTATAATTATGCGTTTTTTTAAGTTGAAAAATTAGCATAAATTATTTATATAATATTCCCCTCCATTTTATAGTTAAAGATATTCAAAATAAATATTTACAACTCCGCGGTTTCGAACTTTCATCTTTTTCAAAGGCAAGCGCCTTCCACCACTGAGCAAATGCGACAAAGGAAGGGAAAATGCATGTTGCAAAATTTTTTCATCGATTTTGAAAAAAAAAAATGGTACCTTAATAATGCAAACGGGGCCAACTTTTCTCTAAGCCCAATAACTTTAGTTAAAATATAAAAAGGAAAATCAAATTTGTCATATTCTGAAGTTCTGCACCTCCTAGTTTCATAGTTAAACCATTGAATGGAAAAAAAGTTTTAGTCAAAAAACAGTTATTTTCGCGAAAATTCACATATTATGCAAATTAATTGTTAAAAAGCGAAGATATTATGATAAATAGCATTAAATAATGATATATTATTACTTTTGAGATAGTTACTAACCACTTTAATAGGAAGGGAACCACCCTAAAATTTTTATGTGTTTAGAGGAACCAGTGACACGGGATCCACATATGTTTTTAAAAAAAAAATATAAATTAAAATAGATAAGAATGAGCTCTTCATTTTGATACCAAATATGTAGTAAGGAGAATGAA